>CM053992.1:17424181-18624181 GCA_028641955.1 Protonibea diacanthus
GTCTGTTTATGGTTTCAGTGAAAATGGGATGTATTTCATTATATGATGGGGATAATACTTTTCATCTAACAGCCATCAAGAATAATGAGACTATAGAGACAACAAAAGAGCTTCTTCTGCACTGATATGATTGTGATAGTTTGTGTACAACTATGTCAAGATTAAAGAAAGAAATTTATCCTTTCACTGCACAAAAAAGCCAACTAAATACATAAATACATTTTCCAAAGTAACACAGCACACAGGCCAGTTTTTGAACACACCGGTAGATGCTGTATGTATGTCATAGCATCGTTTTGATATGTTACCAAGTAAACAGTCCCACCTAGTGGTGTATCAGTGATCTGAAGTGCTGAAGGAAATATCACACACTGTGCTATAATCCTGTTTTAGCTTGAAAAACACAGAAACAACGAGAAAATTCCTCATCGTGCTCTTTTTTTTTTTTTTTCTTTAAAGCCCCCGTGCAAAAAGTTACAAACAGCGTCGCCGCTTCTCTGCCACTCGCCTCACGTCCCTATAAAAGATCCAGTCCACGCAGTCATTAACATTCTGCCTCAACCTTGAGAAAATGATGAGTAAGGTGTGATCAAGAGCAAGTTCTGCGGATGGCTGATAAAGAAACTCCGAACAATTCTTTAGGTTATATACACATCAAACAAGCAGAGATGTTCCCGTATCAACATTCGCTTCATCTGGAGCCCTTGTGCTGACAAAGCCTGTAAAAGCACAGTAGGACTCCACACATGATTAACTCACAGATAATCTCAGATGTGTGTGTGGCTGTGCTGAAACTCCGCTGTCAGCCCATTCGTGGCGCTTAAAAAGACGTTTTGAACACACATATCATCGCTTGACGCTGCCAGGCTTTTGAGATGCTTCAGTCTTTATCTAAGTGTTGTGATTCAGAACGACGCCGCGCCGTGCTACGCTACAGGCGCGAGCTAACAATTAGTGTTGTGCTAAATGTGCAGAATGTACCTGTGATATTAACGAGCACAACAAAAAGGTGAAGCCTCCGTTTAAAAATAGACAAACCTGACCTCAAAATGTTTGTTCATGGGTGAGTTATACACCGGCAAGTTACGGGAATCGTGAGAATACTTTTTGTCAGCCCGTGGTATTTATAACCGCGTAAATTAAAACCGTCTTCAAAAGCATCACAGTGATAGTGATAGTATTTGAGGTCTGTGCTGATGTGAGGCAGCGTTTGATCATCTGTGATGCCCCAAAAAAAAAAAAAAAAAAAAAAAAAAAAATGCCAAGAGAGAGGCAGTCGACCCCTGCGGTGCTTTTCCCTCGGATGCTTCTCAATCCTCTGACCTCTGCTGCAGGAAGGAGTCGTGCAGAGTTTAACTAATTAACAACTATCTCCCAGATTCTCCACACATCACGACAGCCAACACCTCCACCTCCACCACAGTATGTACGAGCTCAAGCCTTTTCTTATACAAAGCATTTAGCATAATTTTTTCGCTCTGAGTCTCAATAAGCAGCAATTTACAGTGAAAAAAAGCTCCAATAGACAATGATATGTCAATGTTGTGTTTACAGTTTGTTGTGCTGCCCTCAAGTGGCTAAGAAAATGTATTATTGCAGCTTTAACTTACAGTTTGAAACATCTAAAGAATAAGACATTATTTTATTTATTCCTGCTGAAGCCCCATGAAAAAAACAAAAATATTATGGGTTAATCTGTTTCTTAAATGGCCGCTGTGTAGGATTTAGTGGCGTCTTGTGGTGTAGTTGCAGACTGCAACTTGTTTCTTCTTTCTAGCGTGAAACTATTGTAGCTGCAGAGTCCCTCTCTAGAGCCAGAGTTTAGTTTGTCTGTTTGCTGCTGTAGAAACATGGAGGTTCAACATGGCGGACTCCGTGGAAGAGGACCCGCAGCGTCCAGTAATTTGCACGCACAGGGGTGTGGTCGTGTGGTTTCACCTGATTTTACCTGTTCACCTGATGGCAAAGAGGGAAAGTTATGCTTGAATATTTCTGGTTGATGGTCTTGTCTCGTCCCCTCTAGTTATGTTACCAAATGCCAAACCAAACCATGACAGTAAAAGACCGTAAAATATGCCATGAAATATGACTGTATATCTGTACATCAGTCATATTTCCAAACCTTTATTTACTCTGAATTTGAAGGTAATTTAAACAGAATAAGTTGTATTTTATATTGATTGAGATTGTTAATTATACAGTAAAACACTGTAATATTTAACTGCATATTTTCATGGTTTGGCAGTTTTTTACTGTAAAATCTACAGACATCTAAAAATATGGAATAAAACGGCAACCAGCAAAATTAATATCCTTTTACCGTAATATTACAAAGCGTGTATGTATATATATCGGTAAAATTCTGGCAACCAGAGCTGCCAGTTTTTCACCGTAAGCTCAAACATCGAGTGCGAGATGTAAATTGTTCATGTTAGATTCACCTGTGCTGATTCTGTGATCTGAATCCAGAATTTTCCTCCACGGGTTCACTGGTTTAATTTATAAGATTTAATGTCACCAGTCACGACATCGCTGACTGGTGACAACAGCTCACTGATCATTTTTAGACTGACTCAGAGTCTATTAGTGCGAGATTTATTAAAATATGGACCATCACACACACACACTAAAGTAAAGTTTGAACTCTTATCTACTACGCAAAACTCTTTTGTAAAGATCAAGGAAGCCGCCTGTTAACGTGAATGACATCTCATCGTTATGTTTGACTTAATCACCCCTTCCCGCCTCTTACCTGAGTCCTTCTCAAAGAAAAGACAGCAGTGAGTCTGTAGTAGCCATGGTAACACCTGTGACAGATGAAAAGATGGATGACAGATATAGTACAATACAGCTGAGTCACTCCAGACACACATACAGATATCGACTGAATGGAGGGGAGCAGCACAATGGGAACATGTGGGCATCTACAGACAGAGAGAAACTTGCGGGGAGGGAGGCTGTGGGTCCCCTCCATTCACAGTGACTTCTTCTTCTCACCTCCCTCCCCTCCTCCCAGCACCTCCTCCACCTCCCTCCACCTCCAAAACACATGTACTCCCAATTGTCACCCACACATCATGCATCATTCAGTGCTTTTGATTGACGGCTGCAGGAAAACACCCCGACAAGTGACAAGATCATTGAGGGAGTGAGTCATTCATGCTCTGCAGAACTTCTGGTAGTTTCTGTCACTCAGACCAGGTGTATGCTGGCGTCAAGAAAAAAAAGAAAAAAAACCCTCCCAAGCCTCCATCACACCTCATGTTAGGCGCACTTGAGGTCGGTAACAATAACAGGCTCTGCTGCAGGCTGGGCTCATGCACAAACACGACATCCTCCCTTTTCCCCCCTACCTTTTTCAGCGCTGACATCTTCCTCCTCAGAGAAGGTCACTTCTTCTTCTTCGATAGTGAACGGGCGATAAATAAGTGAGAGGCGATCATGTCTCCTGCTGTCCGTGAAGATGTTCATTGCTTCGTTCGTTAGAAACATCTGCAGCGGAGCGGCCGTAGTTTCCCATGATGACGGCGGCGGCTTGGATGTGCTTTCTTGTCCGACGCAAGTCCTGATGCGGCGGCAGACTTCATTCTCTGGAGATGAAATTATAACGCGCTGGTGTTGTTGTCACTGATAGCACGGCTCCTCTTGTGAAGGCGGACAATATCAGGCGCCATTTTCACAAAGTCTGCACCCACAGCATGCCACTAGTATTTACTGAGACAGGCTGAGAGAAATAACTTCTCTGACTTTAACTTAGACAGATGGTTCAAAGTGAAAACACACCAAATAAAGGACAGTGACGGTGAACAATAATAATAAAAAATGTGTTTTTTTTTACAGTGAAAGAAAGAAACATTTCAGATCTACATTTATTTACTGCAGCAATATTACATATGACATACTCACCACACACTTCATTAAGTTCACCTGTACAAATTAATGAAAATTAAAGTTTGTAATGTTACAGAAAACTAAATTGGAGACCTCAAAAAAACAAAAAGAGAGTGTAGTGTTTTAAATCATTGCAATGGCATTTTATATCTCGATACGATCCTTTTTGTTTTCAAATGAATTGTGTTGTTATCTTTGGAAAACAAAGTTTAGTTATCTTGAGATCTTGAGAAAATTATCTCGTTATCTTGGGATAACAACGTTTGTTATTTTGATGTAAATAACCCAAGATGCCGAGAAAACATTAAATTAACCCGTTATCTCAAAAAAAAAATGAGGAAATGAAATGTACGATTGTATGACCGCTTAGAGCTTCCGTAGTCAACACCACTGCAAACTACAACCTCAATAATGAACACTAAAACTGCTGTAACACTACATTTATACAGTAGTTTTCTTTTTGTCTTTTGTTTTTGTTTGTTTTTGTTTTTTGTAAAATTACAGACATTATCTGTAAATTAACAGCCAAACTGTTATTTTAAGTACCATACCAGTTATAACAAATTCAAGTTATTTCTCATTTTGTACAGAAACATTACTATATTATTTATATACTATTTATTCAGGTTTCTTAAATTACATACAAATTATGTAAATTGACAATAATGTAATCTGTAATTGTTTTTTTGGAGGAGTTATGGGAAAGTTTGTAAAATAACAGTGCTTTTCTGCAAAACCTCGACTGGAATGTTCATTTCAAATTTTAAAATTTATAGTTAATTTATTTATTTCAGTTATGATAATCTACTTTAGTATTACACATTTTTATTTTTTTTATTGATTTATTTATTTTCCAGTGTAAATTAACACCTCTCTGACATTGTCAATCAAAACTGAGGATGATAAGGGACTGACGAGAAGCACATGGGAGGGGGGAAACGTAATTTAAAAAATAATTGTACATTTTGAAAGCTATAAGATTAGAACTATGGATGCTGACTTTGCTTTTGATTATAATAACAGAAACCCTGAAGCTCTTACTGAAATAACTTTCTATTTAAAAGGTGTGAATGAATGGAAAACAACATTACAACGTGACCTTGGGCTCTTTCCTCCAGCAGAGCTTCCTGACAGGCCGGTGTTGGTTTGACTGCTGTGTCTCTGGACAGCTCCTGTGGGGTTTCATATGAGCAGTGAATTGGCAAAACACAAACTCAGCATACACAGTAGTATCTCCTTTAAAAAGAGTTTTAAGCTGCACTTTTACAGTCAGTCACCTCCTACATACCTTAATCTCCCGCACGTCTGTTGAGCCCAGAAGTCAAACTCATTAAAGCAACACTGTGTAACTTTTCTACCTTAAACTAACAGGTTTTAAATCATTCTGATGCTACATTCACATACAACCAACTACTAACTGTAGCTGCTGTTGTTAGCTCATGTTAGCTCAGTTTGTTAGCCGGGCTGCACGGACTGTGAGCTCAGAGCACCGGGGGAGTGTTAGTGCTTGTACCAGAAGAGTTTTGGACCACCATGAAGAGGAGGAGCAGGGTGGAATACTGCCAGGGAGTGGAGCCAGTGTCGTGCCAGAACCGGAGCTGGGCAAGTGGATAATGTTATCGGGCTCAGCAGAGAGCTTGGTGAAATAAAAGGCTGAAAGACAGACGCAGAGCTGGCCGCCTTGCTGCAGGATTAGTCAGTAATATTAGCTGGCTGCTATGTCTTGTGCTGCTGACCTTGCTTGATGTTTGGCTGTTAACAAAGTGTGAAGGTTTCTTACCAAAAAGGAGGGCTTTCTCTGAAAAAGTTTTGTTTTGAAGTGCCTTAAACTTTGCAGATAATGTTTATGGAAATAAAAGTGAGTGTGATTATTGTGAAGAAACATGGTGAGGCTGATTACTAATGCTAAGAGTTTGCAGCGTGGTGTGTAGGTCACTGAGAAATCGTGGGACGATGAAACAGCCAAAAGCTGAAAACGGCCTGCATCTCTTAACCTTTGCTCACAGTGCAGAGACGGGAAGATTTCACACAGTTCAAATCAATCTGTACGCACGACATTAATAAACAAAGATGACATAACTGCAGCAACAGTAAAAACACACATACAGAGTTCACTGTTACGGACGGGACATCTCAGTTCTCTGCAAGGAGGTTTTAGTCAGGTGGGAGGAGGATGATATCTGTCTGGATGGTAAAAGAAACAAAAATCTGAGACACTGCAGCACACGTCGAATAACAGCAATAATTATAATATGCATGTTTTGTTCACGGTTCCTGGTTTGAACCTGGAACGTGGAGTTTCCATGTTCTCCGTGTGTCTTTGTGGGTTCTCTCCAGGCACTCCGGCTTCCTCCTACAATCCAAAGACATGCACTTAACAGGTTAATTGGTGACTCTAAATCACCTGTATGTTAATGCTTGTTTGTCTCTATGTGCCCTGTGATGAACCGGTGTACCTGGGTGTACACTACCTCTCGCCTTAAGTCAGCTGGGATCTCCCACGACCCTGACGAGGATACGGAGTGACAGACAGTGGATGGATGTTTAGCATAAACTCCCCAAAATGTTGTTTTTGTGCATGAATATTACAAAACTCACACGGAGTTGTGACCTTTAAGTTATTATCTATTGTATAAATACATAGAAATCCACAACCTTGTGAACCCAGTGAGTTCGCAAAAATACTTTTTGAAGCCCCACAGTTTATTCAGCGTTCAAACTAGTTACCACACTAAATGTTAGACATTAAAGTTTTTGTTAAGGTAAAGACAGGTAGGTTTAATGAAGTTGTTTTAAAGAAGAAAAATAAAAACAAAGTGTGTGCTCTGTGAAATATCCAAGTATTACTGCCTCTTTAATTATTCCTGTCAGCACTGAGTTTGGTCACTGGAGGGCGCCAGATACAAGCTTCTTGTGTTCCCTGTCCATGGTGCTGAAACATTCAAAGGTAGATAAGTTTGATTTGTTTGTTACGCTTCAGTGCTGCACAAATTTTCTCGTACCCGCACTAGAAGTGGAGCAGGGCATAGAGTTGGATGAGGACGTCTTTCCACAACTGTCAAAGCGGTGTGTTTTGTCATCTACATGTCTGATGACGGTAAGTTACCTGTAAGTTTGTTTTTATTTCCTTGCAGGGACGCTTTGACAGAGTTGTATCTTGACTCTGAAAGAAACACTGTTGATATTCTGAGCTGGCAGATAAAAA
The DNA here is from genome assembly GCA_028641955.1 of Protonibea diacanthus. Classification (NCBI taxonomy): domain Eukaryota; kingdom Metazoa; phylum Chordata; class Actinopteri; family Sciaenidae; genus Protonibea; species Protonibea diacanthus. The sequence goes on from CM053992.1 coordinate 17,431,278, forward strand.
AAAAATCTCTTCACAATAAATTGTATCACGTGTATCTCCTGCCACCTCCCACAAGCAGAAACATCCATCATCCAGACAGTTCAAATGTTTCCTCATTTCTTGGACACTTGCACTGCAGCAACTGTAATTCTGACTGATTTGATTTACATTAAGTGACTGTAATGTAGTCCTTTGCTTTTTTTTTATTAGATGTTACAAAACTTCTTGTTGATCTGCTTCCAGGCTCCTGTAAAAAGGCAACAGCTCTTTTAAAGATGAGGTTTGTATTCAAATCCTATTGGTCAGGATACGACATAGCAAAGAACCTCATCTGATTATCATGATTTATTTTTCTCCTTAGCAACAGACACCACTATCATCTCTCTACTCTTCCTCCATCCTCTTTATCTGTGCCAGCTATGCTGCTGTTATGTGTCAGATAAGACAAACAAAAGAGAATTATAGCTCTTTATAGATATTTGAACTTATTTCACTTGTTTTCTTCACATCAGTGCATCTTAAAGAATGTTCACTTTATTTCAGCAGCAAAGCAGGGCACTACAGGAGTACACTTATTGTCAGTAAATTTCTTTGAATATGATTCTACTTATTTGACATTATGACCCTGTCATGTTTGTAAACTGGGAGGTCAAAATATTGTTAACTCCTCACAATATCACTGCAAACTACAGTGTCGATAATGAACGCAAAACACTACAATTTATAGTAAATAACAATTTTTACAGTAGTTTTCTGTCTTTTTGTGAGATTGTATACAAAACTGTAAAATTACAGACAGTAATAAGTGAACTCTTCATAGTTTGTGTTAGCAGCACAGACTCCTGTGACTTCCTTGTGGGGTTTTGTTGGTTTAAATCTGTTCTAATCGTCTCATTTTGCAGCTGGATTTGGATTTTAATTTATCATTACTAAATTTCATGATATTTTCTTCATACTTCAGAGAGAGGCAGAGGTCTTCAGCCTGTGAAACCTGTGAGAGGTGCATTGTTCCCTGCAGTTACCTCATCTGCACTTCACAACAAACACTTGAAGTATTGGTGCTTTATGACGTAATCCAGACCGCGTGAGTCTGTTACCTGCTTGTCACCTCGACCACACACCTGCATTTAAAGGTAATCAGCCTCCAGCTGGTGGAAATACATCCCCGCGTTGCTTCTCCAGCAGCATGCACAGACTTATAATTCAATAAACTGCACATTATGAATGCTCACTTTGTGTGAAAACATCTCCGAACACTAAATAATGCCACTGACAACACTCATGTCGTCGATCCAACGTGCAGCTGCTGCGCAACCGGTTTGTTTCTGCCTCCTTCTCTGCTTTTTGTCGCATTGGATTTAAAGGCGAAGCAGAGTTGGATTTCCAAGTTAAGAGATGGTGGCTGCCTCTCTATCGCTGTGTGTGAATGTGGGGGTGAAAAAACATGAATGCCAGTAACAAAAACAGTGTCCTGTGGTGAATTTTTGGGAGACCGGACGCAGTGAAAGCCTCTGACGGGGGGAGGAGGTCGAGGTACCCGGTGAAGAAACCCGCCGGACAGCCGGGGGACCAAACTGGAGCGCGTCCAGCTGGCAGGCTGAGCAGGTAGGATGAATGAAAGTGGAAGGTGACGGTGTGTGTAGTGTCGTTGTTTGGGTGCAAAATATGCCACAGCTAAAAATAGTTGCACAACAGTAAAAAAAAAAAAAAAAAAAAAAAAAATCACCCGCCCTGATAGAGATTAACGCAAAAACATGACTCCAAACTTCATTCACAAACCGCACAGTTTAATGGTGCGTGGCTGCTTGGATGCGGGGCTGTGCATTAGAGCAGATTTACAGGACATTTTATGAAATGATAGAAATAACTCTTTAATACGGCGTGCAATTCACCGAGCAGCACCTTGATTTGATCATAGCTTTGGGACTTACTTCTTCGGGGTCCTGCAATAATCCCTAAAATGATCTGCGGAGCTCAAAAACATGAAAATAATTTGAAATGTATTGATAGGAAATCATGTGCATGCTGAATTTCCCTCAGGAAGCTGCGCACGTTTTACAATCTGAGCCATGACAACCTTAAAACGCCGGATCATTGAATGGAGTTGGGTTAATCTTTCATAGAGAGTCGACCATGTGTTAAACACGAGATAACTCCTCAGCACTGCAGAGCAGCCTGTGCACACGATGTTAGAGATGTTAGAGAGATGATATCATTTTAACACATCTGTGGCTGTTTGTTGTGCAACATATGTCTATGTTAATGTATGTTAACTATGCATAACTGTCAGCTCCTGCAGGCAGGTGACTCACCTGACACGCTGACCTTTTGTAGTGTCCAAAAGACATTTCAGTAGATTCATTAATAAACTGTGATCTTTCAGGTCTCACCTCCAGGCTTAAATAATTCCTGTGAGGTTCTTCTTTTATTCTAACATGTTGCTCTCCTTTTATCCCGCTGATCAAAAGTCCAGTGATGAGTCACACTCATGAAACATTTATATTTATTCCCTCCTGTCCAGAGAGCAGTGTGCCTCACAAAACAGAGGACGCAGTGAAGGACACTGGGACACCCACCCCTGCACTCCTGCTGGATCATGGGTAACCATACCGGCAAAGACAGCCATGGCACCACAGGTATTTAAAAAAAACAGAGGTACAAACAGCTGGAAACAGCTCATTTTATAAAATATCTTCACCGTTCATGAACAGTTTTCTTACAAATGCTTGAATTGACATCTCTCTTGCTCATTAGACTGTAAAATATAGAGATATATACATAGATGGGTGGATAGAGAGGTACTTAGAAGGATATTTGTTGCCACAGTCTGTACAAAGCCTCACATAATACATAGATTCATAGATGCTATGACAGAAGGGACAAAACTTGTGCCATAGCAAACTGTTTACAGCCCAGGGACTTGAATCTGTGGCTGGATAGGAGCAGTATGACGCATGAGTTGATGAGGTGGCTGCTCTGCGTGTAATGGCTGCACAGTCGAGGTCTGAGAGGTTGCAGGAGACCGATGAGTTTGGAGGTGTGGTGTGTGTGCGATGCATGTGAGTTTGTCCGTATTATAAAAGCAGGATTTAATCTTCCTGGTTCCAAGAGAGAAAGTGCCACATGTTCTTTATTTTGCTGTCTGCCCAATCCCCAAATGCAAGGTAAAAATAAACTAGTCTGCACTGATGCAGAAGAGTAACAGGAGGCTTTACACAGAGGGAGGCTTCAGCTTTGTGCATGTTACTCTTCTGCCTTAGAAAATAATAAAAATAAATACAGAATAAATTATGGTGAGTCAGTTTATTTTCAGCTTGAATGGTGGATTTTGCTTTAACACACCAGATAAACTGGAGTGTCTCTCGATTCCTCGTTATATCTCCCTGATTCAAAGACAAATGTCAGATTCTTTTTGTTTTCAGAAAGCAGTGAGGCCAAAATGTGACCAACAACAAGACTTTTGTGCAAATATCCATGAGTATAAAGCTAAATCACAAAGTGTTACTGCTGTAGAGGTGAGCAGCACATTCCCACTGACTGACACTCTCTGGATGTGCCCCGCTTTTGTTTCAATGAACCTCGGCTGTCAGCTCCTGTACGATCACAGGAAGTGATGAATCAGAACTTTGCAGTGAAATACTAACTGTATCCCGGAGGATTTGGTAAAAGTTTGATTCAGCAGCATCGGATTTTTTTTTTTTAGCCTCTCTCGTACTGTCAGTATCCTTCAGTTTAAAAGCAGCTGTCGGCTAACGCGCCACCTCACACGTCTTGTTTTCTAAAGACGTTTAGCCGGCCCTTCCCTCACTTTAATTCTCACTTACAGTTGTTTAAAATGCTGCTCCTTGTTCCCCTCTCTTGGCTGTCAGTATGCATGAAGTAGTCCCAGGCTTAGAGGATGAGAATAGCTCCCCTCTCGTAGCTTAGCAGACTTACATCATGCAGCTGCTGCTGCTGCTGCTGCTGCTGCTGCTGCTGCTGGGAAATGATGACGCTGCAGAATCCTGCACTACAACACAAGGGCAAGGAGGATGAAGGAACATGGGAAGATTTGAAGCCAAAATCTGCTTGAGTTTATAACAAATGCACACTATAAACGGCATCATACAGAAACCTCATGGCGTGTGCATTATTTGTCAGTGATGGGTGATATTTTAGATGTTTCACGATGCAGAAATCAATGAAATTAAGAGAAAAATGTTCATGCAGATTGCTGGCAGCGTCGATGATGGATGTAATCGCCTCGTGGTAGCAGTGAGAGCAGCTGTTAGATAGTAGATCAGGGTAAAATCGCCTCTCTTCCTGGACCTTGCCACATGGGGGAACAGTGTGTGTGGGTTTGCCTGCCAAGGCATTGGCAGGAGAGGATTTTTGCTGCATCAGTCAGGCCAGGACAGTAAATAAGGGAGCGGACACGGGGTGCTTACATCTGCATCGAGGAAAAGGAGAGAGAGGGGGGGGGCTTTGCTTTCAGCACACTTTTCAACTTGTATCAGTTTTTACCTCTCTGATTCCCTCTTTCTTTCTTTTGCTCCCCGTCTGTTTCACTATTTATCTCCCCCTCTCAGGTTCTCCTTTAGATTTCTTCCACACGCCTCCAACCACACCCTCAGAGGCAGAGCTGACTGCCATGGCCTTATCCTCTGCAGCTTCCTCTAATAAGGCACAAACGCCATCGCCACCAGCCGACAGCACCGCCCCCACCACCACCACCACCTCCTCCACCACCACCACTCCAGCAGACTGGACACAGAAACCGTCTGCTCCCTCTGAATGGGCTGTTATAAGCGTAGACAGCGCCGCCAGCTCAGAGACGAATGTGAGTGATGCAGCAGCGAGGCACGGGATGGCAGCGGGCAGCCCGGGCAGTCCGGCATCTCCGCCTCTGTCCAGAGAATCACCTTCAGAGCAGAGCTGGCAGGAGCGGGACAGCGGGCTGGAGCCGCAGGCTGCAGAGGAGAGAGCCGGAGAGGAGATGACTCTGGTTTTACTCAGCCTGATGGAGCACTACAGGGCCTCACTAGGCCTGACCCCCAATACTGATGTTACCACAGGAGCAGTAGGTAGGTTGTTTTCTTAAACTTTAAAGGTCAAGTGTGTCAGATTTAGTTTTATTTACAGGATACAGCAGAAATGAAATATATAATATACATAACTTTGTGTGTAATAACTTGAAAATAAGACTGGTTATGTTTCTGTTACCTTAAATTGAGCCTGTTATATCTAGAAATGCTGCAGGTCCTCTTCCACCGTGTCTGCCATGTTTCTACGGTAGCCCAGGACAGACAAACTAGCTCTAGGTGGGACCTTTCACAATTTTTGGTGCGTTTTGCAGCCACCATAGTTTTGCCGTCACGCTACGAAGGAGAGGATGAAATAAGAGCGTTACAGTCTGCAGCTACACCAATAAATCCTACGGAAACTTTTATTGACCTCTGTTGGAGATCAGAAGAAACTGCAGCACTAGTTACAGATTATTGATAACTCAATTAAAATTCCTCTGGCTCTGTGAAGCATTACTGATGTCAGTATATGTATAAACTAAATGAATCAGGTGGAAGAAGAAGTATTTTGGTGATTTTTGTGTTTGCTTACAAGAGACAAATTAAACAAAGAACGATCATAAGTGAAGCAGCAGAGGCCGAGACGTTCTCACCTTTATTCGCTTAGTGTGGATTAAGCTCTCAAAAAGAAACACTGCACATGACTGAATTGGCAAATTTCATTTTTACTTAATTAAATCTCTTTTTTTGTTCGTCACGTCTGTCAGAGCTGCTCAGGCGCTTGATAACACAGAAAGATGAGCTGGTTGAGGAGGTGGACACACTAAAGGAGACACTGCGGGTGAGTTTGAACTGCAGGTCTCATGGCACTCTTAGGCAATAAAACATTTACAACAGAGACTTGATTTTGACAACTTTCTTTGGTCCTCCATGACAGACGGAGAGGTTGGAGTGGCGTCAGTTCCAGTGTGACCTCCAGGTTGCGGTGTCCGTGGCGGACCGGCTGCGGGTCGAGGCGGAGCAGGCTCTGGGTTTGCTCCAGGAGAGCCACAGGGCTGTGGAGGAGCAGTTGGCTCAGGCCCTCAGGAGACAGGAGGAGAAGGACCGAGAGCTGGAGGCTCTGAGAGCCGAGCACAGAGACGTCTGCCTCAAACTAACTGAACTCAACCTGCAGCGACAGCAGGAGCAAGCTGAGCTGGAAGCTCTGAGGATCGCATGCCGGGTGAAAGACGTGACAGATTATGACCAACAGGCAGAGAGACAAGACTCTGAGGAGGGGCGGGGGGAGGACATACAGGAAGTCGTGGCGGAAAAGGAGGAAGAAACTGAAGAAAACAATGTTGAAAAGCAAAAGGAGGAAAATGAAACAGATCAAGAGGTGGATGCTAAAGTTCATGATCCTGAGGAGGCAAATGGATCAGAGAGCACACAGCTGACGGGGAAAGGGGTGGCGGAGGCATACCTTCGAAGTTTGGCTGCCCTGGAGAAGAAGAAAGAAGGAGGACGAGGGCATAAAGATCCGAGGAGGATTGCGATGCTGTCTGAACGATCCTGGTGAGTCTACATTAACACTCACAACACAGTCACCCCTTTACATAAAAGACGGCATCACAAAACATGAAAATAAATGTCTTTCAGGAGTCTCTCTCGTCTCCCACTCCCAATCGACCCCACCAATGAAAACGGGACCCCAAAAAACACAAGTACAACATTGCCGCTATGCAAGGTACGACACATGTTGAATTCAGAGGAAAATGTTCCTTTAGAATATCGTGATTTTTATGAATGAACATCTCTAAACTTTTCCAGAAAGAAGAGCCACCAAAGCGGAGAAGGATGGACCGCATTCTACAGCGGCAGGACAGCTGGTCCAGCTTTTACACAGGTGAACTTTAAAGCTCCAGCACTAAGCCCCCTTCATGTCCCTTTAGACAGATTAGTAAAGGCTTGTATGACTCTGGTGTCATTTTTGTCTTGCAGGGAAACAGGACGAGGACCAAAGCTCAGATTCCATCAAGTAAGGAAATATTAGGCCCTTTTTCTTTGTTGTTACTGACATCCATCCATCCATTTTCTTTGGTTTATCCGGGGTTGGGTTGCGGTGTTCCCAGGCTACATGGGCTGTGTAGTCCTTCCAGTGGGTTCTGGGTCTTCCTCAGGGTCTCCTCCCAGTCGGACATGCCTGAACACCTCCAAAGTAAGGCCCCCAGGAGGAACCACCTCAGCTGGCTCCTTTTGGCATGCAGGAGCAGTGAGCTCTCTCTGGATGTCCGAGCTTCACACTCCCAGCCACTTAGTGGAGGAAGCTCATTTCAGCAACTTGTATGCACAACTCAAATCTCATGACCATAGATGAGGGTTGGAACATAGATGAACTGGGAGCTTCACCTTCTCCCACCCGCCGGTCCATGTAACGCTCCATTTTCCCATCACTCACTCAACCTTGCCACAAATTCCAATTAAACCGTAAACAATCGGCTCCACTACATTCTTTTAAACATGATAAAACTGACTTTAAAAATTGACGATATTATACTTTTTTGCCAACTATGGAAGTTGGAATTGCACCACAAGTCAAGTTATTTTTAAACCTGTGGTTTCCTTTCCTTCCCAGACCACAGGATGGCTTCAGCGCTCTGCTGAGGCGTCACGGCGGCTCCAGAAGAAATTCCCTGCTGCGCTGGTGCCAGAGTCGTACCCATGGTTACAAGGTTAGAGAGGAGAAAACCTGTAAATATTTAGAGGAGTTCAGCGTTAAGCCTTGTCACCAGTTATGTCTTCATCAAGTGTGTTTTGTGGCAGAATATCGAGATCACAAACTTCAGCAGCAGCTGGGAGGACGGCTTGGCGTTCTGCGCTGTTTATCACACGTATTTACCAACTCACATCCCGTACAACACCCTCAACCCAGCCGACAAGGTACAACTGTTTCAGAAGCACAAGTTTTTACAGAGAAAATCACTTCACGCTGATGAAAGGCAGAAGAGTATGTCTAAAAGCTGCTTCTGATTTAAATGTTTTCACAGAAGGAAAATCTGGACCTTGCTTTTAAGACAGGAGAGAGCGTGGGAATCACAGCCACACTGGTGAGACTCTTTACACTTCATATCTACACTACTTTAAACCAGCTTCCAGTCTCCTCATCTTCTCTTTTACGTGTCAATTTGTCCGACAGACAATGGAAGAGATGCTGAAGGCAGACGGGCCGGACTGGCAGAAGGTCCTGGGTTATGTCGAAAGCATTTTCCGTCACTTTGAGATGTGAAGTCTGTATCCTCTCGTCTTCTGCCTGGTTCTTTTTACCACAAAGGACTGAAACACTGTTCACCACAAGAGGGAGCGCTACTCATAAAGAACCGGCCAGCCGATGTTAGATTTTATATTATTTTATGTATTGATACAACAGCCTTCACACAGGAACAATTATTTGGCGACACCCAGGAGGGAAAAACTAAACTTTGGTGTATTTTTACTTTTCTAGCTGCTGGGTGATGATGCACAAGACGCACAGAGATTTGTCGTTGAGTTAAAATCGGTCCAGAATATAAACACCTGCTTGATTTTCACTTTTGTTACTGGGAGCACTGATTTTGCACCATTTGCCTTTTTAAAAAATATATACTGAGCACTTTATGATTACATTTGTGTTGTACTTTTAAGTGAATGATTTGGGGGCACTTTAGATGTATTTATGTTATTTTTTATCATGAACCTCTCCTGCCATGATCATCGTATCATGTCTGCATGCACCCAAACCTAAAACCCACAAACTAAGAGGAAGGGGGCAGACGTGAAACCAGATTTTATGTTGGAATAGTGACGCTTTAAAACACTACACAGTCTGTCTAAAGGAAGCTGCCTTTGAGGAAATGTATATATGTAAATGTGTGTAAGCACTCCAGTATTTTTAAAAACATGGTAAACATATGAAGATGTTGTTGCCAAAGCCTTATTGCAATAATAAAGTTATGTACATGGACGGTTGTTTACTCCATTAAAACCACACACGCACACAGATTCACAGAAAACCTTTTTAATTTTAACAAAAGGATGACATATCATACATGACAGCATATAAAAATGGTTTAAAATGATAAAAAGAGATGGCATTAAAGGAAATGTTTAAGGTTCAAAGACAAAGAAAATGGTCAAATGTAACTTGTAACAAATAAATACTGAAATATTTAAAAAAGCAATAATTTAACATTGTAAAGATGCTTTAAACGAAACCATGACGTGGATGACGGGATGAATTTCATCTTTGTTGGAACGTGTTAGTGTTTTGAGTTTGAAACTGTGATTATTTTTTTTCTCCATTATTTCTCAAGAAAGAAAAGCAGGTGATAGACGAGACGTTGGAATTACAGCGAGTTCATGTTGATCCAAAGCATTAGACGAGCGTAACCTTTCAGTCGACCGATGAACGATTCCTACGAAGCAGGAATGGCGCCTCCTATAGGCGGTGTCGACAGCGGTGGTAAGAGGAGAGACTTCAGTTTAACGGACATGGCTGCAATTTCAGGGTCCTGGGTTTCATACATCTTCACCAATCTGGCAAATTTTAGGACACCTGAAAGAGAAGAAGAGCCAGGATCAACACGATAACATGTATGTATCCACACTGAAGGAAGAACAGCATTTAAAGAAAGAAAATTAGACTAGAAATGTTTATTTCACTCAGGTTTGAACAGCTAATCTCAGGAAATCTGGTCATGTAACTGTATTTAACATTTAACTGACAAGATCAAGTCTCAAATCATGACACTGATGTTCACCTCAAACAGCTACACTAGTATGTACTTGTGCTAAAATGTTGAAGCCCTTTAGTAAATCTATACTATAGAAAACGCTGCCTCATACTGACCCTCTCCTTCGTTGTTGAAGCCGTAGGCTTTGATGACCTCTTGTTGAATCTGCGTGGCCACGGGGAGCACGAGCTGCAGCATCTTGCCCATGTCGTTGCAGGCACTTTCTCGAGCCTCCTCCATCCTCGCAGCGTTTTCCGGTACCGAGAAGGCCTGGATCACCTCACTCAGTACCACTGGTGAAAGAAACGGACAAAACATGTAAGCAGACTTTCTTTTCATGTAGCATATGAAATGTGCTTTTCATTACGAGAAGTCTGAGTAAGCGGAAGAGCTTTCAGGTGCTTTGACATGCTTTATTCAACAATAATTATGTGGGACACCTAAAAAAGCCATAAGAGCTGGAAAATGTACATTTCAGGGCAGCGTTTCTCAAACTTCTTCCACTGTGTTTCACCTCTCAAAGCTCTCCAAGTGCCGCTATCATGATGTTAAAAATACAGCAGCACAGGCCGACTTTATTCAGCTATGTTCAGTTCACACAGGAGGCAGGTTTATTCCTAATAAGATGATCATTTATTGAAAAGAACCAGTTCAAGAACCACTGTCAGTTCATTTAACTATTATGTTTATTACTGAGGCTGTAGTCTGCAGTCTTCTCTATATATTTCTTACTTATAAATCAGCCTTGTGTATACGAGCTGCTGTGACGAGTGAATTTCCCCAGTGTGGGATCATTAAAGTCTATCTTATCTTATTATATTAAGAGGTGTTTGTTATAATATGGCCCTCTCATGTGAGTAAACGGGGTGGCCAAAATATTAGAAACACCTTCTCGGTGTTATGCAGCTCTTCTTACCTCTGGTCTGCTCAACAGTGAGGGTGGGCTGCTGTGCTGGAGCTGAGGCCATGTCTGCACACAGAACACACACACACACACATTTACAGTGAACAGATTGAATCAAAACCTGACACACACTAATACAGTGATGTTTAACCTGTGTGCCCTCAGCTGACTGACTTAATAATCGATTAAACTTTGAAACATTCACTAGTTGTTGCTGCTTCTTTGCTTCTTTTTCTCTGTTAGCCGTCACGTTAACGTTACATGATTAGAAACTGAATATCTCTGGACTGTTGGTCAACGAAAACAAACAATCTTGGACATCTTAACCTCTGAAAAACTCTAAAAATGTTCAGTTCTTCGTAGGTATGGTTAGGTTTAGGTTAGCTGAACGTTGGTTCAACGTTACAATCGACCGTTTACTTTCTCACTGTTAGCTCAGGAGCTAACGTCAGCTTAAGAAGCCGTTGACAGTTTGAAAACATGTATTACAAAAGTATTACTTATGAATTAAACTGTAAAAAAAAATGTCTTTAAACTCACCACTGATGAAAATAATAGCCTAGCTTGAAGCAGACCTGTGAGAAACGACACCTTTTTACGACAGTTGAGAGCTTTTTGCGACGCTACTTCCGCGGCTGTAAAAGGTAAACAAAGCTAAGCTAAGCTAAGCTAAACTAGCATGGTGTAATCTCTCCAAAATGTCGCTAAAGTGCAGCTTAAAGTGAATGTCGTGTTAATAAAACCAAATTAGACGTCGTGGGAAGCTTTTTTTGAAGCCGAGCTGCCATCCAGAAGTTTTGAATGACTTGTCCTCGCAGCTGTTTTTGCCACGTACACCTGATAACGTTAGCTGTTTGTCGGGGCATCGATGGAGCAGAAGCTCGCTGAGTTCAGAGCCAGACGACAGGCTGCTGTTAAAAAGGATGAGAGTGCTGCTCCGCGGTGCACAGCACAGACAGTGGAGGACACAGCTAATCTGACTGACACAACACCGACAACTGACACACAACAGACAGAAGAGGAGGCAGAGAGGAGCAGGGGCTCACCTCAGAGCTCTGCGAGGAAGGTGAGACATGACACAGTTTATGAGCTGAGACAGCTGGATCTGAACTTTCATTAACTTTATTATGATACTTATTAATTCAGTTCAGTTTTATTGAAATCATGACAAAAGTATATAGCAGGTCTAGACTGTACTTCATCATTCCCACCATGAGGAAGCACTTGGTGACAGTAGCAAGGAAAACCTCATTGGTGGGCACACAGTAGCAATAAAATACTGATATGGAAATATGCCTAAATGATGATCATAATAATAGTAAGTAAGGAACGACCTGAGCCAGCCCTAACTATAAGATATATCAAAAAGTAATGTCTTAAGATGGATATTAATGTGTAAATGGTGTCCGCCTCCCAAGTAACTGATATTTTCACGTCCCTTAATCTCTCCATTTATTGTGTTGATTAATCATTTGGTCTGTAAAATATTTATTATAATTATTTAATATAAAATTGTAATATTTGTTTATTCTGAGTCACTTAATCAGTAACTAACTTTCTCAGCTCTACTTGTAACATGAAATTAAATAATACAGTCTTGCAGTGTGCACAGGGAAATATAATAAAAATAAAATGTATATAATGGTAAAAAAAACAGTCACTTCACTCCAGAGTATTCCTGACCTGACCTCTAAAAGTCTGTTTTGTTGTCAACAGTAAGGTACCAGTGTAAAAAAGGGTTATTTATAGACCAGCTAGTTTCTGGTGCAGTGCCTCTTCTAAATACCAGTCTGTAATCATTTGAAATCTGTCAAACTTCAGCATGTTACAAGTCTCTGCTCTTAACTGAAAAGACCTTCTGTATATCAGAGATGTTGAACCTCCTGTTCTGTCTCCCCTGCAGGGCGGTGGTGATTGGCTGCTGGACAGCGCTCTGGGAAAGTGGCTGTCCTCGAAACAAGTTCTCTGCTCAAACCTTACCTTGCTTAAAGTGCTGCTGTGGCTGGTGCTGCTCGGTCTCTTTGCTGAACTGGAGTTTGGCCTGCCTTTCTTCGTCATCTCCCTCTTTTACTGGCTCTATGAAGGACTCCGTAGCCCAGCTGCCCGCGAGCCCGGAGAACTGAGCGCTTATTCTGTCTTCAATCCGGACTGTCAGCCTCTGCTCGGCTCTCTCACTGCCGAGCAGCTGGAGGGAGAGATGGGTTACAGACCGCTGGCTAACAGATGAATTGCTTGTGATTTGCACATTTATTTTAAATAATCAGATTGTTTGTCTTTTCAAAAATGTTAATTTTATTCAGGAACGTGCAGGGACAATGTCAATTTATTATTTCTGTATAACACATTAAATTGAGATTGGTTCATTTAAAGTTTTATTCCTGTACCTGTGTCTTCTTTGAAGCAGTTTAATCGTCTCACAGATCACCTGTGGTTTAGGAAGAGGGTTATACCACATCAGATATCATGTCATTAAAGACTTTCTAATCTGTCTTTTGTTTTGAACTTATCTCCATTTCCTGTACTGGCCAATATGGGTTTGGTAGAAGATGTCTTTAGGTATTTAGTAGTTAAATGTGAAGAAACAAAGGGACAAGCTGCTTTTAATTTATATGAAAATATTGTTTAAATAAATGGCTTCCCAAGTTTAATAAAACATTTTTAATATGAAGCAATGTTCCATTTTGTATCTGCCATGAAAAGAAGTTCTGTTGAGGACTTTCCTAGTAAAAAATAATAAAATGAAAGCTAATTAAACAAGCAAATATCTCTGAGTACGGATCTTTGGAGCTGTCAGTCCTTCATTATCCTCACTGACAGTATACAGCAGTAAACAGTGTATATGTGACGTCACCAACATGTTTCTGAAAAGCCCTTTTGAAGCTTAATATAATTTGAACAGGTGAGTTGAATAAAAATTCACCCTCAGTACAGTTGTCATGAACGGGGAAATTAGCTATAGAGACCAAAACTGTTTTTTGTACCAGGCTGTAAACATATTTATTTCTGCTGTGTTGGACATTTTAACATGGGGACTTATGGAGACTCGTTCAGTAGCCAGCCTCAAGTGGACGTTTGAGGAACTGCAGTTTTTGGCACTTCCACGTTGGCTTCCTTTAAACGAAACCCGGCGGACTTTTGGACCCATCATAAGAGAGAGCGCGCCTCTGTTTAGACGAAGCGAGATGAGTCCCTCCCATCTACTTCCGCATTAGCTTTAAAGCCGTTACACCGGTCAGAAATATTTGATCGTTTCTGTGTTTAACTAGAGCCAAAAGGCTAAAAACACACCTACGTCATATTTAAGCTGCTGTTTGTGCCCCTTTTACGTGTCTTAAACACATCATTAGTTAGTAGATGTGACTGAATATCATGATAAGCTATCCTGCTAGCTGCGATAGCTCACTATTTGCCTTCGGGGTTGCCAGGTAACTATCTTGACTTTCTTTGGGTCAAAGGTCACGTCCTGCGTCTCCCAAATTCAAGTTGTCAAACCCAGTGAAGGCTGCAGTAAGTATTCACCACACATCACCACACATTTACTGGATATTTAATCGATTTTCTGGGATTAATAGATCTAATTTAGCCAGTAGCATTGGAGCTAATCAGCCGGCATTACAGACATATGCTTCTTACTGTGTTTACAAGCTCTGTTTTGGTTACCTAACTAACCTGTTTACTCCGGATGATTAAGTCATTGCTATTTATTTGTAAAATATTAACAGAAGAGGAGATGTAACCATACAGATCACTCTTTTAAATATGTCCTCCTAGGTAGTGGTTCTGATATTTAATGGTGTCCACTAATAAAGGTGTTTCTCTGTCCTGTCAGCAATGTCTGGAAGTCCTGTAGTCATGCGCCTGGTGGCCTCTGCCCACACTGTAGCTGAAAAGGCCGGAGCCATTGTGAGGAAAGTGCTTCACAGTGGAGATCTTGGCATTGTGGAGAAGGTGGGACACAGTCATGTTTTTGCTATTTAAATCCCAGAAGAAGTACAGCTACAAGCTTGTCCCAGATAGATACAGAAGATAAACTGTCTGCTGTGGAGATTTAAAGCCACCAGAAACCCAAATCTGCAAAGAACTTTGATTTATGTGATTTAACAACAAACGAAAAAGATTTGCAGAATAACAGAATAAATCACTAAATACATCTGCTAGTCTTTCTGCTGTCACCAACTCTGGTTGAAGTAAATCCTTTGTTCACCGAGTGAGACGTGAAAATATCCTGGTTAAATTATAAGTCTGGTCTGCTGTCTTTGAAAAGAACATAGATAATGACTGACAGTCACCAGTCAACAGGGTCGCTTGTTAAACCGAAACACCGGCAGAGATCATAATGTGATCTGTGACACGAGATAGTCCTGAAGAGAGCAACGTGAGCTGTTTGTTGATCTAAATTTTCTAGTACTTACTCTGATCTTGTATTTTTACTATTTCAAGCCACATTTCCAGAGTCTTTAAGATTTAAGTTTTAGTGCAGGATGCAGGCTGAGTTGTTTTAACATTTTCCTCTGTGCTCCCTGCACAGACCGGAGCTAATGATCTGCAAACACTGGCAGACAGACTGGCACAGCAGAGCATTTGTGCATCGCTGTCCAGACGTTTCCCCAAAATCACCATCATAGGAGAGGAGGTGTGTATGTTCTGTTCTGTTAAATGTGTTTGTATTAGGCTTTATAGAAGGTGAGTTGATGTGTGTGTATCACCTTATTCAATTATCAGGAGCTTCCAGCCGAGGAGGTGAGAGAAGATCTCATCGAGAGTGGCCACTCAGAGGAAATCCTTCAGAAGACGTGTCCGGCAGAATATAGAGAGCTGAAAGAAGAGGAGGTAACCTGCTGATATGTTCAGAAACACAGTAAATATTAGCAGTTAAATAAAGATGGTACCATCTGTGTCTCATAGTTGTGTCAACACAGAAATGTTTACTCCTGCTGTGTGCACATACTTCTTCTGAGTGTTTCTCCTCTCTGATTTTCAGCTCGTTGTGTGGGTCGATCCTCTCGATGGCACGAAAGAATACACTGAAGGTGGACTCTTTAAATATTCATCTTTAAAAAAATCTGCCCGTGCATATATATATATATATATATATATACACACACAGTGTGTGTGTATGTGTGCGCTGTTACCTTCAATGCAATGCGGGCTGAGTGAACTGTCCAGTTCTTGGAAACTCCCTGAACAAATACATTTGATATCAACCTGCTTAGAGCCAGAACAGACAGAAATCGACTAACTGTAGCTTCATACAAACTCAAACACAAGAGTTAGATGCATTATATCAAGAGCTGTTTCTGCTGATGTTATGTTCACTACCTGGCAGTGGACATAACTTCTGTTATTATGTAGTCTTTATTTGAAATCTTTCTTATTTTATTCTTATAAAATTGTTGCTCTGCATCATTTTCCTGTGTTGCCTTCTGGCTATCAGCTCTCAAACCTTCACGGCTTTTCCTTCCCCTTCTTCATGTTTCACTGCTTCTGCTATCTACATCTGTTTGTTTCTCTATTCTCTCTCTGCTGACCCCAGCTTCACGGTCTCTCCGTCACCAAACCGATGCCCAGATACCACACAAAGGGTCGGACACCTATCGGCCTCACAGCACAGCTCTCTGTATGAAAAGGCAACAGCATGGATGATCCCAGTCTTCTTCTTTCTGTCCTGCATGAAGTTGCCGTAATGACACTTGATAGCTTTAAGTGCCCTCCAGCTAACGTCCTTCTATTTTCTCATCTAAGGGCTCCTGGATAATGTGACGGTGCTTATTGGTATTGCATACGCTGGCAAAGCTATTGCAGGCGTCATCAACCAGCCTTTTTACAACTACCAGGTAGAGCCCAGACTAAATGATCTTGTCTCCTAAAAGCTGGCGCTCTGGTTCATTCAAAAATGTCTCCCCGTCAGCTCGGAGCAGGATCAGCTTTAGGGCGAACCATGTGGGGAATGCCGGGATTGGGCGCCTTTGGATTTCAGCTGCAGGAAGTTCCAGGTGATAAACGCATCGTCACCACGACGCGTTCCCATAGCAACAAGTTGGTAACGGACTGCGTGGACGCCATGGAGCCTCATGAAGTTATAAGAGTGGGTGGCGCTGGAAACAAGGTGAGACTGAAACTCCAAAAAAACCCAAACAGAACATGGAGCGATGTTATAGCTGTAACACTCGCAGTGCATCAGGAAAAGAGCGTGTCTGTGTAAAACTGTTTGTTTGTCAAATCATCTCTGCAGATAATCCAGCTTGTTGAAGGAAGAGCTTCTGCTTACGTCTTCGCCAGTCCAGGGTGCAAGAAATGGGACACGTGTGGTCCTGAGGCCATCCTTCATGCCGTTGGAGGTATGCTGATATTCAGTGTAACATCACAACCTTGAGTGTGATATTGATTTTATACGATTTTATAAGAACACTGTCGACATATGACGTCTTTTATTTTGTGTTTCTGAAGTGAATGGTTTGATAGGTCACGTAAGGAAACGACTATGAATGGACTTTTGTCCAATCAAATAAGTTGAGCACTAACTGTCTGAACCAGTGTCTAAAATGTTTTTTTTGTCTGTATTTCTTGTGCAGGTAAACTGACAGACATGCACGGCAACGCATACCTCTACCATGCCAACGTAAAGCACATGAACTCGGCCGGCGTTCTTGCAACACTGCGCAACCACGAGTACTACGCCAGCAGAGTGCCACAGTCAGTGCTGCAAGCCCTCAAGTCAGACTGAGGTCAGAGACTTACACTGATGTCTGTCGGAGATTCAACGCTTAAAATCCATACGGAGAAGAGACTCCTGCATGCGTGCACGGAACTTTTTATATGTGAAAATGTCATTTGAAAAGTTTTGGATTTGTCACATGTAATACATGTTTATTTCACAAAATGAACAACAACTTTTGTTTTTACATCAGTAATTAACCAGAAATAATCAGAGAGCACGCTCAACAGCACTTCCATTTATTTCACTCGTTTGAAACAAACTCGTACAAATCTCAAAACGTCTTAACATACTGTTTGAAGACCAATAGATTTACAAGGCAAAAGGCGAAAAATAAATAAAAATACATCGGTTAAATGGTCATTAAGTGAGTTGGAAATGACTTACTTCATTCAATAACCACTAAGTGGGAACAACAGACAAAATGCCATCGTCCTGATGAGTTTGACCTCTTTACAATGTCATGCAATGACTGGAAGTGCAACAATGTTCAGTGTGTGAGCCGGACATCTACTGAAAGAATGAATATACCGATAACTATCGTGTTCTTCACATTCCTTATATATCTTGTTTTCTTGCATATCCGTATCTATTTTTCTACACACGTACTGTACTTACCAGACTAAAGGACACAAACTCAAAGTGCTCGCTGATGTTTGGTCCCCGCATTTTCCTCATACACTGAATTTACATCAAAACTGAAAAATAAAAGTTTTTACCCTATTGCATTACTCAATGGAAAGTCTGCTCTTTTAAAAGGAAGTAAAAAAAGTTTCAGAACTTGGTGCTGGTCGTGGAAAAGAGGCTGGAAACATGTAATGTAGAGCATCTACTGTGCACAAATGCCCTAATAAAGACAACAGCAGCAGAGGCTGGCCGCGTCCTACAAATGTTTATGTTTGCACGTGGCAAGATTTTTAGCAATATTTATTGCATCCAATATCGTCAAAATATCTGGATTTTATTGACACCTCCTTGGGGAGAAAAACATTCTTGAGTCGAAGGGAAACTTCTTAAAGGAAAAAATGGCAAGAAAGCCATTAAGCACATTTCCCCAAATTGCAAAAAGTTAAATGAGAAGACCAATACTTAAAATATGAAGCATAAAGGCTGGACATGAGGGGAAACGGATAACCTAGCTCTGTCTAAACATAACAAGATCCACCTACAAGAACTTCTAAAGCTTGATAAATTATCTTGTTTGTTTAAGTGTAAAAACAAGTTTTACGGGAGGTTACATGGATCCCTGTAAAATGTAGATTTTGTTGGTTTTGTTAAGCATTAAAAAACATGATATAATGTTAATTAAAGAGCTGGTCAGTGGATTTTGTCACTGTTGTGCAGAGATAGGTTACCTCTTTTTTTTTTCTTCATCTTCAAGTGAGCTGGTGGTACATGAGAGTGGCATTAGTCTTCTCATTTTACCGTTTTCAAGAGCGCAACAGCATATTTCCCCAAATTAAAAAAAAAATATATATATTTCCTTAAGCAGCATATTGCTTCAGCCGATATATAAAGGGGCAATGGCAGTAATTAGGTGAATTAATCAAGGTGAGACAATTTGCACTGTTGTCTGGGAGGATTTATGGATTTTACAGTGGTTAGGGCAAAGAACCCGTCTCAATCTCACAAGCGTGCATGCATTCACAAAATCACAATGGAAATTGTTAATCTGAAGGCAGAGAAGCGACTTTTCTTAACACCGCGCCCATTCCACAAGTTTGGTTTTAATATTGCTGAATGGACTGAGTAGTAGTAGAAGTGAAGGGCTGAGTTAATACATACCATGGCATCAAAAGAAATGGAAGAAATACCACTCACATGTTCATAAAAATACCCACAGAACAAGCAAAAAAACACTCCTGAAGTTTCTGTTTACACATGGACAAGCTGACTGAGAGAGGGCTGGAGTGTTTTGAGGCAGCCTGCAGGGACGTGGGCCAGAGACCAGCCGGGGCAGGGGAAAGAGCAGGAGAGTCAGGGCCAGCTGCTCACCTCTTTTTCGGTGCCTGAGTGGTGCGAGGCGGAGTGACAGGCCGTCCTGTATTCACCCCTCCGTACTGGTACTTTGCTTTTTTTTCTGACGGCTTCAGAATCTAAAGAAAGGACGACAGCAGTGATGAGAAGATTGAAAGCAAATCAGGAGTAAATCGTAAATCAGGAGTCACGTCATGGTACGGCGAACAGATCTCTACCTGAAAGGAGCACATAAGGGACTCGTCCACACTCATCATGCCGCCTGCGTTGTCAAACTCCCCGCAGTAGTTGGGGGCAGAGAACAGCGTCACCAGCTGTCGTTTGGCAAAGAACTCATAGCCGTCTTCAACAACCTGGAAAAAGGCAGGATTAGAGCTGAAGCAATTAGTCTCTCCGGTGAAAATGCAGCAACTTTGATAGTCAATTAATCATTGCAAAATTACCACAAATTCACTTTGCAAATGTGAATTTTCTTTGTCTTCTATCACAGTAAAAAGAAAATTTTAGAGGTTTGGATTGTTGGTCAGACAAAATAAGTATTTTAAAGGACCATGTGTAGACCCCATCACCTCATCCATTCTTTCCTAGAATGAAGGAGAAACTAGGGTGGCTGCTAAACTAGGGTGGCTGTGTTTACCTGATGTGCTCGGCAGATGAGATCCAGGTCGTGACGGTTGAGAAACCGGCTGACCACGTCGGCCCCAAAGGTGAAGGAAACTCCCCGATCGTTCTCCCCCCAGCCCTGCACGTCTTTATCTGGGTCTGACCACAGCAGGTCACACAGCAAGCCTGGCACAAAACAAGCCAGTCATACACCAGACATGTATTAACATTCTGCTGAGTTTAAAGAACATCATTTATTTCATACTAAAGGTCGTGTGAAGCCCAGAGACTACAGACAAAACAAATGTAGTTCAGTAACACAAACACATGCTGTAGGACAACAGACCTGTGTCGGGGACATCGGTGGGTCTCATAATACGTCGGATTTGTTCCATGGACTGGAGATCAGGTGAGAGACCTGAGGTGAGAGGAGAACAAGTGATTGTATTGTAAGTGACACACACAACAAAAAAGCTGATGTGAACCAGAAATGACATTCCACAGAGACACGCGTATCGCCCACATTATTCTCTGAGATGCTTCACAAACCTCCGTGGCAGCAGAATATCTTCTCATCAATGATCGCAGCGATGGGCAGACAGTTAAAACAGTCTGTGAAGGTCTTCCAGAGCTTTATGTTGAACCTGCGCTTGCCTGAGGAAAAAAATACAGCAAATTACAATTTTAAATGAGGCTTGTAAGTGAATAAATATTGGATTTCTAATAGTGTTTTATTCGTTAGAGTGAGGCTCTCTGCTTTGCTAAAGAGAAACTAAAAGCTGTGAAGATACATCATCAGTTTTATGACTTAATAAGAGTTGTTCGTGTTTGTTTCTTTAAAAATAACAAGAGATCAACATAAAATCAGGCTAGCCGGAGTGTGCTTTTCCAACTTACACTCATCATAGAAGCCGTAGATGCGATTGATGGAGGCGCACTCGTGGTTTCCCCTGAGCAAGAAGAAGTTTTCTGGGTATTTGATCTTGTAGGCGAGCAGCAGGCAGATGGTCTCCAGCGACTGCTTACCTCTGTCCACATAATCCCCGAGGAACAGGTAGTTGGCCTCGGGAGGGAAGCCGCCATACTCGAATAGCCTCAGCAAGTCTGTGTACTGTCCATGGATATCACCTGGAAGGATATGATCGTCTTATTTCTCACACAGACATACAGACATATCCTCGTGGGCTCACAGGGCTTAAGAAACTGTCTACTCGAGAGCTCAAGGTTGCTTCTACTCATTAACTTTATGTGTTTTCTCATCACCTTCCAAGCCTCACAGGAATATAAATGTGAATAAAAAACATTCATGATCATGGGTGCTGTTCTCACCGCAGATTTTGAGCGGAGCCTCCAGTTCGAGCAGGATTGGCTGACTGAGGAAAATCTCTCTGGACTTGATGCAGAGCCCCCGAACCTCCGCCTCTGTCATCTGTACGACCTTCCCCGGACGACATCCTCGCACTGCGAGTCAAAAGCACAGAGAGGTGAACACGGGCCGATCCTTAACTAGAGACGAGTACGTATTAAGCACTGAGAAACCTGACACAGTGATCAGAACTATGCAGCCACTCTTATTGTCATCAGAGTCGAGGGGGGAACTGGAGCCTATCCCAGCTGATTCAGGATGAGATGCGGGGGTACACCCTGGACAACAACCTGTTAAGTGCATGTCTTTGGACTGAGGGAGGAAGGAGGAGTACCGGAGAGAACCCGTGCAGACACAGGGATAACATGCAAACTCCACGTGGAAGGGGCCCAGCCGAGGTTTGAACCGGTGAGGCGACAGCGGGCTATGCAGGTAGATTTTACAGCCTATTTTACACCTATGTTGCTGATATTAACCCCTTTAAAACACATCAAAGTCTTAAATGTGAGTTAAAAGCGAGCATGTTTCAGTCACGTTTTTCTTTCTTCTCCTCCTTCGGCTGCAGCGTTAGCTACCCTCTTGTTTACATTTGCATCACGGTGTGCCATTAAAGAGAGCTGACCATTGCATTTGCTTTGCTAGTGGCCAGACATGCCATTTACTCCAGTCAACACGGGTTGTTATGAACTGGCAAGTACAGGAATGAACAGCTTGTTGGCTCAGCTGGAAGTGTGTGTGTGTATATGACTGTGTGTGTGTGTGTGTGTGTGTGTGTGTGTGTGTGTGTGAGGGCGGTGTGGTCCAAGCAGGACAAACAGTCTAGAGGGCAGCTTCATGTATAAAGAATAAACAACATGCTTTGTTTCGCTTTGGCTGCAACTGCATGTTGGTGGTTGAAGTAGCTTGGATTTTCCACACGGCAGAGCACATTTAAAGAAGAAAATTAGATATATTGACTCATAATAATAACTAATACTTATTAAAATAGTAAAAAAAAAAAAGTGAAATTATGGAGTGAAATAACCAAGTTATGCAAGCTTTAGTGGTTTCCTACGTCCTAAAGGGGGGGTGTGTCCTCGGAGGTAGCCCACTTGCTAGCTACCTTGCCAGCTAGAGCAGTTAACGTTACTTAGCAACCACAACGTTCCATGGTTCGTTCACGCTCCACTGTATAACGTCGTTAATAAGAAAACATTAAACCCCGTAATCTGTAACTCGGCTATTTTTAGCTGTAAAACCATTAAGTTATCTCACTAGTTAACACAGTTAGCTCTCCTCTCTGGCAGCAGCAAGCTCTCCTTATTTTTTTACGCACAACAGCACCCTGACTAACGTTAACTAGTAATCACACATTAGCGAATAGGGTTAGGTGTGACATCATAATAACGTTTTAAATTACTGCTGTGAGCGGTGAGCCTTTAACGCAACCGTTAGCTTACGCACGAACAACACAGGCAGCTAAAGGATGTTAAATTTATTTATTTATTTATTTTTTAAAAACATTTCGTGAAGTTACCGGTTACAAACGAGAGCAGAGCGACTCAAGTCATCCTTTCGATGAAGCGCGGAGAAAGATAAAATGTCAACAACGCTGCCTTACCTTCCAGTAATCGAGAGATGATACTGTCAACGTTCAACTCGCTCTCCGCCATGTTTCTGATGACACACACACACACACACACACACACACACACACACACACTCGCACACACACGCACACACACGCAGCGTCCCGGGTAAAACTGGCCCCCGAGTATTGACTCGTAGGCACACACGCACACACACACACACACAAACACACACACACACACACACACACACACACTTATGTGATAGATCACCAATGAAATAAGTGTAGAGAGAGAATATGGACAGAAACAGACAACAGAAAACAGGCAGAGCGATGAAAGATTAAAAACTTTGATTGGGTATTCTTTGATTTCTAAAAGCTTATTGCAAACAGCAACAGTAAGAGGTATAAATTTAGATAAAATGGGTGAATAAAAAGAGAAAAAAAATGACATTAAAAGGCGAAAAATACAATGAAAAATGGGGAAAGTTTTTGCATTTTCACTCATTACATGCCACTTAATGGACTCATTTCCAGACTCTTTGGTTTTGTTTTTCCTACTTTACTGTTGTTAAGTTGTTTTCCATCTGTCTCAACAAATTATCTGTACTTGCAATGTATGTGTGTGTGTGTATATGTGATTGCAGACACACCATTTCCTCCTCCTTATTCCCATATGTTTTTAACTTGTATGTGTCCGTTAGTTTATGAAGTCTCAGGTCATTCAGATCTCCTCATTTCATTGTGTTTAATGTTATTTGTAAGTACATCAGCCATGACACGAATATTGTATTCATTTTAATTTATCAATAAATAACAGTGTGTAAAGACAAATGTACAAAACATCTGGATTCAACAAGGTCAGTCAATTACATAGAGAATATTTCACAATTTCTGTGCAGTATAAAAATTACAAATATTTTACACCATGAAGGAATATTTCTGGCGCTAACTAACTAATCCTGTTAGTGTCTATAACGTGAAGAGGCTGCCAATTCAGCTGAGAGTCCACATCTCAGTCTGCAGCTCATTTCAGCTCATTGATCTGGTTTGTTGTTAGCTCACAGTGACACCCCTGAAAAGAAAAAAGCTGCTCCTGCAACACAACTTCAGACAAACTGACTGCTTACGATCGCCTCGAGTGAGCTACAGCAAACAAGCAGTCCTTGAATAAAGTCAAATATCTTGCCCGGTGGTTTTTCTGGAGTCTACTCTCCGCCATCTAGTGGCTAAGAATTCCTGATGCAGCTTTAATACTTAAATATACTTCAGACAGTAAATACAGCTTGATATGAGTAACTGTATTGAAAACCAGCTGCTTACATTTCTACCCTTTCCTCTGCTTTGTTTTTCCGACCCCGTCTGCAGTTGTGAATACGCCAGGCGACAAAAATGCCCCCCAGAAAAGTCCCAATTCCCACAACCACAGGAACCCACACAGGTACAGAGGAGGGACACTCAAGCTCTGGGGAGGTTGGTGCTGTAGTGATGGCGTCTGAGACGGGAGCGCTGGTCGTGGTCGTGGTGGTGGTCTCTGGTACACTTGGTAGGCTGTTCATCTTAGTGAAGATGAAAGGTCTGACCTATAGGTGAACATAAAATACACTGAAGAGTCAACCACAAATATATGGAGACCCAAATCTGATAATCTGATTATTTATTTCATAATGTCTTATATATATATTTTATACTGAACACCTTTGGTCTCTACAGGAGTAATGAATAAACAGATCTAGTTTGGTGGTGTCTCTCCACACATACCTCAGAGGGACATTGAATCTTGGAGCGGTCATACGTGAAGTTGTTGTAGGCCTGTTTTCTGCCTACAGGCTCCAGCTGTTAAGACAGAATGAATTCTATAAAACTGAAACACACGAAACACCTGGACAAACTAGTGCTGCATGTTTGATCCATTACTGCTCAATTCTCACCATGTTATTCCACAGGGCGATGGCCAGCTCAGCGTGAGCTCGCTCACTGATGTGGAAGCAGTCCACAGAGAAGAAACTGGAGTCAGCCTCACCCACCTGGTGAAAAGATCAGATTTTCAGCACGGGTACATTTTATTATTTCTGCATGGCTGCTTGTTTTGTTACATCTTTAGGTCTCTATAACTTACTCCAATATGAGGGATAAAGAAATTCTGTAAAAAGGGTTGAAGGACGACGGTAAAGTCTTCTCTCCCATCGTAGCGATCTCCAGAAATAAGCTGCTGGATCTCAGCCTAGGAAAAACAAATAAAAGACAAATGGATGAATGACAGAGGGAGAACTCTATTTTTTTTAAATCCTGAATTGGTTAGAAGAGCTTTTTTTTTTTTTTTTATCTTACCTGATACTCAAGATTGACTCGTTTCATCTCATTAAACTCTGGGGAGTTTTCACTTGGATTGATAATACAGGGACAGTTGGTCCTGTAAAGAAGAACGCAGGTTTGTGTTTATTCTCCTTTTGTTAAAATGAAGAAGGAGCTCATCTCAAATCAAGACTTTTCAATGCCAAATGCTTGAATCCAAAATGAAATTCTTGACTGATCAAATGAAATTAGATGTTCTAGAGGTTAAAAGCAGTAAGCACTGCAAGGAGTAATTGTCTATTTTCCCAAGATGCTTAATTAATAACCTTTGTCTTTACTAGATTTTAATCTTTTAGTGGAAACTAAAAGAAACTAAAACTTTTTTTATTTACCACTTGGGGGCAGCAGAAATGAGCTTTAAACACAGCTCTCACATATCACAACAGTTAAAGGTTCCTTATTTACACATCCAAGCTGTGGAGCTGTGTTTCTGATCTTTAATTAATCTAAATCAGATTTTTTTTCCTTTCTTTTAGCTCTGATTTTGGTCTCAACCAACTCATGATATAAATATGTGTCTTTTTAGCTGCTAGTTGCTGCACTGTGTACACCAGCTAGTCACTAACTAACTTCACCGAGATTTAGAGCTTTTTTCACTAGAAAAAGCTGCGGCCTGCTGGTCCTGAAAATAACAATCAATGAGCTGTGAGATGCTAAAATGAATTGCAGAGTCGTAGGGTCATAATTCTCCACTGGTGCATCACTGTGTACAAAGCCTTTTACATTACACATAGTCACTACACATAGTGATTGTTAATATAAAAAGTTAATTGCAGGTGCTTTAAAATTATAAAATCATCAACCTTTGTAAGAGGGAACAGCCGAGCGTGTTCTTCTGAACTGTCTTCAGTGGATCCATCTGCAAGGGCTCCACGACATTAACCAACAGCCTTGGTACCTAAAGAGAGACATTTATTTGTGAACAACGCGCCTGTACTGTAAGGACAGAAGGTGACAATACCATATAGTTTTTTTCATATCTCACCTCCTTGTATAACATGTCCAAACTGAGCATCAGATTGTGGCTATAGTTCTTGGGTGACAGGTTATTCTGCGGAGATACACAAAACATGGTTTTTACTGCAGCTCCATAACATACAGAAATGAATGGTTATTTATGTACAATACATGTATTTTAAAGAATACTTACTTGGTCCAAGCAGTAGTTGCAAAGATCATTCTCCCCTATGAATATTGTCACAAGTTTCCAGTCCTTTTCAAAGTTCACAGCCTGCGTGTACAGAACATGAAACATGAGTATGAAAGAGGCAGACACCGTTTGATCCATCTTATAAATAAGTTTTGGGGAGGTGTTACCTTATTATCTTTCATGGCCTTGATGAGAGCTTGGACTTGCTTTGGGATCTCTCTATAACAGAACAAATACAGACAGCAGGTGTTAGAGAGATGACAATAGGTTGTTTAAAGGTTTTGTTCAGGTGGAGGAACTAAAAGAAAATGCACGTACGAACTCTTAGCTCCAGATACAGCCATGTTGAAGCCCTTCTGTAGGGAGCCCTGACCTCTGGAGAACCCCTTTAAGGACGGGTTGAACTTCTTCAAGATGTCTGAGTGAGAGAAGGAGGAAAAACAGATCGATCTGTAGCAGTTGTCAAGTAGTAAGCCACTGGCTTCTGTCACTCTAGCAGTGAAAGGTTCTTCTCCTGCTACATTGCAGCTCTATGAATCAAAGCTTGAGGTTATAGTGGCTCCCCTTGAAGTTCTTGAACGTGCCAAGTTGTCTTCAATTATTTGTATTTGTTGCTTAAGAATGAATCCATTTGTGTAACTGCTTCTAAAAATATTTCTCCATTGCAGCAGTATGTTGTAGGGATTGTTCCTCCTGTCAGTTACTGTGACTATTTATTGCAGAACAAGGAACATAAACTCACTCGGTAGTGTTGTGACAGTCTCCAGAGTCTTATCCCCTCCAATGCTGCAAGGAAAAAAGCCCACAAACATCGGCCTGGTTCGTAAAATGTGATGTGATGAATGTTCATGTGATGTTAATGCAACACAGCAGACACGTCGTACCTCCATGATACTCCTCTATACTCTTTACTGAGGTCAAACACGTTCTTTGCCTTGGCGCCGGTGCCGGCCTGTGAAGAGAACAAACAAGACACATACAAAGACATGAAGCATGAAACATATCCTCAACATAAAAGGGATGATCATCTCTTTGTGCGAGCTATCAGGCTGATAACAAATTGATTAGAGAGTTCATAGTTCAATGACACCAAGTAGCCGATATCAAGCAGGTTAACAGTTGGTGCCTTCATACACACTTGTAAAACAAAAAAAAGAAGAAGTGCTTATTATCTTTTGCTCCTTAAGTTTGGAAAACTGGACTTCATTGTCACGACACTAACCGTTGAAAAGTCTCCGAGTGCCGCCACCACACTGATGTCAGCTGGTCTCAGCTTGTGAACTACAGATAAAAAAGATATGACAGAGATTCAACCTGCTGAAAAACCAGATAAACCACAGACATCGTCCCAATACAATGATTCTTATTCTTCGTTTGACTGTAGATAAAAGAAGACGTCGAGTCTCATATCGACATGTCTGCTGATAATGCAGAGATGGCTGTGATGTCTCACCTGACGTTGGCACGGTGTCAGATGGAGCAAGGTCCAAGCAGGAGAAGTTACTACCCCAATTCTGGAGGTAAAGAAACATCAAATGATCCATCCTGAAATGTGGCTTAGCTGTGTTTTCTAATAGTTTAAGCATTAATGTGTTTGTCTGTTTATGTGTTTTAACTTCATGATAGATGACGGTAATCTGTACAGAGAGGACGCTGCCTCAGGATGAGGAGGTATAGTAAATAAATTAAATGATCTTTGACATCATTTATTCTATTTGTATGATTCAAAATAGTTATAACAAGTTACTAGAATCCAAAATTACATCTTCATAAAGCTAATGTGCAATCAAAAATCTAAATATGTTATAATATGTTAATCATATAAAACAGAGCTGCAAATCTTCTTGAAAGTTTTGCAGTTCACCATGTTCGGTGACTAAAAATGATTTATTGATTATCAAATAAGTCGATAAACTTATGAAGTTGTGAAATTTTAGCTCTGTTCACGTCTTTAGTTGTTTTATTTGTGCTATAAGTCACTCCTCAGACTAAAGATTAAAAGCTTACTGTGATAGGTCCGGGTGTTGGAGACGGACCAGCATAGATGTAATTGCTGTTGTTGTATGTTCGGATGTACGGTGAAGTCTGTAAGCAAAAGACAGAACTCATGTTACATGATCAGCGACTACAAAGCATCAAACTGTAGAAAACATTTAAACATAATATCCTACCTTGGTTGGACATTTCAGGTTAATGTTTACACTAAAATCCTGTTTGGCAGTCTTATTGCCCAGAGGTTCCAGCTGGGAAAACAAGAGTGACAGCTCTGTGTCATCCAGTACTTTTAATATGAAATACACTGTTACATTTAAATATCTTTAAAAAAAAAAACACTTTATCATGATTATAAACTAATACATCCATTAATATTTAAACTTTAAACTTTAAACACATCAACAAAAAATGACATATGCTACTATAAGAGCTGATTCTTGTCTGATACTTACCATGTTGTTCCAGAGCGATCGAGCCATCTGTGTCTGGGCCTTCTGGCTGAGATGGAAGCAGTCAGCACTGAAGAAGGAGCGATCACCACGGCCATCCTGCGGAAAAGGTATGATGTGAACCTCAAGGACTATTGTCTATTTCATATCAGTCAGAGCAGATGAACAAAGATTTATATTCAGGAGGAGTTAGGCCAATCATTTGTGATGCAGGCAGAAGAAAAAGTAACTACAAAAGTATTTTTTAAAGAGAGGAAAGAAAAAAAATCTAGTGTATCTAAGACTAGATGATGCTTCTGTCCTAAAATTCAGTGTAATCCAACTATATGGCCTCAGCTGGGGGAAAAAAAAAGTCGTTTACACCCAAGAAATAGATTTGTTTTCATAGAAAGTTACTTATTGTCTTTATATTAACTTTTTGCAAGACAATAAATAAGTGTAGAAAATAAAGCCATAAAAAGGACAAATGGCAGTAAAATATCATTATTTAAATAAACGTCAAAAACTATAAATTTCTTGAAATTTTTTCAGTCAAGATATTACAGAGAAACACTGTTATTTTGCAGATCTTCCCTGAATTATCACGAGCAAACACTTCAATAAAATGACGATTACAGATTATTTTTGTTATTTTGCAAAAAAAAAAAAAACTGTATAAATAATATCATGATTTTTTTAGTGGCAGTCTGGTTATAGAGTCTTGTATACAATAAAAAAAAACTACTGTTAAACTGCAAAGCTATGAGTTATTTTCTATAAATTTATGATTAATTTTCACAGTATGTCTAAATTATCAAGGACAATCATCTTACATGCAGCATTTGGATAAAGTGACTGATGCACCACCAAAAAGGTTGTTGGTGTTGTCAACTTGTAAAAAAACAGAGTTGTGTTACTGACCGGCAGTTTGGGGACGACGATGTCCTTGAAGAAAGGCTGAATGACCACAGTGAAGTCTGTGCGAGTGTCATACCGGCCTGACTCCACAAGCTCATACAGTGAACGCTTAAAGAAAGACAGACAGAGGAGGTGTCAGCGTCTGAGGATGAACTGGACTGTTAAAGATCATAGTGTGCTTTCTTTGGTCTGTCCTACCTGATAGGCTCTATTCATGTCCTCCACCATCTGAAGAGCTTTAGAGTTGGTCTTTGGCAAGATAACGCAAGCGCACAGAATACTGGGAAAGGAGAGATAACAAGGTGATGCTACTGCTTATGACTGAAGAAAGGGAAGCCTGCATCTCAGTCAGAGATGGGCGATACTCACTTTACCAGCCAGGTTGGGCATTTAAGTGAAGGATCCACATGCATTTCTCTCAGTGGGGTAACATGGAGAGGCTCGACCAAGTTCACCAGAGCCCGAGGCACCTGACAGAGACGAGCTCGATTAACGCCAACAAACAAACAATCAGACCAACATATCCAAACACGGAGCGTGTCGGTTGATTTTACCTCTTTGTGGAGATAATCCAGGGTGCTGCGGACGTGATGAACAAAATTGTCCACAGAGTGGAGCAGCTGTAAAGGAGAGGAACACATTTAGAGGATGTGTCTTTAAGGTGACTCATGAATTATTATCCACATTAGTACTCACAGAGTTGTAGCAGTGGTCACAGACGTCATTTCCTCCGATAAAAACGGTGATCACCTTCCAGTCGGATTCAAAATTGATTCTCTGTACAAGAAAGAAGAACATGAGACATAAATATAAGTAAATTATTATATTATTACTATTATCAAGAGGATTTTCTAGTGGAGTCGGCATATTTAAAAAAAAGGTGAAGAATAAATATTAACATATAAACTTACAGAGTCATTCTTCATCCTTGCCACCAGTTTTTTAGCTTGTGATGGTACGTTCCTTAAAACGCAAACAAAATATCACATCAAATATTGTATCACAATGAAATGGCAAAGATTTTACAGTGAACGCACATTTATTTTATATAGATTTTGATCTTTACAAAAAATCAACAAAATTTTGATTCCAAATTCAAGAACAAACTTGTTTTTTTTTCCTTCCATAGACTTTTTCATCCTCTTTTTAAACTATATATACTTATGTATATGACAGGTTTTATCATTAAACGTGGCTGTCTTGTCGTTTTTCCATTTAAAACTATCCAAAAAATGTTTTTCCTTCGATGATCCTTCAGATTTTCAGTCACACCTCTTCCTCCTCACACAGTTGATGGAAGTCTAAGTTAATCAGAACAGCTGATAAATTAATTAGTAAATCCAAAAACCAATAATTATAATTATAATTATGATTATTATTAAGAAATAACATTGTGTGGTCTCTCACAGTTAAGCATAATTCTTATCTGTATCTAAGTTTTCCTACAACATAAGCACACATTCTGTGATGCTGCTGACAGGACTCACCTGCTCTTCGCTCCAGCTACAGCCTGGTTGAGGAACGCCTGAGGAGTGTCCTGCTTGCCCTTGCCAACAGAGTAGCCCGTCAGGTTGTGGTTAAAATGTTTTAAGATGTCTGTTTGAACAAAGGAATAATAACTGAAATAAAAGTTTTCAGTGTAAACAGCGACCCAATGATCATCTCAGAGCAACAAAATTGATTTTTATATTATTTTAAGGCTTATTTGACTCACTGGGCAGCGTGGTGACAGTTGTGAGGTTGTCATCTCCACCAATACTGTAAAAAAACACATAATACACTGTCATAATAAAAGACACAAGTGGTCATAGAAGCACATTAACATTATGCTGCAGTGTGCGATAGTCTTGACGTACCTCCAGGATAAACCTCTGTACTGACGCAGGACGTCCAGGACGTTGTTAGGGTTTGACGCGATACCGTTCCCTGCCTGACAGACAGAAGATAACGGTGTTTCAGTAACAGAAGTTAACAGTAGTTTACAGTGCATGACCTTCTCCAAATTTAAACCTGTTCTTGTACTATGTGCTCTGGTAAGAAGTACGTAACGCTTTAGGACACTAAGTCAAACACCAACAACTGTTTTGGTGAAAATGGATCATATTTTATGGAGAAAATGTTTCATGCTTTCCCCCTTTTCCCCCCCTGCCAACTGTAGCTGCTGTTAGTTCAGTTTGTTAGCCAGGCTGCCCAAACTGTGAGCTCAGAGCACTGGGGGAGTGTTAGTGTTTGTACCACAGGTGTTTTGGACCTTTTTGCTGTTGGACTAGTAAAAAAAATATTAGCTGGCTGCTATGTCTGGTGTTGTTGACCTTATTTGACGTTTGGCTGTTGGCAAAGTTGTCGGATTTCCAATCATAAGTAATGCAATCAGAACAAGTACAGGTGTACAGCTCTGCATATTTACCACAGATGGCAGATCTACCATCTTCTATGCAGTGTTACTTTAGTCCAGCTGTTATGTAATTTAATCTGGTCTATCTAATCTTTTCGATTAATCAGAATCAGTCAATTCACTTTTATTGGTCAGGTACACACCCAAGAAATTGGACTTTTGGTTATGCGTTGTTCTAAATAACAATGATGACAAGCTCGACAAGATAAAAATATATACTGTATATCTATATAGAGACCCTCTTGATTGTCAGCTGAACTATTTACCTTACTGTACTGAATGTAACATTATCTATTAATATGAGCTACTAATGCACAGTATTTATAGGCACAGGTCATATTTATTTTACCTTAAAACGTAACATTATGATCCTACTTTAAGGATCCAGTTTTCATTATATTCAGATCTAATTTGATATTTTTTACATTACATGTCCGAGGAGTACAAAAATAACTCACTGTCAGAGAGTCTCCCAGAGCAGCCACCACTTTAATATCTCCAGGTCTGAGTTCATGAACTGGGAAAATACAGAGGACACAAAAACAATTAATTAGACGGCTTTCAGAGAGACTCTACATTAATGTAACACTCATAATATGTGTTATTGTAATAATATACCAAGAAATCTAGCAAGAAATACTGTATCGTGGGATTCAGAAAGCAGTATTTGAAAGAAATGTGAAGGAATTGTTCATTTCTAATGAAAAAATAGAGATTACATTATCAGAATGACGTAAATAACGTAAGCAGAGGTAGAAACAAGACAAAAAAAGAATAAAATGTGGTAAATATACAGATTAGTGACAAATTAAAGGTTAGGTTAGGTTATGACATGTGTCTGTGCATGATAAATGACACATTTTAATGTGATAATTCACAAAAAAAGTCATTATTTGACTTCTTCTAGTCACCCTGACACTTGACTAACAGCTGACATGCAAGCATAGATCATCTTACCTGAGGTAGGCGTGGACGCCGAAGGGCCGAGGTCCTCGCAGGTCATCTCTGTGCCTGTAAACTGAGCGGACACGCCGAGCACATGCACCGTCAGAGCTAAACAAGAGGCGTACAATGCTGCCACAGCCTCCATTTGACAATACTCACTGGGTGAAGCAGAGGAGAGGCATCGCTGTGGTGATATGAAGGAGAGTTTCCCTCCGTCCTCAAGAAGGGACGGTCCTTGGGGAGGGTGGTAGATAGGAATGAGGACAAAAGAGGTGGGTTGGGAAAGAGGAAGTGTAGAGTATTAGCATGGCACCTTGAAACTTATTTTTAATTACACTACATCTAATGAGACATTTTAATGCTGATTCAAGAGTTTGTCACACAGTTACTCACCTCGGTTGGACATGGCAATGTCATGATCTTTCCATTGTCTTCTGTGTTGTGTTGGACACTCGTAGGCTGCAGCTGAAAGACAGAAAACTCATTGTCTTCATCTCTGGGAGAACAACGACTCAGTATGTTTGCGTATAAGTCTGTAGGAGAGATGCGGCTCTAGAGATTGCTTTAGGCCTCACCAGGTTTGTCCACAGCTGCAGCATCAGGTTATCAGTTTGGTGTGAGGCTTGCGACTCAGTCTGCTGTGAAAAATAACCACAGTAGAAGTAAAGTTTGACAAGGGATGCAAAATGGTGCAAAGGAACTATAAGAGTGAGGAGTTGAGGGACAATGTGTCCGCCTGGTGACTCACAGAGACAGATGACAGGTCAGCGATGAAAGGTGAGTCCTGCATGATGACAGTGAAGTCATCTCTGTCGCTGTACCAGCGCTTCTTTACCAAAAGCTCATCCAAGGACTCCTGAGTTGAGAAGAAAAGTTCGACATAAAGAGGCAGCCATCAGCAAACTCCGGGTCAAACCTTCACAACAGCTAAAACGACTAAGAAATGACTGACTGAAGCTGACAAACCTGCAGAGCTTGACTCAGCAAAGCCCTCTGAAGTCTGAGCTCTCCTTCACTGTTTGTCTCCGTGCACGGACACATCCTGTCAGTAAAGCAAAACATGATGATTACAACCACATTCTGCACTGTCACGCTGCTTCAACTAATGTTGGATAATAATCAGATTGTGATATTTATCTGTAAACTTCTATCACATCCTCCACACTACCTCTTTTAAATAACAACACCAGTGGTGGGATGTAACTAAGTACATTTACTCAGAACTCACTTGTTGCGAACGCGGTCCTGCTCTCCATCCCACAGTGCAACGCTGATGATGGTCCTCTTCAGCTGCGACACAGTGAAGTGAGACAAAAGACGTGCAACACATGGGAATATTGTCAACAGAGTCACAGTGACTGTCAGGAAGTATGTAATGTGAAATATACCTGAGAATGCAGCAAATGCAGAGCATCAGCCACGTTTTTAACAGCCGCTTCGATGACAGACTGAACCTGAACAAAAACACAACAGTCTGAGGCGACAGTAACATTTCTATTTCTCCATTACTGATAGTAATTAAAGTTTTACTGCTAATTGTTGTTTTCAGAAGCTGTCGGCCATTTAAAAGAATAACTCAAAGATATCAAAGACAGTTTATCAGCTTAGAAAGTTTGAAACTTGGACTGTGAAACTTCTAACTTCAGTATTTTAAACAGAAGAACACAATATACATATGTATCCCTTCCTCAGTGATTATTACTAACATTAAGATTATCTGCTGTTTACCTGCTGCTCACAGACACAGAGCTGATCCACCTGAACAAAGAGAAGGAGCAGCTTCCAATCTTTATCCACATCAGTGACCTGTAGCAGAAATAAAGTCACTTTAAAGATGTTTTAATTCACTCTTATACTTAGAATTATTGTTTAATTACTAACATTCGCTTCCACTCAAACCATATATTATATAAATGATTTAATAGTATTAATCACATGACCGCTTTATTACTTTAAACAACATGTGATAAGCTCATAAACTGACTCTCCCGTCACACGAAAGGCCTGATCTAGAGTCAGTGTTTGTCCATTCTGGGCTACTGTAAACATGGCGATTCAACATGGCAGACTCTGTGGAAGAGGACCTGCAGTGCGTATAGACATACTGTAGCGGATCTGAGTCTCCCACCGCTGTGTTTAAGATAAGCTGAGACACAGATGTAGATGTAGAAATGTCTGATACAACCAGAGAAGCTGAGCAGAAATGATAAATATCTTTATCCTTGGGTGGAGTGCGGTTACTGGAGCTCCTACCTGAGTGTTTTGGAGGTAGAGGGACACTTCCTTTGCCTGCTCCACCAAAGTGCTACAAACCAAACAAGGAAAAATGACTTCAGATCATTTGAAGCAGTTGTCATGTGCATCATGTGCCAGAAAGTGTCGTCTGTACCTGTGCTGAACAAACTGAGGGGCGTACAGGTTTGTTTCATCCAACAGAGGACTGATCAGTGCGGGGTTGAACAGGATCATCAGCTCTGATGGATATGAACACAAGTTTAACCAAAGAAACTCAAGCTTAATCAGAAGAATTTAACTTTGATCAACAACTGTGACCCTCTTGCTTTGCGTCAATCAGTGTTTTATGTTCATGAAGTACTGGCAGAACTTTTTATTTCATTGTTTGCTTTTAGTAAAGATAACAGACCTCAGGCCTGTGTAGCCGGCGTATTGGGGTTCACTGTTTCAGATTATCACGGTTAGTGTAGATATCAGTGCAGTAAAGATAGCGCACAGTAGTGTAATAGAAGCTGATATCAACCTCTTTAGATGAATTACACAGTGCATTTAGACTGAAGGCCAGTTCAAGTGAAAGTTAAGTTTTGATTAAGCATCAGAAAAGATACAAGAGCTTCCCCATCAAGCCTGTTTGAAGGGAAACTTTTGGCTTTAGGCTCCGTAAACACAACAAACTTACCTTTGAGTCTTGATACCACCATGGAGAGCTCAGTGCTGAAAAGAAAAGACCAGATTTAGTCTCCACATTGTTGAATTTTGAAACCGTGTGGTGCAAAAAAAAAAATCAATTCATGTTTGAAGGTAACCTGCGCTCACCTGTGCATGTGAAGACCAATGGAGGAAAGAACAGCCACGTCTGAGGGCCTGACGCTGTTAACTTTACAGAGAAAACACAATAATTAAAATTAAATCTGAAAAACAAATCAGGAATACAATGTTTTTTTCCTTTAGAGGTTCTTTGGAGCACTGATTACTGGTTCTTTAAGTCAAAAGACCAACAAAGGGAAGTGCACATTACTTAAACTAACAGCTGCTATATGTCTAATCTATTGACTAACTTGTGGCTGTGTGTAGAAATTACTGTTGTGGTGCCATTTCTGATTTTAAAGTGTAAAATTCTACAATTAATAATTCATATAAAGTAATAAATAACTGTACAAGTGACTCAAATTTGCACTGATGTGCATTACTTGAATTAATGTATTTAAGTTACATTCCACCTATGACGTTTATCAGTGCATCATCCAAATTATAAAATAAAACCATCCACAATTAAACAATTGGGAAAACAATTAAACCTTCACCCATCAATGTAAGTCTGATAAACTTGTCGTCAGTCTGACTTACCGGTTGAAGGTGGCGACTGAGAGGGAAACATCTGAGTGCACGGCCATCCAGATACTGAAATACCCCAACAAAGAGCACACAGTTATAATACAGTATAAATACATAATACAAATACATCAAAACATGTGTCTCCATAGTGATTGGTGTGCTACAGCCTGGGAAATCAGTGTGAACTCAGCTCAAATCCACACAGTTAGCACTATTTATTCTAATAGTACTATTAGTGTGGCCCATTAGTAGATCAAATATAACTTTTAGCAACTAAGGAGTCATGTAGAGTCCTTTAAATCTTTCAGTTTTAGTTGTTGAATGAATTAATTGAATCCTGAAGCAGCAAAAACATTTATACATTCAGAAATTACTCATATCAAATCAAAATCCCCAAATAAAAAAATTAAATATGATTTTTATGACAAATTAATCTTGCTTGTAAGCTGAAAAGATATTTTTTCAGGATGTCTTTCCTCCTCTGAACCATCAAATCCAGCTTTATTTGCCAAACATTATGACCACTCCATGATTTATAATGTTTATATCCTCTATAGCACTTTAAAACAGTGATTATCAGTTTTAGATCAGACCTGTCGTCCATGTGAGGCCCAGGACTGTGATCAGAGCCAGCTGTGGAAGCTTCATCTCTCTGATCTTCTGTGATTTTGTCCTCATAGATCTTTTCCTGCAGCCGTCCTTCCTCTCTGCTCTCTCTCTCTGTTTGCCGGGCAGTCGTCTCTCTAAGTCACTATCAGTTGTACCTGGCCAGGAAACTATAAATATGCACAGAGGGGGAGGGACTGACCTGCTCGTCCAAAGGACACGGCCATAAGGTTTTATAATGAAACAATGACACTGATAATGAAACATTTATCAAATAATGAGGGAAAGTGAACATCGGGATGTTAATGCTTTATTTATTTTTAGACCATTGTTTGGTTACAATAAATAAAAACTGAGAATCTAAGACACGATTAAACATTATAACATTACTGTACTGTGATCTTTCTAATAGGGAACATGCTGTTGGTAAGCTAACACTATTGATGATGAGGAAATGATGATGAAATTAAGACATTTAGAGTTTCAAGGTAGTAACTTTAGGTTCTAGCGTTTCTCAGATGAAAGAGCGATGTATTATCTGTTCTGCAGTTAGATAAGAAGAGGCCTTCATTGGCCTAACAATCCTTATAAAGCATGCTCACGTGATCAGTCTGTTTAGTGATAAAAATCTGCACATCTGCATCGACGCGGCGTGACTTCAGTTTTATGAGCTTTGTTTAATCTCCTGTGTTATTCTGACGTTGATTTTAATCTCCAGTTTTTAAATCAAGAGAGTTTATTCAAGTTTATCCTCAGCATGCTTTTATTTTGAAGCTCAACGTCTCGCCATCTTGAAGGCGAACAGATTAAATGCAGACAAACAAGTGATTGAGAATAAGCTTGACACACATTCAACATATCCTCGCTCACATCTGTACAGTGAGAGTTGCTGGAGCCAGCAGCTCTATCATCAGATTAATAACATCTTCATGCCTTTTCCCAAAATGTCCAAAGTCCTCGGGGTCCCAAAAGTCCTTGGCTCGTTGACTCGACCTCTCCACCACTCCAACAATAAATGGTCAGGAATCACGCCACTTTATAGGCTGATGGTTAAACTGGGGGAATGGTTATTTTACCCAGATACATAATGCGACAGGGGCATGACCCCACAGGTGTAAGAGGGGAAAGATCATCTCAGTTATTAGCACAACAGTTATCTCTTTTTTTATCTATAGATTTTACAGTACAATGAGGAAAACAATGCTCACTGTTGACTTCATGTCAGCTGAATTACATAAAAATAGCAGTTAAAGTTGAGTTTATGGGCACAGCACATGTCAGAATAGGGTGCACAGTGAGTTGCTTGTGTGATGCTACATCTACTCCCTACTGAGCAGCCTTGTTAATTATTTGGAAACAGTGGAGATGACCTGAAGAACTTCTGTTTTTTTTACATAATAATGATGCTTCAGAAAGTTATCTCTGCTCTGATTAGAGAGGTGATGTTTGTTCAGAAGGGTAAAGAAGTTAAGAAAACAAACTAACCGGATTTTTACTCCTGCTGTCCTCGTGTCACACACTACAAACATTAATACTGCCTTTAATCCTGCCATTAGTGCTCTTATAAACACATTAAAGAAGTCAGATGAGGTGCAGTCTTTACTGGGAAACGCACAGCCATGATCTGATCTTGAATGCTGCAGAACTATGAACGCTGTCACTCCAGTCGTGATTACCATAATCCAGATATGAGGTCAAACTACCTTTACAGTCTGTTATCTTCCCTCAAGGACATTAACTCTGCATGAACCCCCTGATGAAGCACGGCTTTTATCCGCCCGATCTATGCTAATCTTTGAACAGACTTAGTTGAGCTGAACAGTTTGTCCTGTGGTTACAATATGTAAAGACGCCATGGCAGTCATCCTCAACATCTGTACTAACAAGTATAATCATAATAAACTTTATTTAAGATTTTTAATTTTCGTTTTTTTTTTTTTTTTGTTTTCTTCTTCCTTGTCAAACCGAGGTGCCTACATTACCCACAATCCAACTTGGCAGCCGACAGTTCAGTCAGAGATTTAGGAATATTATGGTCATTGATACTAATCACTGAATCACTGACAGTATTAACAATGGACGTCATATTTGTGACGTCACCCACAGTTTTCTGAAGAGAAGCTCAAAATATGTGGATCTGGCGACCGCCATGGTGGCTGTCCTGCTTTCTCCCTGAAAATCGGCAAAGACGTGGATCACCTGTGGACCTGCGGCGGGATGAATCATGCCTGGGTGTTCAAACAAGCCATCTATAATGGAACCTACCTGTCAATCAAAGCGTCCATGCTGTTAATCCTGCATAACTTTAAGCCTTAATATAATCTGAACAGGTGAGTTGTATATAAATTCACCCTCAGTACAGTTGTCATGAACGGTAAAATTAGCTACAGATACCAAAACTGTTTTTTGTACCAGGCTGTAAACATGTTTATTTCTGCTGTGAAGTTGGACATTTTAACATGGGGACTTATGGAGACTGACTCGTTCTGGAGCCAGCCTCAAGTGGACGTTTGAGG
The DNA here is from genome assembly GCA_028641955.1 of Protonibea diacanthus. Classification (NCBI taxonomy): domain Eukaryota; kingdom Metazoa; phylum Chordata; class Actinopteri; family Sciaenidae; genus Protonibea; species Protonibea diacanthus. The sequence goes on from CM053992.1 coordinate 17,471,021, forward strand.
AAGTGCAGTTTATGGCACTTCAGCATTGGCTTCGCTTCAGTTTGAAACTTGTCATGCCAACTGACAAGTGACATCACTTGTGGACATTTATTTTGTGCAGCTCCCTCGACAGTCACAAAAAGTTTTAACATGTTTTTCACAATATGAAATCTCCTGTAGACTTGTACACATCGCTGGCTCCTTGGAGGAGTGAATGAGATTCTTTTGTTATAAATCTGACAGGGAGACTACAAAAAAATGATCAGTTAATGGAGTAAAAAGTAAAAGTAATGGAGCAGTCAAAGGGAATCTGAAGAATTGCTAGCAGCTGTGAGGAGAGCAGGTAGTCCTCTGAAAACTATTCATTAAGACCCAGTTTATTAAAGTTAAGTATCAAAGGAGGGAATAGGAGAATCAGCAAGAACTGGAGCGATAGACCACCAGATGGATCGCTGCTTTTCTGGCTGCTCAGGGCGTACAAACATGATTTGGCATAATAAAGTTCTCTATGTGATATTCTGGGACTTTGCTAATGCCTTTGGCGCACTGTCAATATGATAAAGACATGGGAGGATTTATTACACCTGTATTTTTCTTTTAGATGCGTAAATCACATCCTCTTCTTGGTTTTATTAATCTTACTGGTACAGTTAATCTCTTACTTCGTTGTAGGATTTATTTTATAGTGCATAGTGATAAGTGCTTTGTTGCATATTGATGTCTGGGCCCTCTGGAAAACTTTATCAAAGCTAAATTGGTCAATAATGTTTGATAACAAGCATGCTACGTGCACTTTCTCCTGCTTTTGTTCTCTTCTTCCCCACAAGATGTTGAATTTTATTTTATTTACCTGCAATATGAATAATTCACAAATTAATATTCAACTTCTGACAACTGATCCTATTATGATCCTATTAATATGATAGTAACCCTGTGAGGTGTTGCCACACCTTCTTAAACATCAAATATCAAGGACTCTTCAAGGACATTCCAGGTCTAAGTCCCTCGATTTCAAGGACCCAACACAGGACAAGGATCAAAATGACTTACTGTCAGGCTTTACAACTAGGCTTTGCAGTTTTTTTTAATTGTTGACCACAGTTAGTAAAAGAGAGAGCGATATGACTTTAAGCACTTTTAATCTTCAGTGTCTATTTCTGGCTAAACTTTCAAGGCCTAAGGTGCCCTGGTAGGTCACCTGTTAGAGCGTGCGCCCTGTGTACAAAGGCTCAGCTCTTCCTGCAGTGGCCCAGGCGCGACTCCAATCTGTGGCCCTTTGCTGCATGTCATCAACCCCACTTTTTCTCTGTCCCCACCTTCCGGTCACTCTTTAGCTGCTACTATCAAATAAAGGTTCAAAATAATCTAAGAAATAATAAATAAATACATTTAAAAACTTTCAAGCTTTGCTTTACAGCTAATCCAGGTTATCGAAGATATCATATATATTATCAACATGACATGACATTCCTTGATAGTTTTCAGAAGCTCCTATGGAAACAGCAAACACGGTGCCACTTTGTTGGGTGATGCAGTGTCTGGAGAAGATCAAAAAAATTAAAAATGCTCTCTCTCCCCTGACTAGTTGGTTAATTCCACCAAGCCGAGCTATCTCTTTGGGGGTGAATTTAGCTTGTATAACAGGTCCTGCCTTACCATTAGTGAATCTTTACTTTATTTTATTTTATTTATTTATTTGTACATGTGTATGTGTCTAGAATGGATTTCCTTTTTCTATTGTTACAAACTGTGGTTGGGGTTGGAGTTGGTAAGAGATGTTTGGGTCTAATATCCAAATGTAAAATACTCTCACTTGTGATGCTAATGTCTCTGCTCTGCTGCAATAAAACTGCCTAAATAAAGATACAAATGTGCAGAAACTAATCACAGATGTATAGTTTAATTTCAAAAGAAATAATAATAATAATTTCCTGAGTCACCTGAAGACTGTAGTCTTTAGTAAACACTTAAATTGTGTACAGCAGCATCACAGCTGTGCTCTGCTGCCGCCTCGTGGTCATTCTTTAGAGCTGCATTAAGCTACCTGCGACAAACGGAAAACACCGGGGATGGTCGATATTCAAAATAAAAGCACAGCACATAAAATCTCGTTACAACCACGCATGTGTGTACATTAGTCTTCAACGTTGAGTCTACTACAATTTTAACCCGATGTCCCATTATGATTGCGGTCATTATTAATCAGTGTTACAATTTAATACGTCCCCGTCTCGATAAATATCTTTAGCGTAGTTTTATTTTGAAGGTGTTTCCGGAAGCGGTCCATCTCATTGTAGCTAGCCTGATAAATACCCAGCGCCATTATAACAGACTGGTAGCATCAACTGCTGTCCCGTGTTATTGTTGTCAAACTGGACTCAGAGGGGGAAAAAGGAGACCCTGTTTAAAGATTTAAAGACTTCCCGGTGATTTAAGACACTTCAACGGGAAAATACACTCTCCCAACTGCATATCCGCTCAGTTAGCTACCGTTACGAGGTGAGGAGTTTGTTTTAACCGTTGGTTAACCGTTTGCTTTGGGCTGTTAGCGACCATCAGGGTGCCTTTGACGGTGTTTTTTTCTGACAGGATATCAAACACATCGTAGCGTTGTTATTTCATTTAATTAAACTTACAGCTTTTGTCAGTTCATGATAGAAAGGTAAGCCACAGTTAAATGTTTTTTTTCTCGTCTTTTGTTTAACCTTGTCATCGACATACCGCTGGCCTAATGATGCCTTCAGGGGGATGACTACAAGTCCCAGAATTCCACAGTAAAAAGTCTGACAAACTGTAACATGTACTGATACCATTGTTTTATGAATAATGGTTGTAAATACAAAACAGTACCCTCAATAATTATTATTTATACAAAATCATGATACATTTAAAGCTGCAACGATTAGTAATTGATTAATCTTTTATTTTAAAGGTCCAAATTCTCTGATTTCTGCTTCTCATATGTGAATATTTCCTGTTTTCTTTAGTCCTCTGTCACAGTCAACTAAACATCTTTGATTTGTGCACAAAATGAGACATTCAAAGTCTTCAACTTGGGCTTTAGGAAACACTTTTTTACCATTTTCTGACCAAACAACATCAATTAATGGAGAAAATGATCAACAAATTAATTGATAATGTAAATAATTAGTTGCAGTCCTAAATCTGTTACTTGGACCATATATTTTAGTCCTTTAAAGTCATGTAACTGTTAGAAATTGGGCGTCAAAGTGCTCTGTCACAGTAAACTAAAGTGTTTATGTAACAATATATGGCTATATATTTGGGATGTAAACCAATTTAGGGAAAAAATATTCAACTGGAATGTTTTTGGCAAATCTCCATGCTAATCCATGAAAACAAAGCTTTCTCTTGTTGTGTTTACTTTGATATTATTCCTACAGAAATGTGTGTTTACATCATCTAACAAGGCTACTTTGTGTTTTTTGTTTTTGCCTGCTAGTTGCAGACGAAATGGGACGAATCTTCTTGGATCACATCGGCGGGACTCGCCTCTTCTCCTGCGCCAACTGTGACACCATCCTGACCAACCGAGCTGAACTCATCTCCACCCGCTTCACCGGAGCCACCGGCCGAGCTTTCCTGTTCAACAAGGTGCATTCCTAGACATTTACTCACATGTTCTATTACGTTCTCCCAAAATAAGTGTGCTCGTTTACATCCCCAGATTACATGCAAAAATGTTCTCTTTCTTGACATTTCCAACATAAATTATTTTCTAGCAAGCCCATCATATGTAAGACGGAGTAACGCTGATACTGATACTACTGATTTTAAAACTCGCTGTAGAAAAGTGGTTAACAGTTACTGCTGCCCTGCAGGTTGTGAATCTGCAGCACAGCGAGGTGCAGGACAGAGTGATGCTGACAGGAAGACACATGGTGCGGGACGTCAGCTGCAAGAACTGCAACAGCAAGCTGGGCTGGATGTACGAGTTCGCCACAGAGGAGAGTCAGCGCTACAAGGAGGGCCGTGTCATCCTGGAGAGGGCGCTGGTGAGGGAGAGCGAAGGCTTTGAGCACGTTCCCTCCGACAACTCCTGAGTTTTTTTGTTGTGTCGCCGTTAACAGTGCTCAACCCGTGCGTACTACAGCTTTTCCTCCAGCAGCAGTGCATGGACTTGCATGGACAGTGTGCCATTCGTGAGTAGAGCTACACCAAAATAATATCACAAGCTGTGTCGCTGTGGGAAACAAGAAGTGGTGAACGTTTTCCCATAACTTTAAAAACCTAAGAATATCTTCTACGATGGGTGATAATACCATTGCTTCTCTACCCATTGAAAATCGCCTGCAGCTTCAGTACATTCCCAACAGGCTGTGATGTTGGTAAAGTGTGTTGGTGTGGTGGGATTTTGGCTGCAGTCGGAGGGAGAGGATGCGTTCCTGCTGCCTGACAAGAAGCTCAGACAGAAGCTCAGATAGATGTTATGTAGAGGTTTGAATAGCCGATACCTGCGCAGGTGAATTCTGACTCTTAACCAAACCGGTTTAGTCACTAGGCAGTGTGTTTCCTGATAAGTGTTGGGTGTGACACAATGCCAGAAGTTCTTTATTTCTTTAGTATTCACTGTACCAAAGTCTTCCCCAGAATAAGAGAATATTAGCAACGTAAATAGATTTTAACCCTGAAATGTTAATATTTATCATCTTCAACAGATTATTGATGTTATCACTGAACTTATGAAGAATTTAGACGTCCCCACTTTATTTTATATGATAAATTTGATCAGAACAGGTTTCAAACGTCTTGTTGTAAATGTTCCAGCCACCTGATTTACTGATCTTACTTTTAATTCCACGTGCTGTTCAGCCACTTAGTTAAAGGTTTCACAATTCTACAAATATTTCAGTTGAGCGGTGGAAATTGAGAAATGATTTGGATGAAACTTGGAACATATTTATTTGTTTTTTGTCAAAAATAAATAAACTCAAACAGTGTATTATTTGAATCTGTCCTTTCTTATATGTTTTTATATTGTATTGAATGTTAGCACTGTCACCTCACAGCAAGAAAGTTCCTGGTTTAGGGCCTTTCTGTGCATTATTTCCTTCCTTCTGTGCCAGATATTTTTTTGTCCATCTCATATATGGAGGAGCAATATTTAATATATAGTTCCTGTGCGGTGTCTAACTTGACCAGAAACCGATTACAAGGTTCTAGAGTTCAGCTGTTTCTCGCGCTGATAAGGGAATCTTCCCGTAGTGGGAGTCTGTCCTTCATCTTGGCCTTGAAGGTTATCACAGGACTTGTAGCAGGTCACAGCTGCGAGATAGAAAAGCTGCAAAGTGCAGTCACATAAAAAAAAAAAATACACTGAGCATAGCAAATTACAGAAATACAATACAGGTAAAGGTTAACAGTGTAATGGATACAGAACACTGTACACCAAAACAAACAAGAACAGCTTCTTCTCAGAGGTCATCACAGTGATGAACAGTTAACACCACACTCAGTGTCAGGAACAATAACCCACTGTATTTATTCTCGTTGTTTTACATTCAGTTTTTGTTCTTATAATGTGAAAATATCACTCATACACAATCTCCTCATGCTGTGCATACTGTATATACTGTACATCACTGGTTCTCAAACTGTGGTACGAGTATGGTGAAATTAATTGTTCAAAAACAGGAAATAAACAGGAAAAATTAGGAAGAGAAGTGCAGATCAGGAGAACCCCTTTAGTACAAAATGAGCTCTGGTTCTTGATATACACCACAATACACCATCTTCTTATTAGGAATAAGGAACTAGTCTGTAGCTGAACGGGGTCTGCCTACACTGATGAATTTTAATGTCTGTGAAAATAATGATACTTCAAAAAACAAATAAGTACAAAGTTTGAGAAACACAGCTGTACATAATACAAATATTTACAAGCATAAACCATATTTATTTCAGCATCATTACGTTTATCTGTAGGTCCTTGTTTTAGCCATATTTATGTCTATTCCTGTGTATGTACAATAAAAACAAAGTGAAACCAGAGTCACCAGACCAGACCCCAATAAATATCTTACTTCAAATGGCAGGCTGGTAAAGGAGCTCTACCACAGCTGTCAGACTGTCAGAATTTCCCCACTGTGGGGTCATTAAAGTCTGTCTTATCTCATCTTAGGACCCGGTCACACAGTGGTCACACAGTGGTAATTAAGCAGCTCGCATAGATTTCTACACCCCGGCCAGGGTGATAAAATGTTTGCCCGGGGCCATTTAAAAGGAGGACGGACACATCTTTCCGTGTTGGCCAATGACAGCGCAGGGAAGGCGTTAACACGCTGACTGCCAGTGTGGGTGCAGTGGTGTACGGTAGCTTCTTTTTGTTATGGTTGCCTTCCGGTGTAGTAATAACATAGCCCGGGAACATACAAATATTTTCACCTAACGCTCCACCCCACTCGGTTATCCTCAGTTTAAACGTTAGTTTTGGGCATGAAAAACATTTTATCACACACAACTTACTGTCGGACCACTTTTAAAACGCAGTTAACGCCGATTGACGATTTGATTTTATCCCCTTCTCCGTAGTGTAGCGCGTACTAGTTGGAACGCTACGTAACTCAAATCAAACGCACCCCTTCATTAAACGCACACTGCACTGCATTCTGGGAAATGAAGTAAGCATGACCCAAGGCGGAAAAAATAAATCTGAAGTTGTAGTTCCGTTATTGGCAATGGTGGGGAACAACATTCAGTCAATACACAGTGAGTACGCCTGTATTAGCGTCAGTGCCATGTAAGCCCAGCAGGACTGTTTCCTCCAATTTCCTCGGCAGTGGGACGGACACAAACCGGAGCAACAATGGCGGCCGGTGAGTTTTTAACCGGCGAACACAAACTTAGCATCGGTGGCTAATATTAGCTGTCGGAGTAGTGGACCAACGGTCACATTATTAGGCGTAAGAAACAGAAATGAAGCTAAATTAAACACTCACTAAGCACTAGATGTGTGTCAGTGACAGTGTAGCGTTCAGCTAACTGTGTGTTATCACCTGTTGTGGCTGTTAAATTAACGTTAACTGTCATAAAGTTAGCCCTTTCTTGTGTCTCGTTATACAGAACAACGGCTACATTAACGTTCTGCCTCGTGTGTTCTCCTCCTCAGAAAATGTGAGCGTGATCTTCAAACTGTACTGCCTGACTGTGATGACACTGGTGGCGGCCACATACACAGTGGCTCTCCGGTATACCAGGACCATCTCATCGGGAGACCTGTACTTCTCCACCACTGCAGTGTGTATCACTGAGGTCATTAAACTGATACTGAGTCTGGGGATGCTCACGAAGTAAGTGACCACAGGGGGTATTTAAATGTCATATGCGGGTTAACACAGGGTCAACAGGACAATGAAGAAGAATACACTAACAAAGTAAGAAGTGATACATAAATGGAGAGAGAGAGAGAGACAGATGCACAGCAGCAGTAACTCATTGACTAACTATAAACTGTAATGGAGATATGGCAGCAATAATGACAGTAATAATATATGCAGTGGACGTTGTGCAGGACCACAGCAGCCACGATTCATGAGATATACTATACACAAATAAGATATACTACATTATTATATAGTGAGAGTAAAGTAAGTGAAGTATATAAAGGGGTAGTGCATGTCGGGCCTCCCAGCCTGTACAGTGAAACCCTTTCAGATGATCCAGAACGTGGCGACGCACCTTGTTTTCAATCAACCCAAAAGCTCACATTACCCCGCTGCTCATGGAGCTCCAGCCTGCATTAAATTCAAATCACTAATACGTGTCTCTGGTTGTGCACCCGCCTACATGAATGCCCTCATGCAGGCATATGTTACCTCCTGACTACCCTTCTACTTTATCATTGTGTTCTCATCTCCCCTCTCACAGAGAAACAGGAAGCCCCATCAGACTGAAGAGCGCCTTGGTGCAACATATATTCTGCAGCCCGAAAGAACTGCTGAAGCTGAGTGTGCCCTCGGTGGTGTACGCGGTCCAGAACAACATGGCCTTTCTTGCGTTGAGTAACCTCGATGCAGCAGTTTATCAGGTATGATCTGAATCCTCTCTTTGTATTTGGACAAATGAAGGTGCAGTATGTTTGCTTAACACGACGACTGGGCGTGAATCATTAATGTAACTTTACAATGAAGACTCATCTTCAACTGTTTTGACTGACAACCAGTTCAAAGAGGGCAAACACATTGGCACATTGGCTCTATCTTAGCCAAATTATGTCGTGTTGAGAGCTGCATGACTGTTGAATACACAATCATAAACATTTATATCATGCTCATGTTGATATAGTTTCCTAACATGGGTGAATATGTCAACATACTCTATATTTCATCACTGCTGTATTGATGAGGTTGTACACGTTGGACAAACTGTCACTTGGCAGTTAGCCTAATCAAACACAACTCCACAGATGATGTATAGACTACAGCATTTATCAATATACAGTGTTTTTGTATATATTTTTTTAAATAATCAGTTACTTATTTAGTCCAAGAAATGCCAAAAATGTTTATTACATATTCCCAAATCCCAGGGTGACGTCTTTAAATTTCATAATTTGTCCAACCAGTAGGCTAAAACTAAAAATATTCCAGTTAAAACAAAGAAAACAGCTGGAACCAGAGAACATTCAGCTTTTATGCTTGATAAATTATGTTTCAGCAGACGCATAATGTTAGAGCTTAAAAGCTGACGCTTGCAGCCTACTTTGGCCTCTGGATTTTGGGGATTATGCTGACAATGTACGACACATTTCTGAAAATTAAACTTGCAGTAGAGGAACATTTACCCCTCAAATGTTTGAAGTTGGTGATGAAAAGGTGATTCTAATAGGTACAGTTTGTGTGAAGCAGGAAAGTAGTGCTCAGTCCACCTTCCCTCTTCAAACAGGTAAAAAAAATAAATCAATATATATTAGACCTGACGTGTGTTTTCCTGTGTAGGTGACCTATCAGCTGAAGATCCCGTGCACGGCCTTGTGTACAGTCCTCATGCTGAACCGCTCTCTGAGCCGGCTGCAGTGGTTTTCTGTCTTCATGCTCTGCGGGGGCGTAACACTCGTCCAATGGAAGCCTGCTGAGGCCACTAAAGTTCAGGTGGGGACGTTAAACTGTAAACAATGACTCGGTGAATCATAATCCGATGCCCTTTGGTCGTAAATTTACAGCGCCTGTATCTCCTCAAACTGTAGGTGGTATTTACCATTTACCACCATGTCTGGTGGCTCGTGTCATTTCTGTTTTTCCAGGTTGAGCAGAATCCGTTTGTCGGGTTCATGGCCATCGCTATCGCTGTCCTGTGCTCAGGATTTGCAGGTAAAATTAACACAGGATTCTACAGACAAGACCGGTAGTAGTTTCACCTTACAGAACATACATAACATATTGATGAATATTTACTTGTAACAGTTGTGCTATTCTCTGATTAAGGTGTGTACTTTGAGAAGGTGTTGAAGAGCTCAGACACATCTCTGTGGGTGAGAAACATCCAGATGTACCTGTCCGGCATCGTGGTTACACTGATCGGCGTTTACGTGAACGACGGTGATAACGTCATGGAGAAAGGCTTCTTCTTTGGTTATACACCCTGGGTGTGCTTTGTAGTATGTAAGTACGACTGAACCTGAAATTGTTCTCCGTTTGAATTCAGGATTTTAATCTGATGTTGCTCTTCGCTCTCAGTCTTGGCCAGTGTGGGCGGTCTGTACACGTCGGTGGTGGTGAAGTACACCGACAACATCATGAAAGGCTTCTCTGCTGCAGCTGCCATCGTTCTATCAACCGTGGCGTCTGTCCTCTTGTTTGGACTACAGATAAGTACGTTAGTCTCTCACAGCCACATGGTTGTTGGTGATCTGCCACGCCTTTCATATTCTCATTTTGCTCTTCTTCCCGTCTTGTGCAGCAATCTCATTCGCCTCCGGTGCCATCCTGGTGTGTGTTTCCATCTACCTATACGGACTTCCAAAGCAGGACACATCCAAGCTGAGCCGGCAAGACACAGACACTGAGTCCACACAGAAACTGATCACTGTTTGAATCGCCGACCTGCAGCACAGCAGTGTCTCTCTCGCTCGCTGGTGGACCAGGTCTGCGTCTGGGGGCCAACATTTTAAAGGACCTAAAAGAGCTCCTGCACACGAGGGAGCCGAATGAACGCTCGGTTGAGATGAATCCAGGTTCAGTTCTTCACATCAGCTTTTGTTTCACTTTAACCCGTTTAATCCCACCGGCAACAATTGTTGCCGCTCTACTTCTTTTTACTTCTGGAAGCTCTAAAAGTGCAGTTTTGGTTTTGGCAGCTAATGCAAGTTTTTAAATAAAAGAATACGTTGTCTCCTCTAATTTGTATCAGTGTCATGTAAATAGTGTTAATGGTCACATGACCAGGCCTCTTTACTTCTTGCTAATTATATGCCTGCATAAATCTTTTGACCATAAAAAGAATAAATGGAACCACGGCAACATTTGTTGCCGCTAGCATAACACATAGTCATAGCGTTATGCTAGCTGTTTATTCTATTTTCCTTATCTTTTTCCCTACACAGCTCAAAACTATCAGAGGTTTTGGATCTTCTAGACCTTAGAGGGAGAAAAAAGCAGTTGTCAAAGTGCCACAACCTCTGTGTTTCCTTACATATAACCAAAACATGGGTGGCGTGGATCTGCATGATCTTTATGTGTCAAGATATAGATCTGCAATAAAGTCAAAGAAGTGGTGGTGGCCAATCCTGGCCTGGTCCCTTCACAGTGCACTGGTGAATAGCTGGCTCTTCTTCAGAGATGTTGTTGACCTCCTGACCTTTCAGCAGGTTTTGTCCCTGTATCTCCTCAAGGCAGAAGATCTGCAACTGTGAAACCTCAGTCCTTGTTAGTTCCCTTCAGTATGCATTAAAATAATATCTAAATGTATCTTATAAAGTTCTAAACACATTAGTAACCATGCCCAGTTATATGTTACTCATGTTTATGTTATTTTTATTCTTTACATGTGTAAATGGGTAAAATTGAAGAATTTATATCATGCTTTTGTTTTTCATGGTTGGTTTTCATACCAACATGAAACCAACATGAAATTAAAAAAATCATACATATTATATGTTAGGGAGGTCTAAGGAGTGAAATGCATGCATTTATTTTGCAGGAAAAAATTTGGGATTAAACGGGTTAATGTACATCTGCACCCTCCATGCAGCCCACTACCACCCACAAGTGGGTGACAGAGCTCTGAATCTCCATATAATCTGAAAAAAAAAAGTATTTGAGCCAGATTTGATACATTTTTCCATTAATATAAACATATTTCTTTTTTTAAACTGGCCCTTATATCAAGGTGCTTTTAAAATTTATAAATAATTTGAAAAAAAAAATCAATCAATGAGGCCTTCATTTTTAGCCACGGTGGAGCAATCAGTAGTTACTTTTATTTCAGTCAGTAGTCTGTTTTACACTGTGCAGTGTTAATGTCTTATGTCCGTATCACACCCTGAATGTGCCAGACTCACAGGAAAACCTACTTGAAAGAAGGATGACGACAGTTTGCATGTGTGATTATGTTAATAATGTCTCCAGTGTCTTGTAATCTTTCATATCACATGTGCGTCCCCCTTCTGTTTTGAAGCTTTTGTTATTAAACTGAATAGAAATATGCTGAAGCGACAGTTATTATTCGTCTGTATCACACCACAGTACTCTCAAGTGACTGTTCACTTTACTCCTCCGCCTGAACAATCGTAACCTGGTTGTTGGTTATTTGTTTAACCTTTCCAAAAGACACGAAAGCAGCTTAACTGAAACTTTTAAATATTTTTTGGTAAACAGCCAAAGTAACAAAACTTATCTCCAAATATATATCATGTCCAATCACTTTATTTGATGTTACCTAATTGTTTGAATTAACACTGAACAAGTCAGTTAATCCACTTGTCGTTTCACAGTGGGTGAAAGATTTTGTTACAAAGCCTTCAGGTGAAAGCTGAACTGTACCACTCACTCTCCCAACGCTCGCAACGCTGAGGAGGAACTTTAAACCTGATTTACAATCTGTGAGTGAAAATTTAAAGATGATTTTATTATGAAAATAATTAGATTTTTATTTACAGTACAACCATGGCAGCGTGGTACCTACAGAACAAACATTCGTGAGTGTCACATTTTATCAACCGGCGTGATGCCCAGGATCTTCATCCCGTCGGCCAGGACTGAGCAGGCTCTGCCGAACAGTCGTAACCTCGCCTGTTGATGTTTAGCAAATGAGAAAACATTTAAATTTTAAAATAGAGACAGTTTTGTTTATTTATGGTAACCACTCTATTCTACTACTACTACTCTAATTTCTTAAGGGTGTTGAAGATTTACTGATCCTGTAACACAAGTCATTTTCTACCTGTGCGACATCCTGCAAGCTTCCTTTTACCGGCAGCTCTCTGTGTGCCGAGGCGATCAGGTGGCTGCAAGAGATGGAAGAGTAAGAACATGAATACACCTGAGTACACAGTTTGAATCACGCATCTAACAAACGTCCCCAACCCTTCAGGTCGAACATCCTGCTCCTTACCATAACTTCAATAAAAAGTTGACCAGGTATTTGGGTTGCAGATCCTGGGCTGACTGGTACAACACTTCATCATATCTGCAAACAATCAAAGAGCTGATCATATATATATATATATATGGAGCAAATATTTGAACACATTTGTCTCATGTGTGACACCATGCAGAGGAATTAAGGGATGCTGGGGTTATAAAAAAAAAAACAGTTTGCTTACCGAAGGAGGTGCTGCAGGATGGTGATACTCGTCTGCTCAAGCAGGAGGGATGGATCAAACATATCCACTTCTGCACCTTCATTCTTCTGTATTAAACTGCAGCAAGAACAAGAACAACCTTATTTTAATGTTTTCTTTTATCCTTAACACAAAAACCTAAGACGGATCAGTGTGTGTGTGTTTTGTATCGTGAATCAACACTGGAGGTTACCTGGTAATTTAAATCAGGCGGTGTAGAGTTCAAAATAAACAAAAGCAGACATTTGCTTCTTGGCGGTGCAAGACTGAGCAGTGTTAGATAATAAGTACTTATTTATGCCGCGTTATGCTTCTAGTCCACCACATCTCAGAGGCAAATATTGGACTTTTTTTTAAACCGCTACATTAATCTGATAGCTGTAGTTCAAAGCTACTTTGCAGATTCAAATACATGCAAAACATGTGATTATATTTAAAGAGTTCAAAAAGTTCACAATTTGTCTCTCTTAAAACACTGAATGCTGTGATCGTTCCTCCTTTACATTTATGTTAGAGATGGAGCGACAAAATCCACAGCCCTCGCTCTCTGCAAAAATATCCTATTGTTTATCGATCTCTCGTTTGCATTTTGTCTTTCCCCATTTCCATGCTGAGCTGCAGTCTATGTAGAGTCATAAAAAGAGGAAGTTTTACACTAAAGATGGCCAGAATGAAGAGGAGGAACACTACAGATGGACAGAAAACCAACTGAATCTGACTAAAAACAATAATGTTTTTATTATTGTTTTTAGTCAGACCTGCGGAGTCGAGCATGAGTGTACTGGAGGAAGACTCCCGTGTCGCCCTGAGCCTGCAGCATCCTGTCCCAGTCAAACGTGTAGTCGGACTGCAGAGGACCTTTAAAGTCCTGAAACATTCAAACAGCGGAAAAATCACACTGTGCAGACAAATCAAGACATTAAACAATATTTCACTGAACAGCCTGGAGGTAAATGTCAAAGCTCACCTGGATTATTAGTGCGCTGATTCCCACTTTCTCTGCTGTGTCCTCTGGGTCAGACATTTCCTTTGTTGCTGTGGGAAAAAAGGGGGAACTGGAGTCATTTCTGCCTTCAAATAAATGTATGTTATCCTAATACTGAGCAGTTTTCTTAGTACCATCATGCATATTTGTCTTTTTAAAGAAGTGTAATGTTGTTTTGATTTATTAGACAACCACAGATCGATATCCAATAGTCAAAATGTTTCATGTAGCATCTTAAATACCACCTGAAGTTTGCAGAGGTGAATTTAAACACAAGGACACATGCAAAGATACATCATGTGTGTTAAATAACTGCCTAATGTGTGACGGGCTTTACTTTTTGACTGGCTCATGTTGTGCAGCATCCTGCTCCGAGCTTCGTCCAGCACGTCCTCCAGAAACACCACCTCACCGCTCCGGGTCTTCATGCCTCGCACCAGGCCGAAGGGAACGTGTAGACACCTGCAGACCAGCGTGGAACAGTAAAGGTACTCATTATGCAGAATGGTGCTATATTATTACAGATGCATTAATGTGTAGACCACAAATCAGGATAATGAAGGTATGAATGGCTTTTCTGCAGCTGTCACACATTGTAAAGTCATCACCTTTCTGCAGGCTAATTCTAACCCATGTTTGTTTGACACAAGCAGCCTGGTACAAAAAACTGTTTTGGTCTCTATAGGTAATTTCAAATAAAAGTATTGAAGTAAAAAGTACAATATTTCCCTCTGAAAAGTGGAATAGAGGTATAAAGTAGAAACATATTGAAATGTATGTAAGATACTAAAGCAAAGCACAAACACCTCAGTTTAGTGATGTAACAACACTAACACGAATAACTAATTAAATCTGCCGTCTGTGGTGGGTGGGGTGCTGATCACATGAAGTATTTCTAAATTCAACATGACTCATGTAAAATGTTTCTAAACTTGTTAGTCCAAGTCTTGTGACGGTGAGTGAACTTTTACAATGCCACTCATTGAGCTATCATACAGCAGATTCCATTAAACCGGTTTATTTTATGTCTCATTGTGTTCAGGTGCTTTTTCCAGCTACCTGTCAGCCCAGGAATGTCCCATAGCGAGCAGGATCTGGAACAACTGGTGGAAGTGGCTGGCCTGACTTTTATCTGTCTTGAAAAGAAAAAGAAACACAAACACTGCAAACTGACAAATATGTAGAACAGAAGAGCACAGATGGTGTCAGAGGAAACGAGGAGTGAAACAGAGAGACAAATCTGACTGTCGAACTCTCTCAGACGGTCACACAACAGCAGCCACACGTCGACGTTCAAATCAACGGCTTTCAGGCCAGGTAAACACATTTTCTGATGTTTTGCATATCTGTTTCTGCTGTCAAAAGGATAAATAATGAATAAATAATGATTGTTGTGAACAGTGAGCAGTTATACTGTTGAGCTGAGTTTATCTTGCCCGTCTCCTGCACTTTAACTGTGCGGTGAAGCATGGAAGACTTCATCACAGCATCATGGAGAAATCAAAATAATCAAAACACTGTTTGACCGTCTGCCTACCGTTTACCGTATCGCTTCACACACAGACAGAACAAATAACTTGATTTGTGTTTTTGGATGTATTGAAATAACATCCTGCTGACTCAGAACCGCTGGTCCAAATATATTTAGTTTAGTGTCACATGAGACAAAGAACATCTGTTGATTGTCTGATCAAGTCTGTTCCAACTCTATAACTGAGTGCAAAAACTACAATGCTGAAGATGATTGAGGTGACAAGACTGCAGTGCTTTCTCCATGACTATTCATGTTGTAAATAAAAGTGTCCCGTACACGTTAAGCCAGCCTAACTGCCCCATCGTGTTTTTAAAGGACAGCGATGTGTGCGTCTGTTTCCTTACCACATAAATCATCTCGTCAAAATTGTATCTTTCTGATCGGTCGATAGCCGCGGCGAGATCTCTGAAATGCAGGAAAACAGCTATTATTGCAACTTCCACTTTTATAAGTCTCGTTGGATGCATTATTTATGTGTAACTCAGCTCTGTTCTGTTATTTAAAAGCAAACCACAGGCTTCCCAAACTTTAATGCTAAAACACAAAACTCCTCAACCAATATTTTCAAGATAAATTCCAGTAAATCGTGTTGATACGCTGATAAAGACCTGAATCATGTAAAACCCAAAGTTTTAACTGTTTTTGTGTTTTTACTCATACTGACCTGGTGATGTAGAGAGTCGTGCCGTCACTGCGGAGCACCGTACAAACGCTGCTCATGTCTCCAGCAGGTGAGAGATCCACCACACCCGTTCCTCTCCTGCAAACACAAAGCCCATGGCAGGTCAGGACTCGACGCTGGCATTACTTTACCAACACATGAATGGCAGCAATGAAAGAGTTGTCAGTGCTCTCTGGCGCACAAACTCTTTAACAGACAGCGTTTCTCTAAACTACCTTAAACAAATCTTTGGTATTCCTGTATGCACAGATAAGGAACTGACATAAAACCAGCTAATAATGTCAGCCTGGCTGATTTGTTTTATTTTATTTCATGTTTGAATTCCATAATCAGAAAGGATCAGACGCAAGAACAATCTTATATTACTTTCAAAATAAAGAAATAATTCGCACAGTACTGCCAGACAGACAAAAACGATGATCACTCATGAAGTCAGGAGACCTCCTGGCCTCCTAACACACGTCACATACTCGGAGGTTTTCAACAGGCCTCGGCTCTGCAGCTGCTGCACCACCTCCTGGGCTTGATCTTGGTGAAAGGACTCCCCGGAGTAGATATCAAAGCGGACGCCTAACCGCTGAAAAAGATTTGAACTGAGCGTCAAACGCGATAATCATTCCTTACAACGCTTTTTATTTCTGCAGATCCCTGTCACAGGTCTTATGTTTTGGTGCCAGCTGATCGTACCTTGTAAATGTGCTGATACTCGTCCACTGTGATCTCTCTGAACTGTTGCCATAACGACACAGCCTCGCTCTCATGCTGCTCCAGCTGTCTAAAGAAGTCTCTGGCTGCCTGCTTCAGATCCTCATTGTGCTCTGCCTCCTTGTTCACTTGAACGTAAACCTAAAACACCAAAACACAGTGGAAATGTTGAGGAAAAAGCCCTTTTAACAACAATTAGTCAACATCACTCAATGGATCTGTCGATACATACACACACTCATTGAACAGGCCTGAATAACATGCAGGTACTCAGGCTCTCTGTCTTTATCCAAACATAAAATCTTACCTCAAACAAATGCTGTAAGGGATTCTGTTTCAGTTTCTCCTGACATCCAAACTGGCCAAAACCAGCTCCGAGCAAGCCTGAAATCCGAGAGGGGAAGCGAGTTTCATCAATAAAATTCACTCAGAGAGCAGCGTTCGGTGAAACTTTATGAGACCAGAGGAAAACCTCTTGAAAACAGGATTTGCAGAGCTTCTTAAAGAGTAAAATTCAAGCACTTTCAAGGTAGACCAAACATTTCCAGACTCTCAAAGCCTTTATCATCACACGTAATACTATATTATGAATTTAAGTTTACGGAATTCATTTATACACACAGCAAATGTTTATTTTTTATTTTACCAGCTGTTTATATCTGAATATATCTATTTGATTTTATGTTTTGATCGTGATTATTTAATGCTTTCTAATTTCTAGATTAAAGGACTTAATTAAAGGAGCAAAGAATGATGAGCGAACATGGCAGGACATGAAACAAATATGATGAGGGGATTGTTTCATTTCAGATATTAAAAGAAAACTTTCCAGACTTTGTATGAACCCTGTGAGTATGTTGCACATCATTTACTCACCAAACTGCATCCCCCAGTCTCCGAGGTAGTTCATTCGAATAACGTTGTTTCCAAGGGACTGCTTTAGATTAGCGATGAAGTTACCTGAAGATGAAGATTGTATTTTTTTTTTTTTTTTAGATCAGATGATTTAACAAACAACTGAAATATGAGTTTACACTACTGCCCGACAATTACAGGATTTTATGAGGCAGATACTGATCTTAATAGCTGAAAGTTTATCACATGACATATATGCTGATGCAGATATATCTGCAATATACTGGCTAATATATCGGCCTGGCTCTAGTTTACAGTGAACGTTCACATGCGTTTTAATCATTTAATCAACTTATTTTGGCTTCAGTTACTGAATAAATAAGAAAAAAATATAAATAAATATAAAAGCCTGAACTCACCGATAATTGTAGATCGTAAATGTCCAGCATGGAATTTTTTGGCAATATTTGGAGAGCTGCAACATGAAAACACATTAATGGCCTCCTATAAGGGGAACGCATGGCACATAGTCGCATGTCAAACTTACCTATATTCAACTAATGTTGTTCCTCTCTTGAGACGACTGAGAAGTTCACTATTCAACCCAAATTTCTCATCCTGCTCTTTTCCAAATGTCTCCAACATTTTCTAAAAAACAGATGCAGTTTAGTTATAATCACAGTAGAAGCAGTCGAGACTGTTAATTTCACCACAGTGGGAAAAAAAAAAAAAAAGAAAACAAACCTGGACAAGAAGTTGGCGATTCACTTTAAAGTTGATCACTCCACATCCAGCGGATATGTCTTCCACCACACTGTCCTGCTTCAACTGAACAATACAGAGAAAATTCCAGCAGAATAGATTCAGGTAGTTTCTCCTTAGAACATTAGATCTGCTAGATTCCCAAAAACCTCAACACTGGTCCATTAAAAGTTACAAAAATCTCTTTGTGTAGGTATATTTTTCTTATATTTATGTGGTAATCTTGAGAAACTGTTGATGTTTGTGGATGTCAAGGTCAGCACTAAGAAAGAACAGCGAGAAATATTAGATCTGTAGTGGCAATCCAACAACAACAAAAAACCACTTGAGGGAACTTGAAGACATTTCCAACACATAGTGGTGCAAAAAAAATGAGGACTTCCATGAATTATGCATTTAAAAACACACCTATGGGTGAAGAGAAAGAATGAATGATGTAAAAACAAGCTTGTAAATATGAAACAAAACTACTACGATTGGACAAAAACCCACACAGAGAGGCACAAATGGTTGACAAAACCGTGTGACTTCCCTATGTAGCTCACATGACTCCTGTGAACAGGTGCACAGGTGACATATCAACAACAACATTCACCCAACTTATCTTACCTGAGTGGCCAAGTCTTCTGTCTGCAGCTGAATGTCTCCACCAGATGGTAAAATCTGACTGTCTCTTAATGTGCTGATGGACAGTTTGAAGTCGGCAGCACTCTGCCTGTGGAACACAAAGTTCAGGGAGCTTTAACAAACTGGTGGGAGGACAGACAGACAAGACAGCAGAGATATAATAATAATAATAATAATAATAAACACAAACACACTTAACTGTTTCTTAAAGACAGGAACAGCTGACAGAGCTGGTATGAAGGCGTCCTCAGACTGCTGCAGCGTCTTACCCAGCTACAAGACAAGAAAAAAACCACAAAGATTTTAGTACACAGCAGCAGGAGGTGAGCTTGCAGAGCATGGACTCTCCTGCCTGCCTCTTGTTTTGACTTCTCCAGGGTCAAAACATGCTGCTAGGTGAGCGTTAGCATCCTTCCTTCCTTCCTTCCTTCCTACCTTCTCAGCTATTCTTCTCCTGAAGAAACACGCCATGTTTCTCAACCGTGTGAACAGAATATGACAATAAAACTGTAAATAAATACAACTAAATGGACTGTTCACATTGGTTTGACATGCCTGCACTGTACTTCCCCCTTTTGCGACACCACTTCCTCCGTCCGCTAACAACGTCATCGCGTAGAAAAAAAAGGTTTGCTCGATTGTATCCACCGCCGCTGCCCGATAGAGAGCGGCGGTCATTTAATCGATTCAAATCTTAAATATTTTTCCTATAACATGCAATATTCATGATTAAATAAGCAACCATCAAGGTTACACATGTAAAAACATCCTTATCTGTTATTTATAAGGTGTTTAACAGCTTAAAATCGAGCCAAACCGCTTCATCCAGACTGCTGCGGTGCGGTTTGATCAAACTCGATGACGTTTCCTTGGCAACGTAGTGATCAGCTTCTACAGTGGATGGTTATAAGTTGCGTTTTAATGTGTTATATCTAAATATATTTACAGTATAGGTAAATAATAAGTAAGAAAACATAAATCATGCTGGTGTTAAAGAGTCTGACAGCTGTTGGAATGAAGCAGTCTGTTGCTGAAGGAGCTGATTAAGGCCTCCACAGTCTCATGCAGGAGGTGAGAGGAGGTGTTCATGATGGAGGTCAGCTTTTTCCTCTGCCTCACCTCCTCTGTGGAGTCTAGAGGGCAGTCCAGGACAAAGCTGGACCTCTTGACCAACCACTAGTCCAGTTTGTTGTTGAGGTGAACACCCAGGTATCTTTATGCTCCAACCATCTCCACATCCAACCCCGGGATGTTCACCTGTGTGAAGTGACGATGGCTTTCCAAGTAAAACTGAAAGACCCTCTCCTGTTTGTTACTCCAGTGTTTCTCAAACTTTTTACGCCATGTGCCTCCTCAGAAAGCATTAAGCTTTCCACAAACCATCATGACAGATGTAGTACAGTTGACTCTGAATCCTGAACAGAACCGGATCAAGAATCAAATCTAATTTGGTAGAAAGGGTTACTCCTGACCCGCACTACTCTTCTTTATATTACCTGTTTGGAGCCAAGATTCCAACATTTTATAACCATTAATTTTAGCTCCTAACTAATCATGAATGTGACTGCCTATCAGGCTGATACTGAAACAAAATATAACAGGAAAAACTTAATTTAAATGACCTTCCAACGGTGTTTTTTCATAGCTTTAATCTAAAAATATAAATTATCTTGTAGATTCCTCCAAGTACAACCATAGGGAGGTTGCATATCACAGTTTGAGAGCCAGTGTTACTCTACTCTTGTTTTACATCAGTGGATTTCCTGGTTTCTAAAAATCCATGTTGTTTTAAATCCATTCAACTCTCTAAATATTACATTTGTTTTGTAGTCACTTTCCTGCCTCATCGAGAAAACACCGTCCCGGACGCTGAACTGAATATTCAAGCAAATCTCTACAACTTGACTCAAGCAGACATTTGTGTAAACACTTTATTCGTTCACTTTTCTTGAATCAAGCCCCCTTTATACCTACAGCAAATAAAATCGTGAAATTTTGATACAATGAACAAAAGTCAAGCAAAAAAAAAAAAGACATTTTAAAAAATACAGTGTATACAAATGTAATAGCAGTAATTTGCCAGTACAGTTTAAAACAATGCTGATTGAAAGAAGCCAAGACTCCCGTTCCTGGAGTCCAGACTGGGAGGCGGTCTTGGCTTGTCCACTCGTCAAAAGGTTCAATGCCTTCTTGAAAATGTACATATAGAGAAGCTGCTCTCTGTGGAAGAAAAAAAAATACATCTGACAAAAATAAAATCAAAAAAGGCCAAGTGTGTGGTGGCAGTCAGCCTTTTTTTTGTTTGTTTAATGAAGGCATCAGAACAAAGCCAAATAAATATTGACACGGCAGTTAATAGGCCACTGGTAGAGTCACAGAGAGTTCTTCAACAGGTTGGCAGCAGGAAGCCCTCCTAACTCTGGCAGACACAGCAAACGTGGATGCCACTAACTGATGCCTGAAGGCAGTGAGTCCACATAGAGGCGATATGGCACAGCTAGGAGAAACTAGACCCACGGAGTCCCTGGAGTAGTTTGCAGCAAATGGTATATTCCTGGATGTCAAGACGGTGAGACTCAGGAAACATCTGTGGAGGACAAACAAGACGACACGAGCATGAGGACACTGTGGCTTGTACAGGAGCGAAGGTTGAACCTGCACTCTTAAAGTCTGTGTAAAGTAAGAATAAATATGTAATCTGAGTTTGTCAGACCAAAGAAGAAAGTCATTAATCACCCGGCCAAATCTGAATGATTAAAATTAGACAATTTATAAAAATCAGGTGTTAAAATCAGGTAAAAATGAGCAGTAGTGTCCGCTGAAGGTGCTGAAATCACGTCCATGCACGGGAGAGGCCCAGTCTCCCTCGACTGTCAAATACTGTAACACGACCTCAACATTACCAGCCCTCCACGTTTGAACCAGAATCTGATCCGGAGTCAGAGGACACTGACCGACCTGCAGATCAACTTCATTCCTCTCAGTCTGCAGAGTTAAATTTTCTTCCTCCTTCCTCAATGTTGCACTGAAGGTTTTTATGCCGTTACAGTGCCAGGGTGCGAGGAAGTCTTTTCACATGTTTTCAGCAACTATTTTCCAACATGTTCCATGTGTTTTGAAAGAAATACGAATATCCTTTACACTGACTTTAAGTGTAAAATACCTTCGAGAACATCACTCTGTTTATCTTCTTAGAGCTTGGTAAAAGGGCCACTACATGTTTTGCTCAACTCTGACAGAATAAACTGCAGCTGAACATCAAATTAGATCACCTAATTTCTTCAGCAGACTGAAAAATTTTGAGGTCACCAGTGATTATTCCTGTACCTGTGATGTGATGTGATGATGGTTACATCTGTGCGAAGAGAAGTTCTCTATTGTTAATTGTGTAAATGCTTTTGCCTTTTATTTATGAACATAATCCTTATTACACACAGGGCACCGACACAAAGAGATAAAACTGGGAACTTTAACTGTCTGACAAAAATAAAGAAATATATAAAAATACTGAATTTTAGCAGCCTGGTCTTCTTACCACCAAGCCAAAGATTTATTATTGTTAGCCTGAAATAATCTTTTCAAACTGGTACGCTTCATTCTGACAGTATAGAGCAGAAAATACTGTTACATGTTGGGCAGTCACTATTTCATTACACTACCACCGTTATCTGTGAAGCTTAGCCACACCTTTACACAGCACAAGCTACAGTCTGCTGTGCAGAATGTAAACACTAAGCACATGCATGCATGTGTGACAGGTGACAGACAGGAGAACAGCAAGACCAAATCTAGAAGTAAAACTTCAGACACGCTCCTCCTTAAAATCTCAACTTAAATCTCATTTCTGTTCTGAAAATGTCAAATAAGCAAATACACTAGCTTTTTACTAATGTGACAAACGCAGGGTCAGGTTTGGTAGAGAGTAATGAGTACGGGTAATGAGCTACAAGTGTTAATCATAATTAATATACTTACAGCTAGCAGGCTGCTCTCCGAACCTTCGCATCAGCTGATCGTGTGTGAACTTCACGAACGCGTCATATTGCTCTGTTGAAAGAAGAAGCATGTATTGGCTCTCGTATTACAGATTACTCACTATGAATTGTTTTTCCTATATAATTTGAAAATAAGTCACACCTGCGAGCTTTGTCGTCAGTATCTCGTCGTACTCCTCGCGGATTTTCTCCTCTCGCTCTTTCAGTAGTCTTTCACAGATCATCCCGACCTGTCTGAGGGAGAACAAAGGCTGCTCTTTCCTGGTGGGAGACGCAGCACCCGAGGACGTACCTGTTAGGAGAGTTAAAGTCACACAATTAATACAGGAAAGATTACATTAGAAACACTGAAACTCAGTCAGGTTTTGGTTCAGGTTTGTAAAAATCACCTGTGCACATGATGGAGGCAGGCATGGTGCTGGTAGGGGGTGTGGCCTCAATAGCCCTGGAGTAAGCAGTGTGCTATGTGCATGTGACTGAGGAATAGCAAATATTTAAGTATACAAGATTGTGCTAAGATATATTGTCCCCAATTATATTTAAGAATTAATTCGCCCTGTTAAGGGCAAATTAATTCCTATAATTTCACCGGATGTGCCAAACCAAATTACGCTCCAGGAGAACATGGCTAACAACAAGGCAACGGCCATTCAGTCTGAATATCACCCCTGTGATCTGGCGAGCTGAGTTCGGTTAACTGCGATCTTAACACTGCAGTTTACATTATCCTTTAAACCCCGCGCTCAAGCCAGCTTCCCGATTAAGACGTAAACTACCTGGCAGAGCCGATCCACTGTGGATGTTCTGCAGGTCGAGAGGACAGCAGCCGTCCGCCTGTTGGAAAGCGCTGTCCAGGTGTCGTCGTTTCTGCAGCCTCTTGTACTCCTGTTTGATGTTGTGAAGAATTTGCTCTGAAAACAGACAAAAAGAAAAAGCTCAGTTTTATAAGCGACTTTGTACAAAGAAATTTGACCATTTAATGTGGCCTTGCTGGTGACTTTAGACATTTAAAGAGACGGTATAAATCCTTCCACCTATTAATAACACTTAATAACACTTTAATCCACTAAATATCAAAAAACTGCTACATAGAGTACGCAGAGTTTACTACAGGACAATAAACACATCACATGGTTTACGTGTTAAGGAACAGGAAACATAACATGTAGCTGGGCTCGGGGCAGCTGTGGCTCAGCAGGAGGTAAAAGGGGTTGTCCACTAATCAGATGATCGTGGGTTCGATCCCCAGCTCCTCCAGTACAAGTTCTGTCTTTGGGCAAGAAACTGAACCCCAAATTTAGCGTCTGCTAAATGACTAAATGTAACTTGGCTAATTGCCTCTGAAGTTTTGTTTAATGCACACAGACAGACACCGGCACACATTGAGGACTTTACACTTGGTTTGTTGTGCTAAACTTGGAGATTACATTAAAATATAATACTTAGATGTAGGTGTCTAACCTGTGGTGAGTCTGGACGACACTTCCCCGAACGGTGAGGGCTCCATACGCAGATACTTCTGTGGTGAAGAGACCGGAGACATGATCGGAGCGCACCTCCTTCTTTTAGGCGAAGCCGGGTTCATTAGCGGATCAAAATCCAGGCTCCTCTTCAGAGTAGCTCCACAAGCCATCACGCTGAACTGTGTCTAAAAACCTAAACTAAAAAAAAAAAATAAACACCTAAAAAGGAATGTCGCCGACCTGGGCCCAGGTCTGTGCTACTAATGCTAGCTCGCCAGCTAGGTCAAACGAGCAACCAACGGTTCCGGTCTTCAGACAAATACGCACTTATCTTCGTCTGTCGTCGCCTTCTGCTGATAAATCTCACAAGATTTAAGTAGCTGAGAATATCCCGAAATAATCTGGATAAACTAATCGATCGTAAATTACGTGTAAAATCAGATGATTACAGATTTTACGGCACTAATTTCCGAGTACTAACTACACAACGGCTCAAACTAGCTTATCTCCTATTCCGCTCTATAGTCGATCAGTTACGGGCATGCGCAAGAAAACCGTCTCATGCTGGTACTTGTAGTTTTTATTCACTATCGCGCCCATTGCTTTTGTTAGCTTAGGTACTACATTTCCCGAACACCTTGGAAGTGTGCTTTTTTAAAAATTTTTGGATTTGTTTGCTAACAAAACCCCCCAAACAGTTTCTGTTTCACTTAAAACTGTTTCACTTAAATGTTATCTATGCAACACATAAATATTTTATTTATTTGTTTGTTTATTTATTTTCCTGGTCTAGAAGAAAATATGTTGCGACCTGAATAAAATAATTTAAATTAAAAATTAAAGTTAGCTCTCCTTACACTTTATTACAGTCTAATTTATCCATATATTTCATATTGTAATATAGTTTGGACAAGCACTTTTCTTACTTTATTGTACTATACTATGTTTTTATTTATGAGGTATATTCAAGTCATGAAAAAAACTTCAAGACTTACTTCAAATTTAATTCACAGGTTCACTCTTATTCAACTCGCCAATCTTTAGATCTTCATCCTCCAAAGTTTCTCACGTGCAGAGGTCGATTTACTATCAAATTTAGGGGTACCAAATTATGGAATAGTTTTTCCCACCTGGCAAAAAACTCCTTCTCGGTAAATTGTTACAAAAGATGTTTAAAAGCCCATTTAACTGCTGCTTTGACACATACACAAAGACACTTTTATATCATGTTCATATTTTTGTTTTTATATTGCTATTATTGTTATTGTCATGTTTTTTCCATTACCAGTTTGTCATTACTTTATGTACTATATTATTTTCTAGTCTTTATAACTTTCAGCTACAGGTGGAGGCTTTAAATAAGCCCATCTGGGTTTTCTGCCTCTCCCTGCACTTTACATTATTTGTTATCGTTGTCATTTTTATGTAATTTAAACTGTGCAAATAAATTAAAACTAAACTATGTCTGTGGATCCTGTTCAGATTTTAGAAAGGAAATTAAATTGTTCAAAATAATAATAATATGTATATTATACCATATAAACAGACATGTAAATGGACTTTTCAGTGTTTACTGTGGCAACAAACCTCTCTGTCTGACTTGTAGGTTTTGATTTGAGACAACACATCCACAAGTTTGAGACATTTCCCCTCCATCACCACCACTTCCTTAACCACCCCTGTACACACTGTACACAAACCGAAGAGGATGAGTGAGCCACTGTTATTTCAACACTTCCCCAGCGAATAAATAAAATTTTGTATCCATCGTAATATACATTAGACTGTACTGTCATTATCCTACAGTGTCAAGCTGATAAGTCTGTTGGATGGTATGCATTGTTAATTTAACTAATGGTGTTATACTCGGTGGCCCTAAACAAGATTTTCTTTGTGGCCTCTAAATACGCCTACTGCAGTCAACACATCACACATACCGCTACTATCTGAATGAACACACAATAGAGATGGACAAATTAGTTAACATAAACTCTCTTGCTGTAGTGGAGGGTAGGTAAAATGAAGGAGAAGGCAAGGATCTGTGCAAACTGCAGGATCATTGAATGAATGTCTAAAAAACACAAATAAGCTGGTTGTTATTAAAACAGAAAGTCAGAAGAGAGAGAAGAAGTTCTTAGCTGAACTAGTTTGTTTGGATTTGTTATTATTATGTGTGTGTATATTGTGGGTCCCTGAGTCAGTCACCTTAACAGTGCACAAAGTGCGAGAAGTCTGCAGCATAGAAAATCACAGTAAATGTGTGGCCCACCCCATAAATAACCGTGTACACTGTTTATACCAGCAGTTGGCCCTGACAAGGCTGTAGACAACTGCTGCATCCCAACTAGGGCTGCTAATTGTTTTCTCAATTACTGGTGTATAAAATGTCAGAAAATGATGAACAGTGTTATAATAGCTTCCTCAAGCCCAATCTGTCTTCAGATTGCATGGACAGTTTGACCAACAGTCCAAAACGTTACTTAGGGCGAAGAAAAGAAGCAAACACTCATAGTTGAGAATTTGATCTTGGTAATATTTGATCATTTTGCCTGAAAAATGAATTAACATAGTGTCATATTCAACCCTAAATGCAACCTTTCATACATGGTAAACCCGCCTTGTGGCTTCTCATAGATTGGAGTGTTTGCTAGATAAATGACCAAAATCCTCTTGGCATCTGTGTGAACAGATGTTGTAATTCTCCTATCCCTCTAAGCCCGGAGATGCAAAGAACAGAGCAGATGTTGCTGTCAGATGATGCCGTGGTAGCAATTTTCTTGCAATTTGTCACTTTCAGGGTTACACAAAGTAACCAGAGTAATACTAACAATGTGTGGAGATGTCCTCTGTCTTCAGTCAGGCGGCCACGATGAGAAGAAACGAAGATCTTCCACAAGGGGGCAGAAAAACATCAGTGATGGCTGATTGGCTCGCTATCAGCTCAGGGCTTGGCTTCCTCTCTCGGTATCTGTTTGTCTTGAATCAGTGATTGTTGGACGAATACAGCACAAAAATGTGCCGTGACCTCCTGTTTCCCGTCGTAATCAAATAATCAATCAAATAACTGCAGGCGAAAACTGACAACCAGCTGCAACTTTATTCAAAAGTTTGAAAACAGCAATACTAAAAACACTTGACTGATTGTGATTTTTTTAAAGTCATAGATTCCTCATTATGCCACCACTGTACAGAAGCCACTTGACAGTTGACATTTTGATCTTCAATACTCAATAATACAAGAGGCAGCAAAGCATACTGATAAACAGCTGTCTGGATAACTTTACACCAAGATAAATGTCTACAGAACAATTGTGCTGTGAGATTTCTAGATTAAAAGTACTACATCACATCTTCTCAGTTTTTCTTTTGTTTGTCGGTTCTCCGCACACGGCATACACACAGACTTCCATTCAAGTTGCCAGCTGACGAAAAAGACCCTTGTTTCTTTATTTAGATAAGTAAAATTAACAGCAGACATATTTTTATTTAGAGTTACGCCAAAAGTACTTCACTAGGCCTGTGCATGGGTTTGTTTTTATTTCCCCCCCCCTCCCCTTGAAGTGATACCCCCACTGCAACAGTAGCACTAAAACAACTCACTGCAATGATCAAAAGGCTTGGGATTGGAAATATATCACCAAGTCACAAGGTTATCACACACACATACAAGGCTGAATCCAGTAAAATCATACATTGGATGAAAGCAGCTATAGTCATAAATCACTTTGTTACAGTAGTGACCAGCACACTGCGTCCAAATTCAGTTTGACGAGTTCAAGCTCCGGCCAAAAGCCTGTTGTTGTTGTTCTTGTTGTTGTTGGCTGTATAGCTGAATGAGTCGATTTGAACAGTTTTTTATTTTGCAAGTAAACACTGTACAGTTATTAGGTATACATTTGAACAAAGACACGTTACTCTAAAGGTCTAACAGCTAGCGAGTAAGAAATGGACAACAGGGACGATCGTCACTCTGCCACAGAAAACGCCTTTTCAGATTTGACATACTCAAAAGCCGTGAATGCATTTACCTCCATCTCTATAGGAGTTTATTCGTGATGGTGATAAATATGTTTTCTTCTCATCTCAGACCTCTCTCACACTTGCCACTCACTGAGTGTTGTCAGATGAAGTACAAAATTACATATTTAATGGCAATTTTGGAAACAATCAGAGTCATTTGGACTTTTTCTTTTCTTTTTTTTATCATTTCATGATAGAAATGTTTATATGCAACATGTACATGAAGCCTGTAGAAAGTCAAGGCGCAAAGTCTTTTTTTTTTTTTTTATTTACGGTGCAAGACACATGTTAAAGTCTAAATGAGACAGTTAAACATCTCGAATTAAAAACGTCAGTAGCCCCTTATCCCATAAATGAAGATATATTGTTTTCAAAACCTGAATTCACAGTACAAAAATATAATATGCCTTCACTAACTGGATATCATGAAGTCTATGGTAAACTGCAGACTTATGATAGTCTTTGATAATCCTTCCAAATTGTGAGTCCTTTCTATGAACTTGCAATACCGTTTGGCACTTTGGCACGCTATGTACTCACACGCCAACATAAAATAATGCAACCACTAAAGCGTCTATGTGAGGATTTAAGTCAATACTTTGAGGAGAGGATTTTTTTTTTTCAATCTAAGTTCTGCTTTATGGTGTTGAATGGCATTGTTTGGAGAAGATGACATTTACACAGTTTCCCCCCACGACAGCCAATTAGACGGCCTCTGCAGAAGTTTCAGTTGACACAGACATTGTTACTTTGGCTATTTTCACAGTGGTCTTCACGCAACTCTCTGCAGCCCTGTTGGCAGAAATGTTGGCATTTCTGTTCTGGCAGTCTGACTCGAGGCTATTGTCCAACTGCTGGGCACTGCCCCTGCAGGCATGGCAGGAGCTGAGGAAGGCATGCCGCAGGTCCTTGCTCCTCAAGGCGTAGATGATTGGATTGACAGTGGAGTTGAGCAGGCAGAGCATGGTGCAGAAAGCAAATACTGTCTTGATGTCATCATCCATCTTCCAGAAGAGGTCGTAGACCATGATGGCGAGCACTGGGCCCCAGCAGATGACCAGCACCACCAGGATAAGCACCAGGGTTTTGGCCAGACGGATGTCCATTCGTGTCTGCTCAGGGCGTGTGGTCTGCACTTTGGTCCCATCTGCTGAATAAACAACAAGGCTCTTCTGGGAGGTGCGGCTTAGCATTCGCACAGCGTGGTGGTGTGCTTTCCACAGGATGTATATGTAGGCGTAGATAATGAAAAGAACCAGCACGCTGGTCACACCGATCCAGAACAACAGGTAGTTCTCATCAATCAGAGGGAATATATCTGAGCAAACAGAATTGAGACGTTTACAGTTCCAGCCCAGCAGAGGTAGCACTGCGATGACGATAGAGATGGTCCACATCATGCAAAAGGCAATGACAGCCTTGGTCCGTGTCACAATGCGCCTGTAGGCGAGGGGCCGATGTATAGAGATGTAGCGGTCGATAGCTGTGAGGAAAAGACTCCCCACAGATGCAGTGAATGATGCCGTGACTCCACCCAGCTTGAAGAGGAAAACGTTGGGGCTGTCCTTCCTGTGGAAAACATGAAAGTCCAGAAAGCTGTAGACAAATATGACACTTCCCAGCAGGTCAGCCACAGCCAGACTGCCGATGAAGTGGTAGGACGGCCGGCAGCGGAGGGTGCGGGACTGCAAGATGACGCAGAGCACCACCAGGTTCTCCAACACCGTGAAGGTACCCAGAGTCAGAGACATCACAGCCACAGCCAGCTGCTGGCTGGGAGTCAGGATCATGAAACACTCCATGTCCATAAAGTTCTCCCCGCATTGTATATTGTTAGTCTCATCTCTGAAGTTGCTCCTGTTGCCAAACAAGTCTGTGGCATTGGTGGGGAAGAAGGGGATGCCTTTGAGGATGAGCTCCTCGTCTGGGGGTACTTTGTCTGGGAAGGAGTTGCTGCGGAAAGCAGATAGGGGCTTCTGCAGAGAGAAACCTGCCTTGAAGTCTGCATCATTCAGGGGGTCGTCATAGTTTGCATCGTTGGAGCCCAGATACTGTAAACCAGATGTGATAGTCCGGAAGGTGGTGTCCGCCACACCGTCAAGCACAGATTTCATGGCTGTGTCTGAGGGTAAAACGGCAGTCTAAGACACCTGGACAACCTATGAAAATAACGACAAAGACATGTTGGTTTTGAAAAGTATCTGCAGCAGTGCAAACATTTTAAAAATGCAAATATTTTGATACATCTTATTCCTTGCATAAACCACACCTGACCTCTGTGAGCTGGTGTACTTATAAATACTGTATCGTGCAACATGCAGATATCAACACATAGAGATTTATTCACCACTGAACGCTTACTTTTCGAGTAAACCTACTCATAGAAACCAGAAACATGAAACCAGAGATAAAAACGCCTCTCTTGTCTAGGAGGTGCAGTAGCATTTACAATTTATTAAGATCTCTACTGCAAAGCAAACACAGATGCTGATTGTAATTAAAACAATATACAGAACATGCATGATCAAATTTCTTCAGGTTGATTTTTAACAATAAACAGGTATAAAAAAAAAAGCCAGATGATTGCCATTACATAATTCAAATACATGCAGAATTTGTTATTTTAATATTAGTCTATTTAGAAAGTCTAATAGTCTGCAGGAGTGTTGATTTATCGTTTATGGTGTAAAAAAAAAAGGATGCATTCAGGAATCCGCACAATGAAAAAAAAAAGGAAGAAGTCTTACTTAATGCTCGGACAAACAGCACACACAATTTAAAGTACTAATATAAGCAGTAAAATGATTTAAAGCCGTTTAAAAGAAGAAAGGTGCGCCTTTACCTTACATAATTCTTCCAAGTGCGCAGAATCGCCCTTTATCACCGCGCGTTAATCCAAGTCAGAAGTGCATCATCCAACCAACACAGATCTTACATAAAAGGAGAGACAACCAGCGTGTATGGGTTACAACAAAACCACCATGAGAGTCATAATTATTAGTTTCTTTTCTCAAGTTCTACACGAAACATGTAAGTTTTTCAAATGTCTGCAGAAGTGCTCTTGGAGTGCGCTCCAGCTTTGTGGATACAGGTTGCCGCCGCCGCCGCTGCTGCTTCTTGCTGCTGCTGGCTCCAGCGTCTCTCTCCACTCGATTTCTCCGAGTCTTCACACTTATGAGGCGTCGCTCCTACAAGCCCTGTCACGTGTCTCCATATAGCTTTCTCTGCCCAACCCATGAAGCTGTCCAATCTGCGCACCGCACAGGAGCAACGGAGACGACAGTGGTGGTGCTGGTGGTGGTGGTGGTGGTGGAGGCTTATAAAAAGGATCTGATTTTGAATTCCCAAAGCTCCTCTGAGCCAAAGAGCCAGTGATCAACACAGCACAAACCACACAAAAAGATAAGCTTTGATTAACCATCGTTATCTCCTCAGTTCATGAGGTAATTTGCAGGCACAAAAGCTGCATCTCTCTTAAGGTAACTTTTAATTTGCACCGAGTACACAATCACAGGTAGATAAAGAGGCTCCAGACTTCATTGACAGTCAGTACATGTTTGTTTATTGTGTGAATAATTAACCAAAATTGAAATTCTCGGAGAACTGAGAGCAGGTTTCATCATTTTGTTGTAGATGATGTTGGCTGAGTCATCCTCACATGTATTAGCTCTTTGCTTTCTACCTTTCATGCTCTTTGTATTTACACATCCAAAACAACTATTTTCAATCAGAGAGCCAGTGCTTTGTCTGGATGAAAATACAAAAGAAATACTGGGGACATATTCAGCATGGCACTCCTCAGGATAGACCAGCTGAACACAATCATATTTCATAGCAAACCCTTTATTCAAATGGCATTTTAAGGGAATCTATACAGAATAAAGTAGTATTTTAAATGACAGTAAAACACCGTCATATTTAATGGCAAAACCTTTAACTTATAGGGCATTATGGTATTTTCATGTCAATTAAACAGCAAAACAGCAGCTTGTATTTATACAGTAAATTATGGAATACATGAGAAATCAGCAGCACTAATACCCTTTTACCGCAATATTAGAAAAAGTTATATTACGGTAAAACTCTGGCAACAACTGACAGTTTTTTACCGTAAAAACAGCAGGTTTTTTGAAGTCATATTTCACAGCAAAACATTTATTTATACAACATTCTAAGGTAATTTATAAAGAATAAAGACAGACTGTTAATTGTACAGTAAAGTACTGTAATATGTCATGGTAACGCCAACCTTAAACGTGAAATCAACAGGATTAATATCCTTTTACCGTAATATTAGAAGAAGTCATACCGTATTTATTATGGTAAAACCACAGCTGCATTTTTTTTACCGTAAAATGTTTTTTTTTTTACAGTGATCAAGGGTTTCAATCAGATTATACACCACCACATGAATGAACACACCAAATCCTACTATGAATCACAATAACACACGTCGCCTTTGCACAGCCTTAATAAAAACAAGAGTCAATTCACTGATTATAAATAATCTAATTTCCATTTTTTTCATTTGGCCATACGAATATTTTAATGTAATTTTCTTTTTTTCTTCTGTCCTACACAATGGCAGAATCAGTGGTCCAGGCCATGAAGGCAGGAGTTGAGTGGCTGCAGTGTGATAGATTAAATCACAATAGAGGCATTAATGTGACATTTTGCAGCCACGGAGCATGAAAACCTTGTGCCACTTGGGGGACCGAAATGAGGCTATCATCATCACAGATAATTATTAATTTCACTCAGGCATGGCTGCTGTCTGAAATGAATTCACAAAATTAGACATTTACGGTCAGGAAATGACAGAAATGTCTGAAAACATAGATGTTTAACGTGCATTTATTCCTCATTTTCTTTGGATAGACTGACACTGGCAGCGTGTCAGTGTAAGCAGCTGAGTTGCTCGTAAATCTCAAGCTGATTCTCATCAATCTTTTGGCAAACTGGAAAAAAGAACACATTATTTACTGTTTTGATCTGCTGGACTAGATACAGATCAAAGCTGAGCTCCACTCGCCAACTCAAACCTGAGAGCGGCACGAAATAAAAGCCCTCTTCCTCGCTGCTAACTGATTAGCTCTGGCAGAATAACTGGCAGATAAATGCCTTGTTCTTGGAAACATCAAAGGACTGACAGGAGAAAAACACTGGTTCACTTCCTCTACTCACGGTTTCTCAGATTCTACGGAGGCTTGAGGTAATCATCTTCCAGTATCCAGTTTGCCTCTTAAACCCAGGAGGAAAAACATCACCCCCAGATGCACTTTGACTGTCAGAGAGCATCCAACTGTGATGTTTCACTGCATTCCTGGAGTAATGTTTTGATCATGTGTTGTTTCATTGTTTATCTTCCATGTTCTGTATCGACTGCTGACTTTTGTTTCCTACATTTCTGGCAACAGTATCTGCAGAAAAGGTCATGAAGTTGTTTCATGCAATTAGCTTTAGGGAAGGCATTGTCGCGCTAGCCAAACAACCGTGTATCTATGATTGCAACTCCGTCCACAGAGGATGTCTTTTATGAAGAAATCCATATCTCTGCTGTGTCAGTTCCCTTGTAAGACTAAAGGATTATATGAAAGAGACTGACACCAAAGTTTGTTATTTATCATTAAAGTTTTCGATCAATAAAAAATAAACAATGTAGTAATTCCTCTATGTGACATCTGGCTAGTTACCAAACAGGAATATACAGACAGTCTGTGGTGCCTGGAGAAGTGGGGAAACTTAATTTATGCTCCATTTTTTAAAAAGGCGACATTTCCTGCCTGTTTAACTCACCCTAAATGGGTCTGTAGTGTTTGGACATAGTCACATAACTTCTGCTGTTTGACTTCAGGGACTAAGGATCATTCGATGGTTGAGACACCTACATAGTTATGCTGTCTTTATAATATAATGTACAGAGACCCAACAATTCCCACCATGAGCAAGCACTTGGTGACAGTGACATGGAAAAACTTCCTTATTACCAGAAATTAACACTACTGAATGATGCACATCTGATTTTGAAGTAGGTCTACCAAGCAGCAACCTAGGTGACCGTAAAGTGAAGCCAAGGCAAGGAGTGCCAAAACTGCAGTTCCTCAAACGTCCACTTGAGGCTGGCTACAGAAGTGAGTCAGTCTCCATAAGTCCCCATGTTAAAATGTCCAACTTGACAGCAGAAATAAACATGTTTACAGCCTGGTACAAAAAACAGTTTTGGCCTCTATAGCTAATTTCCCCGTTCATGACAACTGTACTACATACAACATCCATTCTTTATACTGTCAGTGGTCGGGACCAAAGTGTTGGACCAACTGAACAATGAACTGACAAACATTCTCATGCCTAACCCATAAATGTTAAGTACATCAGCATCAGCGGTTCTTGTAGCAGCATATTTTTTTAATGGTACATTCACTAAAGCTTGATATTATTTGACAGCATGCTAAAAAAAACATTTTTTTTTTATTGACAGCCGGCGGCAGCTAAATATGTCTCCATAAGACCGATGTCTCTGAAGCCTGGATATCTACGATCCTCCCGTCACGCGTGTGTAACGTAACTGATTGTGTTTTATGTCTGTTTAAAAATGCAAGACCTATAAATATACATTACATCTTGCAAGCGTGGTGTAGAGTGACGATCTTACTCATAGAAACCTGATATAGAAAACACTGAGTGTTCCAGTAAAAATGTTGAACATAATTAGAATTTCATCAGCTTATTGTTCGGATGCCAGCTACTGAGACTTTGTAATATCCACCACATGGAGCAGTTAGACTTCAGGCAGCAGGGTGGTTTGCCAAACTGACTGGTGTACTGTGACAGTTTTCTCTGACTTGGTTGGCATGCTAACCTGTGAGTGAGCAATGAGTGATATGGCTGAAGCAAAGCTCACGGCCATCTGCGTTTCATTTGTGGTACATAACATTTTGTCCTCCAGTGACTCACTTTAAGTGCATGGATCTGAGATAAAGAGAGAAAAAAAAAAGTTGGAGGAAGGAAGTCTTTTGTGACCCAGTTGTAATTTGACCAACTGATTGCTATTCAGTGCTAAATGTCAGGCTGCCCATTTTAGGTCCATTTGCACTTGATTGTGCCACTGGAGAAAATTAACATACATAAATAAAAAGGACCTCCGTAATGACACAAAATTAGTTTTCGAACACGTCACCAATATTACACTACCTTAAAATGTCCTGGTTATTTTCAGCGCTTATGTTTATGATGTTCTGTCCTGCTCATTATTACCTAACCCAATATAAAAACAAACAAAGCACCCCAGGTCTGAATACAACACTAATTTGTCTTTATGTGCTCTATATAATTGTCCCCCATTATGATAAAAACACCTATGTTGCATGTATAAGCTCATACATCTACATTAACGTGTGGTGCTGGGTCCCAGTTTGGGTGTTTGAAAATATGGTCATGTTACATTACACCAAATGCCTTTATAACACAAGTGTTTACTAAGTGAAGACTTACACAACATTAAATTGAAATCAGCTACTTTCTTATTTGTATTACCAAGTAACTGTGAGGTGTAACTGACAATTAAGGTTAGCTTGCTATATATTTATACAGATAGTATGAGATGTGGCTGTCATATCATATTGGATGAAATTTGTGATACTAACTGTGAAGACTTCAAAGCACATTTCACGAAAAATAATACCCCAAATTACAAAAAGTTAATAAGAATCTATAGTAATAACAGCTAATGGAATCCAATCCAGGTGCGCAACAGGTTAAACCCATGAAGTGCTGAGTGCTTCCTTGCCTTTTATGGTTCATATTACAGTGATGCTGCATGAGAGACAGATAGGCGTTCACTCAGGACTCATAATGCATTTTGCACCAGCCTAATATCCTGCGTCTCTCCTGCAGGATGTTCCACATTCAGGGCTTTTTCAGGAAGGTGCTTCGGCTGTCAGATTCCGAGCCAGAATTTCCCAGATCACTCACTGATGCTCCGTTGTAACACCCTCATCAGCATGAGAAGCCAACGAAGGTTGAAAAAACAAACTGGGACTTGGGATTCATGCATTCATCTAATCTTTGTTTCCCTTCGGTATTCCCCTGATCTGAATCTTGAAATGGTTACTCTCCTTGAGAAATATGAGAGATCTGTTTCTCATGCTTTTACTAAATAGGCTAAACCAGCGATTAAGGTTATCACATGGCCTGTGCATGAGTCAACTCCTGTCTTAAAATAGGCCACATGCACTGTAAGCAGATGCTTTTGTCTTTTTGCCAGTAAGCAGTTCAACTAACTTGGAGCTCATTTTTCATGTATGGCACTGTGTGAAATGCTGAGAAAACTATAGAGATGAATGAGCCTGTTGTCGTGCGCCTCCATAAATAGACGCGATCCAGCTATAAAGTCTGTTATGTTAATGTCAGAGCTCCAGCTGCATCATTGGTTCGCGACAAATTACGGTTCACTCCAGTTTTGTCTTGAACTTTTGCTCAATTATGCTAAACACTGAATAATCATCAGTAATTGTGAAGAATAGATTTGATTAGTTTCAAAACAGTAGTTAGGGGTCATCTATCGACAAAATTTCATCTATTGTGGCGGGCAAGAGGCATCACTATGCCCTGTACACAATCATTGGTAGATGGATGTTTTCATTGTTAGCCCTTCCCCCTTGAAAGCCTCTCTAATTTCAGAAGGACAACACATATTGAAATACTGTCAGCCAAACACCGGGTTTGTTTACGCTTCTATTGATTAGATTCTTTTGTTTTTGAAGATTTTTTTTTTTCATGTACAAATCTGCAACAGCCTTGGTTATAAAACAGCAAGACAGAACATAACAGAAAGTTTGATAGTGCAGATCACTGAAGACTTTAAGGCTTTCTGCATGGATCTCTAAATGCCTCTCAGAAATATCTCAGAAATGACTCCCTATCTCTTGCCCCTACAAGGCTAGCAAAACTTCAGGAGTCATGATTGAACGTTCTCTGATCACCTTTGGCTCTTGGGATGACTGTTGGCCCACCACAGACTGAAATACCTCAAATTTGACATATATTCATGGTCCCCAGAGGATGAGTCATACTGAGTTTGGCGATCCCTGAGCAGCATATTTGTTCACTTACTCTGCAAAATATCTCATCGCCTGCAAGACGGATTGGCAAGAAATTTTGTAAAGACGTTCATGTTTCCTAGACGATATCATTATGACCTTGGTCTTCCCTTGAATTTTTCTCTATAGTGCTGCCAGTTGGTTGACATTTGTGTTTTTGAGAGAAATATCTCACCATTCAATATATAGCCATGACATTTGGTACAAATATTAATGTTTCCCTCAGGATGAATTGTAATAACTTCAGTAATCCCCTGACCTTTCAGTCGGCAGAGTCATCAGGTCAACATTTTAATTAGCCTAATTTAATAGTTTATGAACAAAAAACTCCAAAACTAATGACATCCCATCCATAATTAGCAAACGGCATGCAGACACACTAGACTATGATGTCAACATGCCACTGACGTGAGCATTTTTTTGTTTTGTTAAATTGTATTGATAGACTCTACAATACAGAGTCCGTTGTGTTCTCTGTGTGTGTATGTGTATAAATGTACGGTATGTCAAAAAATGTTTAGTTTGTCAAGTTACAATGTAAGTCATTTTTTTTGTTGTAAAGTGGATGTTGGGAGAGAGGCATTTTATTAGCCAAACAGGAAACAAAATGCACTTCAAGCAGGTAAAAAAAAACCCCGCAAACCAGCATTTCTTTATCTCCCTGTTCCAGCATAACGTATACGGAAGGCAATAAAGTTGGGACGTCTCACATGGATGAGCACCTCTCTGCTGCTGCGTGTGGACTGATGATACTGCCTCTGCAAGTGTTCTCATTCACGTTATATGAATCATAAGTCACAACGACTGATGTGGGTGCACACGCTGCACACACACACACACACACACACACAAAAACTTCCATACCTACTTCACTCTATTATCACATACAGGCCTCCATCAACTATGTATATCCTATAATCCTAATGAAAGAAGCACGTATGCCATCAAACTGGACTGTCAAGACACAGAAAAAGTGTTTTTAACTGCAAATTTAATGAGAACCATTCATCTTGTGAGCTGACTTCAACACCAATTTCAGTTCCAGTGTGTAAGATTTAGGGAGGTCTGCTAATGTAATATAGCAGAAATTGAATATAATTTGCATAATTATGTTTTCATTAGTGTGAAATCATCTGAAAATGATGATCATTATTTTTTTGGTTACCTTAGAATGAGATTTTTATCTACATCTTCCACTGAGTTGCCATGTTTCTACAGTAGCCCAGAATGGACAATCTAAACACTGGCTCTAGATTCTAACTTAAGTGTTAGTGTTTGTACCACAGGCATTTTGGATCACCAGGAAGAAGAGGTTTTCATGCCCGGGGCACGGGATAATACTGACGGAGAGCTAAGCTGTTGTCGTGCCAGAACAGGAGCTGGGCACGCGGACAATGTAACCATGCTTAGCAGACTCTATGGGAATAATGACAGAGGTGAAAAGATCGAAAAGGACGTTGATGGAAGAGATTAATAAGAGAAAAAGAGAGAATGACTGAGCAGTAGCTGAACAAGAGTAAATCTGGGACTGACTTTTAGTCATTGGCGAGCGTGGTGAAAGACAGACGCCGAGCTGGGCTTCTTGCTGCTGCAATGTCTTGTGTTGCTGCACTTGCTTGGTGTTTGGTTGTTAACAAAGTTGTAATCTTAACATTCCCTTTAAATTTATTTGCTAGGTGAGATATTCCAGATATCTGGTGATTATCCAGTCATTAATTGTGGATGTGAGACGGTAGCCATTTTGTCCTCCTGGTTTCATTGGATCGTGTTCCTCAACTTGCACCGAAACAGTCTGCATTTCAGTTTGATGACACAGTTCAAAAGAGGATCACCACCTCTGAGTCGGAGTTCACAATCCTTTCAGAACAAAGAGGCCTGTCCCATCCAGGTGACGGAGGGGGCGGCAGCCACCTTGCAGTCTTCAGAGAGTTTAAAGAAACACGATGAGACTGGCTGCCTGTCATGGAGACCGTGTGTCAGACAGAGCAGCTGGCGAGGATGCCCGCTGGGCACCTCCCGTTTGGAGGTGCCCTGGCAAAGACTGACTGGGGGGAGACCTCAAGGCCAACCCGGGACACACTGGAGGACTACGTATCCCGTCTGGACTGGGAATGCCTGAGGCTTCAACTCATTAAATCTTAGTACGGAGAACAAGAGCTGCATGTGAGTCAGATTTTATTTTAAATTCTCATTTAGGAGCAGTTTAGTTTATAGAAAAGGGACAAACTTCATTAGTAATCAGTGATTCTGATATTCATTCATTTTTATTCTTCCAACCACAGTGAGACATCTGGGAAATTCTGACGTGTTAACAAGCAATAACATTCACGATATCTCGATCTAACACACGCCATTTACTTGCAGTCTTACTCAGTGTGAGTTGTGCAGTCCCAGGTGATGATAAATTACCACTGAGATTACGATTCGGTCACGACAGACCTTTAGTGGTGAAAAAAAAACAAAAAGTCTGAATGAAATAATGACCAAATATCTGGAGCACTCCCCCCCGAGATATAAAGTGATAATAATATTGATAGTGGCAATATTAAAACCAGCAATCTTTGTTCATATAAAATTACCTCTGAGACTTTTGCTGCAGCATTTTACAAGACTAAAGAAAGCATAAAATAATTCACTTTAATTCAATTTGATCTGTTTAGAGTCACAACAAAGGGGCAAACAACTAAAACCATAAAGATACATCAATAACTTAAAGCAACAGCGTGTAAAACAAATGACAGCTTTTAAATCATGATGCTACACTGACTTGTAATCAGGCGAATGGTGTCTCTGTTAATCGTACATCTGTTCTCACACTGTGTAACTTTGGGCTCCAGGTTGAGAAAGTCACACACCACCAACTATTTCACTGATTTTGGTGAAACTGAATCATATTTTATGGAGAAAATGTTTTCTGGTTTTCCCTCTGATGTCCTCCGACTGCTCCGCCTCAACTCTCTGTGATTTACAGAGTTTCCTGATGGACAGTGAAGTAAATCGCTGCCAGCTGCAGCTGCTGTTAGCTAATGTTAGCTCAGTTTGTTAGCTGGGCTGCCCGGACTGTAAGCTCAGAGCACCGGGTGACTGTTAGTGTTTGAACCACTCGGAAGAGGTTGATAGAGGCGAAAGTACGAAGAGGACGTTAAGCACTGCTGGACTTCTTTCTGTTGGATTGGTGAGTAACATTAGCCTAAGTTGTTGACTCGCTAGTTTTTTGTCATAACCATACAAATACATGTGTACAGCGAACAAATTCTATTACCGTAATGGCCATGACCATAATTATCAAGATTTATGGTGCAATGATAATGCCTATTCTTACAGTGCCCAAGGAAAACAACCAGAACTACAGGGTGGATTACAAAAAAATGTTAAGACTCATCACTTATTGAGGGAATTACTGGCAGACTTAAAATGGAAATGGGATGTTTACTGGACAATCAGGAATACAAAAGATTTTATGGTTCCACTGCAGATTCAGAGACTGATTTAGTCTGAGCTGCAGGCCTCTAAATTTACCCCATAAATAATGAAAATATTTGTATCACTGTGAAACTGAAAAATCATACGAATGTGCTTCTTTATCAGCCAAACCTTACACTCTGACCTATTGTATGCACCTACCCGCCTGTCTGTGAAGTGCAAACATCCCATCTCTCCACTGAACTGGCACGACTGCCTTAGATATACTGTTGGCATGACAACAAGTGAGGATTGAAATGACTAGTCACATGACACCGCCAAGGTTGAGCACAGACAAAGCAGGAGAACATAATCATTTTTTCCACAGGGAAAGACTTCACAACAGCCAGTGTTGCACCAAAATAGGGGCCAATAACAAGATGTTCTGTGCCAATTATCCCAGGGACATCCAGTAGGTGCAACGATGCCTCCTCTGCTGCAAAACAGAGCTGAGGTGGGTGTATACTCCTGCCCAGCACATCGTGATCCAACAAGTGTTACCGAGCCGTGCACAAATGGTGCATTACAGCTCCTTGAGGAGAGGTGAAGAGACAAAGAACAAAAGAAAAAATGAGTAGAAAACGGTAAACATCTGTTGTCTGAACCAAGGCTAAGCTCGGGCGTCATGGCAACCGAGTCCCTTTGAATGAGATGTTGGTGTTGCTGCATCATGAGACTGAATAGCAGGCCTCTGGACAGATATGGTCATGGAGAGCTGATCCCAGCTGGAGTGTGAGCACCGAGGAGCTGCAGTAATTCACACTAGAGTTCAGCATCCGGCCCTCCTGAGACTCCGGCGGAAGACCTACAACCTTTACCAACACAGGCCTCGTTCTCGAGTCAATAAAAGGTGCTACATTATGCATAGCATTGTTCAAATGTCAACAATACAGGATGTCCATCACCTTATAATCCTGAGTCTTGTATCAGGATTCTGTAAAATAATATTATTTTAGTTATTATCATAATTATTATGATTTATTAAGTTTCATTTACCCAAGAGGAAAACGATATGCCCATCTGAGGTGTGTTATTTTTCTACAACATGTGGAAACAAGGCACATCTTTGAGACGCCACGTCAATGCAGTTATGTGAGTTAAAGGTCCAGTGTGCAGAATTTAGTGGTCATCAGATGCAGTCACCGAAAACTGCTGGCAGGTCCAGGAGACAGGATGCTCATTTATCCGATCGGAGTAAATGGATATATCGACCAAACGAGTGATTCTGAGCGGCTCGTACTGTAGCAGTGAGGCTGAAGATTAGAACCATCTGAATACCCCTCACCTCACCTTCCCCTTCAAAGCACACAGTAGAACCTCTGACTGTTGCGAAACTCGTGGATAAGACAAAAGTAAATTTCCTCTGTAAATATAGTGGGCTCATCCTGAGGTAACGAGATTATACACTAATAAATAAATATTGAAGAACATTATACTCATATATATTAACAAATGCATTGAATAAGAAGTTTTTGGGTTGTATTTTTATCCTGTTTCTGCATAAAGCATGTTAAACTGTTAAACTTTGTTTCTTTGGTTTGGGTGCCATGCACAGTATTTGAAAAACGAAAATCATCATCATCAGAGTTACACTGTAGGAACTCTGACTGGAGATAAACTCTGTTTGTCTATAAAAACCCATTAGTGCTATCAGGGCCTTGGTCAGAATTATGGTAATATTGAGGTCGGGAGTCAATATTTTTCCAGCTCAAACCCATCAAATCTGACCTTAAAAAACAACGTTTGGAAAAACAGCAAATATTCGAATTTAAGAAGAGGTTAACGGCTGCATGCGGTGAGGCGGCGGCATGCAGAAAGTCGTGATGCATTTATAGTCAAACAGTTACAAACCTTAATAAAGATTTAAACAGTTTTATTATGCGACTCAGATTTAAATGTAACCGCTACAAGTGTGAAACAAAAACAAACAAACAACATGTTGACTGGTGTCTTTGTTTATGCATTAATATTTTCGGTGCTTTCATTTTAACGATGTAATGAATTTCTGAGCTTTTTAATTCAAACTTTAAATTGAATTAAACTCTCTCATCATTCATCTTGTACATGTACGTTCAGCACTGGTGTGCCTCAGTAAACACAGACGTGTCTGCTGAATGCAGACTCACACACGAGGTATGATTCTTGATTTGTCATCAGGTCTTAATATCTAATTAGAAAAGGCAGGTTAGTGTGTCTAATCTGCACTGATAAAGATACTATTTCAGCATGAATATGCTTCTCAGTTTCTGATTAATGTTACCTAGAAAACATATTTATTCCCTCCGTCTCCCTCTGCATTTCAACTACACAGGTGGACACAGTGATTAACAAACCTCTGAAACTTTGCCAGGCATACTCGTGAAACCACTCGACATTTCTGCTCCACTTCTGAAGGCAATATTTTGCACTTTGGCAGCTTCAAACCGGGTAAGAGGGGCTATTTTACAGAGTTCAGTACCCAAAAATGCACACGGCCTGCAGATGTTTGCCAGCTTTCTGTCGACAGAGCTCTCCGTCACTGCTGTTTGTGTTTCTCTCTTAAATTTCAGTTTGCCAGCTGTTCAAGCCGAGCTCCAGAATCAGATCTGAGAAAATAGAGCGAATGCTTGATATGTCAGCTGTTTGGGGTGAGATCGTAGTCTCGCTTTGCAGTTAGTGCTGTGTTTTTATGTTCTCCTGGCCTCCTCTTTATGCAGACTTTGTCACTCTTTTACAGCGTTACTTTCCCTCCTATTTACTACAGGGCTTTGTCGCTTGCATATAAACAGATGTTGTTTTACTGCACTGAAAAGACTCCTTTAGAGGACCTCTGTTTAAAAGTAATGAAATCCACCTTCTAGCACTACTAAATTTCACTTTTGTATATGTAT
This sequence comes from Protonibea diacanthus, assembly GCA_028641955.1. NCBI lineage: Eukaryota > Metazoa > Chordata > Actinopteri > Sciaenidae > Protonibea > Protonibea diacanthus. The sequence goes on from CM053992.1 coordinate 17,514,857, forward strand.
ATGTCATACTTTGTTTAATCTGTGTGGTGGCTACCAAAATATGAAACTAAAGCTTTAAATCCAACATTTCAGAACAATAGAAAGAAGAGCAAGAAAAAGTAAAGATTATTAGACCAACTAAAAAGCATCAGATGCATCTGTGTGATGATGAAAAGGATCAAGCTTTAATGTGAACACAAACTTCAGTAAAACTAAAGGCTGATTTTCAAAACAGAGATTAGTATTAATTTTTCATCCACATGAATATTAAAATCTGACTTTTCTCTGCTGAAATGCCGGAGAAATGGAGAAAGGATGGGGAGAAATTTTAATTAGTCGTGCAACTGGGAATATGAAGCAGTCTGTAACAAGACACAATAAAGAAGAATCTAAATAAGAATAGAGCAAACTTCGTCTATTGCAAAGAAAACTTCAGCTCTGGGGTACTCAGTTACTGAAATTCATTGATGAACAGTGAACAGCAGAATTTAAAGTAGCAAACGAGAAGAAAAAACACATTTCATTTGCTGTGTCACGTACGTACAAGCCCCGGCCCACATGGACTTATGAGACACCAACGCAAGTGGCGAAACATTTATCACGCAGAAGAACATAACTGAACCGTAAGCATCCATCCAGAAGAACTAATGAGCAATAAATCTCACCTACACCACATTAAAGACAAAGTACGCTTCAGGGAAACCATTAAATGGGAGCACATGTCAGCAGAACTAGAGATATTTCACACATTGTTCATCCTTGTTTAGTCGTGGTGTCTGCAGTTGTGATGGCGTTTCTCATCTCAAATGAGAGATGAAACGAAAGTACACCAACCTGTACATCGGTGAAAGCAAACAGCCACTCAACAAATGCGTGACTCAACACAGGAAGGCCAACTTATCGGGACTAGACTCTGCAGTTTTCTTACAGCTTAGGGACAAGGGACTCTCTTTTAGTGACAACGATGTTTGCATGTTGGTTTGAAAGAGGAGTGCAGGAGGCTATCTGTGTAAAAGTAGAGAAACCGTCCCTCAACAGAGGAGCAGGCCTCAGACATCCCTTATCTCCCACCTACAATGCTGTCCTTCCGGTCCTTCTCAGGAGACTGAATAGCAGCACAACATCGTCACGGATCTACAGCCGAGTCCAGTTGCTCCATATTTAACCTTTCTTGAAAAAAAACACCCAGAAAGCAACTCGACCGGAAGCGGAGATTTGCATGTGTTATGCTCGTAGCCTGGAGTTGCAAGCCTTAATCAGAGAAGGTCTGTTAAGGTCACTTCTTTCTCACTCCACACCTCCAGATGTTTTCAAACTTTCAGTCTTCAGTCCCAACCAACGCTAAAATCACTTAAAGCAATTTATCAGATCTCACTCAGCTCCCTCTGGAGCCACTAAGGACTTCATACAAGTTGTTTCACATGTGCAGTCGTACTCTCCAACACCTGGAAACATACTTTGATGTGTAAAATTGATGGCGTTTCCCCTTTAAAGCCGCCTGTTTCTATCGCTGCTGGCAATGCACCTGAAGACGAACACACACAGACCTTTCAGTTAAATTCTGCTTCACATGAAACTACAATATTTGTTTTTCAAAAAGGACAATATGTTCATAATTTAGAGTTGCACCAGACATTACAGTGCAGTACTTGAATGTGATGCATAACATATGAAAGGAATATGAGGGAAATATGTCATGACGGCGTATTTGCAGGAGGTGAAAAACTGTGCATCGCTGAGATTAAATGTCCATTTATATGTCGAGGTGTCTGTCTGTGTGTGTGTGTGTGTGTGTGTGTGTGTGAATGTGCTTTCTGCATTAGCAGCAGACAGGTTGCCAAGTATGTTTACATCACAGATTTAGGTTGTACAAAATGTACAGATCTGTGTCTGTCGATCATTTTCACACCCAACCGGGAAATACTGAACAAAATGTACAGTACAGGAAAGAATAGCACATCGAATAGCACAATTTGCGTTGCTCTGTTTTCTCTATTTCACTGGTGTAGCACTTTTTATATACAAAAGACACAAATCCAACATAAAATATAACAGTAACAAATAAAATAAAAACTACAAATGCAATAGAAGTGTGAATGACACAGATATGGCGCTGAAACCAAAGTTAGACGCGAAGAGAAGGGAGAATTACAAGAAACCCAAAAGCATGACACTGTTCACCTTCTCTGCGTCTCACAAAGACGTGGCAAAAATGACAAAAATAAAGAAAGAAAAACACTGAATACGAAGATCTCCCAACTTTTGACTGGTGCTGTATGTATATGAATACAAATGTATGCACAGAGATCAGAAACACATCACTCTTTTGGCTCACTGATGGACCCGCAACACCGAACCGTGACGGCAGTATGTGTGTGCAGAAGGAAACGTTATGTAGCCACAGAGGGTGGGAGGTGTAAAGATGGAGTTTAGGTTGAGTGATGCAGGCAGGCTGATGGAGGCTGGTGTGGGAAGCAAGGCTGAGGATGTGAGTGACGGACAAGCTGGAGGAGTGGAGGGACAGTTGTCATCTCCCCCTTGTGCTATTTATACAGGATTTGTGCACACACAGGCCGTGTTGTCACAACACAGACTTTTTCTTACTTTTTAAAATAGAAGAGGAGAGGGGTGTTTGACACAATTTACAGAGCTGTGGCTGAGCTGACAAGGAGCGAAACGGTGCCCATGTGCGACGTCTATGAACAGAAAATCAAGAATAGGGAAATGCAAGAGCCTTAGCGTAACATTGTGCAACTTCTCTACAACTAAATAACATAAAATGAATCATTTTGACGCTACGTTGACTTGTAATCAGGTGAATGGTGTCTCTGAAATTCCCACTTTGCACCCTGTGCGTCTGTTCCGAAGACGACATTGATGGAAGAAGCTGAAAAGAAAGTAGTGAGCGAGCGAGCGAGGAGCCGTCAGACAAGAGTAAATCTGGGACTGACTTTTAGTGGTTGGTGAGAGCTGGGCTGACTGCTGCTGGACCAGTCAGTAATATTAGCTGGCTGCTGTGTCTGCTGTTGGTGACCTTGCTTGATGTTTGGCTGTAATACAACAAGCCAAAGGAGCAAGGAAACTGTGTCCTAACAGGTGGCACAATGCTTCAATCACAGATTTGGGGTTTTAAGTTAGACTAGACGGTAGTCTGAGGTGTTTATCTAAAGCGCTGTCTAACTCCGGAGATAAAGCATCGCACTGCCAATACCTCTTTCTTCTCACTGAATTATTCAGAGCCTTACCAAATAAACGATCTACATCTACATACGCAGTAGAAGAGAAACAAGCCTCGTGCGATGTCCTGTCCAAACCTCACATCCTCCCCTCTAACCATCTTCCATTTCCTCTTCTCTTCTCTCAGTACGAGACCTGCAGCTATGACACACCTCATCAACGAAATGATGCACCCACCCCGAGCGTGAACCCCATGGGTCGCTTGACGATCCATCCCTTCATGTGTGGCCCCTCTTTTCATCTCTGTCCAGACGTGCTTTGAACTCTCCACCTCTCCACTCGATTTCAACAAACTGATCAATACACTGGAAAGTGCATTTAAGGTAATTAGTTGTTTTTCTCGTTTGGGTCTGGTGGCACTTCCCTTTAGTTTGCAACATAAGTTCCTAACTTTACTTCACTTTCCTAACCACCATGGAAAAATAAAAAAATGTCCACACGTTCATCACACATCATGAATACCGTTTTTTCTCTAACATACATAAAAAACTGCTTAAAAAACATCTAGAATACTTAAAACGTATCTTCACTTTCAAGAGTTTAGACAGCTGCACTTTAATAATTAAGGCCAAAGGACTGAAGGTTGTTTTTGCTCCTGGTGTTTCCTCAGATATTTGACTGAACTTCCTCTTGAACATTAATGAAGCTCTAATAACTTTTGAGTTACTTCCCCCTTCCACCACAAAATAGTACACACATTATTCTTCACATTATTCAACATTTATTCAGTCATTATTATTTCCAAGCACATCTCCTGCTTTCCTACATAGCATGTATTATACCGTTTATTAGTTCTTTAAATACTTGGGAACTGTATCTGTGACATTGTGACTTCCTGACTGCAGCCCTGCCAGCATGTAACACTAACATTAACACTAAGCTGTTCCCTGTTCACCAACACATCTGAAATTTTGCAGCATTTACCGTCACACGAGGCCTTTTCTGCTTTTAACCAGCGTGGCTGTGAAATGAAATGCCAAAAACGGCTGCAGTTCCTCAAACCACCGAGGCAGGCTACATTAAAATGTCCAACTTCACAGCGGAAATAAACATGTTTACTGCCTGGTACAAAAAACAGTTTTGGTCTCTATAGTTCCACTTTTCTTCAGACTAACTGATCGGTTTGGTAAATGTACTTCACCGCCTCTTTTAAAGAACTTCTTCACATCATGATTTACGTACACTATAATATCATTACCAACATTCAGCACCAACCCCAGAATAAGTGTGTGTAAAGAAAGCTTTAATGCAGAGTTCACGTTCTGTTACAGACCTGCAATTAAAGTCGGCTCTTTAATTAACTGTCACCATAATATTTTCCCAAACCTTACCCACACAGTTTCCATGTGCAGATACCATAGAAAGCAGTTTTTAAAAAACAATGAACATGAATATTATCTGTATCTTGCCAAATTGTCAGACATTAATGTTCCTGCTTGGCGACCATGGTCACAGGTTGTCATCTGTTGTCGCGAGCGCAGACACCAAGGAGACAGCGGGGACAGAGGAACTCTTTTGTTGAGGCAGATCTCGGATAATAAATGATAACTTTCATTCCTGAAGGATTCTGGTTTAGTTTCCGTCTGCGTCAGGATGGAAAAGGAACTGAAAACAACACCGAGCTCAGTGCACAGTCGGCTCGCCAGGTTCAGGTGAGGTTCGCACCTTTTGTTGTCGTTGGCAACGGAAGGCATGTTGCCTGTTTAGCGGCTGGTACAGACAAAAGGCTTACTGGTAATGAAACCTCGTGACCTAACCTAACAGTGTGCTGTGACACGCTGAAGTATTTCACAAGAAAGAAAGAAAAACTTATTAGATTATAGATCTTTACATAATTTATCTTGTAGCTTTTGCTCCTCCCAAATCAGACGGGATCAAACCATTGATCCATCGTCACACAGTATGCAACTGCTGCTTCATGAAAGCATGACACAGCAGTTTGACTTCCCTCAGCTGGAAGAAGTTTCTTCATCAGAGGGATTTAGATGTTGTTTTGGGAAGGTGGTAATCCGAAGATGTTCTGATACAAGGCGGCCTTCATTACTGCCATCCACCACGGATGCTTTTTTAGTTAAAGGGCACTCTTTGATGTAGCGGGGCGAGCAATATTGTCGGGGAATCCAGCTTCTTAAATCCGTATGAAATAATGCTGTAAGTCAGATCAGAAGCGCTTTGTGTTGCTTCTGCTCAGACAGACAAAGAGCCTGAGCAGCAGTTTCACAAAGGCTTTTCTCTGCTCCCCTCGCTAAAGCTCTCATTTCAAAGCTCTTCACTTAGCTCCATTATATCAATTACGAACACCCCCACATGCTAAAAATCCTGACTCGATTTTCTGCTCTTGGGTTTCAAAAATGCATAATTACAAATAGCAGCTGGGGTGCCATTTCCAACATCTATTTTCTTTCCAGCGTCACGGCAGAATAGGCTGCATGTCTGATTTGAAACAGAAATGTCTTTTTTTTTTTTTTTAAATCTGAAAAGCAATTTCTAATATGTTGGTACTATTGTGTGGGATTTTTGTGCGTGTGAATCATAGTCTACAATGCATGAAAAAGGACTCATTATTTCTGTTTTCTCTAACTGCACAAATGACAGATTAAGACAGTGTTTTCATTCACACGTCAATCACTCTGTTTGTGGCTTTCTGAGCGTTGAAACACACACCAGCCACTGTAGTGAGCACACTGTGTTGGCTGAATGAAGCCCGGAGTTTCCCCACTCTAAATGTTTCATCCTCGGCTATCAAATACCTCGCCACTGACACGGAGTCGTGTCATTAGTGCGGCTTGAAGCCGCGGAGAGGCGGAGCTCGCAGGAATCAAGTAGATCCCCGCTGTGACAGCTGTAGAGGCTGAACAGACCCCCAACACTTCTGCTGCTACGTTAAGAGGGTTTTCTATTAAAGCAGCTGAGGTGGAGAGCAGCAGGAGTGGCCCTGGCTTTGAGTTTTACTGGCCTGTAATTGACTCCAGAAATAAAATCATATTTTCTAATTAGAAGCAAGCATCAGGAAAAGTCTGTCAGATTTATTTTTGCCTTTATATGTTTCTCATTGTTACAGAACACATGAAATGATCAAAACTGACAATTAACTGAACCCACTGAGCGCAGCCCAAAATCTGAATCCTCCACAGAGCTCCATTGTCATCTGAAAACTATTAAAAACCCAATCAATGAGCCACGCTGTTGCACTGGGTGACATGTTACTTCATTACCATGAATATGGGCGCTGTAATTTGTTTCAAGTCAATCCAGCGTGCACCTCATTAGTACATCAAACATGTATTAATCCACCACAAAAAAAAAAGTCCCCAACAAGTACACAGATACGCATTCAATCCTGCTAAATACGACAGTGCATGGCTGTTTTAGGAAAGCACGGCTCTACGGATGCCAGAACTGGTCGACTTTAAACTTGAGCTCAGTATAAAGTCAGTTAAGCAGACTAAAGGACGTGCTTCTTCATGCCCATCAGACTTTGTTAACTTGTTCGGATTAGGTTATTTTTCATGTGCTTCTAAATATGTAAATATGCTATGTAGTTCAAGTGTGTGCAGATGGATGCAGGTTGCCATCAAAAATAGAACAGCCTTGTATTTTTGGCAGAGGTAAAATTTAAAATTTAGCCATTACTACTGCTGAACGCTACAGTGCCCGGCTGTTTAAGGAAAGCATGGCTCTAGGGATGCAAATGTTGGTGGACTGGTCAGTCCACCTCTTTGGTTTAGGCAGAAATATATTCACAGCTATTGAATAGACTTTTTTGTTTAGACATTCGCCTCTCAGAGCTGCTGGCTAACTTACTGCTGCTGCATGACCTGCAGGGCGGGAAAAGGGAAACAATTTAACTACGTACCACATTTACTCTACAGACAAAGTCTGGCAGGCAGAACGCTTCTGAAACTATCCTGGTGGTTTATGAAGCTGCGTGAAGAACGGACCAAAACAGCGTCACATGACCGTGCCCTGTGAGATCCAGGGTTCATGTCTGTTGAAATCTTTGTAGCTAAAATGTCCTTCCATTGCTGTCCTTTATCAGCGAACTGGAGAACAGAAGGTTGGATTTGTCTTTAAATTCCACTTGTTTGAATCTTATGTGACAGGAAAGATGTTTTAAAAGGCAAAAGTCTCTTGGAGAACCTCTAGTACTGATGAACAACCCTATGAAACTCTAATATGGTCATTTTGAAGCCAAGGGCAGTGAAAAAAAAAGACCTCTTTCTGTTGTTTTAATGGTCCAGCAGATCGGTAGAGTTACAACATATGAGATAAAACTGGGAATGATTCAAAGGCTTTGACAATGTCTGCCTGCCAAGGGCGTTACTGTGACAGCAGCCAGTAGACATTCATGAAAACATCTGTTTCCTCTCACCTTGACCAGCCCCCGAGCTAAATGCATCACACACTGAGTGACGCCCGTTCACTGTTTTCAACCTGATCTGCCAACACTGGGAACAATAACAACACGTGTGACATGATATGACACTCAAGACGAAAAATCCTCTTGACCCACATACGCACTATTAAAGCCCTTAGGCCAGATGTGAGTCATTAGTTTTGCATGTCTCGGTACATTTTGCTACATGTTAATTTTCTCTGGATTTAGGCACATGCAGGCGATAACGGTGCCGCAATGGTTTTGATAGAGGCGGGGCAGGTTTTAAAGCAAAACAGCGATACGTTAGCTTCGAACGACGACATATTTGTATGAAGAATTCAACACAAACGGTTTAAAGCTCCACTACATTTTGTTCTAAGTGATTACCCGCAGAAGCTTCGCATAAACAAATGTCAGTTTTGTCTTTGTGCATCAGGAGTCAGGATAATTTCCTTATATTATATATATATAATATTATATATATTCCTTACACATGAGACAATCCCTCTTTGAGCTATTGACAGCGATGTCTGTGGAGTACGGTCCAGTATGATTAAGAATAACATCCATAATAGATGTCAAGTGCCATCATTCAACGCCAGTGCAGGAGGGAGTGCATCCTTTATGGAAGATAAATGCCTGTTCTCACACTATGTAACTTTGTGCTCCAGCTGCAAAAAGTAGGTAACTCTTTACAACAGAGTCACACATCAACAACTATTTGACTGATTTTGTTGAAACTGGATCATATTTTATGGAGAAAAATGTTTTCTGGTTTTCTCTCTGATGTCCTCTGGCTGCTCCACCTCAACTCTGTGATTTACAGAGTTTCCTGATGAACAGTGAAGTAAACTGCTGCCAACTGTAGCTGCTGCTAGCTCAGTCTGTTAGCCGGGCTGCCCGGACTGTGAGCTCAGATCACCGGGGGACTGTTACTGTTTGTACCACAGAACTAGAGCTGGGCAATGTAACCGGGCTCAGCAGCCTCTAAGGACATAATGACAGCGGGGAGAAGACCGTTGGCGGAGGAAGCTAGGAAGAGAAAATGAGAAAGTGACCAAGAAAGACAACAGACGAGAGTAAATCTGGAACTGACTTTTAGTTGTTGGCGAGAGGTTGGTGAAATAAAAGTCTGACAGATGCCCAGCTGGGCTTCTTGCTGTGGGACTAGTAAAAAAATATTAGCTGGCTGCTGTGTCTTGTGTTGCTGTACTTGCTTGATGTTTGGCTGTTGGCAAAGTTGTCGACTCACTAGCTTCAAGGCAAATCCACATGTAAAGCTGTCCATATTTACAACAGCGGTGTTGCACTCTGAAACTGGGGCGCTGGATTGCAAAAATATCAATTTCTATGCAGATGATACTTTAGATTTGTTTCTAATATAAGTCTGTCCCAAATAAAAGATTTTTTTCTCTTTGCTTCTATTTGAGACTTTACGGTAAATCTGAGCTTTCCAAAGCCGCTCCAGGACTGTCATAGTGAGGATGCCTACAAACATTTTTGTGGATTTTGCCTTGAATGTCATGTAATGGAGATCTACTTTGTATGATAGTAAATCAAAGTAATTAGCAGTGACTCACTGCTGTGACTGTATATGTTGAAATGGAAGTATCATTCCAGTCACCATAAATGGCTGTTTTATTGAAACATTAGCTATTTATTGGTCATTTAGTGACTAGGCTCTTTGTCTGCTAAGTCACTGAAGCTAAAGGAAAAAAAAACTCATGACAATTAGTCTCGCAGAGCCAGACAAATATTTAATATGACTGCTTTAATCTGCTTTTTTATTGCGCATCAGAGCAGTGATTCAGACGGATCTGAATCAGCCAGTTGGTGAATGGATTGCGGTTCTATGGGCAGCGTCATTTGTTCATTAAAAGGGGCATAAAGGGAGACAAAGATCGAAGGTGAAATGAGTGTTGAGAGCAGTAGAGACATATCAATAATGTAAAGGTATTTCATGAGGAGTTTGTCTCGGGTCAGCAGTAAGAGTTGCTTTACAAGGAGCGCCGAAGTCCAAAATGACTTCACAGATTCTCCATCTTTCTTTTGTATCATTAAGATGGCAGCCTTGTTCGAGGAGCTTTTGTTGAGTCCATTTCCTTTACAGCTCCTCATTGGACACACATCAACACTCACCACACCTCACTGTGTCTATTTCCCTGAACATAATGAGGCGCGGCAAGATGAGAGTGTACCTTCTGGCGTCTCTACAATGAAACTTCATCAAGGAAAAAAGTAAAGTTTATGGATATGCCCATTGAGCTTGTGCTCCATCATTTCCATACACATCAGCAGCAGCAGCAGCAGCAGCAGCAGCAAACAGTCCTGCAGCTATACCACATGAAAAATTACTTTTGTGACAAAAGCTGCCCCCTCCTTCCTGGCTCACACCAAATCCAATTTACTCGTCTCCAAACCACTCCGCCGCCTCCTTGAGTATGATAATCTGTAGATCTGCGAGAGCCGGTCAAGGATGGATTCTAGAGATCATGTTTTAGTGTAATAATACAGAGTAACACAGAGAATATGGGATGATTGCATCTGGAAGTTGGACCAAAAAAAAAAAAAAAAAAAACTTGCAAGAGTTTTGTCCAGAGTAAAACATGAGTGCATCATCTGCAAAACAAGGATTCGGAGGACAACACACTTTATGTGATGAAATACAGCATCTGTATAGTAATGGGTGAGGTGATATGGAGCCTCTCAAACCCTTTTACCCACTTTCCTGGTGAATCAGAGGCCTGTCAAAATCTACACCTCATGCAGACTTTCTGTGGACACTGCTTGTGATTCAGACCTTAAAAGAATATTTATAATTGGCAGCAATGTGAACATGAACTCGAAGGCTACAGTCTGAATGTAACATACATTTATTTTTGAAGGTTTTTGGCTTCTTCTGTGTCGAGAGGATGGACACATGACTAGCTTTGCATATTTTCTGCAGAGTTGGACAGATAAAGTTGGTTCAGCATTGGAATTAATATATTATTATTATTATTAGTGATAATGCCCATGTTAAGTTTTGCTGTGCATAACAATATATTTTTGTTGCATGTACAGCAGAGGAGCCATGATGAAATTTGGATTCAGCGTTTGAAATTTATTTCATTTCTCAGAAATTTTTGGAGAGCGTTAATTTCACACATGCATTTATCAAAATAGAAAACTGAAGCTTTACAGCTAAGTTCCACCGGGCATGGATGCAACGCTTTCCGTGTGTGTGCGTCTGCGTCCGTTCTAGTTTCATATTTGTTAACATATGAATATATTTATACATACATATCAAATGTTACATATTTAAGCGCACACAAACGGAAACGTTCCTAGTGGGGGGGCAAAAGATGAACATGATCAGCTGCTACCTCAGGACAGAGCACTACCTTGAGTCTGTTTAACATTTAACATTTACATCAACATTTTTTCCCCCTCTGACTTTTGTAATTTAGTGTGGACAACAAACATTGTCTCAGCTGCTCTGCTTTTCTGCTGCAGCCTAACTTTGTGAGTTATGTACAGCTGTTTTCAGATTTTTTGTTCTGTTTCCTCATTTCATACAGCAGACCAGTTTGAGATTACTTACAAGTGATATCTGTCTTAAGAATTTAACAAACAGCCGTAAAATGAAGAAAAAAAGGATGGGAAAGGAGGCCAACACTGAGATTTTCTGAGCATGTAAGGATATTCTTTGCTCTGAACTGATTTTATTCTGGATGGAAATGTTCAGACTTTCCAAACACCATCTGCAAATTACATTTATTTTAAAAATTAAGTCTCAAAGGGCTTCAACGGCACCGAACACTCTGTGACAACAAAAGTCTCAATTTGGAAAACAGAAAATGAAAGCTTGTCAGTCAGGTGCGGTGGAATAACAAACGAGTCCTGGCAACAAATTGAAAACAAACACTCAGGAGAAATGTTTGCTGCAGGGCATCAACGCCAGCCTGGTTAATGTTGTATGGTCACCATAGCGATGACACCCAGGAGGAGCATCAGCGCCACGTTGATTACCGTGGGCAACAGATCCTAGAAGCAAAGGAAGAAGATTCAGGGCTCAGGGACCGCTCGACTGTCGGGCTGCAGACCCAAACCGCTTATTGATCATGAACAGACAGATATGGGCTTTATATCAAAGTGCAGCATCACCAATCAGAGCTGTTATTCTCTGCAGGGCAACTACTGAACTTAGCACTGATGGAAATAGTGTGAGTCTGAGAAAAACTTTAAGGTAAAGTACATGTATCACACGACTTGACAGGTGTTATAATGGCCGTTACATTAACAGAAATAAAGTTGCAACAAATATGAGCATATTTGTAACACTCATTCTCAACCATTTACTACATACTGACATTACAAAGTGACAATTAGCTGATAATACAGCTCCATCAGTCACTGTGAGTAATCAATACACAACCATTAATCAAGCCAATTACTGACAGCAGTCAATGTCAGGCAACCTTATTACACTTAGTTACCTAGTGTTTCTGTCAAAAATAAACATATTGGCAGTTTGAATTAAACTGCAGCTCCCTGCAGCTGTCCTGGGAAAATATTGCACCAGATTCCCTCTAAGAAATATGACATTCATTACGTGTCCGTAAAAACTCTAGAAACACAAGATAAAAGACGTCATATGTCAACACTCTTTTCGGTAATTCGGCATTAATATAATCCGTAGATAATAAACTGCAGAACCTTCTCATAATATGAAACATTTTATCAGAACGTCACATCATTCGATATTTAGATGCAGATGCGGAGGTAGGACCTGCCAAGATGGCGATGGCCAGGACAAACACAGTCTGACATCACGGACACGACATCCATGTCTAAACTGTCAGCGGTCCAAGCGCATGTTATTCGTATTTCTACAGTTCACTTTGTAATTATTAAACTTTCCAGAGTTGTGAAGTCCTGTCTCATATTATTATATGGATCATGGATCTGTTACTCAAACCACACTTCCTGGATTGTATTTCATCGACTCACCGGCACCACGAAGTAGATTCGATCTCCAAACAGTTTGTAACACAGGCTGTCTGTTAGAAATGTTCTTTAAACTATTGTGCAGTAGTACTTTCCATGTCTACTGAACTGCCTTTGAGGTGTAAAAATTCAGTGGATTTTTCCTTTAAGTTGATCTGTAGAAAGGCGTGGCAGTCGCCACTTTTCTCTGTTGGCATCATTTACTCAGCAGCGGCTCTATTAAACCTCCGGTGACTGGTTGCGGAGGGACATGGAAATAAGCAGCAACAATTGCCTGCATTTACACTGAAAAGGTCAGGCCATTTTTTATTGAATTTCCCCCCCTCTTCTTTTTTCAAACACGTCTCGAGCGACTATCACGCACGGCGGTGCTCCTTCGGGACACCAACATTTTCTGTAATCAACATAAAATCACTTCACCGATAAGTTTCCTGCAGTTCCACCAAGTTTGCAAAAAGTCAGTGATTTTCTCTCCCCGCTGGCGACTGACAGGTGGAAACCCAGAAAATTAAAGAACGAGCGTGATGCATGCTTTTTCTTCACTCCATTGCCTTCAGTGCAGTGGAGAGATACATTCATACAGCAGATGTAATTTTGTGACTGATCTTTGATGTGAACCAAACTGTTTATTTTAGCAGCATTTGCAGAGATTTATTATTTATCATTAATATATTGTTGTGTACAGTCCTTGAACATCTAAGTAGCAGAACAGTCTTATAGTTGCTAGTGCAGCTATATGCTGCATTATGTGGACTTAATTACAACGAGGGTTGGTTTGTTTGAGTCCAGATGGTAACTCTAGATTTCCTAAACTCGAAATTTGTACAGGTTTCTGCACGAGAGAAGCTCATCCATCCATTCCACCCACTTATCTGCGGTTGGGTTGCGGTGGCATCAAGTTTAGCAGGGCACTCCCGACATCCTTCTTCCCAGCAACACATTCCAGCTCCTCCTGGGAGATCCTGAGGTGTTCCCAGGCTAGATGGGCTATAAAGTTCCTCCAGCGGGTCCTGGGTCTGCCACGGGGTCTCTCCAAAAGAAGACGCCCAGGAGGCGTCCTAATCAGATGCCTGAACCACCTCAGTAGCAGATCTTCTCCAAGCTCCTAACCCTGTATCTAAGCCTGAGCCCGACCACCCAGCAGAGGAAGTTAATTTCAGCCGCTTGTATCCGCGATCCCATTCTCATTCCCAACACGGAGCGAGCGTTACACCATTTTCCAGCAGAGAACCATGACCTCTTGTTGTTCTCTCATTCCTCTCCCTGTAAAATGTTAAAGTGCTTTTGATAAGTAATCTCGAACACGGGGGTGTTTCAGCAATCAAACATGACCCGGGGGAAACTAGTTAACCACAATGTCAACTGAACTTTGCTGTTAACTTGGGAGTCGTGGCAGCTAACAGGTTGATATCAGAGCAGCTGGTGTGTATTTTGTATGTAACATGTAAATTTGTGATACATTAATATGCTTTTGACGACTGATCTTGGTGTAAATTTAACCGTAAAATATGATTTTAGTTATATTCTTCCACTTAAATATAAAGATTTGATCGTTACTGCACATTTTCCACATATTTCATTTAACTTGTCACTTTGCTGTTAAAGAATCTGCTGTTTCACCGTTATTTCAGTCGCACGGGCGTCTTTGGAAATGCAGCAGCAGGGATTAAGTGCAGTTTCTGTCCTCCTGCAGACTCCGAAGAGAAATTACATTTGAGCAGGGAGATCAGAGTATGCATTAACATGACGATCGCAGCCTCGCTGTGCTCCTGTTACAAATGATGCCAGCAGAATGGGCTGTCTGCCTTCACCAACAACCACCTCCTGATTGCTACTTCTGAGAGAGACAGAGAGGACGAGCGCTGCAGCTTTGTTGCCATCCTCTCTCCAGATATGAGTCATTTGTTGCCACATGGCATCACGCCTGAGAAGAGTTTATGAGGAGGAGAATCTGTGATAATAGATTTGTGGCGCCATGCCTTCCTGACTCCGGGAGCTGAAAAATGTATGCAATTAAATTTCTAATTTCTGCGGGGTAATCAGGTCAGACCTGTCTGACTTCATTATCAAGAGCAGAGCTTGTTATTAAAATCAATCAGATGAAGATTTGACTCACAATTGTAACTCTGGAGTTCACTGGAGCTCTTTTCTGGGAATAGAGTAGCGGCTCTGATTCAGTCATAGAAGTTAAACACTGTACAGATATTCAGTATAACAGCGCGACCTCGGGTGTGATAGTGCTTATATACAACAGTTGTACGAGCTCCATTTGATTGATGATTATTCATTTTTTGGCTCTGCTAACACAAATGCAACTGTACCGGGACTGCATGGTTATCAAGCAACATATTAATGTTTCCTGAGCACGAACTTTGTCTACATGTTACCACGGGTCAGCTGCTTTGTATCATGTACGCAACCAGTGAAGTAAGAGTCACTTTTTTGTATAATAAAATGTTTAATATTATCAGAAGGTGGGTCAGTCTCTTCAACACCAACAGGAAGCAGGACCAGCTATTCAGTTTATCTTTATGGATTATATTGATGCCAAATTTACAAGAAGACTGTCATATATGACGTTTTTTATCTCTCGTTTCAAGAGTGTTTTTATTATTCGAGGTCAGGTAGGCATACAGTAAATATTAATCTACTCTAGTAATCCATATTATGGCAAGAACCGCTCAACTCTGTAATGAGAAACGACAGTCCGTCCTTAGTTTAAGACATGAAGGTCAGACAATCCAGAAAAATTTAACTTTGAATGTGTCCTCATGTGCAGTCGCAAAAACCATCAAACACTGAGGAAACTGACTCTCATGACGACCACCCAGAAACAGAAGACCAAGAGTTAGCTCTGCTGCAGAGGATGAGCTTGTCAAGTTACCAGCCTCAGAAATCACCAATTAACAGCACCACATATGAAGAAGAAGAGAACTGGCCAGGAAACACAAGGAATGGACATTAGACCAGTTGAAATCTGTTCTTTAGTCTCATGAGTCCAAATTTGAGATTTTTGGTCCAAACCGCAGTGTCCTTGTGAAATGTACTTAATGTGAACGGATGGTATCTGCATGTGTGGTTCCCACCGTGAAGCATGGAGGACGAGGTGTGGCGGCATGGAGGTGCTTTGCTGGTGACACGGTCGGGGATTTATTCAAAATTCAAGACACCCTTAACCAACAGAGCTACCGTAACATTCTGCACTAAGAATCTGTTTGCCGCTTAGTGAGACCACCATTTGTTTTTCAACAGGACAGTGACCCTGAACACACCTCCAGGCTGTGTACGCGATATCTGACCAAGAATGAGAGTGATGGAGAACAAAACTAAAGAATGAGAAGGTGTGTCCAAACTTTTGACAGGTACTGTAGGTGAAAGAAGATGAAGAAACGTGTCTGACCTCATGTAAAATGATCATGTGACTTCTAGCTTTAATATCCAAGGTGATAATAAAAAGGAAGGGCACATAAAAATACTGTATGTTATCACACGCTGAAAGCTTTGCACCTCTGATCGCAGAGACGGAGAGAATCCCCTAAATGCATTATTCAGACTGCAGACAATATTGAGATGATAATGACCTGCAAGTCGTTTCTGCTGCTTTAATATCGCCGCGGAGCTCCGTCGGCTTTAGCCTCCCAACACCTGAGCCAAAGACTGAGTGAGCCTCATAATCTGTGCTGCACCACCTGTGCTCATGCAGAGTGTGTTTACATTTTTCACATCCATACAGTCAAAAGAGCTCCCTGTGCACCTCCTCCACTCGGGGGAACAAACACACCCAGAGAGAAAACACATTACTGATGTTCCCGGAGCTGCTTTTTCATACGTTTGTGTGTATTCGTCTCCACGAGGAGACTGATGCAGAATCCCCTGCAAAGAGAGGACATTTCGCCAAAGGGGTTTGGGAATAAAACAAGTTTCGGGGGTTAATATCAGATCAGTCTGAGGTATTTGCTCGTATTGAGAAAACGGAGGATGAATTTAAGTGAATGGATTTTAAGGAAAACAGGAATGTGTCTGCTGTTTGCTGATCCTGCACGTGCTGCATGAGAGTGCCGATGTCTCGGGCAGCAGCAGCAGTGGCAACCTCACGACACAAAGGTGAGCGAGGCTTTGATGAGAATCAGCCAGCTTTCATGTGCAGCCAGAGGGGAAGACAGCCCTGGGAGTACAGCTCATCTATCTCTGCTATAAGGAGAACAGTCGCCTCGGGCGCCAACAGACAGCAACTCAAAACACACACTCGCAGGCCTGATTCGTTACACCCTTGTGCGATATACTCGACTGACTTATATTTCCTCCTAACATCTCATCTAAATTCTCCACAGTGCATGACTAACCACTGCTGTCACCCTAATCTTAAAATAAGAATAAATTCTGACTCTGAGCTTTAAAAATAAGTTTAAAAATCGTGCTTTTGTGTTTGAAATGTTTCAGAAATATTCTCTGGATGTAGAATCATTTCTGTTGTCGTCATCCGCTTTCGGTTAGGAGAGATTATGCTTCAGGAAAAACAACAACTTAGAGACATTATTTTACTCTGATTACACCCAAGAACTTGCACTGCATCGGCTCTTCTTACCAATGTTCTGCATGTGAAAGCTGCAGAGTAAATCCTTCGCTACAAACACTACAGTGGGTGATAAACAGTGCAGATGGGCAACACTCCTAGCAACAGGCAACAACGTGGGCAACAGGATAGAAGAAGAAAAAAATTCAAATGTTCCCTGGCAACAAGAATTTCCAACGGGATTTAATATAAAGGAGCATGTTTTAAAAATCTGAGGGGAAATCGGCGTCATTTTCCAGCCCTCCACGGGGAGGTCAGAGGTCAGCGACAGGATGGTGTTTCTGACAGCTGCTGGAAAGTGTTGCTAGAGATGATGGCCTACATCTTTGAGCACAGACTTCCTCCCGTCTTAAGATGATGGACCAAGTGTTTTTTTTTAATTCAGATTTCTCTCAGGAGCTGTAGATGAATATGTTTGTCTGGAGGCTGATGGATCTCAGCACTGCCAGCCAGAACCTTCGACTTTGATCAGCCGTTATGTTGCCGCTCGTGCTGAATGTTAGTTCCTTCTCCACAATGTTAAGAGAGAAAAGCAGCATTACTTTGTGGAAAAAGTTCAGTTTTATATCATTGTAGGACATGACAGACAGCAGCCATGTGGGAAGTAATCAAACCACATTGGGAACCATCAAATTTCACCCAATCGGAGTTGTTAAGTTACTCTTACGAAGCGATGCTGTTCTTTATCCTCCCGGGTAATCTAAAATCTGCAAAGACGTGCATCATCGGTGGAGTTGAGGCGGGCCGAATGACGCCTGGGTGCTCAAAAATGAAGTCTGTAATGACACCTACCTGTCAGTCAAAGCGACCATGCTCCTAATCTTGCATAACTCTAAGCCTTAATATCATTTGAAAAGGTGAGTTATATATAAATTCACCCTCAGTACAGTTGTCATGAACGGGGAAATTAGCTATAGAGACCAAAACTGTTTTTTGTACCAGGCTGTAAACATGTTTATTTCTGCTGTGAAGGTGGACATTTTAACATGGGGACTTATGGAGACTGACTCAGTTTTGTATTAAGGAATTGCCATACTAGTTTCAGACCCCATGTTTCAAACAGGTCTGGGTTTGTGCTCACTGACTGTCGTTCCCACCACTGAAGAAACCAATCAGAACTTTGTCGGCGGGGTCTTTCTACATACTCGTTGAAAGAATGGCAACCAGTGTAGTTGGAACAGACAGTCGATAACAGCAATAACACCTTTTTAAATATCCATTTTTTGGATCAATATGAACATCATCAAGTCAACTGATTTCAGCCACAGATGTGAGTGACTCATGATGAAACATTGTCCTGTTTCTATGGGAGCGGTCTGTCAGGATGTAAATCCTCCTTTCAAAGAGGTCAATCAGTATATTCTGCGTCTGCAGCTCTCCCGTCCAGGTCTCAATCTGATTTATTTATCGAATAGAGCCCCAGTCACCATCTTCGAAACAGAAAGCAGCACCGAAGCTGTTCTCTATGTCGCCTCATGTCGATTGGTCACCCATCTTGTAGCTCGATTTCACCATTTGCTCTGCTTTGTTGAGACTGTGTAATCATGTTGTCATCCCCTCGCCCACCCGCGTGGCCTTTAAAACAAAGGTCCACACAGATGGGCTTGGACAAAATCCTATCTAACACAGAGCTGATATGTTTATCTGTTTGGTGACTCGATGAAAATATTTATAGCGTGCAGCTCGGTGTCGGTCTAAATCAGATCTGATGCTGCAAAATGTTTCTGTTTTTTCCTGATTGAAATCAGACAGCAGGCCGAGCGTTCATCGGGTTTACTCTTCCTTCAATACAAATAAGGAACTTGTTGACAAAACATAAACAAGGTCTTCATTGTCAGGTGTTAATTGTAGCCATAACAAAGTCCCCGTTGATAAATACCAATCAGATCCAATCCAATCCGATCAGACTTTAAAAAAGATAAATAAGAAAAAACAAAACAACAAAAACAAAAACAAAAAAAAACTAAGCATCAGGATTTTCATTTTAATAAGAACACCAGCAATTAAAGCTACAAAGAAGTCTACAAGGTAAATTAATGAGGCTGTCAATTAGAGGTTTCTGGAGTCCTTACATGTATGGGCTGATAAAGCAAATGTGCCGCGGGTAAGAAAGCCTTGAAATGTCTGTTGTCTGTCGATGTGGCTGGTGGTGTAGATGTACAATGTGACTGTAGAGAAGCAGTCCAGCTGTGTAGTGGGGCTACGGGATGGCCCGGTTGGGTCTCTTTGGAGGGGGAGGGGGCATTAGCTCAGAGTCCGGGTCCGGCGGGTGTTTCCGGTTTTGGGCTTGGACTGCCTGAGCACAGCGGTCCACGTACTCCAAGAGGATTTCCTTAGTGACAGGCTCCCGGATGCTTTTACACACAGCTGGACAACAAACACACACACACACACACACACACACACAGAGGAGGAAGGAAGTTAGTACAGAGATGGTGACAGTGGCGTGGATGACAGTGAATTTAGTTTATTTTAACACGGGGGGGAAAAAACACAAATAAACACATGGCCTGCAGATGTGTCGCACGTTTCCAACGAGGAACGAGGAAACGAGGTCTGATCCAGATCTCAGCCGATCAGCACATTCATGACCACGCCGTGATCCCAACAACGCGCAGAGCATGTTCCAGTTTCAGAGCGTTATCAGCCCGAGGAGAAACGCGCCGCTATCTGTCTAGATTTTTAGATAAAAGGTGCTTTTTGCCATCTGAGCGCCAGCCCGAGGACGCAAAGCTCAATAATTCAGGACCGTCTTTCTCCGTCTTCTTCTATCAATTCGATTCATGCTTTAAATGCATTTTCTCCCGCTTGTGCTTCTTGTTTTTATTGCTTCAATTTGTACTTTCGTGTGCCCCCTTTATACAGCACTGTAAAGTCAGCATTTAGATCAAGTGCTACACAAACAACGTTTACGACCGGGCTAAGATACGACGCTCGTATTCCTCGCTCTTGGTTTGTTGACACCTAAACAGATGAAAAAATGTCCACAGCAGAACAAACAAAGTGTTTTATCCACTGTACTTTTAATCTTGGAGTCAAATTTTCTTGCACTTGCTGCTTCTTCTTCTCTTTTGTTTGCGGTTTGTGAATGTGGGAAAACAGTGTACGCAATAATGCAAGACTGCACTGCACACAGTAGACTGGATAAAGTATTTGGGCATGTCTCAGTTACTCTGTGCATCTTCACAAAGTGTTAGACTTTTTAAAAGGTCCAGTGTGTAAGATTTAGGAGGATCTGTTGCCAGATTAGACAGTTCATTAGCATACACTCACCTGCCTTTAGGGCTTTTCATCCAACGGATGGATTCTGCAGCCTCACTGCTCGTTAACACTAAACGCTACACACTGGACCTTTAGCACATTTTATTGCCTTCAGTTTTATAAATCAAATTTAATATTTTTTTAAGGATCCACAGGAACTCCGTACTACATAATTTAAAGACAGTAACCTTTAAAAGATTTGAGCTATCGGCTGCTTTAGTGCTCTGAAGGCTTCAGCAGCGTTTTTGTGGTATTTTGAAAAGCGGGATTAATTGATTTTTTTTTGTGTTTGCTGCTCGGGGCAGTGGAACAAACTGTAAACATTTTATCACCTCGTGAAGTTTTCATGATGGACAGCGACAGCAGAAAGAATGTTCAGTCTAGTTTTAGCTCCGTCGTTGATGAGCGCGCTTTCACACCCGAGCTGTTTGGTCCACTTCAAACGGACCAGAGTTCGTTTCCCCGGTTAGTCTGCTTTATCTGGGCAGGTGTGAAAGCTCATCCGAACTCTGGTCCACCTGAAAATGTGAGTCTCGGTTCGCTTGCAAGTGAACCCCGGTGCTCGGCGTCCCTGTAACCACAGCAGCATGTCGTCGTCTCTCGCTCTTCGTCGTCTTTTTCGGTACTGCTGCATTCGTCTCATGTACAAAGCAGCATGCTGGACAGCTCGCTGCCTCGCCTGCTGCTCATACCGGGCGGCTTCTTGTGAAAAAGCAATTAGGTTTGAACACCAAAGTAAAAAAAGACTGCATAAATTTGGTGTTGCTCCATTGTTTGTTTTTGTTTTCGGCCCTGGCCAATCGATGAGCCGGGTTTTCTTCTCCCTCTTACTTTTTTTCTTCCTGGTCAGTGCCCGAAAGCTGCTCTAACTGCATGACACAGTCCAGGCAGTGTGAAATTTTTTGGCATTTCCTGCCCAATTAAACGAGTCCCCTGGACTACCCAGGTGTGAAAGCGCGATACGGGACAGTGGGGTCTCTTATAGATATGTAGCTCAGTCCATGCAGACTTAGCTGGGGAACCAGAGGCAGGTTTAAGTCCAGCTTGGTAGGGAGTGTGGACTGCTAGCTGGAGAGGCGCCAGATCACTTCCTGAGCTCTGCCGTGGTGCCCTTGAGCAAGGTACAGAACCCCCTAACTAAAATTGCTGAAAAGAGCACTGTGGGCATGAAAAGACCAGACTGACTGTTTGTATTCACGTACACCGCAGACAGATAATCTAGAAATCAAAGCGGCTGATGTGAAATATCGATAAAATGAGCCATTAATCTGAGGCGGACTCGTTGTTCACTCAGACAAAGACGGAGGAGACAGTGAGATATTAATAAAACAAATAAATTGGACAGTGAAGGACGGCGTCTCACCCATCGCCGTGTCGTAGGAGTTGGGGAAACTCTTGTCCACCCTCTGCCTCATGAACACCCAGCTGTTGTTGGCGAAGGTGCACTCGATGATCTTGTTGTCGTACTGTCTCAGCTCTTTGCTGGCCTGTGAGGACAAAAGATGAAAGGAGCGAATGGAGTTATTTTCTTCTGCAGCCGGCGCTGCGAGAAAATTACAAACCCTCTGATGTGTTTTGCCACATTTAGAGGCTGTAATGGTCTGATGTGCTCGTGTTTTAGAAGTCACAGTCCCGTCATTACCGCAGCTCTCTGCTGCATTTATAAATACTAATAGCCTACAATGATTGGCATGTGTATCTGCAGTTCTTTTTCAAACATGATATGAATATGCTGCAAATTATCATCTCCACTTCTGCCATCATTACTTGCCATTGGATTTTTTTAGCAGCAGTTAGAAGGTAAAATGAAGCTTCAGGCGGTGTTAGAGGGCAGCGTTTAAATGTATTAAATGGATCCACAAAGTGGAAGCAGTGACCGTGGTGTTAAAATCACAACAAATGTGCAGCTCAGTATGATGAATTGTATTGATTCACGCAGCAGTAGACCTTGTTTAGCACGTTTTTATACTCGTACGGCTACAAATGGAGTCGAGAAATCAGCCATTAACCTTCGAGGAGGAATTAAAAATCATGTGATGTGATGAGTCAGCTGTCGAAAGCCGTACTAAGGGTGCATTCAGACAGGATGAGGGAATGCGGCCAGTCGCCGCAGGGTTGTCCGGTGCTCAATGTAACCACAACCTTGCCAAAATCAATTTAAACTTCTTTGTGTGTGTGTATTTCGCAGCGTAACTTGTGAGTCAGACTCAAAATGTAGGCGCTGGTTCATGAAATAAACAAAGTCAGAACACACACAAAGGCAGAGTATCAGAGTTCAGTCCAGGAATCCACCTGGATAGTCTCAGTTTCAGAGACATTTCAGGACGACTGTGGAGGTTTGATTGATCCGATTGGCAGACACAGCGTGATGTTAGGTTGCGCTTTTTGGTGGACCGACCACCACAGCACCAGATCCTGTCTGAATGCATCCAAGGTGGTCATCTAAAAGAAGGTGCAAAAGGATTTTAATCAATCTGTTGCCATGGCACCGCGTGGGTGGTAGTAAGTTACAGTAGCTCTGAACACATCTCTGAATTTTTTGTGTTGTGTGTTTTTTTCTACCAATCTCCATCCATGTGTGCAAATATGGACTTAGAACTATGGAGATCAGTGGTTTGCCTTTTTTCTGTCATACTTCATGAATTTCATTCAAAAAAGAAAAAGCCAAGGCTCTCTCGTTTACACTCGAGAACAGCTGTTAGCATCAGGCAACGCTAGCAAACTCTCCACGCTGAAGTGAGGAGAAGGAGACGGGGATGCAGAGCTGGATTTAAGACGGTACAAACCATGAGTACCGTCCATTAGCCTGGGGAATGTAATCTCTCCCCAATAAGGTTGCGGCGCTAACCAGGCTCCAAAGGGAGTATGGAGAGTGTAGCATCACAGAGACGTGGCTGAATGATCTCATTTCCGGCTGCTGTTACAAGTGAATTTCCCCAGTGTGGGATCAATAAAGTCTATCTTATCTAAATGAAACTGACTTTTCTTTGATGCAGCCCGACTTTAAACAGATACTGACACAGCAAGTGTCTTTACTTCCCGCTGCTTCTGCTGAACTACACAGGATCGCTGACTTATGACATCATATTCAGCTTTGAAAACAAAGTCAAGTCTACACACTGAGTACACTGTTCAAGGCTCAAGTATATGAAAATGGCACACTACTGAAGATCAAGCGTGAGTCAAAGAAGACATTTGAGCATCTGTTGTTTATTTGTCGAGGGACTGAGTCTCACCGAGAGGATCCTCGGGACTTGGAAAATGCAAATCCCGGAGATGCTCGGAAGCAACCAAAAAAAAAAAGAAAAAGCTGAAAGCCTTTTCACAACGATTTGCTTTGGAAGAAAATGACAATACACCTTGACCTCACATGGAGAGAGAGGCAGTCCGTGTCCGGGCGTGTGTTGTACTGAAAGGCTGTGCAGACGCTGAAGAGACAAAGAGGCTGACCTCCAAGGTCAGAGAGTGACCATCGTTGCCAGGAAAACACCGGCGTTTGGCAAGGTGCTAAAAAATTCAAAGTAAGAGCTCGTGTGATCGTGGCGTGCGGGGCATCTGGGCTCACAGCGGGGGTTGAAATCACACAGGATGCAAAGAAAGGAGTGTGAGGAAGGAAGACAGAGCGGGAGAGGGAAGACACCAGTTCACTGGATTTCAGAGAACGACCTTGGCGAATCACAAGTCATGATCACGTCTGATTAGTCGGTAATATTCTGATTTATCTCCACACACACACACGTCTTTGATCTGAATTTGAAGACGCCTGTAGATCAACAGTTCTTTATTTGGATGAGATCAGCAGATGATCTAAAGGAGCGACAGAATCTCTAAAGCACGACGCAGGAAGCTGCCAGAAAACTGTGAAGGGCAGTACAATGAGGCAGGACGTGCAGCTCCAGGCTGGGATCTCTTCCCGCTGGTGAAGGGTGACATGTTGGCTGCCATTTTTCATCACCACTTGCCGCTTAATCCGTCCAAATCTGTCTCATTATGGCTGCGCACGTGTGGCTCCAGCTATCGGGGACTTTGGCAGTCGAGCTCTTTATCAGCCAGTGTTGCGCTGCTGCAGAGAAGAAGAGCTCTGTCAGATTTGAAGAGTACAAACAACGCTAACCGAGAGTGAAAAGCAGTGTTGTTTTATTCCTGCCGCTCGCGTTGAACCCTTCACTCGTAACAAAAGCTTGTTTGGACGAATTTACGAGGATAAAAGAAATCCAAAAACCTACAATTAGTCACTGCAGGATTAGTGTGCTGGAGCACTGTCAACAGTTAAATAAAGACAGGATTGTTTTAAAGGAATAGTCTACGTGTTGCACTTTAAGATGAGAAGATCCAGGCAGTCATTAGTTTAGCTTAGCATAAAGATTATATAAAAGGAGAAACTGTGAGCCTGGCACGCTCCAAAGATCAAAATGCTGCCTGTCTATGTCTCTAATTAACGTGTTACATCTCCTCTATTTAACAAACATAAATGTGATTTGAAGCATTTAGACTGCTGAGACCAAGGACGACCAGATCTGTTCTGGTCTGCGTCAGTCTAGTCAGCTGTGGCTGGCGGTTAAAGTTAACTTTGTTTTTACAGTGTTTTCTCATTTCTCTCATTTCATTTTTTCATCTTTTTTTTGCCCCCTTCAGCCAAAAACACACTGCACATAAACCGGGTTGGTCGTTGTCCTTGTTTCTTTGGTACAAGTCCACACAACACTGCAGTACTTGGAGGATTTGCTGGGTCATCTGCAGCCTGAGCTCCACTGGTTACTGACCAGTGTGCTGTTTTGTGTATTTACTCAGTCAAAGAGTTTATGCTCTTTCCTGATTGTCATAGATTAAAAATCTGGACTGCGGTTGATTTCAGTTGGGCTCCTATTCATACCAAGGTGTTGCGGTGAATTGACGGCAAGCCAGGCTCAAATGTAGAAGCTAAAGCCAGAACACAACAGGTGGAGTATCAGGGTTTAGTCTCAGAGACATTTCAGGCTGACTGTGGAGGAGTCTGTCCACTCTGATTGGCTGCAGCAGTGTGACATCAGGTTGTGTTTCTCCAAAACTTGAACCTGACTCAACCGAAACCGCAGAACCCGTTCAAATGACCGCAGCACCGGATTAGGTCCGAATCTGGCCTTCGTCTTCGGAGTTGTCCCAAACTTTAGTGGCAGTGAATGAGTGAATCTTCACAGTGTAGAGAAGCTCTACAGAAGTACTAAGTGGAGTTTGATTAGCCCGCTCCATCAAGGGTTACCGCTGCATGCAGTCATTATGCTACCGCACAGATATGAAAGTGGTATTGATTTTCTCATCCAAGTTCTCAGAGACAAAGATTTCTCTTAAGCCACTTCCTGGAATCAGCATATTAATTAACATTATTAATGCAGATCCACCACATCGGTTCAGAGCCACTATGTCTTCTGAAGGACACTCGATAAGTAAAGCATGAATTCTCTATCAAAGCATACATCAACCTGTACACAGACAGCCTGTTACTCAAGTGCTAGCATCTGTTGTGCTGTATTTTGTAGAGATATTGACGCGGCTGACCAAAGATTCAAAGTAATTTCCATGAATAGCTGTTTTGTCTCCCAGGACGTTGCTGTCTGACTGACCCTGCCTGTGTTTTATTCTAGACTTAATCAGCACCACCGCGCAGGTCTGCGACACGCCGCAGCGCTCGGGTCCATTTTAATAACGAGAAACTAGATGAAAGAATATATAAGTTGGGAGAAGAGGATATAAGATGCAAGAGTACGGGCATGAACAAACAGACCCTCAGAGGGAACAACATAGCTGATGCACGCTAATGTTCAATCTTTAATACGCTTCCAAACAGAATACATTAGATGTCTTCAGTCCGTTAATATCAGCTCCTACGAAAACATACAAAACACATCTGAGTGAATGAGAAAGCAGTGCGAGTTATTCACCTCACATATTCTGGTAACTACAATGTAATTATTCAGGCCAGTTACAGTTATGTGTTTGCTTTAAACAGCCGTGTCCAGGAACAAACAAGTCCTACGACTCCTCGTGAAACCGCTTTACGGTGTCAGTGTCGGGTCGCTGGTGAATCTGTTTAATACCGATCATTATCCCACACGTCTGGAGAAAAAACACTAGCTAATAATGTCCAACAAATGAGGGGAAAGCCGGTGCAGCAAGACCCAAGGACCAATGAACTGTGATTTTACCTCCCAGATTTTTGAATGATCTGTTTGTTTTGTTGTGCAGCACGATCGAGTGTTTTCTGTGGGAGGCACGTTCAATTACTCTGACGGCATTCATGATTTTTCAGGCCCACATCTCATGCAATTTGCAAAAGCAGGATGCAAAACAAATATTAAAAATTAACACAAAAACGAGGAGCTATTCAAATACTTTAACTGCAGTTCACTGACAGAGTGTTAATGTTGATTAAACGGAAAAGTACTCTCACTTAATGATGCATAAAGAGACGACAAATTGGGGGAAATTACTGATGGAAGGGGGGGAAAAGAGGAGTCAAAGGCATTTTAGCACTCTGCAGGTGAACTGCACACATCTGAACTCTCACGGCTTCATCAAAGTGGCTGAAAGCTGCTCTTATCTCCGTCTCTGCTGACTAGATCTGTCAGGCACAGTTCAAATTATTTATGATTAATGAGCTATACTCAACGGCCACGTATAGTTCTGCGCCGGGAGCTGACTCCATGAAGAAGGGAAACTAAAATGGGAGAATCAATAGCCATTACGTCCACCAGGCTTTAGCTAATTCTACCTTTTCTAGAAGTTGAAACGGCACTAATGATGTGAAGACCCAAAAGGACTGAAAACGCCCCGTGTTCTCAGGAACTATAGATCGTAACTGCAGTAAATTATGGATTTATCACAACTTGGGTTTTATTTTTGTAGCTTCAACCATCAGTTTTGTTGTTTGGATAACACCGTCCACTTTAGAAAGTAGTTCTTGAGGCTAAAAAGGTAGAGCAGGGGAAGAAGCGAAGAATGATCCAAAGCACTCTCGATAAACATTTTAGCAAGATTAGCTCAGCGAGGTGAGATTCTGAGGTGCTGGTTGGTGGATTTTATTAACTTTGGACAGACCCAGGCTAGCCGTTTCCTTGTTTAAAGCAAGCATCAACCTCCGCGGACGGGAGGAGAAAGTCAAAAACTGCAGTTCCTCAAACGTCCACTCGAGGCTGGCTCCAGAAGTGAGTCAGTCTCCATAAGTCCCCATGTTAAAATGTCCAACTTCACAGCAGAAATAAACATGTTTACAGCCTGGTACAAAAAACAGTTTTGGTCTCTATAGCTAATTTCCCCGTTCATGACAACTGTACTGAGGGTGAAGCAACAAAAATGAAACATAATTTGTATTAAACCGTAGCTGTGCTTTGAGGACTATAAATGGTTTATGAAAAATTTACATTCAGTGGTAAAATGAGCTTCAGTTGGAACATAATTAAAAGTTATGAGCAAAGAAAGTCCAGAAAGGGCAAAAGACTGAATTTCTGTGAGTGTATCGGTTGTATTTGTTTTCCTATGAAGAAAAAATACATTAAATTCTAATGAGCTACAACAGAAACACAACCTTTACCTACACATGATCACAGCCCTCCTTCTGTAACATACATTCATTCAAAAAATAGTTGATGCTGCCGAATTTTCCACTCAACACACCCTGGCTGAACCAGAGGCTTTTAGCTGGTCTGCTCTTTCACGATATTGAAAGGCTGAGCTGATAAATCATTGTGAAAGCTCCCTTCCAAAAATTCATTTTAGCGATTCCCTGTAGGTACCAAGAGTGTAAAATATTACAACAATAAGGAGCTAAATTGGAAGAATTGAGCCAATAAAACAAGTTTTCATGAAGATTACGACATTTTTCTAATTACAGAAATTAACCGTTTTTGCTGGCCTTGCCTCAAAGTACGTCTAATCGACACTCTGACGTTATTAACATGCCCATGAGCAAGGCGATGAACATCAGAGCTACTACAGTATGAAGTGCAGGACACAAACAGACTGTGCAGACGTCACGATTCATAAAAGACCTATCAGGAACATTATTCAGGCAGCCAAAGCTGCAGCTCGAACACGTCCTGTTGTGGCATGTAGTTACCATTTTTTAGCATATGCACACTTGAGACCGATTGTAAAACATTTCTCAACAAAACAGCAACATGAAAGCTGACAGAAGACGACCCGAGGGCTCCCCGAGAGGCGCTTAGAGACCAAGTCCAGGAATGATACACGGGACCGAGCACGACAGTGACAATACGGAGGGGAAAAGAACCACTCATTTACCGTGTTTATAAACCATCACTGTGACTAATGGAAAGCCTACACATTCAGAGAGTCATCGTGGCAAACATCCATATAGTGTAATCGCTTTACAGAAATCTACATCAGAATAGAAACAGTGGATCAAATGTACCGTGATAATTCTATCTAACGGCTCCTCAACCTGTCCTCCACGCCAGGCCGGTCAGTTCCCATCAAACCTCGAACAAGAGGAGGTGCTGGATGGTGTGGAGTGCTCTTAGCTCGAGGCTGCGTTACTGTAGGTCAAAGGTCTAATGATGTAAAGTGATCCCATACAATACAACGCTGTCTGTTCACGTAGACGGTACGCAGCGAGGATATCAATCTCACTATGTTGAGTCAGTGTGAGCATTATCACAGACAAAATCGACTACACACAGTCAGCCGATACTAGAAGTAGGGCTGCAGATAACGATTTTTATTATCAAATAATCACATTTTAATGGATTACTGGTCTGTAAGATGTCGGTAACATCGTCAAACAGCTCGTTTTGTCCGACACAATCCTCACAGATAAGAAGCTGAAACTAAAATTTGCCAGAAACAATCAATCAATTATCGAAAGAGATGATTAATAAATGGTAAATAAATAAATAAATGTCTTTCTGGCGCCTTTCTAGTCTTCCGACCACTCAAAGCGCTTTTACACTACATATCTCGTTCGTCCATTTACACACATTCACACACTGATGGCACAGGTTCAGTATCTTGCTCAAGGACACTTCGGCATGCAAACAGAAGGAGACGGGAAATCCGGCCGCCGATCATCCGATTAGTGGATGAGCCACACAGCCACAATGTATGATCCCTAAATGAATAATCTGTGATATAAAATATGTTTTTCTTTGTTAACCACATAATTTAATGTGTTTTCATGTCTTTAGTGTTAATCTACGATGTAGAAAATAAGAAAAAAATGAGAACGTGTGTCCAAACTTTTGACTGGTGCTGTATGTCTGTGTGTAAAACAGAGAAATGTGTAATAAAAAATGCTTCTGGTTCTGGCTGAGCCACTATTTGAGTAGTTAAAGTCAGTAACAGATGATGAGCCAAATATTTAATGTACTGCTCTTATTCTTGGCAGTTTAAACTCATACCACATACTTGCAACAAAACTAAAATCTTGACATAATAAAAGGGAAGCTGGAAGAGCACAGGGGCGGGAGGGCTTTAGCTTGTTGACACCACGATGAATTCAACAAAACAACACATTTATTTTCTCACCTTCATATTTGCAAAGGGCCTGTCATAGCTGCCGACGAAGAGCAAGCCGACAGTCTGTGGAATCAGCCTACAAGAGACAAAAAAGATCACGGTTAACACCCGCAACACCCTCGAGCCTCAGAGCGTATCTGAGCGGTAACAATGGTGCAAAAAAAAAGAAATCACTACACCGCTTCCATTTTCCAGCTAGTAACAGAACGGCAGAGATGTGAGATTACACCTCTCTGGGCCCGTCTGTCTGTGTGCAGCTTCGTGTTTCTAAACTTAAAGAGAAAACCAGAGTATGGGCACGTTCAGAGCTCTTCAAGGCAGTTATAACCACGCGGAACGTATACAGAGATTAAGAGGTCACTGTATCTCCATCTGTGAGCCCTGAGCACTGTTAATTGAGACTGTATTAGAGTTTATATGTGGTGTGTGTCTCTCAACATGTGTCCACGCAGTACTTGTGTCTCATCCCCAAGATAATGCCCAACAGATGTCTTAATCACACAGTGCTCCCATCAAAAAAAAAACCCCAATGTGCCCATTGCCATTTCCAGACACCATGTCTGGTGTTTGTGTGTGTCATGGAGTATATGACCTCTGTTTTTTTTTATTAGATGACCATTTTTAGAACAGAAATAACGGAGGCTACGCAGCTGAAGTGATGGCTAAACAACAGCATCCCATTCAGAGATTTCAACCGGAGCTAAAATTGGAGACCGTGTTCCCATCTCAGCCCCCCTCCTGTGTAATGATAGCTAGCACAAGCAGGAAGGAAGCGGCAGTAGACATTAAGAGAGCCAAATAGCCGTGCAGTGATGGACGTCGTCACGTGCCAAGGACCTCACAAAAAAAAAAGTGAATTTTCGTCACTGGTTCTATTAATACCTCCGATTTGCGTGCGTGTGTCACAGACAACGACAGGGAAATTGTACAGATCATGACACGGTTTTTCTAAAAACAAGATATCAATGAGATTTTACCGGAGGCAATAGAACAGATGAGGAAACAGATGAGGGTATAAATCAGGGGCGCCTCAGAAGAACAGACTCCTTTACAAGCTGTTCCACAACCGCCATAATCTGATTGTTTGATATCCGCGTGTAAGTAAGAGAGAGAGAGAGTCCTGCTGTGTTAAATTACACTGCAACATCAATTATTTTATCTACAGGTGAATACAAAAAAAAAGAAAAAGACACAAACATTGATAAAAACTTGAGTGCTTGTTAAAGCACTCACGATATTAAATGTCACCACAGCCTTTGAACAGCAGGAAATCAGACCTGAGTTAACAAAGAGCTGGGACAATATGACTCCATAGAAACAAAAAACAACTTGTATAATGTCGAAAACAGAAAACTTGAGGTACTTGTGTGTGTCTGAAGTGCAAAAATATGAAAAATCTTTATGACTTGGACTGAAGCAAGGCAATAAAACGTGACGAATGTGTATTAAATGTCAGAACACACCTGTGGATGTATCCCACATAGACAAAAGTGATATTAATACATAGTAATGTACCAAATGTATTCATTAGCAGCACTATTTTCTTGTTTGAGTGACTGTCCTGCTGTTTTAGGACTTCATATTTTATAAAAATAAAAGTATAGTTCTGTTTTTTGTCTTCAGTAAGAACGGATGGGTTTGTGGTCCATCGACTGGGTAAGATAATGTAACACCTTTAAAAACAGAGTTTACAAAATGCACGAACAGGACACTCCAGCCACACACTGAGGCCGAACAAAGGCAGGACAAAAAAGATTTAACAACACGGTAGGGAGAAGACAATGAAAGATAAGGACGGCGAGAGCAATAGCCGTAAAGAACCGTGACGATACAAGAGAATAAAAGCCATAAAAGCAATAAGATAAATAAATGAAAATAAGAGAATAAAAATAAATAAATCGAAATCAAGTCTATAAAAATGACTTCTTTAGAAGCGATTGATCCTGCGAGCCTCATCTCCTCAGGCAGGTTGTTCCAAAGCGGAGAGGCTCTGATGCCACAGGCACGGTCACCTTACAGATTTAAGCCTCGGCTTGGGAAAGTGGGAACAGTGGGAAAGATCCCACCTGAGGATCAGGTTGTGAACCAGCTCAGATGAGATCAAAATCTCTGCTATGGAGCTTGAAGATAGACTCTAAACTGTGCTTTAAAAAGATGATGAGTTAAATCAATTCCAAACTAGAAGCCAGTGAAGAGAAGACACGACTGGGAAGATGTGATGTCCACCAGTAAGAAACAAGAAAGAAGCCGAGCTGAGGGAGTGACTTCTTTGTTTTTTGGAGTTGTGTCTAAAGAAAGTGAGTGCACAAATGAATGTTTTCAGGTCAGTGGTTCTTGACAGTACGTCATCCATATTACTGTGTGGAGTTTGAGACAGATGCTGTTCCTTCCTCATGGACCTGAGCTGGTCCTCCAGCTTCTTAGACGCTGTGGACTGGCTGGGACGATCAGAGATCTTTGAGTATTTCTTTAAGGTGCAGAGCTCAAAACGGATCACGAGTGAATCAAGTTGAAGCATTAAAGAGGGATCAGTCACTGAGTCTTGAATGATTTGGAGCTTGTCTTGGAGATCAAAGAGTAGCCATCATTACATGATGCAAATGATTATTAATATAATAAACAAGAATGAAGTCAGCGTCAGTTCAACGGTGGAACAATGAGTTATTAAATTCCACAACATGTGGATTATGGGGATCGGGCAACATGCTTGCAGACAGGCTGGTCCAGCAATCTTTGCGTCTATTCAGAGGATTACATTCACGGGGCTTCAGAGTCGACAGGCTCCATGTTTGTTCTGCAGAAGTTTGTGCTGGCGGCTGAAACGCTGCGTGCAGATGCTCTCTTGACATCTCACATTCACTTGCTCTGAATTACACTGCAAGCGCAATGAAGGTCTTTCACTTTGATGCTTTTACACCATGACTCACATGTGAGAGCACCGCATTGTGGATTCTTTATACAAAATATGGATTGGGGATGCTGTAATGACACTTGAGCGCACAAAGAAGAAAGACCAGTAACAAAAAGCCTCGACTCTGGCCTCTAGAGAGCCAATCCAAGCCGGTCAGAGAGTATTATTCCCCTTTTCTGGGTCTTCAAACGCACTACACTGCAAATGAATGCTGATGTAAGCATTAGTCATGACCTTTTCAGGCAGAACGTTGGCTCAAATTATCTATAATTCAAACAATCTATACAATACTCGAGCCTGTTCAATTCCACACCTGGGCGGGGCACGGGCATGCTTTCTGGAATTGCTTCATCTTTCCATTATGTTCTTTTCCACCTCTACGCTCTTCCTGCTGCACAATAATCACCGTCTGCCTCTGTGTTCGCTTCCAGAGAAGGTAATAAAACTTGCAAGGCCTCAGCGGTACATAAAGACGTGCTCGAGGATTGATTGTGTGGGCTGATGAATAAACAGTTGTTACCTCCTAGCGTGCCTGTCCATCTCTCTCCCTCTCAGACGGTAACTAAAGCCACATTTGAAAATCTACACCAAGACTGAGTGAGCTCTGATTTGTGCTCCTCTGCCAAGAAAACTCATCTTTTGGGGAAATATCAGAACATTTTCAAGTGGCAACATTATTCGTCTGTGTCCGCCCACGCACAGGGAGGAGTCAAGAAGCTGACTGGGTGGCCTGCTGGCTGGCTTTGGAGTGGAATTAGTGACTTTGACCTGCAGTGCTCCTCTCAGTCTGTTGTTGGTGAATGGTGGCAGGCTCATGGCTGCAAAGCTGGGACAGTCGCTAAGGTCACCTGGCTGTCAGAGGAAAAGGCAGCATGACCAGAAAAGCTCACTGCTACGGGTCTGTTTTCCTGCACTCAGATAATACTCACACACTGAGATGGAGAAGCAAAAAATACATGAGCAATGAGAGAGATGTGAATCGTGCCGTGCTGACAGAAACAATAATAATATCAGTCTATAACCACACAGGTCTGTGAGCTTGTACTTTGGCACAGTGTGGTGCTTTGAGCTAAATGTGAATATCAGCATGCTAACATACTCACAGTTATGATGCTTACATGGTGATATTTAGAAGGTATAATGCTTAGCAAGCTCAGTTTGGTTTGTTAGCATGCTTATATCTGCTAATTGACACAAAAAACAGCTGAGAAACAGCTGGGCATGATGGGAATGTTGTCAGTTAGACGGGTATTAGGTCATAAATGGTTTGTGATGTTGATCATCAAAGTTTCAATTCAATTTGTTGAGATATTACCAAAAGATTTTTGAGACATTTGACTAAAAAAAAAACCAAACAAACAAAAATGTCAATCAGCTGGTAATGCTGGAGAAAATGTCAACAGATCACCAAAGTCAGTAGGATTCATCCTCTGGGTACCATGAACATCCATACAAATTCCATGGCAATCCATCCAATAGATTTCCAGATCCAAAAAATGTCAATTAGCTGGTGGTGCTGATGTCAAGAGATCACCAAAGTCAGTAGGGTTCATCCTCCGGGTACCAGGAATGTCTGTACAAAACTTCATACAAATCCATCCAATAGTAGTTTCACAAGATGAGAGACAGCTACTTTGTCCTGTTGGTGATTCTAGAGATCACAGAAGTTATTAGGATTCGATCTCTGGGTACCATGAACATCCATCAAAATTCCATGGCACTCCATCCAATAGATGTCCAGATAAATAAAAAAAAGTCAATCAGCTGGTGGTGTTGAAAATGTCAAGAGATCAGTCAGCAGGATTCACCCTCTGGGGACCAGGATTGCCCATTGTTGTATGTAATGTCATGGTAGCCCATCCAACTGTTTTTTTTTTGTTGTTGTCTGGGCCATAATGACCAACGGACAGATGCACATTGCCACCCCTAAGGCCACACCTTTAGTTTCCTGTTCATACATCAGCTTTAAAATGTGCTGCATAAGACTTTCAGACAACCACCGATGTTAAAACTAGTTCAATCCCCAGAGATACATACAAGTCCAAAGGCTGCAGGGATTGACTGTCTTTTCTAGTATGGAACTGTTTTGCTGCAGTTGTAATATTTAGCAGGATGAGGGCCGAGGATGAGCACCTGTGGGTCTGAATAATTTATGTTGCAGAGGATAATAAGCATAAAGTGAGAGAAAAGGGGAAGGGGCAGCGGTGTTGCTTTTTGCACATGCAGGCAAACAGCAAATAAAACATTTCTTGGATCGGAGACAAAAAGTCCATGAAGGTGATTGTGGTTTATAGGAATGAACTTCTGCACACTGTAGCAATGCTACTGTAGGAGGAATTGAACCCTGAGGCAAGAAAAATATGTGACGGTAAAGAAAGTATTAATGTCAAAGCAATTCGACGAATTCCTTTGATTCAAAGCATTCGACGCAGACAAACACAGAAGCTGTACACGTTTTGTGTGTGTAGACGTTTTCAAGTACTCCAGTGTGTCACAAAATGATACGTGCTATTACAATTATCAGGCACAGCGTTTCCCCGGCAACAGTGACTTACCCTTCTCCTCCGACTTTGGTGATCTTGAGGCGAAAGTCCACAGAGTTCAGATTGGGAGGCTTCCACTTGAGGATGTCATCACACCTCCCGGCCTTGTATCTCTGCGGGGACACACAATAAAAAAAAACATGAATAATGTGGAAGATTTGATGGGGATTAATACATATTAAAACTGCTCTTATGGAAGAAGAGTGACACTGCGGGTTCAGTGAGAAGTTGTTTGTTTTTGTCAACCCCATAACCCTGCAGAATTAATGGTAGGGTAATTTGTGAGAGGAGCAGAGATTTTAAGCAACAGTCACGGTTAATGAGCCTCATACAAATTAGGCTCCATTAAGATGTGCTGTTGGTGTCTAACTATCAAGATGTGGAAATTAATTGAGGTAAAACTTTCTCTGGGTATCTGTAACATTATGAAACGCACACAAAAAAAGGGGCCAATTAAAAAATCTGTTTAAGTACTCGTTCACTCATTCATTTTAAACGATTCTAAGTAGAAAACTGCATGATAACAGATTATTAGAGGTCATATTTCTTCATATCACTACTGTTTTTCAATGGGCAGCAACGTATGACACAGAACCAAACAACATCACTTTGATTATTTATGCGTGACATTTCAGAGGACATGAAACAAGTGCACTGGAACATGAGAAATGTAAAGGCATGACGGGCGGAGGCGGGAACAGATGATCAGACTCCGTCACTGTCAGGTTGCCCGGTAACAGAAGTCTACTCCGGGGAAATGTGTGGAAAACAAGACAGGATTCCTCAGGAGAACCTGCGCTGTCACAGCACCCGACCAAATAAGGGGTTCCTGGCTCCACCCACGTATGCCCCTATGGCAATACCACTACTTGTCAGAAAATCTACCCTCCACTCCTCCACAAACACAAGGCCTGGTGTCTGAGTTTGGCAAGCTGTTGGACTTGCTGAATAGCGTGAGAATCTTGCAGCTTGACAAGTTTTCTATTAGTCGATTAACAGTCAAGCCATAAATTATACTATGTTGTATGATATGATACTACAGCCTACACCTGTAAGTAGGACCTATTTCGATTGACTCCACTCGAAGGTGGGGCAAAAAGACATTAGAGCCTCCTACAGGCTGTAACACACTACTGCCCGATCTTTCTCCAAATACTCAGCCTTTGTGTCTTTGTAGTCTCAACACAATGGTGCCTACAAGTGGGGATAATGGTGCACACGCCATCTTCTTGACAGTGCTGAACTACGCTGAACACCTGAGAAGTGACAGATGTACAATAGCTGTATGAGAAATGATAAAGAGCTTGAGACAAGAGTTCAAACCCTGCCTCACCATCACTTCTTCACCTCTCCACGCCAATTGTCGCATGAAAGGTTTTTGGATGAAGCTCCAGCCAATTTCTGATGTCAGAAAGGGGTTCAAGATGCTGTCAGACTAACCTCTGTACAAATACAAAGTGTACTTCAACTCATGTCCCTTATGTGGCAGAACAAGGGGAGCAATATGGCTATACGACGAGTATAAGATGTTTTTGTATGAAAACATGTAACTGCTAGTCATAAAATCGTCCAAACTCCTCCACAAACACAAGGCCTCATTTCTGATATTTCCCCAAAGACCCATTTTCTTCCATTTCACAATAAAATAAAAAACTATAAGCAACACATTATTTATGAAAACAACAAAGAGACTAAATATGATTCAAGCTGGAGTTAATATAAGTTGAGAAATTATAACTTGACGGTCGTTTTAGGTGTAAAGTGAAGACAACATGAGTGTGGGGTGTCCTTCTGCTTGGTCCGCAGTCGAGCTCTCCGCGTGGGAGGTGGCCTTCATGTGCCTTTGAAACCAGCACACTCCACAAAGGCTATTCACTGAAGTTAGCGAGAGAGCAGGAAAAGAGGGCATGTCTCTTTTGAAAAAGCTTGACTGAGTACATCTTTTCTTCTGAAAAACGTGGGTGTGGAAAGTAACATTCTTCAATGCAGTCAAGTTATGCTATTCTGCACATCAAAATCAAAATAACATCTTGTAGAAAGGACTTATTCCACTTATGTAGCTCCTATGAGAAATGGAAAATACATGTGTACAAGGGATTATGAAAAAAATTGATGCAGCTTTACACTCCATGAAATACTCCACATGATGCCAAACTATCCAACCATCAATCTTCTTCTGCTTCTCCAGTGGTGGCAGCAGGTTTAGCACGACGTTCTAGACGTCTCTCTCCTCAGCAACGTAGTCCAGCTCCTCCTCCAGTTCCCAGACTAGATGGGATATATAGTCCGTTCAACGGGTTCTATGTCTGTCCTTGGGTCTCCTACCAGTTGGACATGCCTCTGAGCTCCCTCCAGACATCCGAGCTCCCAATGCTACCTGCCAGATGGCAAAGCTCATGAGTCCATCTACTTTCCAACCTCACCTATGGTCATGAATTTTGGGTAGTGACCATAAAAATGAGATTGGGGATACAAGTGGCCTAAGTGAGCTTCCTCTGCCGGGTGGCAAGGCTCAGCTAAACTATCCAACAGTATATGAAGTAAATTAGTTAATTAGTTAGATAATACTAGCATAATTTAAGATTAAGGTTGAAGATTTTGAATGTAGGACTTGTACTTGTGCTGGTGTGGGGTATTTTTGTGTTGTGACATTGATACCTTTACTTAGGTAAATCTGAATACTTCTTCCACCACGGGCAAAAATAAATGAAGAGTCAGCCCCTGAAAATCCATGACCCTGAGGATCTGCTGAGGCTTCTTCCTTCATGCCAGAATATGGATGCTACATTTTTCAAACTAAGTAAAATTTGCTTTCAAATGAATGCAAGCCAGCATAACCATAGCAACAACACCATGAAAGCCCAATCACAGACTGCAGATTAAACAAATAGGCGACCCTCAAATTCATTCCTAAATGGAAAAAAGTGCCTGCCAGTTGCACTCATGCTTTCATTACTGTTGTTAGGCTTGTCAATAGGTGACTGCACATACAAAACAAAAGCTTCATTACTGAGGTGCAAAACAGACTTTCAAACCCGACCTTGTATTCAGGAACACATCTCTCATCCATCAAATTCATTTTCATGTAATGACGTTCCATTGCATATAAATTGACTGCTGTTTCAAGTTAGAAATTCAGAGGCCAGGGAGAAGAGGAACTGAGGGAGAGGCACAGCATGAAAACAAGCATGTGGATGGATGGTGTCTTACTTTAAAAAAAAAAAAAAAAAAGTAAAGCATAAATGACAGAGCACAACTTATCATAAATATAAATATAAATATATTCTCTAAGATGAATGATGCATAGACTATACTGTATATTTAGGTTGTTATACAATGCAACTACGTAAAAAAAACAACTGAATATAGAAAGCTGCATCAGCCTCTCTCTTAAAACAAGTTATATTTGTATTCAGTGTCTCTTAAATATAATATATTATAATATATTAAATATTTTTTACATGAGTTTATACTATCTACAACAGCCAGCGACAAACAGGGCCTTAAGTTAAAGGGTCACTGCAACTAATTTATTTACCCTCTCTAGGTTCTGGCCATGCAAGCAATTTAGTTTTTTCACATTAAGGTTGTGATATATATCTGCCACTTATTAATGGTTTTATATCAGTGAACCTGAGCTGTAATCAGCCACTCAGTTGGGTGCGTGGACAGTTCTTGTTTTTGACGCGCTTCGATGAATGGATGCCCGGACGGTATTTACCATCGGGTGAGGTTTAATGAAGACTTTAGTTTCTACAGAAAAATCAATACTTTTATATTGCAAACATGGCATGGTGACATAATGAATGGTGTCGCTGAGTATACAAGCGTGGGAGACCTCTCTGTCACCTACGCATGATTAGACCACAGTGCTTATATATATGCCCCCTCCAAAGTTCACCTCCACCGGCACCCGTGGCCTTAATTAATGGCTCCGACAGGCGTGAATGCAATTTTGTTGTTTTTCAAGTGAAAACTATTTTTATATTTTGGGTGAACTCTTCTCTAACCCGTTCTCCCATTTTTGGTTACTTTGGCTCCTCCATCTTTTTATGAATATAACGAGCTTTCAAAAATACCAGCATGACGTGGCTGCAGGCATCACCAAGAGTATAGCTGTGCAAGCACGATTCAGCTGACGATGCAGTTTTCTATTTCTACTTCAACTACACAACATTTCTGGTGACGATAAAAAAAATAAATAAAAAATAAAAAACTTAAAAAAGTAGTGCACAAAACTGCCACATAAGGCTTTAAAAACTTCCACAAGAAACTGCATTTTAAAAATAGTTTGAATCGGACACAGAAAATACACCAACTATGCTTGCTCAAGCATGAATGGAACATGAAAGCTCCTCAAGAAAACTGGAGTGAAACGACAGGTTGTGAATCATCAAAATTCAAGCAAACACCTTTAGGGATACCGGCGTCAATTAAACACCGAGTTTGTTGTGGCTGGTAGGACCAAACTGGTGCCTTTTCCCCGATGTCAACATGGGGAAATAAATAACCTGGGAGGAGAGGTGAGACCGACTGTTAGAATGGAGAAAGAGAGAGAGAGAGAGCAGCAAACAGACAATGTGACAAGCTATTGAACGGCTGTAGAACAGAGATTTGTTATCCCTTTTAACATCCAGAAATAGCCGGGTTGTATTTGAGGGAGAGCAATCCATATTTCCAAAGGAAGAAATATGGCCCTATCATTTTCACTTCGCCTGAAAGTATGGGGAGGAAAACACTGAACCAGAACACTAAAATGTGGAACATCCTCTCTTTGTAAAATCTATAAAAATCAGATGATAATTTTTGTAACACCAACTCTTTGTTTCAACAATCCTTTTTGAGCTTTAAATACAGTATTTATTGTTTATAAATATCATTTTATATATATATATATATATATATAGATATATATATATATATAAATAAAAGTCTTTATTTAATGGATGTTCCTTTTCCCACATAATCTTCCTTGTGAGTCTTGTAAATCTCATCTGTGCTGTGTTCATGTCTCCTTTCCAGAGGAGAAGAATTTACCCTGAATAACTGACAGCCACAAATAGCCTGACCTCAGTAAATCCTGCCAAATACATAATCAACCTCTATTTCCATGTCTCCTCCTATTACTATGTGCGTGATCCTCCCTTAGATGCAATGAGGAGAGAGGCTCGACTTGCTGAGACACTCGCTGGCTTGATAAATTCAGCAATGGTGCTTTGAGAGGAAGTCTCACATCTGTGGCTGAAGAAACAGCCGGGTTTGTCTCTCTCTGGTGTTAGTTCACCACTTTAGTTGAGCAAATTAAAAAACACTAAGTGCAACTGAGGCTGATGTGCGATGTTATTAGTGTTGGAGGCAGGGCACAAAATTAGCTCGAGGAACCAGCCAAATGCTGGTACAATACGCAAATGGTTGGTAGATTTGCTTCACTCAAGAGCCCAAAAAAACAAACGGTAGACAAAACAGCACTCAGTTTGCAGGTAAATGACTTTGAGGTGATGATAACATTAGATGATAAGGGATCACTAAAGTAGTTACAATTCATCCTGTAGGGAACTTACATGTCTATACCAAATTTCATGACAAATCATCTGATATTTATAGATATAATTGAAAGAAATAAGAAAGTCAATCCCATGGTGGTGCTACAGGAAAGATGGATCACCAAGTCAGTCGGATTCATCCACAAATGTCTGTAAATTGTCACAGCAATCCATCAGATAGTCAATATACTTTCCTTCTGGACCAACTGACAATCGACATTGCCATACCTGAAAGGTTAAAGAATAAGATGCATCACTTTATCTATGACCAATTGTTGGGTATATATAAGATCAGATTGCCTTTGCATGCATGTTAGGATGCATTTACATTAAGATGTATGTGACGAACCTCTTATGTCCTGTGTAAACGCATGTTTGTATTCATTCATCAGTTTAACGTTCACACACATCTGGTAGAACCCTTGGCGGAGGCACAAGACAGATATATTGGTGTTGTCCCTGATGTCCTCGGATGAGTAACGGATCAGGTTCAGAAGGGGACCCTAAATACTGACTAGAGATACAATGAAGACAGGCCGGGGAAATGTAAAGGGATTCCAGATGTGGAGTTTGCCAAACATATAAAGTCATGGCCAAAAATATGGTCACCTCTGCACTACTCCAAGAAAACTGCTGCAATTACAAATGGAATACTCATGTCTGTTTCTTTTTTTTTGCTTTGAAACAACACAAAA
This sequence comes from Protonibea diacanthus, assembly GCA_028641955.1. Classification (NCBI taxonomy): domain Eukaryota; kingdom Metazoa; phylum Chordata; class Actinopteri; family Sciaenidae; genus Protonibea; species Protonibea diacanthus. The sequence continues at coordinate 17,556,476 of CM053992.1, forward strand.
AACAGAGAAATCTAAGACTGGACTGGAAATTATCACCACCCTCATATTTGGGAGCACACCCTTACACACACTCTTCTTTTGCCAACTGCTCCAGATCTTCCAGATTTGATGGGTTCCTTCTCCCAAACAGTGTTTCGAGATCTCTCCACAGGTGATCTGAACTCGCCACTTCTGAACTCTCCAGCGATTTGTCTTAGACCATTTTCTGTTGCTTTATTAAGTATGATTTGGGTCCTGCTGTAAGACCCATGACCTCTGATAGAGACCCAGCTTTCCGACACTGGTCTCGACATTACACCAGAGAATTCTGTGGTAGTCTTCAGATTTCATAATGCCGTGCACACAGTCAAGACATCCACTGCCTGAAGCTGCACAGCAACCCCAACACATCAGTGAACCTCCAACATGGTTGACTGTAGGCAGTTGGCTGCTGACACAGAAACATTCATTACCTGTCAGTGCTGAACGGGATTGTCTGCGGTCTCCTCAGACTTGATATTAAACCATCAACTAAAGATCAACTTGTCTGTTGTCTGTGTGTTCAACTTGTTGCCTCTCGTTCCAGAAGATCCCTCCTATCCATGCATCTAAATATTCAACCTTCGTCTCACTACTGTTGGAAATGTTTTGACTTCTCTGGGAAATTAGTAATAAATAAATCATAACAAACATTTAAGGAGCTACAGATATACAATAAACCCAGGCGAGATCTGCGACACTTGCTTCTGCTTCGTACCAAAAGGTTTATTGTCTATAATTTCACACATAATCACAGATGTAGTGAATCAGGAGTCATCCGTAATGAACAAAAGCTTAATAAAATGTAAAAGCGTAATTCCAGTGAAGAAAAAGCAGTTCGCTTGAGGGTTTGCTTCAAGATAATGCCTTTGATTACAGAGTTTTATTTTTTCAAAGTCTCATTTTAATAACAGCTTTTTGCTCCGAGGCAGGCTTATTGTTTAGGTGTGCTGCAGATTACAGACAAAGACTTGGACAAGTCCAATAAATCTGTTCCCTGGAGAAAAGCTCCCTCTGCTACAGCTCAGACAAACTGGCTCATTTCTTTGAGAGGGACACAGTATGTGTGTGTTTTTTTGTAGGGTTTTGGTGTGAATGTGTAAAACTGTGTCTTTTGTCTTGGAATAAACTTGTTTGAGGAGTAAAGGGATGGTGGAAGTTAAATAGTAAATCTTGAGGTAAATGGTCGGCGGTTCTGACACACAGATACTCTGAAGAATGGCAAAGCCCACATAAAATGATTTCACTGATTCATGAACCACATAAAATGCGCAATAACCAATGATGTGACCTCCTAAACTCGCATATCTGTCTCAGATCATCTTTCACAATATGACTCAAAAGCTTCAACTTCACCGAGCCCAAAATTGATATGAATCACACCGTCTGGACTGATTTTTGACTTCAGTTGAAATGTTTTGAAATGGAACGAATAATAATAATGATAATAAAAAAAAAAAAATGTGTAGAGGGCAACAACAAAAAAAAATCTTTGTATTCTTTGTTCAGAGATTACCATCTGGAGTGCTCTCCCAGAAGCAGTTTTGCCATCTGTGGCAACAGTTCTGTTAAAAATTCAAAAATCTTTCTAGTGTTGCCCTGAACAAAGAAAATATATTCCAAGGACACCATGTGTTGGGTGAGATAACACACCCAGACACCCAGCGACTACAGGCTGCTGCAGTTTCAACCTTTATGCTAATATTAATGGATACTCACAGCAGCAAGACCCCGCTGAGATTAACCCCTAACACCACCCTAATCCCATTCACACAAAGAGAGATTTCCATTTCCACTGGTTGGCGTAGCGATCGACAGAATCAATGACTGTGGAAAACATTCTGTGTTATTGGTCCCCTGCAAACATTAATGGCTGGTAGTAGTAGTGTTGGTGAAAGCACAATTAAATTCTCATGTTGTTGCATTTGCTGTAAATCGCTGTGAATGGACCTTTAGTAAAAGAGTAACGTGCTCGTAAAATGAAACCTTATCAAATATTTAGTCTGAGGCTGAAACTGACCGAAGATCATACATTTTCTGTTTAATGAATACTGCATGGATGAAAGGGAACTTCACGACCCAGCAACTATGCTATTTTTCTCTCCTGATACCAATTCCAATATCTGAACTCAGAGTATCTGTAGATTCACAGTGCAGATCTGACAGCAGTGCTCTCTCTCTCTCTAAAAAGGTGTCTTTTTTTGCCTCACAAAAACTGCTGCTAAAAATAAAGTTACAGCGCTCCTCCAAAGAGGAAAAGTTTAATGGGGATCCTTCAAGTAGTTTTTGAGACACTTCACGGAAAACCGCAAATGAGTCATGTGTCATTGTGGGGCTAGATATATATATCGGTCTGCCAACCTACTGCAGGTATATCTGTATCGGCCATATTTTATTCAGAAAAAAAGCTTCTGGTAATATTTTGGTGTCACTGCAACATTCAGAGTTTTTCAGACCAAAGAAGAAAGTGATATTAATCACCCAGCCAAATTTGAATGATTAAAAATATTGACAAGTTTATGAAATTAGGTGTCAACATCATCTAAAAAATTCTATATTCTGTTTTTTTAGGGCAACCTTGTAACATCTGTTCAGGGACTACAGATAATAGAATAGCCTTTTGGCCAACTGTGGCATTTACTGTGATAAAATGTTAAATAAAAACAATAGATAAAAAGTCTAGTGCTTGAGGAAAGGTCCGGCGATTACAAGGATTTTCTTCAGGGGACCATGAATGTCTGCACAAAATCTGACAGAAAAACCATCCAATATTTCAGTTCCAACTCATTAAAGTACATTTAATGCAAGGTACAACACCTTGTGGTGATTTTTTTGAACAAACTATAAGTCTTGAGTCATCAGTTGAGAGGAATCAGGCTCAGGATTTAAACTTTACAAACTGTGATGGAAGGTCTGTCATTGAAGTCAGCAAACTACTTTTGAACCAGACGCCGGTACAGCCTCCCCTACTGACGTCCAGACTGACTGAGTGTTCGGCAGACAGCGTTGTCAGCAGGCCAGCAGGAGAGACACTCTGCAGAGTGTCAAATTAATACCCACCCCCCAATGTCTGCCCGATACTCAATCCCCTTAACAACATCAGTATCCAGGTCAATACAGTGATCCCCACCATGAATCTGACCTAAGCGCAGGTGGCCAGTCTCCGATTGGCAACACCTCCATGTGAAAATGAGAAACACTGTCAAAACATCAAGGTCAAAGCATCCCTGCCTTCTAACATTCGGACGAAAGCTAAAGCAATATTATATAATAAATATTTCTTACTGAAGAGCTCTACAAATGCCCCAAAGGAGAATGTGCTTCACGTCAGGAGAACATTGAGTCTTCACTCTAGGAGGCGACATTAAGAGCTCCCCCTACAACCCAACATGATAGCTCCCACTGCTCAGCATCCTTCACAAATAATGGGTCATTTACATTGGCTGGCATGTGTGTGAGAGAGAGAGGCAGAGAGAGAAGTCAAACAAGAGCCACTGTGTCAATCAATCAATAATCCAATGACACGAGCTAAAGGTCAAAAAGAGGGAATGCATTTAAAAAAAGAAAAGTAAACAACACAAACTTTTCTTTATATTCAAGATAAACCAAGACAACACCGACGTGGACGGCTTGCAGACACGCTGACTATGCACAGCTCATTATTTGGTGAGTGGCTCTTGCTGTGCTGCAGACAGCAGAGGGGGGCAAACACAGAGCAAAAAACTCAAGCTTGTCTTTTTTTTCCCCCGTTTCAAATATTTTATTACAGTTCTCAAATAAAAAAGAGAACTGAAAAAGGAGAATCTGCCTCTTGCCAATGTGCTTAATTCTTTCCTGTAAATATTTGATGAACTTTTGGAAAACTCTTCTCCGGTTCAGACACACACATTGTCAGAAGAGGACAACTTTTGTCTCTTGCCATCCTTTCTAAAGAGTCCTCTCCTTTGCTGACGGCTATGAAGGAGGACGACGCGGTAACAGACATTAGCACAGACTATTTTCCCAAACAGACCCACAAACAGCAGGCGCAAGTCATTCCTGTTTGCATTAGCCGTGTTATGGTGTTGATGTTATGTCTGTCGCCCTGCCATCGCCAGGCCCGCGGTTAAGACTTGTTACTACGATTTAAATTAGCCTCTGCTGCTGGACTGTAGCGCACGCAGAGCTTGTCGTGATGATACCGAGGTCGCTGTCACACTGTGGTTCTCATTAGCCGAGTTAGGTTAGAGCACAAGGATGAAACTAATTTAATTTAAGATCTGTTGTTTTATTATAAAAACCCTCTTTAATGTGTCTAAAATGCAGAGGTCTTTCTCTCTGTCTCACAGATTCACAGAGCCAAACCGTCATGAACAAGCTGCTTAATTGTTTACCGCAGATGCCCTAAAAGAAAAGTAAAACCAGACACTGTTGCATAATATTTTCTTTTGGTACTTTCATATCAGATGGCTGACTATTTGCATCATCATTTAGTCACATTAGACTTGCCAGATTTTCCAACCCGGCCCATTTGTTTGAGCGCCTGTGCAGACAGGAACCAGCTGCTGACCTTTTAGGAGTTTGGAGAGATTTCCTCGAACTGCCTGAAAAAAATGTCTTAATGAACTGTTTGATCACAGATTGACAAACCAGACTGAGCGTGGACAGTTTTAATAGGACACGTTGCCCAATGTCTGTCCGCGGTGCTAATTTCTAAAATGTACTGTGTATCATACGCAGCCTCTCAGTGCTGTAAAGTCCAATTCAAAGGGACTGACTCGTCTGAATGATGACCTGCCAGTGCAATCAGTTTTTCTTATTGACGTAACATCCGCACAGCCCGGCTGATTTTATTCCTGCAGCAATCGTTCCAAAAGGTGCAAAAAGCACCTGCCAAAACAAATCACAAGCCCAGTTTAGTCGTGTTTTCCTAATCCACGATCGGGATGCGGATGACGCCGCTGCAATTTCCTCAGGCAGTTCGATAAATGCCACATACATGCTCACATCCAGAGGGCTACATTGCTTTCAACACCTCTCTGCTGCTCCTAATCCATCAAATTCAGAGGCTACGGAGGACGAGATGACCCCAAATCAATGGCTGTCTGCATCAAAAGCAGGAACCCCGCTGCTCTCAAACCATTTTCTGGTGTATAATTTAATTCAATACAGTCTCCTAAAAATATTCTCTTAAGCGTCTCTTGCATAACGTGTAGCTAAAAAAAGACACTAATGATCCACCTAATTAGTTTCTCCTCTCCCAGATATACTGTGCAATATAATTTCTCCAACAGTTCTATAAATTAGAGATGAACTGTGGAAATCTAATAAGCAGAGAACCCCAAAGAGAAATAAACAGGCAACAAAACAAACAAAATACATGAAAAATACAAAGTGCACCTGCCGAAATAAGACATCTACGCTGCGGTATTGATCAGGACAGTGACGCATTAATTAAGCAGCCTGGGAGAGGCGTCGGCTTGAAAATGCAAATCACCTTCATGTTGTGGTGGAGAGAAAATGCAGCTGTGTAAAGCTGCCTCCTCCCACATTTCAATGCCAGCTGAAAATACTCAGCAACAACACGAGGGACAAACACGTAGACGATAATATTTGTTTATGCCAGCAAAGCAAAGAATACACTTTGCATCCAATCTATTTAATAACCAACACAAACATACTGTTTAATCAAGTCATTATAACACTATTTCAATTTGTTTTCTGTCCACCAAAGACGCATTATGCACATTGTGTTTGGTTCATGTCCTGTGTAATCTCTATTTGTGCCACCCCCACCATAAAATTTGATCTCACGATATTGATTCAAGGCGAGCTAAAGTTGTCACATCTCTTTAGTTTTATGTGTTGATCTAGCAGGTCAGGCTACCTTGTTTTTTGTTTTTTTTTCCCCCACTGCTGTAATTCTGATGCAAATCTACATAATCAATATGAATTCAATGAATTTCACACAGTTATGCTGAGCGGAGCGCAGCACCATATGGAGCTCGTTAAAGACAAATCTTCATAATTTGAATTTCAGCTGCTTTTTCCCTCCTGTGGAAATTATCTACATTAGAAAAAAAAAAAAAAAAAAAAGAGTTCCAGCAAAATTGTGGTAATCATCAGTGATACCGGGAGAGAAAATGTAAGCAGCGGCTTCAAAGCAGACGACAAGAAAATCTCAGCATTGCCATCTGTGAATTAAAATGGAGCCGCACAAAATACCTGATTTAACATCTCTGATTGGGCTGTGACCAGAGAAATAACAGACTCAGAGTGCACCGTGTCTGAGAATGAGGCAGCAGCTCTATACCTCTGCTGATTATCTACCTTTGATTGAAGAGATGTTGAACATATTCAGGGTCAGAACAAGATAGAGGTCGGCGTCCATACACAAAACGTTACCACTCATAGTCCGTGTAAGTGACTGCTGAGCGGTTCTTTGTCATGCAAACCTGCTGCTTTCTAAACACTCTTGTTACTATTATGAAACTGCGAGTTTGAAATATGCCCGAGCAGCAGAGTACATGTTATTTAGAGTGTGTGTTTAGAAAGCAAGAGTGTAATTCAAGTGTCAAATTTTTGGTATATTATTATTATTCTAATTTAGTCTTTTCCATGTAAATCACTTTTTAAATCTCTGTCTCTAAAGTGCTATAATATTAAACTCATCACTTATGATTATTTTGGCATCGCTTGATTGATGATTTAATTAAAAACATGACCTTCTAACCGCCTTAATTGTTATATGCTGTAGATCAGTCTGAAAGATATCAGTCAACACATTTATCTTAGCAAAAAGAAGGCAGACGCTTCAGAAAATGGAGTTGTAACAGAATTTAGACACAGACTGCTGAAGATAAACAGTTGATGCCGTAAGTAGGGAGGAATAACAAGCAAAAACCTTCTTCAGGATTTTTCTCAGGCAGGTGGTTGTATTTCCACACAATGGTGGAGTGATGGGCAGCCATGTAGCGGCACCCTGGGAGCAGTTAAAGGTCCGGTACCGTGCTCAAGGGCGCCACGGCAGAGCCCAGGAGGTGAACTTGTGCCTCTCCAGCTACCGCTGCACACGCCATACTGTTGGAACCTGCCTCTGGCCACCCTCCGGTTCCCCAGCCGGTAGTAGCCACAGTCAGGAGGTATTATAGCTATCTGCAGCTTTATTTCATATCGCACAATACCTGCCGGCCCTATTGCACTAATGTTATGTGTGATAGGGTATTTCATATATTACACAGTGGAATTTGGGCTCTCGAGTCCACCACGGGAGGAGAAAGCAGGAATAGCATTACTGTCAGAGATAAAAGTGATTTTCTGTTGTTCTTACACGGAGTAATGCAGTCCTCTAACCAAGGCCGTTTCCGTCGTAACACAACCTGCCATGTGTCTGTTTTCCTCTGCAGCCTTGTACAGAGGCTGTGTTTGTGTGAATTCATGTAGGAGTGTGGTTTCCTTTACAATAACAGAGGGCAAGACTGATACAGAGAGTGATAAACAGCGGGTGGTAGTGACAAGCTGTCCGATTCTTGTGTAGGAGCTCTGTGGAAGAAAAAGCTGTGCCTGACAATCAACCTGTGGCAACGAGGCTACGGCTTTGAAAAATGACAGACTGTCAAACATGGAGGCTTACCCCGCATGGCTGGAAGATAAGCCCGTCGACTTCGTGGCTAACCTGGGACGTGAAGCTGCCTTCCAGGAGCTGAAAAACAGGAAAAAATGAGGACACGGTTTCAGTCAAGCAAAACTGATAAACGACAACACGGGCAGCTGGAAGCCTTAGCCGGGAACACATGAAATGACATTGATTTATAAAGTCAACTGCAGCTTTAGAGTCTGGCAACATTACCTAACCCTCTGAAGTAAAGAATTGAGTCTCAAGATAACTGAAGGGCTCATACTCCACAAATCCTGCAGAGCAACAAACACAAAGTCAGATTCCTTATTTTCATCCATCCAGCTCTGAAGCTCCAATAATCTCTTTGATTGATAATGCATGACTCGGAGATCAATGTCTGTAACCTGACTGCCCAGGTTGAGGACGAGAATAGCAACAAATCATTAAGTTCCTCGTGATTGACAAGGGTGGATTTCATCTCGTCCATTAACACCGACCACCACAGCTGCTGCAGAGAAAAGGAACCCAAGGCACCATATTAGGCGAGGGATGCCCAGGAGAGGTGGCAGTTACTGTAGAGTAAAAACGCATTTTCTACACCATGAAGCACATCAACAGGCTCAGTAACTATAGCAAGGATATTACAGGGACTAAATTGAGGCTATATATATTGTGGTTATATAGACTCATGACTCATGTTTTGGAAACTGAAGGGTATTCACTGAGTATTTATTTTTTTAAATGATCTTTAAATAAAAAAATCTTTTTAACTGCACCTGGATAGATAACCGTTGCTGGATTACTTTGATTCTAACAAAAACTTGACTCCAAGGTAAATCCTTGCAAATTATAGGAGCATCTCTTTATGTGTGATTTCTAAGCGGATTTATGGATGTTTATTCGCCAATAACATTAGAGAAATTGATGTCATCGTAAAGATGAGGATCATGAAGCGGTTCCAGTTGAGAACCTTTCCAAATTGTCTTATTCATCTGAATTGCATGCCTCAGAGCTCATCGGTTCCTTTTCTCGACGCCAACGTGTTTTTCTGACAGTCGCGCATTTAGTAACAATGACGTCAAACTCATGTATCTATGCTGCTGAAAACTTGGAACGAGGCGCAGTCATGGCAGAGAGGAAGATGACAGCAGTGCCGTTTGTCACGTCTGTCATTGCTCTACTTTGGCAAACCTGCGCAGGCTTACTTTTTTTCCACAAAGAATGTAGATCAGGAATCGATAAAGAATCAGACAGATAAGTGGAATCAATGATGGCATTGGTATCAAAATCTTTTCAGTTCCCATCCCTTTATCCTCAGGAAGTCACGCTGAAACAAGAAACAATATAGTTGTATCACGTTGTATCTTCACGTGGCAACTGAATAGAGATTTCTAGTTTCTTTTGTTCTGTATGATCATTTTTTTGTACTGGTTTTTTATAAAGAAAATGGAAGCTTAAATCTCCATCCATGTTAACATTAATGGACCTTTAATAGCACGATGGAAATTTAATGACAGATTTAACTAGGTTTAATTCCAAACACAAAGCAGGAAAGTAAAACTGTACAATGTCAAAAACTGTGTGCAGTCAAGTGTGAATTTAAAGAGTGTGAGGCTTCAGTGTGCTTTGACAAGGGAGGGAAAATGTGACGATGACAGCCAAGGTTAGCAGAGTGCTCCATCTTCAATGACATTTGATAAAGCAAGGAAGGACCTTCAAATTAATGTTTTCAAAGTTTAACGTGATGCTGTGTTCTTTGTGATGGATCGACAGTCTGAACAGAGTTTATTTCCATACTGCACAGGCGTGAAAAGAAAGTGACGGCTGCTGCTCGCGAGGTAGGAAATCAATATAAAATCGTACGCCTTGGAAAATGTTGGGCTGTAATGCAATACCAAATGCCAAATCTAATATATGATTGCACACAACTCTGCAGAGAAGAACCTGTAGCCTTTTTAAAGGGTAGAAAGTAGCAGAGACGGCAGAATCAGTGTTGATTATTAATCGCTTAAAAAAAGGTTAGGGCTCAAATGAAAAAACTGTCGGGGCAAGTACTGTTAAAGTACCTATTAGACGGCCCTGTAAAGCTGCAATAACCCATATTTGTATAGAAACAATGGGTTAAAGGTGTGTGTGTAATGGGAACAACCGGCTCTGCAGTATCTGTCAACTCTGGAGAGCATTTTAGACGCTTTCAGCTCGTTGTTTTGTTACTTTTACAGCTTGTGTAATCAATTAATGTAGGTTGAAGAGAAATTTTAAAAACATCTTAAAAATAGAAACAGGATGAGTCAGAGGAGCTTCATATTATCTTTAGCCGTTATGTCAGAGCTTTGTGTGAAAAATTCATAAGTGATCTTTGCAATTCTTTAGGGTGAATATATTTGCAGACAGGAAATGGTCTTGGTCAATAAAGTCCAGAGCGAATGCATTAGTGCACTGCAGTGCGGATCAGGTATCATATCCGAGCCATCAAGATGAACTAAAGCACAAAGCAACGCATTTGAGCCACACAGGAAAGGTGGAACACGATTATGCATAGAGTGGCCTTTCATAGACGTATTGCAAGTTGTCTCCTGTCTCAAAAGGCCAACAACAAAATGAAATGATTAAATTTTAATTAACAATGCTTGCATCTCTCCACTGACTGTCCAGCTTTGATATTTCAATGAGCAGGCACCATCACTGTGAGTGCCTGTTGACCCGCAGATAGCAAAGTGTTCAGCAGATATGCAGACTGTCAACAATCATCAGAGACGTTCACTATGCAGGAGCTGACGGATTGTTGTCATCTGTCCTGGTGCTGCTTGGAGACAAACTAAATTATTAAACTTAATCACAAACACAAGAAAGCGTGTAATATAACGTAACTACATTTGTACTTAATGGAAGGTGGGCAAACCATTCCATACACAGCAGCAACGCAGGCTTGGGAGAGACAAAGGCTCTCTCCTGTGAAGGACCCGTACATTTTGTTCAGTATTAGACCAAACCGGTCTCTCAGCTGGATAGCAATCTATGATGACACATTTAGTCTTTCTCAAATGTCTCTTTGAAGTGAGCAGATACTGCTCTGCTCTATAGAAGTCCTGACGTCACATCCAGGATATCTTTTGCTGCACAAGCTTTCATAACTCAGTGCAGTCCGTCATTGAGACTTTCTTCTATGGGTCTTTCTAAATAAATTAAATATGTTATTGGGGCTTACTTTCAGTTGGCTAAATAACATAATGGCATTCAAGGTCTTTGTGAATTTGTGTTTACATTCAGTGTTTCTTGCATTCTAACAATGAGGACAGCATTTCCTTTCTCATGAAACATGTGCAAAGTGTACATTGTTTACATCCATGTTCACGAGCCTGCTATGTGTCTGTATGTGTCGATCAATAAAATAGCATGAACCTGGCAGTAGGTCATCTCCCACAGGCATGCACGATGTAAACAGGACAAGAACCCAACAACTATTAGTGATTAAAAAAAAATGGCATGTGGAACCTATAAAAAAATAATACACTTGTTGCAAACATGAAAACTTACCAACACGGCAGCACAGGTGACACATGGGGTGAACTATGCGTCCCAAGGCTGTTCTTTTGGTAGTTTAGGTCATTATTAGTGACAGCAGTCAGAATTCTAATTGTTAAACAATTTTTTAATCATTTTTTAAAAATCATTTTTTGTATCGAGATAAACATCTGGTGGCGCTAATTCTTCAGCCGGGTGCCATTAAACTTTTGCAGAAGACAAGGACGCAACAAAAGAGTGCCAGTGAAGAGCTGATGGGAATATGGCATTAATTGTTTATTTATTTGGTTATTTATTGATTTACGTAATAATTTGAGGCATGTTACAGTCCCCTTCAATGTATCTGATGCTTTGCCTGTTGCTGTTTTTTGCCTCTTCAGTATAGCAGAACCTTGAGCGACAGGCAAATTGCTTCAGGTGTCATGAAGTCTCCATTTTCTTTTGTAATCTGTTCAAATTTCCGATGTCTCCACTCAGGTTTTTCTATGCATAAACTGAAAAAGCACATAAGAAAAAGGTGGAAACGTGTGTTTTCTTATTTCTTGCACATTCTGCTCCCTTCAGCTCTCAGACGGAAGCTGTAATAGGTTTGGAGAAACCATTGCAGACCGCGGCTCTCCCTGGCTTTAATAGAGAAATACACCCTAAATCTGTTACAGTTATACCGCTGGATGATTTCACATTTCCACAAACTACTTTCATGCAAAACATCACTTTCTCAAAAGACAACTTTGAGGGGAAATAAGTGAAGTCATCAGCCCTTACAGGAGCCCTGTATACATTTATCTAAAGTCACAGAAAGCTGTTTGGTCTCTGCTGTATATGCAAAGAAAGCAGCGCAACATCGTCGCTCTCCAGAATGATGAATGAGTCACGGCAGATCACACAAAGCTTGACAATCATGCTGACATGGAGAAGGCAGATAGCCAGACTAAAAAGAACTGGTGCCTTTATGAGGGAACGGCATGTAGGCGGTAAGATCTGGGAGTTCCATTTCAGTTCTCTTGCCATCTCAGCACACCCACCCACCACCTCCGTCAAGCACAGTGAACCTTGGATGGAGAGATGAACAGAAAGAAGACTTCCACTCACACATCCTCCTACAGTAAGGAAGTTCCTTGGAGCGATAATGCAGAGAGGGGGCAGCAACCCTGTTTTCATGATAAACCTTTTTAGAGAGGAAACACTGAGTTGTGCCTGGTTTTGGCTGGGGTGTGTAGGCGGAGGTGAACAGCACAGCCCCATTAAGAGATCAGGCTTTCATTGCAGACCTCCAGGGCAGAGACGCGACAACGGAAGCGCTTGGGGAGAGCAAATCAACCGCTAACATGTGAAGTGATGTATTTCCCCTCGAGAAAGTGAATGTCAGGGTGATGGAAGTCGGAATATTTTCCTCTCCGTTGTTTCATGTTTGGGCTCACTGCACGAAAGGACACAGTGATGAATGATATGTGGCTTGGTGTCAGCTGGGTAACATCGAAATTACATGAAGTATGCCATTCACCTTGACCCGTGGAGCCTGTCTTCTATGAATCAAAAGATTTGCTTTTATTAACCAATCATACAAAAAAATATTAATTTACCTCAGTTTGTAACAGATGAGAGATGAGTGAAATGAAGATATGCAAGTTCAATGTCATCAAAGAAACTGCACACACAACCCGAGGACTCAATGTTCACAGTAATTGTGTAATACCGCTTTTGACTTTTGACAAACACAAAAGCAGCTTTCCTTCAAAAAGAACCTTAAACATCTTGTTGCTCCAGCAACAAAGTAAAAGTGGTGACAGTGACCACACGGTATTGTGAAAGTAGTCAAAGCGAAGGCTGCAATTAATGATTACTTTCTATATAGACTCATCTGATGATTCCTTAAAACAGACTACCATCACTGAAATGAATGGAAAAACCTGCGTTTTCGTCACAGCGTCTGTTTGAATGTACCATATGGACCATGGTCATGCTCTACGAGGTGAGCTACTAGCATTCGCCGATTTTCTTTTTAATCGTTTGGCTAAAATATATAAAAATGGACAACATAATGTCCCATTGCTCCGACCGACCCTCCGAAATGAAAATATATTCAGCTTATAGTGATTAAAAACAGATTAAAGATTAAGTTTTAGTAGCTAGAATCAGAGAATATTTTACTTGAAAAATGAATTCAGCAACCTTGGGATCAACCAAGTGAACCGACTGACTGTTTCAGCTCGACTCACATCACTGACACTGAACTAGGAAATGGTCCGGCAGATCTGATACATCACAAGGAGAAAAAATCCTGAGGGTCAATGCATCGCAGAGAAATAAATGAGCAGAAACAACATGTCAGCTGAGAAAAAGAAACAAATCAATCACACGCATTCACAGTCTGGGCTGATCCTGGTCGGTGCCAATTATTCTGTGATGCTGGTATTGACTTTAGGTAATTCTTTATATCGAGTAAATGGAAGCATCCGTATACCACGGGTGAGATCAGGCTGAATCAACTGCAGACTAATTTCGAGGGAAACAAGTGTAAGAGCATCAGAAACTTATTTGATTTGATTTTTGAGGATGTTTTCTAAAGTCAGTTTGACTTTTGTTTTTACCTTTTTAAAAAAGCATTGATAGATTTGTTTCCCGAGCACGATAGAAAATCTTGGAAATAGTTTCCTTTTTTTTTTTAAATGCTGCAACAGAGCATCATTCCCAGGTGGGGAAATTATATTGTTTGACCTTGACTTTAAATGACCATTTTCTAGTGCGGTTTGAAATAAAAGATTCATCTGGAATACAAAATAAGCAGAAATGAGTGGAATGCAGAATTTTCTAATTATTCTTCCTGAATAATCCACGAGCCTCACACCAAGGTGACAGCAAACCCGAGGGGCAGTAAAGGTCTGCTGCAGAACCCTGAATAATCTCTTTATTTAACGATGTACAATTAGCAAAAACCACACGAATGAACGTCGCCACGACAACAGGTGCGAGTGACAAAAATACAGCAATGCAAAAATATCCCACTGCGAGTGAAGAATCCGTGTCTGCAAGCTAACCGCTGATAGACTGATTGGATTTTTCCAGGCAGACAAAAAGATTAATTAAACTTAATTTTAACCCATGTTTGATGCTTAAAAGATGATTTATTAAGCAGGCAACAACTGGTTGCACGTAGGTAAATATTCCTAAACCGTATGATCTATTAATATGCACAGACGAACAGTCTCTGTAACAAAGCAATGCCGTGGTTCATATGCTGTGTAATCAGCACACCTGGAGTCATACTCGACACTTTCCTGAAGCCCTTCGTGTTTTCCGCCTGTCTTGTTTGCTCTGAGGAGATTCAGGTGTGGGGGTTGAGTCAAACGTGGAGAGGCTGGATTGATATTCCAGTCAGACCACAGGACTGTTGCTGGAGGCTCCTTTCAAGCCTAATGTGAATGGGCTTCTGAAGCCAGTGTGCAGCACCCTATTAAACGAAAAACCCACATCAGAGTGTGTGCGGGCAGGGCTGCTAAACCACTGCCTGGCCTGAAGTCAAACAAGGTTACGCAGTCTGGAGAACTTAAATGTCTTCGAACATCTTATCTTTTGATGGATGTTGGTTTGTTTCATTAAAACCGTGATCGGGATTCAGTTTTACACATTCCTTTGTGGTGACAGGGAACGAAGTTCAAGGCGAACTAAGACATGACGACTTTGAGGTTTAAACCAATAACGGATGGCATGAGGAAATGAGAGATGTCAGGGCATGGCACAAAATTGGATTGTGGTATGAAAGGAACCTGTGGCGAAGTGGACAGGTGTCTTGATGAGTCCCCTGCTGTGAAATTAACAAGTTATTCCAAGATGATAAAGACTTTAGGAATCAAGTAATCACTGCAGTGAAATTCATAATCTGAGCAGACGCCCAGGGACACAGCGGGAGCTCGCATGTCTATTTTTAATTATGTCATTTTCTAGTTCAGTTTCAGGATTATTCATCGCTATATCCCTTTGTTGCACGCTAGTATCAAAGCACTTTACAAAGAATGAGCCTGCCAAGATTTTACTATTCCAGTAATTTTCCTATCCAAAAATCAATCAGAAGAAATCAAGAATACTGATGGAGACTTGTTTTGTAGCCAGCCTCAAGTGACCGTTTGAGGAACTGCAGTTCAATGTAAGTTTTACTTCGCAGCCACGGATGTTGCCGCTTGGTAAAATGGCATCCTGTGAAAATGGTGTAGCACTACAAGCGAATAAAACTTTAATCCCCCATCAGGACAGGTGACAGTTGAGATTGGTTGGACAGAACAGTAAAACTGACAATAATACGAGCGAGGCCAAAACTATAAACCATAAAATGTCATGCTGCAAAAACCTTGGCCACTTGAAGTCTGTGCCAAAGCTGCATCACTGCCAGTTATACACATCAACTCAAGGAGAGGAAAGATAAACCGAGAACCACAAACGCACAGCAGTGCCGAGCACAGCCCACACACTCAGACACATTCATACAGACAGCAGACAAACAGAGTCAGTGTGAAGAGGCAACAACCGGGAGGCAGCCCTTCACTCGGCTCCACCAGCAGGCTGCTGTATCTGCGTGTCTCAGCTACAGTAGGAGACCGACAGCACTGAGATGGATGGAGCCGGGGTTGGCTCGATATCAGACAAGAGAAGATTGGGTGACTTTTGGTTCGGAAAGTGTGCAGAAGAACAAGAGCCAACTAATTAAGATTTAAACGTGACTGTAGAAAAGATTTAATTAAAGCCGTCACTGAATGTGATACTGTGTTATATCATGAAATTGTGACAGCTTTGCATACCAGAGAAGGCTACATTCAAGCTGAGGACTGCAACCACACTATCATTTTCATTACTGATCAACCGACTGATCATTTTCTCTGGAGAAAAGATGCCTAACGAGACACTGAAATAGCTTATTTTGTCCAACTGACGGTCAAAAACTCAAAGATATTCAAGTTTACTGCCACATTAGACTGAGAAAATAAGCCACGTCATACAACTGAGAAGCTAGAACATAACTGATAAATAATTAAGAATAAATAAATTAGTTGACATAATGGATCGAGCATCAAAATAGACGTCAGTTCTGTTCATCAGTGGCTGAGTTTTACTGCTGTGCCCCATCACATGTTGATTTTTGAAGCATTTTTCTATGGAAGAATGCCGTCACTCATTTGTGCGCTACTGTTGAGAGTGCATGGAGGTCAGGGATGTCATGACACCGCCACAGGCAGAGGCAGAGAGCAGACTAAAGGCAGTGGAGGTGGTGAAAATAAACAAAAGTCACGAGAACGTGTGAAGAGATTCACCTGTTGACCTGAGCCAGAGGATGCGTGTTCATTTTACAGAGCAGAACAAACAAAATGAGTCGCTACGCTACGTGCTGCCACATATTCATACGCTTCACTCGCTCCCTCCAGTGAATCAGACCTTTACTGTATAGATTCGCCATGCATCATCCGAAGTTGCATAACGTCTTGGAGTCTTTGAAGAAAACTAAAAACTTTCAAAACATCTGAGGTAAACAAACATTAGTCATCGAGTCTGTGTGGCGTGTTCTTCCAAGCAGCATAAGCACTTACACAACATTCAACGTTTCCCTCTGCGAGTGGGTGCAGCAGCAGAGAGAGAGAGAGAGAGAGAGAGAGAGAGAGAGAGAGAGAGAGAGAGAGAGAGAGAGAGAGAGAGAGAGAGAGCGAGCGAGAGAGGATGCAGGTGATAAAAGTGCAGCTTATTCTTGAACCTAACCATGGAGGAAGGCTGTATTAGCAGTGCCAGAGGTGCAGGCTGATTAATGCTTTATTGCGGTGCATTTTATAAACTGAGCACACACAGTTGAGCTGTGAGATATCAACCGTCTACCTCGCCTTGCCAAAGGATTCCCACATTTGTTGTTAATTCGAATAAATATTTTAAAGGGTATTAAAGGTCAATAAGGAGGATTTTTTTTACTTTACCAGCTCTGCCATTATCCAACGAACGGTTTATAACATTCAGAGGTGACATTTAAACCACCTGTTACATCCCAATTTGTATCCGAGCTGACCCTGCAGGTGTGTTATCACCTCAAGCTAACTCCGATTCGGCACAAAAGCTTGATTCACACACATAAAAGAGACACAGACAATGGAGACCGGGGTTGTACTTTTCCATCTCCAGCAGCTGGAGACTCGACAGCTGACAGAAGTGTGAGGTCAGCGAGGAACAAGGAACCCGCAGACTGACAGCACTCAGCTAATGAGACATGCTGTTGAGGAGCAGGTACTCTTTTTTTTTTCTGTCTACCTTGACCACTAAAAACCTGCTCTGTCGGGGAAAGACTCTCACTCAAGGATGTACAAGAGGACATTACATAGATTCAAGGACCGTGGAAGATGACTGAGCCAACTGGTGAGTCAGAAAACGATAAACAGTCTTGTTGTTACAGTCACTCAATAAATGATCAACACGACTGTTTTCCTTTGACAAGAGTGATGACGGAGGACCTGCTATAGCCCGAGATGAAGTGCACGCATTGGGATTTCAGCTCATCCACCGTGAAAATGTTAAATATTTGAACCAGTTACACAATATCTAGAAAGGTAAACATGATGTGAGCCTATCTAACATTGCAGAGACAAGAAATTTCAAATATAAATGAGTATTGATTTGTCTTTAATTAATTAAAAACTCTATGTAAAGACAGTTGATAACACACTAACACAAAGATGTACTGGTGTTAGGTGATGTGTTGGTGACAGGACGACGACAGGTGATAATCAACACGTTAATAAATTATTATTATTATTCAACAAGCAGTTGTGTCTGAGCAATCAGGAGAGGGGTTAAGTTTAAAGACCCAGGGAATGAACTGCGCCCAGTTTCATCATTTAAAAACGTACCTGTCTAAAATTCCTAAACAATTGGAATAGCTGAGGAACCTGCTGAGCCAATATTTTGATTTAACCATACATATGTAACAATGCAGTAAATATAGATCACAACAAAAGTATCACATGTCATTCAAGTGTTTGAATATTTCAAGCATTTCAAGGTAGTCAAGATCAAATTCAGCATTTTACTTTAGGTAATATTCTTGTGACAAAGTAGCTCTCTCAGTGCAACATAAACAAAAGCCAGAGAAACAGAACAGGCGATTTAAATGCACATGAAGCACAAAATCTAAAATATATTTCACTTCATTATTTGCCTTCTCAGTGAAGTCAATTTACTTTGTCTCTTTTGTATTCATTGCATACACTAAGCTTTATCTCACCCGCTGTGATTAGGTTTGAGCTCTGTGAAAAGACTTCAATCTCCAAAAGTATCCCGATAACTACTTTTCAGGTCTCTATTCAAATCCAATCTCGGTTCTAAAAGGTATTTCAAGATGAGATCTACTCAGGTAAGAAACTCCTCCATCTTTCAGCTGAACACTTTTTTCTACTTAGTTCAGCCTGGACTCCTGGGAGGAGCTGGGTGATGGCCTGAGGTCAACTGGAGATACCAGTCTCATTAGGGGAAACTTTATTCCGCTTTGGCCTAATTTCTTCAAAGATATGATAAATGAGTGGAAGATATTAAGATATCCTGTGACGGGGAAAGAAAAATGAACACCATCTAATTTCCCTTTGTAATTTCAACATCACCAAATTATGATTTTATTAAATCTGGATACACCATGTCACATTTAATTACTGTATGCTCTGTAAATGTTAGGCGTATTCAAACAATGTTTCATTTTCAAGAAGCGAAAAAGGTGTTTACCCAAACTTAAAGATGCCTCCTGCTTTGAAGAATTTAGATGAATGTAACCACGCTCTGGTGATAAATATCACAGGATATATTTAAGAAAAACAAACTTTAAAACAGACAGTTTGACAGCCGCTAACAAAAGCTAATTATGTAAGTTCATCCCATCGGGATACTAAAAACATGCAATTACAGCTTCAACAAACAATTGCTGCCATTATCAATCAATATCTCATTAATTTTTTTTGATGAATCAGTTTGGGGTGCTTTCAGACAGAATCTGGTGCTGTGGCGAAGATGCACGTTTTTCCATTCATTTGAGTCGAGATCCAACTTTTGGAAAAACGTAGCCCAACGTCAAACTGCAGCCGCCAATCAGACGATCAGACCGGTCAAACTCCTCCACAGTCAGCCTGAAACGTCTGAAACTCCTGGAGTATCCAGGTAGATTCATGAACTAAACTCTGATGCTCTTGTTACTTGTTTATTTCATGAACCAGCTGTGTCTGGCACGCAATTTACGCTGCAAAATAGAGTCACAAAGAAGTTTGCTTCGGTTTGTGTCCCATGGCTTGGTTGAGTGACATAGACAGTGAATGACAGTGAGGGAGCGACAGCACTGATAAAACCGGTTAATCAGCAAAATGAAAAGTTATTTCCTGATTGTTTCACAGTGGTTATGTTTGGCACTGACGGACAACCCTGCGGCAATTATAACCCAGTGACAACAGGGTTTACAAACATAAAAGACAAGCAGCAAATAGATTTCTGAAAGATTTCTGGCATATTTTCTTAAAGAATGCCTGATGATTGACTGATTATCAAAACTGTAGCTGATGACCTTTCTGTTACATAGCCAATCTAATAACAACTTATTACTCATTACATCCAGAATATTTAGACAGACAGATAGATAGATTTCAGTACTATGGGCATATAGATTTTGGGATTCATCCTCATGGTTGTTCGAGTTGGATTGTTTTCTTTTTTTGACACTCCTAAGCTCACTCTTTATGGAAATTGCAAATATCATCATGGGCTCTCAGTAGCTGCCAAACTGAAATACTCATTTCTATAATCCCAGGAGGAATATGAATTTCTACCTCATAACCTGATTCTGTATGGAAATTGCCATTTCTGTTGCCTTCAGCGAACGAGAAAATGACAAGAAATCTCAGTCATGACTTGATTCCTAATTCCTTAAAGAAAAAAAAAGAAATACACAGCCACAGCTCTGCCAAACACACTATTTGCTCAATTTACAAGCACCCATTACCAGAAAAGAGGAATTTGATCTCTATGTACTGTGAATGCCAGTCATATAATGCTCTGTAGATTTAATGTGCAGCATCACCAAGGGCCAAATCATATTAAAAGTATTGCACAAGTGCACTACACATTTAAAGAACAAACTAAATTCATTGCTGGCATTGGTAAGTTGATACAGGAGCTTGTTTGACAGTCAGTGTACTCTCATAAAGGCTTTCTCATAACAAAAAGGGAAACGTGTGCAGCATTATAATTAGTGATGCAGAGGTTTATGTGCAGAAATTGTCCAGTCACGTCTTCAAAACTCATTCAAGCCTTTTGGGGTATTTCTACATTTTACAGCTTAAAGTCTGTCGTGATTTTTTTTTGTCAACTGTGGACAAAGACACTGGTGAAAAGGGTTTGATTAAAGCTGAACTGCTGTACAGACATTGTGACTATCACTGTGATATACAGAGGTGAGGATGCAAATAACCAAGTGTGTCAGTCTATGACTGGATTTTGACACTACCGCTGTCTTTTAGAATATTTAAAGTACTTAAATAAAGATTGTGGAATTCAATGCATATTGTTGCATGTATTCAAAGTGTTTAATGAGAAACATGTTAAAAAAAGGGGAACTATTTAGCTTTCAACCCGTCAACTGCTGACAGTCAATCACATGTGTAACGACATGTACGGTCAATAGCAGCAAACCCACAGGAGACTGTTTTAATGTGAAAGGCTGTCTGTCAGATCAAGGTCGACCCAGGATGTCTCCCCCCAAGACATGACGAAAAAACGTAAGAGGAGCACCAAAACTATTTCAGGTGTGAAGAGAGAATAAAGATTCCCTCCTTTTTTTTCTTGGTTGACTGAAGATAATAATCTGCCTATTTTTCATGCACACCTCTCGACCAGTGTGAGGTTTTCTCTCCCACGTGTTGTACCATGTTACTGTGCACCTCACGTTGCAACCAGCAACTATTCTGTTATTGGATTAATCGTTAATTGAAGACATTTGTCATGGAAAAATGGCATTTTCAGCTATTCAAATATACAGATTTTCTTCCTGTCTTGGTTTGATATATTAAAATGAATATCTTTGGCTTTTATATTGACAAAAAAAAGACATTTAAAGACCTTTCACCTTGGACTCTGAGAAACTGGTGTGGACATTTTAGCCCTTAATGAATACATGGAAATACAGGCACCTTAAATCTTACATTTTTTTCTTCAGGTACTGTAAGTTGCAAGAGTGTTGTGAGGGGCCTGGTTTCTACCAGTCACGTTCACATGAGACGCATGATAACAAACCAACCAATGACAATAAGGAAGAACCTCTGAAATATAAAGCATGTAATACTGGTCAAAACTAAACATGCAACATGCAATTAGCCGTAGAACAGGCACCACCAACTGAGTTATGAATGTCATTAAATTCAGAATTATTTTCTACTTAAAATATATTTTGTCAGCCGAGTCCATTCAACCTACACAAGAGGGAAATCCCCAAAATATATTATCTGGTTGTTCCAACGTACAATGTCTGTAATACAAAAAAGGGTCTTTGTAAGATAATTGGACAAGTGGAGGAAGCAAAAAAGAATAAATGGTCCCAATTGGTGGGAAATGGCGGCATGAATGTGTAAGTGTCTGAGATGAAAAACAGCAGCCTAGCAACAGACAAAAGCCATCATACAAACTCCTGCCTGTGACTGAAAAATCCCTAAAAGGAATTTCTGGTCGATATGCCATGAAGTGGAGGGTTGTGCAGCCATGAATTAATGAGCCAGATTCCAGTTTCCCCCTTTTAATGCCCCATACAACAGAGATATGACTGTATGGGGAGCAGATGGCCACTGCACAACACAATAGAGCAGTCAGAAACCAGCCATTTACAATGACTTCATTTCTAAAGTATCTTCATCAACAAGCCCCACAAAGGGTGTAGCGGGGTGATCCTTCATGGAGGTTCTTACGAGTGTACAGCTCAGGGTTAGGGCGGAGGTAAGCCGACTATTCACGCTGAGAATTTTTAAACAGGACAAAAACACGGCAAGATTTCAATGCTGGCGGAGAACGACATGTGACCGCAACAAAAGAAATCTGTAAAACTTCACCTCCTCCGTATACTTTGATCATCCGTGAATGGGCAGTGCCAAAGATGTCGGACTGATCTTGGCCCGAGCCAAACATCAAATTAATCTGGCTCTGACCTCCCACAGATCTGATATTAGGGCACAAGTGCAGGCCTTTGAGGAAGGCTTAACAGCTATTCAGAGGATAAAAGCTTTACTGTCCTCAAACTGCGAACAGCACAGTGCTAACCTGAGACAAGAAAAATGCAAAAAGAAAAATACATCATGCTTTTACATACATCACACCATGATGACTTAAATCAGTGTAATGTAACTTATGTATACCTCATTGTCTGTTCATACAGACAGAAATAAAGATGTAGGACGAGGCAGTCATGGTCAATTGAAGTTAAATGCACACGGAGAAGCCAGTAGCAGATACTGATGAGAACTTTCTTTTAATGGAGAATTTAATTTTATTCTATGTTCAGACTAAAACACTTTTATATTCTCTCCAAAACTGAACAAGGCTGTTTCACTCTCACTCAAACAAATGTCTTAACAAAAAAGTGCACCAGGACAGAGCTTTTGTTGCCTAATGAATAACCACTCCACCTCCGTCTTATTTTAGCGTTTACTCACAAACTACTTTAATCTGCTCATCTCGCTTTTCCCCGCAAACACACCCACGGCTTTGCACTCACACCGACTTGCCCCATCCCTCCTCTTTTCTGTTTCTCCCCGTGTCGGCTGTGTTGACTTTCCAAAACAATGAAAAATAAAAGTCAGCCTAGTGTTTTAAAAAGTCAAAATTCACGTATTGGATTTTTCTCCACCAGCGACAGCAACAGCAGGTGAGCTGCGTGTGGAGGAGGCTTGTTGTTTTAGTGTGAATGTATGTGTCTGTGACAATAGTTGGTTATTGTCTGTGCTGCTGCAGGAGTGTAAATCTGGCCAGCACAGAATCGGATATATCAGACTGATCATCGCTCACGGGCGGGCGTTCATGCTGAAAACCGGCCAATTCCAGTCACCAGCCGATCAGTCGGTGTATTAGACTTTTAGACCCTACTTCCTCCGGTCAAAACACAGGAAGGTTCATGGTTTTGGTGAAAATTCGCTACATGACAAGGTTAAACCTTGGTAGACTCCACCAAGAATGCGCTTGAATTTTTGCAGAGAACTCAGACACAGCTCTCACTCCAATTATACAAGAACCGGATAACAATAGCACAGAACTCCATTTTCACATCCCCAGAAGGCATCTGGAGGGACGTGGTGTTAACCCTTTCAAAAGTGAAGCGTAAAGAACAGTTACACTCCTCCGCAACAAGATGGGGTCCCCATTCCCCACCTCTGGTGAGGTTTAACAAAGGAAGGAGGAAGTTTCAAGGACCGTGGTATAAGGTGACACGCTGAGGTTTTGAGAGAACATTTTACAGGCAGGAGTCAGGGTGTCAAGACACTGCCTGTCTGCCACCTCAGTGGCATATGGCAGAAATAACACAATACATCTTGGGGCTGAGCCTGATCGGTCCCAATGGGCACAGGGCGAGTCCCACAGAGGGCTTATTTCTGGGCAAGACTAGGCCACACAGATATCTTTTAATTCTTCTTGCTCTTAACCTAAGACTCTTACCGTAAAGAACACAAGTTTCCAAAGTTAATTTGTTCATCCGTATATCTCAGTTTGTACATCTGCGTAAGAAAAATGGGTTAGAAAGTGAAAAGGATGCCGTTGCTCTTTTACCTTGCGTGACGCATGAATGTCAAAGAAGGGTTTATTTCGGACACTGAAGGGCTCCTTGGTTTTGTCAATCTGTCCGGTCTTCATCTTTTCCATCCGGGGAGAAATGATCTCCTTTTCTATGCATAACAGCCGGATACCGAAATCACACTGGCCAACAGGCTGTCCCTGAAACACACACAAAAAATATAAAACTCAATCATCTCTTCATGGACCCTCTGCATCGACTAATTTAGACACAATTAGGCGTACACTTTTCAGCACAAAAAAAGAGAAATCATCAAATTTTAACACAGTCAATAAACACAGAACATTCGTTATTTAGACTCAATTACACAATTAACATGTATCTAACATAGATACTAAAATAAGGGCTGCCATTTCACTGCCGTGGCAACACTGTTAATCTAACTTGTAAGGTCGTGGGCTAACACCGTTCTGAGACCTTTGCACCACTGTCACACTAACTGTGATGCATAATTTATGCATCTTTTTGTTTGTTTGAGATTAAATGATTAACATAAAGACAGAAAATTTAAAATTGGCAAATATTTTTAAAATGAATTAGTCATTTGGTCATTGTCAAATGTAAATATTTGATGGTTTTCTCTGTCCTCTTTTATATTGAGCTGAGTATCGGTGGGTTTTCATATGATCTGACTTGGACAAGAAGTTTTTTTGAAAATTGTGAACATTTTATAGACTAATGAATCACTTGACAAGTCAAACAAATAAACAACAGGTGAATAATTAATTAAAATAATCATTAATTGGAGTTCTACCTAGCAGTATAACTCCTTGGCACAAACAAGAACACCCTCATAGCATCACGATAAGTCTCTTCATACAGCTTTTATTATTTATAGCTACACTGCAGGTAAGACCGGAACAACACAACCTTGACATCAGATGAGCTCAAGGGATCAACACCAAAAAGTAAACAGTACAGAAGAATCAGCTTTTTTTTTTGTCGCTATGACAACATTTTCCTCCCATCACTGTCCAGCTGCACACGGTTTTTATAAACAGGTAAGCATGGTGACCTGAGCCATCGCTGCCTCTCAAGGGGACAGAGGCAGAGCAAAGGTGTGACCAAACCCATCTGGTGGAGCGCTGCGAGTGTGACAGAAAATAATACAACGATACTTGTTTCTCTTGTGTTTCTGCCTCTGGTTATTAATAAAGAAGCTTGGGTGGAAAATTACAGCAGGCAAGCACTAATTTCGACAAACATCACTGTGTGACCACTTTAAAATGTTTACTAGAGACTGGCGAGTTCAAACCGCCTTGATACATAACAGCCAAATGACAGTCACCACAACATATCTGAGATGCTCAATTGACAAAAGTGATTAAAAATAATGACTCAGTTTCATCAGCACGAAAAGAGAAAATCAGAGAAGATGATAAGTGTGACTTGAAAAGCTTCCAGATGGACGTTGGACTGAACGCACGACAACAATCTGACATTTAATATTTCTCACAAGTTATCAGAGAGAGAAAAGAGGAGCTCGAACTCAGCAAACAAGCTGCCATTTTTTTTTTTTTAATTGCCTGGAGACAGAGAAAATAATTACCTACGTCACCTGGCCCTGATGAACCGAAAAAAGAAAGATGCCTTCCTGACATCGCAAATGATTTTTCACGTTTCAGAGCTGTCTCCTAAATGGATGTTTCCTTTATCAGTTTAAATACATGGACACTTTTTTAAAACAAACATCTCCTGAACATTTTCAAACTACTGACTGATTTCGGTTCTTCTTGCTGAGATGAACTTAATTGGATTTTGTCTCAGGCTTCAGAGGTCCTCAGGGATCAATTTAAGGGCCCTTACATTTTCTTATTCATGTAAATGATATTCAGGGCTGATTATCAACAATGTCATCATATCACATTCCTCTAGAAAATATCTCCCCATGTTCCTCGTGTTCCATTATTTATCCCAACATATTACACGTTTACATCCAATTAATGATTATATTATTTTGTGTACAAACAACATTACAAAACCCAAATATATTCAGTTTACTGTCACAGAAAACAGAAAAAAGGATCAAATCCTCACATTTGTGAAGCTATAATCAGCCATTGTGATCAAAATGATAATTAAATTGTGACAATTGTTTTGGATTAATTAATTTTCTGTGGATTGATTAATCCGTTCCACTGTAAACGTTTCTTAAAAGCTATGTGTCTTACACTGTGGGAGGCACCATTTCTACCCTTCTTAAAAAACATGTTAAAATAAAAAAATATATAGTGATACATTTTCACCTTTATTGTTCCTACATTCATAACCCACATGGGTTAGGGATCAATATTATTTGATCTATATCCAGAGGCACCAAGCAGGAAGGTGTGACTTGGGAGCATTTGTATTCAGCGCTGCCACTGTTGGGTAAAGGCCACCTCTCTTCTCAAGAGCTTTCTATGGAAATATTGGGCCATAAGAAGGAGGGGGGCATGTACAATGCAAAGCCTTTTGAACGACCAAATGTCTCTTCAACCAATTATTTTTCATATATAAGCACAGAAGACATGGCTGTGCCTGCTGCATGCAGAGATACTAGGACGTATAGGGAAAGAACACAGCCATTATTGATCCTAAGATGGTGTGGAGGATGAAATAAACAAAATGTCTATAGATATAAAGAAAAAAAGTTGCCCAAGGTAGTAACAGAAAATCAATATTGCAAAACAAGAAGACTGACTTAGTCTTGAGTCTTAAAATCAAGAAAAATAAAATAAAATGAACTCAACTATTCTAGCTACAAACACTGACAGTATAAATATCTATAAAAATAAATATAAATATCTGTGACATCACCAACAGGTCTCTGAAGAGCCGTTTTGAAGCTCAAAATCTGTGGCTCTGGCCACCGCCATGTTGGTTGTCCTCTGTAACACCATCTATCCGTCAATCAAAGTGGCCACGCTGTTAATTCTGCATAACTTTAAGGAACTGCAGTTTCTGGCACTTCTGCACAGGCTTCGCAGACATGGAGGCTGTTGCTCGGTTAATCAGATTCTTTGATTCCAGATTATCAAATCTGAGGATGTACTCTTTTTCTTTATTTTCTCTAATTCGCATGAGTGTGATTTGAATATATTTTGGTTTTCGGCTGTTGGTTGGACAAAACAATCAACCTGAAGACTGCTATGAAAAATGCTGTTGTGCATTTTCGGGACTAAACAGTCAGAAGAAAACAATCAGCAGATTAGTCAAAATGAAAATAATCATTAGTTGCAGTCCTGATAAAATTAATTATTAAGTCACGTTAAGGAGTTGCTTGTCCACAACACGCAAAGAGTGGATTAGATATTGGAATTGCATTCATCAAGTGGCCTGATATGACTCCATTGGGATGCCCGTGTTGCACTGCCTCTGCTGATGTACAAATAAGCAATTATTTGCCAACACATTAGCCATAACAACTTGATAATCAAGCATGACTGTGTCTGTGACTTTGTTTTAGAGTCTGTCTGACCCTTTAATGGAGCCTTACCAACTCTATAAAGGACACTTTGGCACCTACAAATAAGCTCTAAAGCAAATTAAAGTTAGAGGAACTCTCATTTGGGAATCACTTTGAGGACTTGTTATTCTTTAAGGGTGACTGCAAGAGTCACACTACAGTCTCCTGGAGAAACAGCTGGTATCATGTCCCACACATTCAGCACCATCTGTCAGCTGTGTCATCAGGACAGAACGAGATGTAAGTGTGGATGATTCAAGGCATGTGCTGTCCACGCCTGTTTAACATGAAAACACAGCAAATAAGAGTCTTGCTCATCCAACGTTACGAGGAATAAAGACCAATTATCACCCTGTCGTAGCTCACGATCTGTTTGACTACCATAAACTGACTTGTATCTGCTGCTTCACTTTCACTTACCGTCGTCAGACCAGAGGATCTTAACAATATATGCTAGTATAATATAGCCTACAATTTTTGACCAGCAACAGCGATGGATCAGACTCAAAGACTCTGTACTAATCATGCAGATCACCCCTCTGCCTACATAGACTTCAAATAATACAGACGTACCACAAAGTTCAAACTGTCATATTGCACTTGCGGGAATGTTCTGTTTGTTTTTGTTTTATGTGATGGTAAACTGCATATCTTTGGGTTTTGAGCTGGTAGTCACAAAACAAGCAATGTGAAGAAGCTTTTAATAAATTCTGAAAGACATTTTCCACTGTTTTCTGATATTTTATGGACCAAATGATTAATAAAGAAAATGTTATTACTCTCAGCCCCATTTTTAAGCAAACATATCTCTGGTTCCAGCTGCCCAGATGTCAATATTTGTCTTTTCTCTGATAGTAAACAGAGTATGTTTGGGGTTTTCCACTGTTGGTTTGATTCAAGCATTTTCAATATTTCAACTTGGGCTCTCTAGTGTTTTTTTTGCTATTTTGTGACATTTTAAAGACAAATAATTAATCAAGATAATAACTGGCAGATTAACTGACAATTAAAATAATTAGTTGCTGCTGCCCTGAAATCCTCAGTCAGTTTTCAGAGATCAAATCAGTTCGATCCAGTGAATGAAAAACATAACTTTGGTCCAACACTGGTCTGTTATCTGTGGTTTGGACGCTGGTTCTCCTCAGTATACAGTTATGAGTGTATATGCAGTATTCTGAAGCCTCTATAAACAGAGCTTCATGATCAAAACGGTCATAAGTTGTGCTCTCTAACAGGAGAAAGTGAAAACAGAGCTTTCAATCCATAATAGACAGACTCTTCGATGTTCACTCCTCCCACTGGAAGTTCAAAAACTATATGTCTGGTATTTTCTGACATGTGAATTATTAAAAACATCGAGACAAAGTACACGAATGTTCCCTTAAATATTGTCCCAATATTGAATTGTACTTTAATTTGACCACATACATTTTAAGCTTCTTCAATATTTACAGCACAGATCTATTTATCAGCATGCAAGGTCATTGATTAGCGCGGCTAAATCATGTGCTGAAAGTTGTAGCACCAGTGCTACCAGTGAAAAAGATATGTAGCCTTGTAAATTATCAAATTAAGCATTATATTATGATTATGATTATCCAGATTCAAACTCAAACAAGGTAGACTTCAGTGGACTGCATAACCCCCAGCTTTATGGGCAAACTGAACTGAGTGCATAAAGAATCTATATATAAAACACATTAAATGTTAAAACACGGGAGAGCTGGAAGATTCTTCGGCACGAGGCTGGAAGGGCTGGAGGACAAACTCAAGAATACAGCAAAGAAAAACATAAGTATCTTACATAAAAAACCGACCGAGTGTTGGGAATACTGTTGAAGGCTGTGGAGCTGAAATGGCTTTACATGCAGGGTGACAAAATCAGCATTGGGAGCAGTCAACAGAAGCTTAATGTGCAGCGCCCCCTCGGGACATTGGGAACAAAAACAGAGGCTTTTAGACTGTTTTGGCCTGAGACTGTTTATAGCCGCACACTGCATCCTGTTTGGATCATAAAGAAAAGCAGATTTAAAAACATGATGATTTATTCCCAGGAGACTTTGCTCCAGTTGTAATTTGTTCTTGCTAGTATGTTGACTGTATTATCAATGGGAAGGAACATGTCACTCAAATTATGAATTCCTCTCTTTGTCTCTTGTAGTGTTGAGTCTGAACAGCCTTCCTTGAATGCCTGAGGATCTTGTAGCTACAGACGTTCACTACTGAATGCAGGTTTTTTCTTAAAATAGCTTTATATCCAAATCCTAAACTATTATGAGCCGTTATGAGCGGTGGTTTTGATTCTACAGCCTCCAGCTTTGGAAGGTGGCAGGTCATAGGCCATAATTAATAACAATTATTTATGTAGTTGTACTGTAAGAGCCCCTGAACCCCTGTACTGAAGCCTCCTGTTCCTGCTCCTTTATGAGTCACTTTAATGCAGAGGAGACAGAGGTAGAAAACAATCCAGGAGTGCATCTTCCATGTAACAAAGAGGGAAAAAAAAACACCTTTTCCTGACATAAAATAAGATTCATGGCTATTTTTATATCAAACACTATATTTTTTTATGCTCTTACAATTAATTCAATAAAACAAACCCCAAAGGGAAACAGTGCAGCGAACTGTGCTAAATAAAAGCACATCAGCACACGACACGAACGGCGTCCAGTGTTGAATTTTCAGGCTATTTGGTCACAGAGAACATTGCAGCCTCCCCCGGCTACATTTTAGTCCAATTATCTCCAAAATAACCACCTTATTTCCTCCATCAATGTCCATGTGTTCAGCCACATGCTCAACATGGTAATAAAAGGTGGGGACTGGTGTCATAATCACTGGCATAATGCTGATGAAAGCTCCAGCTGAGCGGCTTTGATACGTTATGATTTATGAGCAAATTAAAGCGGCTGAGGTTAACGAGAAGTTCATGGTTTGCCTCTAGTGACGAGTGGAGAACACCGCCAACTAAAACCTTAGCAACAGTACCCAGTGTTAATCTATATATAGCTAACATGTACACTGCACGGTGGATGTTAATGTGCTGCAGGGTTACAGATTTCAAAAGCTACTCGGGTATATGACAGCGGACTACTGATGAGATGTGACTGCTGAGGAGATTCGGCACGTCATCATGCTTGTGATGCTGCGGACGGTTTGAAAGGAACACAGCAGCAAAGGGACTGTTCTTGAGGTGAAAAAGCCTGCAAAGCTGCAGACCGTACCTGCAGACAAACTTCTCAAGTGGAAGCAAATGGAGCAGGATGTCGGTAAAGCACTCATACCTCGACAGATAAAGTTTCTGCGGTGAGCGCTGAAAGCACTCCGTGCAGCTGTTAATCTGATTGAGCCAATTATTGTGTCTAATCCCGCGCCCCTAAAAGAGATTATTTTTGGCGCGATGACAGTTAACGAGGTCAATCAAAATGTCGGGACACAGACGTTGCAAACCTCCACAGTTTCGTTCAAAGATAATAGCTTTCCAAAGCCTCTTGAAAATTAAAGGACATATATGTAATTGCTGTCGTGCTTTCATCACGTCTTGTCAGTTCCCCCACAGTGGGGGAGCTGACAGTAACTGACAAGCGGGAACAACTTTCCAGGAAGACAAAAAAAAAAGGCTTTTTATATTTTGCAGCGACAGCAGGAATAAAAGATTCACTCTGTGTCTCAGGGTGACAGTCAGGGTCAATCAGTTACATGGTTGGAGAGGCACTGTACAAATCAGCACTTTTAATGTGATAACACTCTGTAGGACGACTAAGAATATCGACTGCTTTAACGTGAACAGCGCAGTATATGCCGACATAACTCATTTATGTCCATCAGAATCCACAGAACTAATATAAGTAAACTCTGACCCTCCACTTGCAGCTAAATTACCCGCCACGCCGAGATGACACAGACTCCTCGTCACACTCTAATCAAAAGAATCCCAGCGCTGCGCTTCACTCGATTCTTTCCAAACAAGTAAGGTGCCGTGTTAGGCCATGGGCCTAGCAGGTGGTGTGTTCTCTCCCTCCCGCTGCATTTCCATCCACGGTCTCGGGATGGAGACTCGGTGCCAAGGTGCAGCACACCACAGATAATGGACCAGTCTAATAACGGCCAGCAACGATCAATACAGCAGTGCTTTAGTGATGGCTCGGAGGGAGTCATGTGGAGTTGCCAACCTCTCGCACCGTCTCACAAAAGACGTCCCCCGACCCCGCCCTCCTCCTCCTCACCACCACCGGAGCTTTTATCGAGCCGCTTGCTTGTGCTGATCTTCTGATCGATGGAGGAAAAAGGAGGCGACAGACAAACATAATAGTCCAAGAAAGCCCTTCCCCGTCATCTCAAGATTTTGTAATATAAAAGTATGACACAAGTACTTAACACTTAAACATATTAGTACTTGACACTGGATGTATGGCATAAAATGATTAGTGCATTGATTTATGATATAAGAATAATCTATAATCACGAAAAACAAATTGTAATTTGTGGTTTAAAAGGTGACTAAGTGTGAAAATGTGCAATGATTAAAACTTATTTCTATAAAATGCAGAATGAGGGGGCAGATTCTAATAGTTTAAAGCTGAAAAAGAGAGTAGAAGAATACAAGAGCATGACCCGGCTTGACCGGACTCGACCTGGGTTGATAAAGTGCAGCTGCAGAGAAAGCTAAAGGTGCTGGCTAAAAGTCAAGACCACCAATCAGTGTAGCAAAAAATCCATGGGAATCCAGGCACAACAAAACTGACTAAAAGTCAAGGTCACCAGCTGACAAGACTCAGGAAAGGTTGTGAGTTTAAAATGATTGGATGATATCAAAACATGTGAGAAGGTGTGTTTTTGAAGCTCTTATGTCTGATGGGGCAGTGAGAAGAGACACCCACTGTATAAACAGTGATGTTTGGAGGCCAAAGTTCAGTTCTTGTCAGGTTTTGTTTTCCGTGAAGGGAGTAAAACTCTGAGGCTTTCCGGTGACTTTTTGAAGATGAGATTGAATTCTGAACAAAGTGTTGCAGAGGTCAGGACAGGCACAGGATCCGGATCTCTGATCCACAACAGTGTTCATCAAATTTTTATAAGGAAGGCAGCAGCGGCTGAGGCTAAGGGCAAACTGCAGGCTCATTTGTCTCCGTGTCTGCCTGCTTGCCATTAGCGGCACGCAGATCAGTTGAGGGGATGAATTAATTTACCGTTCAGAAGAGTGTTAGCAATTAACAGCACTTGTAATGTTGTCCTCAGGCTGTTCGGGAAAAATGGCCAAGTCAAAATAATGTAACAGGAGAAACATGCTATTACACGTACAGCATATAAAGCTAATTTTACATGTGTAGATGCACCGGGGCAATTGCTGCTGCCAAATTATAATGCGAGTAATGGACTCATGAGATTCAATTCAACTCTGACAACCTTAATGGCTTGGATTAATATTTAATTTAATTTTTTGTTCTAAGTGATTATTAAAAAAAATAGGTCAATGGAGCTCAGCAAAACTAATTTCAGCGGTAAGAGCACAACAACTTACAAAACCTTGGCACTGTGGTTAAGGTCAGGCTTTAGTGTGTGTGCTGTGTGGATGCTGCAGAGCCTGGATGAACCACCGCTGTGCTGCCTGGAAGAACCCAACCAGGGATTTGATTTCTCAGGTTTCAGAATAAACTAATCCTGTTCCGTGTCAATGCTTTTGATTACGTATGGTACAAACTGCTGATGGATTACGACCACAAATATTCCTACCCGCTCTGCTGAGGCAGAGCCTTTTTAACCATATGTAAAGAGAAAGAAGCGGTTGGTAGACCGCGGTGTTAATGGCGTGCTTCCAGCGCTCGGTTTGTTTGCTCTGTGTGACATCCTGATCTGGCAGATTTTCAGGAGTGACGGGTCACAGGAAAGACATGCAACACATTTGGCATACTCACGTTGAATTTGATGATGTCGTATATCAAATAGCGAGGGACAGGCTGACCGTTCACCTTGTCGATGATCATCTCCTGCAGAGATAAAGAGCCGGGTCAAGAGAGGGTGTGGACAAAAAAGAAAGAGACACAGTAAGAGGTAAAAGATGTAGCATTAGAGTGGAGAAGATGTACAAAATACAGACAAGGGAAAGCTTTAATCTGGGCAGTCTTAATGTAGAAAATCTGAAAATAGTTCTGCAGCAGGGAAACAGTAAGACACTAGAGGTTGAGCACTCTTAAGGGGATCTATGTTCAGAGAGGGACACGCCTGTAGCGATGGGTAGGATGGCAAGGAATTGGGGAGGTGGGTGAGTGGTGTGCGAGGCAGAAATAGCACTGCGCATCCATTATGCAAGACCCTCAAGTTGAGTCAGGTGCGGCGCTGATGCAGGACACCGAACGGAGACATGATTAGTTTTCAAAGAAGTGTTACACAACCGTGCAATGTAGTGACAGCAGAGACGGGGGTGCAAACGTGACCACAGACGCTTCATGTGGTGTAAATGTGAGAGTGAGGTGCTACATTTGAAGAACTATATATTTATGCCTATCCCCTTCATAAAATATTCAGGCGACTAACTGCGCTCCACTGCTGTAACTGAAAAAGT
Source organism: Protonibea diacanthus (assembly GCA_028641955.1). Classification (NCBI taxonomy): domain Eukaryota; kingdom Metazoa; phylum Chordata; class Actinopteri; family Sciaenidae; genus Protonibea; species Protonibea diacanthus. The sequence goes on from CM053992.1 coordinate 17,590,452, forward strand.
AGCAGGTAAGACACGTAGAGGTTCAGCCAGGCAGACGAAAACAGAATTTTGTGCAGTGAAATACTCTGTGACAGGAATAAATGAAAATGATTTATTCACATTCATGTTGTGTAAGATTATTAGGCCGGCTTTGTCTGAATTCAGGTGGCTCTGCTGTAGCAGTCCGATGTGTTTAACACCAATAACACACCGCAGCGGTCTACATTCAAGGTAACATCATTTCACTTCATATTTTCTCTCGGCTGGACGTGTGTGGACTTATAGTTAAGCTACTGCTGTTCCAACTATTCTGAGTACTGTTGAGTTACCACATGCACACTGTAACATTTGGACTATGTCTATGAAGTGTATATACATTATATGGTTTCTTAAACCTGCACCAACCTACTTTTAATGCTGCGCTTACAAAATAGCTCACTGAAAACACATGTTGATTTCAGTTCCATGCAAATATTGCTCCGTGCTTATATATCACATGAACAACCACTGCGATCTAATGTGATTCTCATGAAAACATTGCTTTGTAGTAGGCCTCCACTGATGATTTACTTTATTCATTTTTTTTTATTTATAGGCCCAAAGTACAACCACACACATGCAAATGTGGAGAGATGGTGCAGGGATGGGCAGCCATGTAGTGGCACCCTGGGAGCAGTTAGGGGTTCCGCGCCTTGTTTAAGGGTACCTCAGCAGTGCCTAGGAGGTGAACTGGCACGTCTCCAGCTACCAGTCTATGCTCCACACTGTGGTCTGCGCTGGACTTGAACTTGCCACCTTCTGGTTCTCTAAGACAAGTCCCTACAGACTGAGCTACTGGCCTTCCCCACAAACCACAACCACAAATGTATCTTGTCACAGATACCAGAACTTCAAATGAAACGCTGGAAGAGTTTTAAAAAAGGGGGCCCTTTAATTGAACATACGCTTAAAGTCACTTGAGCAAAGTTTAGTGTTGGAGTTTGTTTCCTCTAAGATTTTCATTTGCAGTGCAAACGTGCTCTGTAACTAGTTCCAGATATCATGTTTTGGTCCTATCTTCTAGCAGTAATGTGAAGAACTGCAGCTGTCACCAATTCCACATTGGCACCGTTGGGTGCCCTTTCTGTGCTGTTTTACAATTAACCACCATCACTCAAAAAAAAAAAAAAATGAATTACTTAAAATGTGTATGCCTACTGGCTGACATGATTTCATTTCATATCCGGCAGGACAAAAGGACCAAACATCAACACTCACTTGCCCGTGACAGACCGGTAAAAAAGAGGGACAAAACGGGGTGTCTGGAGGGAAAGGAGAAATTATGTCATTCCAGGAGGCTGCCATCATTATGCATGTGGTGCACTCAACCGCTGCACACACAGACAGCGGCGGTTGAATACATTAATGTGACCAAGGGAAAAACCGCCAGAAATTCAATCTATATTTGCACGAGCGACCAATATTGGGAGCTCAAGTTGATGTAATGCTCATTAAAAACTATAGTACAAAAACAGCATGTAAAAGACAAAGACCAGTGCCTTTGGGCTAAAGATGAAACATATCAGGCAACGCAGCTAGGCTTCTACATGAATCGCCGTAAAAAAGCAGCCAAACAGAGCCTCTCTGAGCTGAGAGCCAGGAGCATCAACAGATGAATAGACGCGTCAAAACAAACCTTGTAGCAATTTAAACACAGATCTGCATAACTCCTTCAAAGGAGCCCTAATGTTCCACGATTAGATGTCCTGTCTGGGTGAGAAAAACTTAATTCACAATATCAATCAACGACTGTCAAAGCCAAGAAGAAGCTCGAACATTTGACATGAAACTACCAATCTAAAAACATAACAATCACAGGCTGTTATCTATGTTACCTCCATTACTGCAATACCAAACACTGCCAGACATTCACAATCAAATCTCAGCTGACAACATGAGCATGCAGTAATTTTCCATGCCCGTGTTTTCAGTTAGAGAGAGTGATAATGACTCGTGCATTTGCACCTGCTGCTGGAAAGAGCTGGCACCTGTGTGACCTAAACAGCACCAAACATGCCAATAAAAGTCTGAGCCCGGTATTACAGGGCGAGGATAAGTCACAGACCCCCGTCGCCACCCAAGGGAGAACGCCGCTGAGTGTTACAACACTCAGAGAAGTGTAAAATATTTCATTAGCCATTTCCCCAGGACATGGATGATCATTTTCCCGTCAGATGCCTTTGACAGGCTCCCACCATCAGACTGAAACATGGCACTCTTTCATCCTAAGGTTTTGCAACTGGTGTCAATTATCTGCAAGACTGGGCAGCATGGGGCAGGGTGGCAATGTTACAGGGCTGGAGATGGAAGCTAGAAAATAGTCACCTTGTGGGATTTTCAGGGCGAGAGGAGAAGCTAGCATGACACAGCAAATAACAAGTATCAGAAGGAATAACAACTCACCCCGTCCAATAGAGTATTTGCTAAGTGGACACGTGGATCCTTCCGGAAAGGAAACTCTAGGTTCGCTATGTGGAAGATCGAGTTGTCTCTGTCGACCATGAATACTTCATTTTTTCCATTGATCAGCATCATGTACCTGCAGGAGGAGAGGATGAAGCATTATGTAGCTGTAATGACAAGGTAGCACGTTGTGTTAAAGAAACTCTCAACTGGTCGCTGAGAGCTAGTATTAGCACTGGTGAGTATTAGCATATCCACTAACGACTGACCACTATTAGAGTGTTACATTGCAGAACACACTGGATGTGGGTTTTGAGTGACAGGACTGATTTTGGAAAAGTAATTGATATTGAATGGATCCTTAACAACATTGAATTTCTCTAAACATTAAATATTCACGGCTTCATCAGGACTGTGTGTGGTTTGACAAACACTGACTAAACAACCCGCCACCACTGACAGTATTAAGAATACACAGCGAGATATGTCGGCAGTCCTGGCTCTTCCACTTCACGGCTAATCTAAAAATCAGCAAAGATGGGGATTGGCAGACCCAAGGCGGGCTGAATGACACCTGGTTGCTCAAACAAGCCATCTGTAACGGCACCTTCATGTGGATCAAGGCGTCCACGCTGTTAATTATGCATAGCTTTAAGCCTTAATATAATTTGAACAGGTGAGTTCTATAAAAATTCACCCTCAGTACAGTTGTCATGAACGGGGAAATTAGCTATAGAGACCAAAACTGTTTTTTGTACCAGGCTGTAAACATGTTTATTTCTGCTGTTAAGTTGGTCATTTTAACATGGGGACTTATGGAGACTGACTCACCTCTGTAGCCAGCCTCAAGTGGACGTTTGAGGAACTGCAGTTTTTGACACTTCTGCAACAGTATATCAAGTGGTTTCATGCATCATATAAAATAAATTAGAAAAAAAAAATCAATTTTGTGTCAACTCGCAGGATTTCTCCATTTTCAGTCACAGTATGTCAGGTTGCTTTCATCAATTATTTTGACTCTTGTGATACTTACATTAAACATCGCTCTGCTAAAGCGTCGTTCCTCCAGACAAACAATACAGTCTATCTTCTTTAATTAGTTTTTTTGAAGGACTTCATATGGTAATCAAAATTTAAAGCAGAATAAATCTTGAGCAAAGCGAGACAGCACTTGAGATTTTCATTCCACTCGGCACAACAAAAAAAACAACAGAGACGGTTCATTCCTCTAATGTGCAAATTGGTTGCGCTGAATTCAAATGAAACAAAACGCGAAGGCGTAAGAGCTTTTATCAAAAGAAGAAAGATCAGCAAACAGATACCTGCTAATTACAACGTATTACCAAAGCAACCACTTTTCCTTTTATCTAGCTGTGCTTTACGGGAACAATCATTGCAAACACACTTTATAAACACAGCTACCAACTTTTACCTCTTATAACTACATAAAGTGGATTTTTGGTACTAAAAGAGTCTTCTTTGTTTATTGGTCTCACAAAGTCTCTTTCCTATTTCAATCGTCCCCGGTTGCCTCGCGCCGACACAAAAAAGCCTTTACTTCTAGGAGATTACTCTATCTTCAAATTGCATACATCACCAGTGGTTAGGTCATTTGTTTGAGCACAAAGCTCAACTAATCCATGGGCAGCCTTTGCAGGTGAGATTAAGACTTAGAAGCAAACAAACTAGAAATCATTTCCAGCCTCTCACAAATTCAACTTCTGTGGGAATATAATATTAAACATTGTATTGAAAGGGCAGTGTAGCAATCACGAGGAACTTTTAAATCCCTTTGACCAAACAAATGTAATCCATTGTGGTGGTTATGTAATATACTGTATTCTGTCAGTATTAATATTCAAATCAAAAGACGCTCTTTTCCAGGGGTCAAACAGTGTTGGTGTTATTGGATTAGACTGCATTACACTGCGAGAGTTTGACTGTATATTCTGCATATTTCCATGATTTGGCTTCAGTCAAAGTCAAATTGAATAGAATCAACGGAGAAACACAGGATACTGCTGGAAAATTACTTTTTCATCCACGAGTGCACTCGACTGGGAGATTCAAAAACTCGAAAGCAGCGACTGTTAGGCTGTTAAAATATCTGTCAGAATAGGACATCTTACCAGCGCAGGTCGCGATACGAGCATTTGGCTGCTATTAATTTAACTTCACTCTTCCTCTACATTCGGCTCACAGGTGTGCCAGGTTGGTGGAGCATAAAGCATTAGACATTAAGACCCTCGAACTCTATCTTTTTAGACTTTTATCAGCCTTATATCTCCTTCCCGCTCTCTCAGAAATACAACAGTGAAGAAGGAATATTCTCAAAATGATAGTGCACACTCGAATTTTCTACTTTGAGGCATAATCTTCTCTGGAGGTGGAAACTGTCAGAAGTAATCTTGTTCCATATGAGCTCATCTAACACAAACACCCCATCTGGACAGCAGTCGTCCAAATCATCTGAAACCAAATTACAATTTCAAGCAATTATACGTCTCTGTGTGAGCTGCTCAATTTAGAAAGATTAGCCTAATATGTAATATTAAACTATTATAGATGAGTTATTTGCATGAGGTCAGTCCGTTTATTAGTTCTTACATTTAGAAAAATCATTGTTGTATAAATGAGGGCCAAATATTTTCTAATTAAGCGGACTGAGATGAAATGTATAATCAATTTTAGGAATTAAAAAAAATATACAATAGTCCTGAATACTATCCAGAGAGGCAGAAGCGAGCAAAGCCGCTCATACCAAATGTTGACTGTTTGATCAACCGAGTCGGCTGATGACTGAGTTGGCAGACGTTACAGGCACATTACAAATGAGGGACAGAAAACAGACAAAATCCTTGATCCTCCCGTCTGCTGGTTCCCAAAGACGAGAAAAGAAAAAGAGAAAAGATGGACCACACCCCAAAAACACAGGCGCCATTGTTGCCTTTGTGCTTTCCTCCAGAGTAGTCTGTAACAGCAGTGAGAACTCACTCTGTCCAACTGTTTGTTAAAACCGTCAGTAACACTGTATCTTACTAGGATGCATGTATTTCTCTAAAAATTATATGGATTATGTGGATAACAGCTAGCAAACATTGTTTCAATGTACAAATGGGCATGTGAGTGTTGTTTTAAGACTTTATCACTGAAACATGCCTGCAGACTTCAGGCTCAAGAGAGGCAACAAAGACTCAACTAACTCCAGAATGTAACAGGATTCTTTCCAGCAGCAATTTCCAATGATTATTTTTCTTAAAGTACCAATTAATTGTTTGGCTGAAGATGCAAAAATAAGCAAAACTGCCCATTAAAGAGCCTGAGGGTGACGTCTTGAAATATCCTCTTTTGTCCAAACACTGGACATATTCGGTGTACAATCATATAAAATCTAAAAAAGGCAGCAGATGCTCATATGTGAGAAACTGGCAAGCGAATGTTCGGCTTTTTCACTTAAGAAATACACTTAATATTTCTGTTAATCAACCGTTTAATAATCGAGTATTTGCACATTTTGTTTTTTGGTTGTTTTCTGGAGCGGGCTTCTTTCTGAGGCATGCTGTTGTCGAGCTCGATAATGACTCTCTTCATGACTGGACTATTGACAGATGTACATTTTTAGCAATCCAGTAGCTTCATTACACACCTCTTATGAACTCAATTAAACTTTGCCGGCTGCCTGCTGCTCTTTAACACAAAATACCAAGCGTGGAATAAAGCTGGATGAACTAATGTCCTAAAGCTGTTCCAGCAAAGGTTAAGTATCCTAATCAATGCCGCTGAAAATGGAGGCCAATTATCTTGTAAGGTTGACACGGGTCGAAAGCTTTGATGGTGTAAGAACTCAGAGATCAGGCTGAAGAGAGGCACGAAGGCTGATGATAGAGATGAACTTGAGATTAATGACTTCCCCACTGACAAAGCTATGCATCTCTCATACCTGCTGTGACTCTGCACCATTATCACAAAGGGATTAGGTGTAATAAATAGGCCATCAATACCAGCTGGTTCAAAGTGGGAAAACTTGACAAGCTGCCAAGAATGAGTGTGTGCACGGAATAATACACCAGCTGACAAAAGTCAGCACTGAAAGCAGGATTGTGTCTGTTAGGAGGGTCATACTACAAAGTAAATACAGTTTCCCAGTTTTTTTATTATGTGGCTGCATCTTATGATTGTTTTAATTTATCAGTTAATCAACTGAATATCTTCTAAATTAACCCTTTGGTGTATAAGACGTTAGAAAGGTTAGAAAAGCCAAGGTGACGTCAAATTTTGTCCAACCAACAGTCAAAGATGTTGAATTTATGATGATATAATATAAATCCTCTCACTGGAGAAGCTCTATCTACAATCTAAACAAACAATTATCAGGATAGTTTCCATTTCTACCTTACAGCTGTTTCTGGTCCAGTATGGCATCATAAAAATAACGGTATGACTTCACAAACCCCCAAAAAATCAAGATGCTAAATGCGCTACAGAGTAAGGCGAGCTGAGGGATGTAAAATCAAGGTGATCTAAATCATGGCTGAGAATTAATTAAAAGATTTTGAAGAAAAGAAATCAAAAATAAAAGTTTTTCTACAAAAAGTTGCAAAAAACTTTGATTTGATTGTGATTTCAAGCCACTAAACACTAAAAGGGCTTTTACTTGAGAAGGTACTCATTTCCAATATGTCCATCATTGCTATGGAACAGTCCGGTCTACAATTACTATCAAGTTCGGAACAAATTATTACTTTCAGTGGCTAACATGGCAGCATAATTTTTCAAAAAATGGCACTGAATATCTAGTTATTGTGATAATACCAAGTAGGATGTTGGGTGTGAATGAGAAGAAAACCCATCATCTTCAGAAAAAGCCCCGGTCTTTGATAAATGCTCTTCCTTTTCCGTACCTCCAGGGATATAAAAGCGTAGGTAGATGGCACTCCCTTTACAGTGAGATGGCGATCATTACAATAAGGGCTTTGGTTTTGGTGGTGGCGGGGGAAGGAGGGGATGACAAGCGAGACGTGTAACCTAATTATTTCCATTCTACTCAAATGCTTCTCGAGCAGACTGGCGTAGGAAAATGGTAATCATAATCCTCAACGCGCACTTCAGTTAAAAGAGACTGGTGGAGAGCTAAGAGCGATGACTTTGACCCCCCCCACTCCCTCTCCAGTCACGACAGGAGAAAGCAACAAAACGTTAGCCTGAAGATATAAATCAGGGTCATCCAAAAGTCTTGTGGAAACAGAGAAAAAACAAAAAGAAAAATGTGGGTGGAGAAGGAAAGATTGGTGAGTGGGCTAGATATAGCTACACTTACATGTTCAGGATGGGAGTGGACATAATGAAAGCATTAAAAAGACTCTCAATGAGAGAGGGAACAGGAAACACTCGGATGGCTCAGTTTAAGAGAATGATTCCTGCGGTTAGAGGCTCCTCTTGTGTAAAAGGGATGCTATCTTTTATCTCACAGAAAGACCAATGTCTGAGAAGATCAAACAAATAGGCAACAGAGAAGAGCAGATCTGTCAACCAGTGAGGACACAACAGGTCTGTGCCGAGCAGGAGTGGCTCCTCTGCCGTCTAATTGGCCAGTTAGCTATGGCTAACGCTGTCAAGTATGTTCAGAAGTAAAGCAGAGGGAGACCATTAGTGCCGTGTAACTCCCAGTGGTCCTCTCCTTCATCAGTTTCACCGTCCTCATCTCCCACACTCCTCTCTGAAGTGTATTGGCCAGTCGGAAAATATTCAATCAAACGCGAGAGTGTGTCCCTCCCCGCCTGCTCTGTCATTTCTACATCTATCCTCTGATGGGTGCTGCGAGCTTCAGATTTTTAACCCTCGTCCCCCTGAGCCCCGGTCCCCCGTGCACTTTAGCTCTAATGAGACACAGTCAGCCATTGTGTGGGCTTTGCCAGTCAAGTCCCGCGGCATGACTGCGAGCAGTGGAGCTCCAGGGGAGGTCTCAGATCAGATAAAGAAGCTTTGCACATCATTAGTGGTGCGTCAGCTGGCAGGACATGTACCCGGGAAGACCATGTTGATTTTCTCATTTCAACAGAGTTAAGAAATAAAACGCACGTGGCACACACAGCATTCCACATTTGATGTGGGGCTATAAAAAGAAAAAAAGCAGAGAAAAATGAATTTTTATTTTTAACCATACAAGAATTTAAACAGTGCTGGCCAGATATTGTTTTCTTTGGCTGAGCCGCACTTCTTCTTAGGAAAAAAAAACACAATTGGAGAGTCACCAAATTTGCCCCAAACCAACTGTGGTGTTAGCCCAGTGTAGTGTGGAAAACACACTCTTAGAAAAGCTGAGACGGGTAACCAGGCGTGCATCTGCCAAACCAACAAGTTAGTCTTTATTCTTAAAGATTCACAGATTTTGAGCTTCAAAATGTCTCTTAAGAAATCTGTGGGTGACGTCATGCAGACGACGGTCAGTCAGAAAAACCCAAAGATCTCAAACGTGGCTACTCTGACATAAACAAAAAGAACTTCTATGTTTAGATGCAACGAAATCTGTCAAATCTGACGCATTCTCATGAGAAATCACAAAGACATAAACTAAAGAAAAAAAACAACTAAAAAGGACATTAAGCAATGACCACACCCTACTTTTTTATTGAATTTGGGAGGAAGAAACTACAAATATCATCGGATGTGACAAAAATCAGCCCTTAACTTGCCTTAGCCCATTTCTTTTCTATTGAAGAGTGACAAATAAAAAAGGTAAGCGATGTCGGGGAGTACAAACTGTCTCCTGAGCAGCAGCTGAGTGTGTGCTCAACAAAACTCAACTAACCCACAATATGGCTTTTGCAACTCGCGTCACAGTGGTTTCTTTGGTCTGAAGCAGAGCAGGTGCATTAGTAAACATAAATCTGCTGCAATGCAGTTTACAAATTCCCTGTTACACAACTGCTACTTTTGCGTCCTGTGTTCACCTGCGTAAGCAGCCTCAAGTTTTAGTACGAATATTAAAATGAGAAGCCGGTCAACTGTTTTAGAGACTGAAAGACAAAATAACCAGCCAAGAAACAGAAAACAGCCATGTTAAACTCTGAAACCTAACCTGGAAAATCAAAGAAAACTTTTAATTATTGATCACCCATTTTAAATGAGTGACTGAAGTGGTGGTTGGGGATAGGAGAGGACTTTGGCTTTCTTAATTTTCCACTCAAAGTCTTTCTCAAGTCCAATTTCTCTAATAAAGTCCAAGTTGAGCAGCATTGTTTGTTTAAAGTCCCAAGGACATAATTGGCCCTTTTCCCTTCTCCACCACCTCCTCCTCTTCCTCTCTGGGGCACAAACCAATCTAGCCCTGACAGAAGGCTCAACAACAAGATGATTAAAAACCCAACTCGGCCTCAGTTTCCCCTCTTGGCAAATCCACTCATTTTGCTGTCCTTTCCAAAGCCCATTAGAAGCCACCTTCTTGGCAGATAGCAGGCAGTGACAGTTTTCTCACTGTATGACTGGTCTGTGCGTCACGTCAGGAAAGGGGGCTGCATAATATTTTTAGGTAAGAGGGGTTGGCTGAGTACTTTGTCACCATATTGTCCGTTATTGTGCTGGTGAGCAAGGCAGTTTAACTGTCAGGAATGTTGATGCTTCGCCCGGTGGCTATGAGAAGAAGTGTGTGTGTGTGTGTGTGTGTGTGTAGGGGGGAAGCATTCACGTGGGACAGAGAGGAAGTCTGTCAGAGCGTTCGCTGTTGTTGAAAATGAACACGTTTGCTCACTTAACCTTTTCCAGCAGAAGCTGCGCTTTTGTGTGAAATATAAAAAGGGGAAATTACTCATTTTAAAAGTCAAACTTTCTTATCTTTACCCGGGTAACAAAGGGAAAGCTGGAGGGATTTAGAATAAATAATATCAGAATAAGAAACTCTGGCAATAGGCAAAGAGAAAAATCTGTCCGGACCACCTTGTAGAAACAAATTTCCCATTAAACATCCATTTCAGGTCTTAAATATGCCACTGGCTAGAAAGTAATACATATAATAAGAAATTCTCGGCACGCTCTACGTTACGCACAGTGAAATGAGAAATTGAGATCAAACAGCGCTGCTGAAATCAGTTAATCTCACTCAAAATGTACAAAAATCTCACAACTTCTTAATCTTATTTGGCGCACTGCGTCACCACACCACAGGTGATTTTTCAAATTCACACTTTTCCCATCATCAAACATTTTAGGATTAATAGAGCCCAAGATATGGCGATTAAAGCAGAATTAATCCACGTTTATAGTGCTCGTTTCCATCCACTGACCCCAGAAGAGCTCACGTCCTTTTGGTGTTTGCTGTTCATCAATCTAAGATTTTGCTCGGGCTGCGCAATTGATTGAAGATTGCTCGTGATCACGATTTTGGATTCCATTGATGTTTCAAATGCGTGCCTCAGAAAACACCACTACGTATCAAATCAAAGCGCTTCCTAAACTAACAGCCAGCAACCAAAGGGTAATCGATTTGGTTTCACTTGCAGTGTCCAAAGTTTCCTGCGTAGGCATAGAGTAATAAACAACAGAGAGCAGCCGGGCAAAACAAAAACCAAATGTCTGGAAGAGAAGGCAAAGAGCTACTCCCTCAAAACTTTTGAGCAGACGATGCAAAGAGTGCATAAGACTTGTGTTTGTGCCAGACGTTAGATCGTTAACTTTACCTCGGCGCAGTGCTTCCGACTGAAATGGTTCAGAAGGTTATTATATAAAGTTATTATACGGTCTATATTTATAGAGCATAACACCTACGTGGTTCGGTATCTCAGCAGGCAAAAATAAAGAGAAGAAATGAGTGTTCAGCTCACGATTAAGACCTCGAGCCAACAGCTGCAAAAGTTCGTCCGCACAAATCAAACACAGCAATTGAAAAATGGAGAAATTGTCAATTTGGCCGTAATCGTTCAGCCGCAGACTTAATAAAAAGATACACGTGTGGACTTTTAATCATAAATAATATGATGGATTTCCTCTTTTTTTTTTTAACTGAACTGTCACTCACTGTTCTTGGAAATTTAATTTTACAGACCTTGCATGAAAGATGTGGATATTTTACCGACTAAATTAAAACAGCACAGTGGTCCAGGCGAGGCATGATTTAAAAATTCATTTCTCAGTTCAGTAGAATAAAGTAATATCAGACCAACAGCAGGCGAGAACAGACTGTCCCTCAGACTGAATAAAGAATCTGTGAATATAGAATGTGCCTGTAAGCTTCCCTCAACATAAGAGCACAATCTTATTACCTGCATGCAGGCAACAGCGAGGCTACTTGTGTGAATAACGCTGCGTCCGTCCTTTCTGCAAAACCTTTGTCAGATATTCTACATAGTCTGTGCGTCAATTTTCCAAGAAAGTCAGAAAGAAAGGAGACACAATACTGACAAAACCACCGAAAATTAACAGAGTTTACTGTCTGTCAGTTAAATACGCCGCAGACGAGGTTGATTAGACATGGAGTGTCAACAAACCTCAAGTATTTTCAGATATTCTTAACGATAGGACGCAGTGTTGTTTCCAGTATAAATACATGATGTGTCAATACTTTCTATGCTGTTATACCTTACTGCTGCCACAATACCAAAATTTAATACCAGGTTTCATGATACCTGGCTTAATACGATGTCACCAGCGACATGCTCACATTGAAAATGTTCAAAATAAATAAATATTGCGACGGCACAGAGCCTCTGCTCGCTGACACATAGCTGCTGAGCGCCGGGAAGTTTCTGCATGAATAAAGGCCAAAAGGAGGCGAGCCGGAGTTTACTTTTTTAGATTTTTGTGATTAGAAAGTGGATTTACCTTCACTCTTGATTTTTAACCTGTCTGCTGCGAGCTGCAGAGTTGCAAACACAAACACACACGAGCAAGTGATCCCGCGGTCAATGTTGTGTGAGTACGCAATGTGCAAATTTACCTGCTTTCACACCAACAACGAGTACTGAACATTAACACCCAACAGTCTTTCCTAAATTTCAGTACATGGTAACAATACACACGTGACTGAAACAGTGACTGGCATGTATTATGGCAGCACTACCATCAAGTCTGATAATGACGAATAAGGTGATGTGTACTTCAAATCTGACTGCGCTGTGGAGTTTCATGTTTTCAGGAGCCTCTCATCACACACACACAAACACACACACAGATTGAATTACACTTAGGATAAATAAATTAGTCTCTCTCAATTAGACTCAAGCTCAGTATATTTAGTGGGTGGGCCTGATTGTATCACAGACTACAGACTACAACAGAGCTCTGATTCAACAGGCCGTCACCATTCATCTGATCTACTGTGCAAAATCACGACTAAGGACTACACCAGGGACAAGACTGTTTCTATGTCAGTCAACAAACTGCAAGACCAAATCCAACAATGTGTTTGTCTCTCAACACACTCTGACCTTCCTACCGTCTCTTCGCTTGCTCGCTCTTACGTAAACTAGTTTAATATAGTTTTTAAAAAGGCTTAGTAGCTTCATAAAAGGCTGGGCACTGTAGTTTTCAGCACAAACAGAGTACATACTGCACTATACAGTCAACATGAGGACAAAGAAGCAGAGAATCAGGCGCGGTGGAGGGACAGAGCTGCTGCTCGCTGACAGACAAGACACCCAGCCTCAGCAGCCTCAGACATGCAGCTTCTGAGCAATAACTTCTGAGTTTATTTTTTTAAACTTTTGGGATTTAAAAGTGGATCCATCTTTACTCTTGGTGGAAACGTCAGTTGTTGTTATTACAGCAATCTGTGGGCAGCCAGAGCTCAATGATACTACTTCTTATTTATACAGAGAAAGGACAAAAAATTGATGTTGCTTGGATAAAAGTAAGTGAGGACTGTGCTGAAAATATGAATGCTCGAGTTATCAGCTGCACTTCACTATAAAGTTAAAGTTGGCATACAGACCTGAAGTTGTTTGTGTGTGGTCTTGCGGACAGACCCGACATACAAATCACCATCATTGGCAACCGTTTGATCCATTTATTCCAAAGAAATCTGTTTATTCTGGGTTCATAAACTGCTATGGCGTTAGCGAGCGGTTTCAGCGGTCCACGGTTACTCGCACGAATAAACACAAGCGTAGTCATATTGGAACCACTCGTCATTCCTGTTATGACAGTTTGGAAAGTTCACTACACATTTTGGGGATATTGCAAAGTTTATGATGCGTGTCTAACGGTAAACAATCTTGAATAATGGCATCGCATGGATGGGGGGAGGAGGTGAAATGCTGCTGTTTTTGGAGCATGTTAATTTAATGTATGTTTGGCAGCTTTGTTATTATTTATTACGTGTTTGCCAGGTATTTTGATGCATTTCTGCACCTAATGCTCCTCATATTGGATTTGCTGATTTTTCAATTACTAAAAATTCGATTTCATACCGTATGCTGAGGTAATGGTCTTGTTTTTTAATAATAACTCCAGCTCTGCATTTTAAAGCCTTAAAGTTCAAATTGGAGGAGAAAGTAGTAGATCATATTCTCAAAATATTACCTATCCTGCAGCTCAGTGATGACTCATACCTAGCATAATGTGTGTGTGTGTGTGTGTGTGTGTCTCTTTCTCCGTTTCTCATGACTGAAGAAATAGTGTTCAGGTAGCCTGTGGGGAAATGCAGTGAAGGACAAGAGTGAGCTCGAGGCAGCAGAGGAAGAGCTCACAGTATTAAGAGCAAAAAAAAACTTCCTAACAACACTTTCAAGCATCCGCACATCCGCAGATGACAGCAGTCGATTGCAGACATCATCTGCAGCAGCTTGGTCGGGGTCCAAATCTGTACTCTGCCTGTCTCACTCTTACGGGAAATTAAAGCACCGATATGTAAAATTCTGAAATTGACTGCAGTCATTAAATATTCACCAGCACATTTGCGCCAGCGAGAGCCGCAGTGCTTCACAGCAGACTGGAATACTAAAACCACTTTTTTTTACCCTTCGACACTACTTTTTGGGAAAAGAGCCATAAACAAGTGTAAACAACAAATGTGACAGGAAAGAAAAAGTGCTACACAGTCATCCATTCTCCTTTGTATCTCCACTGCAACACAATGACCACTCAGGTTGATTATCTATATGAAAGTGCTATAATTGAAACCTAATGAGAGACAAGCCAAGGCAGACTGGTAAATTAACACCTCAGATACAAAGAAGTGACTGACAGGAACTCACTGCAGTCACAGAAAGCGACGCCTGCATCGATTCAAGTGGACAAGGAATCATTTATGGTAAAGAAAACCAGTGAACAATGGACGTACCGTGTGCCGTCGGCCTTCCAGCTGACTTTGTATGGCTTCTGCTCCAGGAAACGCAGGTTTTGCCGGTCCATGGACACCGGCTGAGCACCAGGAAAACCAGACCTGCAACGACAATGAACACACACACACGCAGAGAGCTTAGATTTGTGTTTCTAACTGATCAAATTCATTCACCTGGTCAACAGACTCTCATGAATCTCACCTCTGATATTCAACGCTATTGTATGGTATTCAGCTAAATGTCCAAACATAAAATATAACCTGTGATCAACAACAAGAGTTCCCCAGAGATTTTGGTCTTCTTCTAGTTTTATCGTTTTTATTCTGAGAGTTTTTTGGTTTACTCTGTTTTTATTCTGTGTGTTTGCTTCCTTGTATTATATTTATTCATTAGTTTCTTATTGTGTGTGTGTGTGTGTTTTTTCTCCTCGACTCTATAAAGCACTTTGGGTTGCCATTGGGTACGAAATGCACTACATAAATAAATTTGGCTTGCCTTAAATGCGACGTCTGCTCTTACTCTGAGTAATAGGGACCATGCATAAACGCTCCCAAGTGCTAAAGACTTGGTCTTCGCTTCAAAATTATTAAAGAGAGCTCCCAGCGAGCTCCAGATGAGGGATGATGCAGCAGCTTCAAAAATCTCCATATTTTGGAAATGTATGATTTAAAAGACCCAAGGTCTGTCCCGATACCCATACCTATGATGGATTCAGTACAAACACAATCGAATGCTCGCTGTAATGTGATTTTACATCAGCTGAGCTATGAAATACAGATATTCTGTCATTTGAGAGACAGTGAATGACATATACTGAAGCTTTGTGTGTAAATGCTTCATTTTTAGGTTGACTCCTGTCAAAAAAAGGTAGACAGAAAGCAGCAAATGAGCAGGTTTTTCCATTCATTTGAGTGAGTCCATTTTGGTTGCGGCGGTGTGGGCTGCAGGGGAAGTAAGCAGCCTGACGTCACACTGCGGCAGCAAATCGAACACTCCGATCGGTCAAATTCCTCCACAGTCAGCCTGAAATGTCTCTGAGACTATCCAGGTGGATTCATGGACTAAACTCTGATACTCTAGCTGTTGTGTTCTGGCTGAGTTTATTTCATGTACCCAGCTTCTAAATCGGAGTCTGACTCACAATTTACGCTGCAAATAGAGACACAGAGAAGTTTAATTTGGTTTGTGGTGATCTGAGAGAGCAGTGGATGAGAGACACAGACAGTGAATGAGAGTGAGGGAGCGCCGGCATCGATAAAGACGGTTAATCAGTGAAATAAAATGTTATTTCCTGATTGTTTCACAGCGGTTACACCCGCACACACCACCGTATAACCAGACTGTCTGAATGTACTTGTCTAATTCCTCTTCAGCTCATTAAAAATGTTTCTCATTAATGTCCCATAATGATTAATGTGATACTGTCAACATAACTGTATTCAAGCGCTTGCAGATTTAACAAAAAAACACAACAACTTTGGAAACAGCAGGTAGTGGAAATAGCAGCGTGGAGTGTTACAAGACACAGCAGTAGAGCTTCAGCTGCATGTCGCTCTAGAAAGAGAAATCTATTCCTGTCTTCCTCTGAAAAGGAAAAAAAAGAAGGTGTTTTTTTTTTTTTACGACAAATGAGTCATTCCTAACTCAGTACAGTACACCCACATATGTGTACACAGACACACACAGTTTCCCAGAGGGCTGTGGGCTATCAGAGAGGGTAAAGAGAGGTTCTCACTTGTCCCACTCGGCCATCTCCTGACACTTTCTTTGGATCTCTCCGAGTTTGGGTTGTGTGGTGATCTGCGTGACGCCTTTCACTGTGATGCCTTCAAGGAATACTGCTCCCTGGGAGGAAAAACAAAAAAGGAAAACAGACGTTTGAACTTGGATTTAATATAAAGAGACATCCTCCTACACGCACAAGGAAAAAAAAGGAAAAAGGAAAAAACATTTTTAAATACCAATGACTTTCCAAACAGCTGCTACTTTGCTTTATGAAGCACAACAGGTAGAAATATCACAAATCCTGCTTCCGTTAATTATTTTATGAACCCACCTCGTGAACCCGGTTCCTCCGCTTTAACTCCCGGGAGACTGATGCATCTCTCCTCACCCCCTCACTGCTTCCACCCCAGTTTATACAAGTGTTATCTAACGCTGATGACATCTGCAGCACTCTGTTTTTTTTAATTCTTGCTTATTCACCTCATTTTTCTTTTAAAATGACCCGTCCACCCCTCGTTTTGCCCAGATGAGCCTTGCTAACTGGCATAATATGATAATGAAAAAGATGTGGTGTGATAATATACGTCAACCCCAAGTGCCATTAGTGCATATGTTCTGTGTATGAATGGTTCAGATCAATCTCCACTTAGCAATCTAGAAGGAGTTATGTGCATTAGACAGCTGCTTAACCTCATTCATCCACCCTAATATCAGGACACAAGCGCTGAATTTAACCTTACTTGTCTGGGCTGTTTGAACTTGGGGAAACACTGAGTAGTCATGACAAAATACAGAGACTGTGTGCCAGACCTACGACTCAACACTGAAGCTGCTGCTGCTGCTGCTGCTGAGCTGACGTGCTGCTCACAATACACCTCCGGTGACTGCTATTGTTAGCATTTAAAATTACACCGTACCCTGAGTAATTCATTTTGATTAGAGCTGTAATGATTAGTCAATTAAACACTTAGTCAAACAAGAGGAAATCTATCAGCAAGTATAAATATACATTAACCTTTTCAGCCGTTCGCTGGTTCCAGCTTCTCCAAGGTGAGGATTTGTTGCTTTTCTGTCATATTAGACAGCAAATTGAGCATCTTTGGGTTTCAGCCCGCTTGAACACACACATCTCAGGCTCTGATAGATGAAATGGTTCAAACATACTGCAGCAGAGCCCACCAGAGACAGAAATCTGAATCTTTACTCGCCCTCTACCTCATATATCTCTAACCCAGCAGGATGAGCTGGGAGGGGGTGAACTTTTCCAGCACAAACTGGAGCCACATGACCTCCACTCCTCCTCAGGAACCAAGCATTCATTAATCTTATTGTCCAAGCAGCGTTTCATAACTCTGAGGAAGACCTGCGGCCAAAACGCATCTGCGATGATATTTTAATTTAATGTAAAGCTCTACAGGCGTTTGTTTGTTTTGATGGCGGTTTCTACTTTTTTCTAGACTTTATGATGTTTCTCTACACGGCAGTCGAAACCAGTCAGACTCTGAGGCAGTCCACTCAACCAAGAGACAGTATTCCTTAATGAAAGTGAAGTAGCACAGCCTGGAGGATCTACAACTGCTGCTGCTGCTGCTGCTGCTGCTCTGGCTTCTTCCCTCCAGGCCTGTCTACTGTTTAACTACTAGATATGCCTTGATTGAGATTTTCTGTGCAATAACAGGCAAATAAAATATTCAGTGTTTTTATTTGGATATAAATCACGTCTTTCCCTCGCTGCAACGCTGACTGCTTGAAATGTCGTTTGAATATAAGCTCCTTTTAACTACTTAAAATCAGTCTGGCTGAGAGCGTCAGCTCAATATAAACAGAAGAAAACCTAATTACATGCAACTTGAGATGATTCAACGCTTCTGATTTCACCAAACTGCACTGATGAGAGCTTTACATGAAGACAGGTTTCATCTAATCAAAGTTATATCTTTGCCAGCAGCTGAGATGGAAAGTGTTTACCACATTTAAACGTTAAATTTACCGGATTATTATTATATACAGTCGAACATCACTTAGAAGAGAAGCCTCCCTATAGACCCTACATCACCCTGCATGAGCTCCATGTCGTGCAGAGAGGGGACCAAAGGACTTTTCCACTTAACAGTCCATTTCTTGGAGCTCCCCGGAAGTCTTACCAGTTTTAGCTTCTCCTTCTTTCGTTTGCCAGCCGCTGACCCAGAGGAGCTGGGGCCCGACTCCTGGCCAACAGCGTTGCCGTCGTCGTCCACTTCCCCGTCATCCCCGTCGTCAAAGCACCACTCGGGGAGCGCGGGGGCAGGGGGCGCGTCCTCCTCGTCGCCATAGCGACGGAAAAGCTCTTTGAGGTAGTCTCCCTTGTAGATCCCCGGAGCCCGGGCCTGGCTGAAAGCAGCCACAGCTGCCTCGATGCTGATAAGAGACGGCAAGCACAGACATCTTTTTAAAAAAAAGCAGAGCTTAGTTTTTATACTTTTTAACACTCAGACTTTACTGGATTTGTCGTTTCAGATCCGAACTGAGATAATTTGTTAATTAATCAAACAACAACAAAAATAATCAGCTAATTTGATAATTGATTTGATTAATCTTTGTTTTCATGCAAAAATGTCAAATATTTGAGGTTTTTTGATCTCACATGTCTTATATTATAGTTACTTGAATTAGGACTGCAGCTAAGGTCATTTTCATGATATATATTAATCAGAATTTATTGTTTCGTCCATAAAATATTGAAAATAGGGTGAAGATCAAGATAAAATTATCAAATGTGCAAACAACAGTCCAAAATCTAAAAAAAACAAAAAAACATTCAATTTACAACAATATAAAACAAACAAAAGCAGCAAATCCTCACAAATGAGTGATTCACTCAAAAATTATTTAATCAGTCGTCAAATTATTTAATCAACTAATTGTTTGAAGTTCAAATTGAAATTTTCGGGATTTGGTTAAAACACGTTAAAACACATTACTCATAATGACAGGCGTAACAATTAAGCATGAAAGTAATCAACAGATTATTCGCCAATTAAAATAATCTTTAGTTGCATTCTTAATCATAACTCGCTTCATGTTGAGGGCACGTATCTTTAAAAAGAACCAAAACAAATAATTCTGCTCATGTTGATCATTTGATAGTAAACTTATCTTGCAGCACACATGACACTGCAACTGTACGAGGGCTGTAAATGCTCTCAGAATATTCATTACACAGGAAGTAGTGGGTGGTGGGAGGGTTTGTATCCAGCCTTCATGTCTACAGCTTCCAGGGATTTCAGACTGCTTTCTCAGACTGCTGCTCCACCTCTGACTAAAGACACATCCTCACACCCCTCCTCCTCGCCCCACCTCCACTTCTGCTCAGCTATTGTGAATTATTTAGCATCTCTGTCGTTAGAGATGACAAGCCCGGTCACTGCCAACCAGCTCGCGTTTTTTTGTGAAGCCTGAGTTGATCTGTACTGACAGTGTAAAACAAATACAAGAAAATCAGGAGAAGATGGAAGCTTCAGCTAAAAAAAAAAAAAAAAAAAGTCTGAAATGGGCGGGAGAGCTTGAAAACTGAGCAATGACGCAAGCCGCTTGGTTTGTGTCATTATGCAATCGTGAAGCTGCGCTCCCAGCGGTATTCAAAAAACAGGAGGAGTCAGTCCTTACCTCCAGTCCATCTTCTCCACAAGGTATGCACATATCAGAAAGCCTGTGCGGTTGAAGCCGTGCGTGCAGTGAACACCTTCAGGAGAACAAAAAAAGAAGAAGAGGCAGGGCAGCGGTCAAAAAAACTGAACTTCACTTTAAATTTACATTTATATTAAATCTTTATTTTAACATTCCTCGTGGAAGTGTGATGGTAAAATATGCTGCAAGCCCCCCTCCACTATCTATGCTCAGCGCCTTCATGCAATCAATTTAATATAGCATAACGTGAGTGTGGTGTCATTATTTCAATTGCCCTGTGGTTAGCACAATCTTATCCGATGTGTGTGGGGGGGGGTCCTGCCTACCTACATTAAAAGTCCGCCTGACAACCAGCTATTGCACGCACACACACACACACACACACAGAAGAAACCCAGGTATTGATGAAACATTCAGGGTGGTAAAGAGTGAATGAAAAGGGCACAGGATTAAAAAAAAAAAAAAAAAAAAAAAAAAAAACAGAAGTCGTGCTCTTATTTTGAAGTGAATTGGACACAGAACTCCTGAAGATTTTTGTCATATTTGTTCACTATTTTAGGAGAACAGCTCGAATTTTCTAACCAAGTGATATTCTCACAAACAAGCATCCTTCTGCAGGTGCACAGCGGGGTTCATATTACACTGAATTAAACCATCTGACTCTCACATCTTCCCAGCAATGCAAGTTTGCCTGGCAACGCTAGCAAGGCTAATGAAGATGAAATGAACCGACGTCAGAGGATGATGAGGGGGATGGTGGTGGTGGTGGTGGTGGTGGTGGGGGTCACATTTACGGGCCCAACTGTCTAATTTGGACATGCGTATGGAAGAGACAACAAAACCTAATCACCAGCTGGCTAAAGACGGGACATTGCAGCGATGACATTCACACATTCTGCTCTGATGTTGGAGCAATTTGATTTACACAAGCCATGCAGCAGTTAGAAGATCTGCTGAGGTATAAGAGAGCACTCTGCTGTCACCGATGTGAAAGTGCAACTTCGAAAGAATCTCACGAGACGGCTGCCCGGGTTCACTTAGATACAATGTCACAGCAAAATACAGGAAAATGTTTTGAAAGTGAAGTGAGAGGACGCTGCTTAGAAACAAAAGCTTAATTTTTCTAAATGACCTTAAATCTACCTTCTTGTTGTTTCTGTACAGTTATTACAGCCAAGTTATACACTGATACAAATATATTCAATTTTATTTATATATCACCAAATCATAATAACAGTAAAAAAAGAAAATCTTTATATTTTTCTTTATATTATTAGGAACAACAAGTGCAACCATGAGCAAGCATGTGGTGACGGTAGCGAGGAAAAACGTCTTTTTAACAGGCAGAAACTTCGAGTTAAAGACGGATGTGACAGAGAACTAAAAGGTAGAACTAAAAGGGAGTAATAATAATAATTGGAATAATAGTAATTGACCTGCATTAAAACTGCCCACGCTGAGCAGCATAACTCAATTTATTAGCTTCATTTGACAGAAATGCTAAATATAAAAATAAAATATATTGAAGTACATACTAATACATATTTATAAGCCGAGTGGTGCCAAGATCCATCATTTCCATGAAGTTAAAAAACAAAAAACAATCCAGTTGAATCCAGCCCACATAAACGCATTTACACAACACTGAACCGTTTAAAGCAAACGTATTCAGCAGCCAGCGTTTAGCCCGATGTCCTTTCACCTAGAAATCACCTACACAGTGTTCAGTGGGAGCGTTGTTTCTCATGTGAAACTCCCACACGTATAAAAACTAACCATAATGACTCGCACAACACTGTTTTTATTTGTTTGCTTTTTAAGAGTGTTGGATTAGAGCCATGCACATCAATCTCTAACAATGCTACATGGAGCAACTCTACGACCACCAGCACAAGACTGGGAAGCTGTCTGATGTTTAAAATATGTATGTATGTATGTATGTGTGTGTGTGTGTGTGTGTGTGTGTGTGTGTGTGTGTATAAACATGCTTAGTGGGAAAGCTGTGTGAACATTTTCAAATAATGGTCAAACTTTAGAGGAAGGCTGCACTCTGCTGGACACACATGGTAATGCTTCTGATGGGTCCAGTCCTGCACTCTGTGGTCTTACATTATAATGTAAGGCTGTTAATACTAGCTGTGGGATGCTGTTATATTTACATATATATCAGAGGAATGATGTAAACAAAGGCATTTCTTATTAATCTTAAAACCTAGTTTAGCAAACCTGAGCTACTTCATTTTATAAATGACCATGAACTAACTTTTTTTGAAAGAGTAATTACAACAAAATGGACACCAATATTCGTAACTATTATGATTTACTGGGCTGTCACAATATCAGTTTTATATTGGAAATCGACTGATTTGTTGTAAAGTACCTTTCTGCCATCTCGTGACTGTTTTGTTTATAGAGAATCTAAAGTTCCACATCAGAGGCAGATCTAAAATGTGAGGCGTTGATGTTGCGTGCCTCAGAGCTTATCCTGTTTATCCATGCTGGCATTGTTTTTCTGACAGTTGTGCATTGCAAACACATCAAACTCGTGTAACCTGCAACAACTTAAAAAAATTCTGCCACGCAGCACAGACTTCAATTCCAGGTGCAGGGATGAGAATCAAGAACTGGTTCCAAATAAAACAGTGGTGACTGGAGTCACATTCATGCCTTTTTTTCTACATGTTCAAACTCAGAGATACAGAATCAGATCTGTAAGCAGAATTACTAATAGCACTGGTATCACTACAATCTTAACAATTCCCAACCCTAGTTTGTTTCCAGTAAATCAATAATTCAGTTATGAGGCCATAAAACAAGTAAAATGTTGAGCTGTACAAATCAACAAAGCTGCTCAAGCTGAGCCATCAATGCTGGAAAAATATGAACTCTTAAATTAGAAAGATTTGGAGAATGGTGACAGCCCTAATGATTAAAGACTATTCATCTGTTTTTATCTGTGCCGGTTTTAAGGTATCAAGCATTCAGTTATTGCTATTCTAAAACAACATGGTCATTGCGAACTGCAGAGCATGCACGCACACTTGAGGACATTTGATCTTCTTCCACAGGACACAGGATAACATTAGTCTCTCCTGCAAAATAAGAGAGCTCGTACTTGAGATTCAGTGTGTTGTTCAGGCTCAGATTCATATCGGGCGGGGTGAATGGAAGCTTTGAATGTCTCAAGAGTGAAACTATGGCGGTGATAAAACAAACAAAACTAAATCTAGAAGAGTCATCGCTGAGGCAAAGCTGCTCTGACACTTCTGAGTAAATTAGAAACGGTGCAAACTCATTTAGAGACACAGCTGCTCCGACACTCCTTGAAGTTCTGCTTTCATACGTCTTCATATTCCACTGTGAGCTGAGCTGATACACAGCTTACTTCATGGACTTCAGTTACACTAATTAAAGACGGGCAGAGGGGCTTCCTTTGTTACTAATAATTAACTTCTGGCATTAAACTACATGGAACACTGCAACCACACACTGATTACTATTCTACTTTTCTCTACTACTAAATTGAAAATGACTCAATCTTCCCTCTGGTGTACTTCAGATACAACAACATCGAACACATGACAACAGTTTTGATTCTACTATTTCATATCTCTGTGAATCCCCTGTGATCCAAGCCTTCGATATCCAAACATATCATATCAGGGAGAGAGAGAGGACGACACACAGCAAAGGAAATGTCTGTGGACCACAGGCCAGAGTCAAATCCAGGTCGCCGAAGGAAGAAGGAAGCCTTTCGTACGTGGGGCGCACACTCTACCCAAGTCACCAGGACGCCCCTATTTATGAGCATCTTTCTGATCCACCTTGTGTACACAAGTATGCTGTAACAAGTGAATTTCCCCAGTGTGGGATCATTTAATGTTTCTGATTATTAAATATGTGAAAGCAGAAGTTGTCATGCAAGAGCAAACAGACATTTAATCTGTGGTTTCCTCACCTATCAGTTCTGTGGGATTCTTCTCCATGAAGTTTTCACAGAGCCTGATGAACATGTCGGTCGTGTCTTTTGAAGGGCATTCTCCATGGCTAACACAAACACAGCAGCACTGGTCTTAGTACATTACAACAGACTGAATTACAGCACTCGTTTAATGCATGGCAGCAGATTTACTCATACCCTCTACACTGAAGCTTCACGTATTTGACGCCTTCTTTCTCGATGTCGCTGCGTTCGTAAAAGCGAGAAGTGTTCGTCAAATCCACAAGCAAACCCATTTTCACCTGAAGAAAGAAAAAGACACGGCGAGATGTGAGTTTAAATCAAAATGTTTCTCAGAGCTTCACTCTTCACCGAGTTACTTACTTTTAAACTTTTTAAATAGTTGGACAGCATGCTCGGGTGAAACCTGTTCTCCTCTGCAACTTGATCATCATATTTGGGACCCAACATTGTTTTCATTGGCAGGAATTTACCTGTGAGAGGAAATACAAGTGATGAACCAGTCAAAGAAAACTCTGTACTCTGAATACGGGCCCTAGCAAGCCGATGAACTGATTAGTCGGCTTACCAAAAGCTTAATTTTTCTTTTCCAGGGTTAAATCACTGAATTCCCTGTTAGCTTCCACAAAAGGGGTCCACACAAAAACATCAACAATAATAAAACAATTTAAAGACAACAAACCGCAACACAACACAAGTTGAGTCATTTTTTTCCGAATAAAAACTGTTTTTTATCCGTCTGATGTTGGTGGGGAGCATATTTCAGCAAGAAGAAGCTCAGTAAAGAACAGTTCTCATCATACAATTTGTTCATACCAGATGACGAGTACTCACACCCAACACCTGACGTGTTATTATATTTATGACAGTGTGATGCATTATTCCAAAGAACAGTAAGCATGACAGAACAAAAGACTAGATCTTAGTTTAGCCTCCACAGCCAAGTAAATTGTTTATGCATCTCACACAGAGTACAAAAAAAACGATGCAGTACGTGATGTGGCTGCTCTGTTTTGAACAGTTTTTATGTTTTTTATGTGTTTTTAGCAGCACTTCACCAGATGACTGTGACGCACTTCAGGCACGACAGAACAAGTAAGATAAGTAATAAGCAAAACATTTCCTTGCCACAGTGACACAATTTCCCATCATGGAGACAATGTAATTAATCTCATCAGACCAGTTTAACGCCAGTTCATTTGGTCTTGCTCAACTGATATGTCAAATTATGCAACGCCCAGTCTGACTTTCTACAACAATTTCCATGAATGTTACTCATTCAAAATTTGGATGAATCACTCTATAAAGCTGGTGTGTAACAGGAAGTTTGCATAGTAAACAAATCAAGGAGGAAATACCCTCAGGTTGTTAAATGAGGCATGAAACAGAGGTCAAACTGTAATCAGACAGTAGGGTCATATTTTTGTTTAACTTATGACTTATTGACCTTTTTAGCCTGGCTTTTACCTAAGGTGTCTCGCCACTCACTGAGTTTTCACTGAGTTTTTAGATCCTGATCATTCCCTGTTTTACCTTTTATCCCCTATGCTCAAAGGTCTTATTTAGTTTTAACATTTTATTGTTGCAGTTTTTATCTTTGTTATTTTGGTTTTAATTTTTATGCAACTTCTTAACTTCTTCTTAAACTGTGCTTTTTACCTTCTAGGTTTTAAGTTACTTTTTATTTGTTTCGATGTTGTAGTTTTACGCTTTTTATTTTTGTCCTAATCTCTAGTTTTTATGCAACTGTTCTGTTGTCTAAATAACTGTTCGGTGTTGCCTCTTT
Source organism: Protonibea diacanthus (assembly GCA_028641955.1). Taxonomy (NCBI): domain Eukaryota; kingdom Metazoa; phylum Chordata; class Actinopteri; family Sciaenidae; genus Protonibea; species Protonibea diacanthus. The sequence goes on from CM053992.1 coordinate 17,616,283, forward strand.
CTGTCTTTATTCTGCTCTGTGAAGCACTTTGTGCTGCATCTCTGCCTGACAGGTGCCATGTAAATAAATAAAGCTGAGTTGAGTTGAGTGAAGATGAATCTGGCAATGCGATATCCAGTGAAGTACACATGCTGCACTACACACATCATGACACAGCCATGACTACAGCCATGGTTTGTTTTGACACGTGATGCTTGGACAGCGATGCTAGCAAACTCAGCAGCACTTTTCAAACGGAGATTAAATGAAAGAAAACACGGCACACACAGACGTGTTCAAAATTATTAAGTCAGTACAGTTGTTAGTTGGTTAAAAAATAAATAAATAAAAAGGTACGCATGTCTGCGAAGAGTTGAGCTTTGACGCTAGTTAGCGCGCCATACAAAACTCCATTTAAAAAAATATGACAAGCTAAGATGGGCTTAGCTACAAGTGGCAAATATATATACAGTCCTAATTAAACGCCCGCCTTTAATAGTTCCATCCACAAATAGTTCCCTCTTTAGTTGCTTCATTTAAATAAAAACTGACATTTGTTTGGACTACACTGCTTGTTGTGATGCTAGCCTTGCAAATCCTAAGTGACTGAAAATAGGCAAAAAAAAAAACACAGCAAAATGCCGCGTGTAATATCAGGACGTTTATTAAATTAAAAAGTGGATAATAACATTTAATTTAGGACAGCCAGTCATGTTCTGTCAGTATCCTGTGCAACTGACATAAGCTGTATTAAAATACGTGGCTAACGGCTAACTGTTACGGCTACTAAGTGGCCAACTATAGCAGCAGTAGCACTACGTGAATTAAGCTTGTTATGGTTGTTTTTATTTCGTCTTACATGCCACTGGTTGTCCTCTTCTGGGACAATTCCGCCATCGAGGAGGAGGTCCGTTATGTGACATGTTGAGGAAAGGGGTTTTGGTGCAGTGGATATTAGCAGCTTAGCCTGTGTGCCTGTACGTCTCTCTCTCGCTCTCAAGACCCAACGGTGTGATCCTCCTCGGGCTGTGTGTTCACTCGAGCACCGCGGATTCAAGGCCCTCTGGGTGCTAATTCAGGAGAATCGTCCAACAACTTTAAGCCCGGTCAACATCCTGACGGGCCGGCACGGATTTAAACGAAACATATGTTGTTACGACTCACGGTAGATTAGCATCCCCGAAAAAAATGTGTAATCTGTTTTTAAAAAATGTCTCTCTTAAATTCAGGTGGTTAGCAACGAGCTAACGCAGCGTCAGTACAGTCACCAAGTGTGCTAGCCAGCTAGCGCTAAACTAGCTCGTCTTCTTCCTGATGGGTAATGTCTGTAGTTTCGGACGACGACCGACGTTATACTGCCACCTGCAGGTGAATGTGAGAGGTGACATAAAATTGTTTTGTTTAAACTTTAGGACACAGGTCACTCATAGGCGGACCGGGGTCCATCCTGCCGGTCTCTGATTGGCCGGTACTCGCTGCCTTCGTGAGTTAAGGTATGAGGACTGCGATTGGTCAAAGTGTGGAATGTCAGCCAATCACAGGCAGAGGAGGGCGGGACAGTGACAGGGAGAGAGAAATATAAAGGAGTGAGGCGGCAAGAGAAAGAAAAGCGGCTAAGCTGTGAGTCAAGAGGGAAAGTTGACACCGATTATTGTTATGAAAGTACTTATTATTCATAATAGTTGAAGTCAATTTGACTTTGCTTTTACTTTTATTATTTATTTTTTTAATTATATATTTTATTTATATATTTTATTTATTATTTATTATGGTATATAGCCCTCCAGAGTCCAGAGCTGCACTGAAAATAAATATTGAAATGGCATTAAATTATAGCTTTCTTCTTTCTTTGATTTGAGTTGTCGACTTCACACAGTGGAGATGTTGATACAATGACAATGCTACTTCAATATATATAAATTATTTGTAATATTTAACTAAATTATAATGCTTAACTTAAACGTGATGATGCTGTGGAACTTTACATGAGGAAATCTCCATAAGCTTCCATGTTAAAATGTCCAACTTCACAGCAGAAATAAACATGTTTACAGCCATTTTGGTTTCTTGGTTAGTTCTGGGTTGGTAGGTGGAGGGATCACGTGAAGGTGCTGCAGTTTCTTGGAGCAAGACAAGACAAGACAAGACAAGACAAGAAATATTACCACATACCACAGACATCAAGGAATATCCATGCAACTTTTCAATAAATGGGAACATCACCCAAAAATGCCATTTTGACCACATCACCTACGCATTTGAAGTTTGGACAGTCACTACATCCACGCCTTTTCCTATTTTTTAGATTAGAGGAGCAAGGACTGCCAACGTGGTGGCAGCCAGCACCACAGATAATAAGCTTCAAACCAGCTCTTCTGTGAGTGATGTCTGTTCTTTATACTGTCAACGTTTAGGATCAGTCACTCTCTTTCTCTCTCTACAAAAAATTAAAAGAACATTGATGTATGCCGTTCATTCTGTGAAGTGTGCTGTCATGTTTTCTGGTATTTACTCTGGACCTGCGTCCAGCTGCACGGATGTGTCAGCAGACTGACTTCAACATTCCGCGTAAGCATGTATTGTACTATTGTTTCACAATTTCCTCTTCTGCAAAAAAAACACACACACACACACACGCACACGGTGTGTACTCTAATCTCAGCCCATGTTAGCAGTCCATTAAAAACACACCATGCAGTCAAACAACACAGAATACTGTAAACAACAACCTTTGGGTGCTTTATTTAACATGTTTTGTTTAATATTTTACACACTGTGATTTCCACTTTTGCACACCTGGTCGTGTTTGTTGTTGCTACATGTTTAATACTATACAACATAACAATAATAATAATAATAAAATGAATGCCAGCTTTCAAACCCATTTAATTGAGTGCATACAGTATGTATTAAATGTTACAGTATCTTTTTGCTGATTAATACAAAAACATTTCACATTTTTAATAAATATAATAGTTTGTGATAATACATTACATTATGCCTGCTAACAGCTCATTGAGTCTGAGTTCTGTAGCTATTTGTTGTTTCATGAAAAACAACAGATGCCACACTATTAAGCAGCTTATGTATAGTACATTTTTTACATTGAATTCGAGCTGTGCAGAATAAAAAAATACAACAAATGACAATTTTCCGGTGTCGAGCAAGCAGGTTACGTTAAAGACAGACATCAGTGAAGCAGGAAACATGAAAATCTTATTATATTACATAGCTAATATTTACATAAATGCTCAGCATGCTACCCTTGGACAAACCAGGGCTTTGTGATATAATATAACTCGTACATGTACATATTTGTTTTATTATTTCAACCTCCACCGTATAATGTAAACAAGAGCAAAACCAGTTGCTGGAGGGGATATACACTTATCTCCATGTAATTATCTCTGCAGGAAACATCAAGTTGCAGCTACACACACAATGTTTTCCTTTAAATGTTACATATTTGTGCTACATGTCATTTTTCTTTTATGCAGAACATTTGTTACCCAGGTGGTTCATCAGATTACACTCATTCTTTCCTTAGTGGACACCATGGAAGTATTTGGCAATATTAAACCACATCCACTCTCCTTCATGGCTCACTGACTTATTGATGAAATACATGGTTTTTTCCCCCCTTTCTTCTATCTGGCCCGACACTAATCAAACATGTCTAAAGTGACATAAATAGTAACTGGTGGCATTTTTTCTTGCTGTTTCACAGGAGCTCGTTTGAACTGCTTAATGGCCCTCGGGGCAGGGGTTTCCACAGAAGTCTGACTTCGATATGGACTGGAGAGGACGCTCTCTGAAGGAAGCAGCTCTGTGCATTCCTCAGGAGAAGATGAATTTTGTGTCCCTGCAAGTTCAACCGGGTCTTGCTTCTGTATGTGTGTATCCAAGACTGCGGCTGGACCAACGTATTCCTCTGTGAGGTCACTGGCTGGGTTATCATTACACCGTGGGGTGAGAGGAGGGACGGACATTCTCTGATCTTGCTCTGTGTAAACTGTGTCACAGGGGCTTTCGGCTGGATTTAGGAATGGCTGGAAGGAGCATGTTCCCTATGGACACATCGACACAGACATACAAAGAGTGAACATAAAGTGTTACTTTGATACAGAATCATGACAGTGGTGCAGTGTCTCCATACATCAACTCAACAGATGACTAAAAGAAATTAAAAGGTCTGTGATAATCAGAAGTGATCTGGAAGATTACAAGTAAATTATTGTCCTTTTCTCCTGGGAGCAATCTACAATTAAAAATACACGATGGATATTAAAGTAATACACATGGGAGGGAGGGCTATTGTACTGAGTATCAGCACAGATTTGGTCGTAGGCATGAAGCCACTTTTATACAACAGCTCTACAAGTGGCATTTATTAACTAATGGTAAAAGTTGACAACAGATTTAATCATTTTTTGGCTCTGCCAAAACAAACAGTTCAACAGCTGGAAGCAGGCAAAGGGACAGGAAAACACGCGACACTGAACAAGAGTTCCAGCTCTGTCCTGGTCTGCCCTCTAGACTCCACAGAGGAAGTTTGGGGAGAGGAGGATGTTAGCAAAGCTGACATCCATCATGAACATCTCCTCTCTCCTCCTGCTTGAAGCTCCTTTAACAACAGACTGCTACTCCTACTATGTAAGAAGGCTGAATTTCCCCAGTGCGGGATTATTAAAGTCTATCTTATTTTATCTTAACTGGACTAGGACTGTCGCTAATCCTAAACATAAGCACATTTCCTGAGCACTAACTTGTGAGCTCCTTTGTGTAGGTCGACATGTTGCCCACTGAAATAACTCTGCTAACAACAAAATCCAAAATGTAAAGTTTGGACGGAAATAGATTTTATCTGTCGACATATGACGTCCTTTATCTTGTGTTTTCTTAAAGTGATAATGTTTTTATGGTAATTGTTAAATATTTCTTAAAGGGAGTTTGGTGTAATATTTTCTAATGTTTTGTCCCCAATACAAAAACACTAAGTAACCGTTAAGTACGATAAGATTGTAAATGGTTAATCCTTGAGTGTGTTTTAAACATACACTACAGCTGCAAAGTTTGTTACAATCTCATATTGATGATAATAGATGAAGACCATTAGTGTAACGTTAACGTAATGGTTATATTATAACACCTGTAAAGCGGAGCATGCATCAGCATGTAGTTGAAGGTCTAAATGCTGTTGAGGTCTACAACTTCTTTAGACTTGATTGATTAAAAAATGTATGAATAACTGCATAAAATACTTTAAAAATGTTGATTTAAATGCTTAATTCTTCTTGTTGGGAAATACAATTTACAGTGGGGCTGCAACTAGCTAACTTTCTCAAATAAAATAAACAATTATTATTATTATTATTTTACTGTAAACTGTTTAAAAATAGTGAAATACTGTATGTTTATTAAAATGTATTAGAACCAAAGATGATCTCCATAAGGGGAGATTTGTGGATTTAAACCACTGCAATGTATTTATACTTTTTAACTATCCATTAAATAAAGCAACGCCTTTTTTCCTCTTTAACTACAAATGACCTAGAAGTGAATTATCTCAATCTCTCAATTACTTTAAAACAGATGTACTTGTACTGTCACCTTTTCATCACTCGACGATCGCCACCAAGCTAGAGAACTGTTACGAGGGTTAGGCACCGGCTTCTCCTTGAACTTCCTCCACCTAAAAAAAAAAAAACAAATTTTCAGCTTCATTAGGAAACAATTTCTAAATTTAAGGGTTATTCACTGTACAACCACAAAATCTAATGCAATATGCAAAGACTGAAACGTCCTTGGTTCAGTGTCTTCTATATCACATTTATCGCTGACAATGAGTGACAAGTGAAAAGACTGAAACTTACTGAACAGCACAGCATAATCCAAGAGATAGCACAAGGATTATAAGGATGCTTCCGCAGATGCTGAGTGCAACGATGAGCCTCGGATCTGTCAAAGAAAAAAAAATGAATCATGCTGCTTCAGTTTGTTGACCACAAAAAACTAACATCTCCAGAGCTCTAAGAAGAATGACTCATTAACAGGAAATGGCCAATAAATTATGGCTATGGCACCTGGGTTACTCACATGTTGTCATGTGCGTACCAGAAGCTAGAAATTAAATGAACAACTCTTTTGTGAAAATATTTAGATATAAAACAATAATTATATTCCAGGCAGGCATCATTGCTGTCTTCTGCTATTTGATGCCGCCTCACCTCCGACAGCGCCGGAGCTCTTGCTTGCAGCTGCTTGCATGCTCGTGCCTGTTTTCAGTTTTGGTACTGATATCCGAAAGCTGTCGTGAACCAGGCAAGGGCAGATCCTAATCAAAGCAAGATTGTGTAACTTTTGTTGGACTACGACTACTGTAGCCACAAGTGTCAAAAGTGATGATTCCGGCTTCCTACTCTCCGTCCAGTGCGTCCCGGAGGAGATAAGAAAGGAAGCACTGAAGCAACTTTCCTTAGCATTTAGCGAACAATTTAGCAGATGTATAGTCTTAGGAACCTTCCTAAGACTATACGACCGGGCCTCCAGTGTCTAAAAATGGTAGTTTATATAAAACAAGAAGAACCAAAAAAGAAAAGTTAAAGCTTGTAAGAGGGAGCATGTGTTTTTCTCATCATATAATTTGCATCAAATCTCAGCACAACAGCACAACCAAACATGCCAAAGCATGCGCATCACACAAGTCATGCATCTGTTGAGCTTAAGCACAAAACAAACTGCAGAAAAATCCAGAGCCAGATCTGTGACGAAATCTACAGTTTTCAGTCACAGATCTGTGACTGCAGCCTGTCAGTTCAGTCCTGTCAGGCAAGTACGGACATTCATTAGGAAGGAAGGAAGCCCGTACAGAATACTCACCAAATCTTTTGCTTGTGAAGAACTTATTCTCGCTTTGGGTAGCCCCTGTAAGAGCTGCGGCTTTGACGTAGACGTTGTATTGGGTTTCTGGATTTAGGTCTTTCAGAACAAAGTGCTGCATTGTGCTGTCTACAGTAACATCTAGAAGAAAACCATAACAGAGATGCCACAAACAGTTAATAAGTAGCTTCAGTTGGTGTGCAAACTTGCAAACAAGTCTGTGGTGGACTTACTGAGCTGTGGTCCTTCCAGTGTACTGTAGAAGATGGTGTAGTTGACTATATTGCCACTGCATGGCTCCCGTGACTTCACTTTCCAGCTCACAACAGCACTTTTGTCTCTAGCCTGAATGTTCTCGATAGAGACATTCCCTGGTTCTGTATGTATGGATCACATTTTCACAATCAGACAACACAACAAAAGAAACAATGTTTTCAAAATCATAATAAAAAACGATGGAAAGCGATGTAACCTCCGACTCTGGAGCAGATCTGATGGGCCGTTGTGCCGTGACCTGTCTTGTCGTCAAAGAGGGGAGTCACTGTGATGTTGTATGGCTTCTTATCCAGGAGATCTGTAAGGAAGGGAACACTGCTCTGAAAATCTATGATGGGAAAGCCATAGATGTAATTCTCCTTCCACGACTGGTCATGCTTAGTTTTTTAGCCACATTAGCTTTGGGAATTAGTAATATTTCCGTTCAATGAATGGATTGTCGTGACATTTTGGAATGATTGAATGTTCCCCAGAGACTGACAAAGTCTGCTGGTTTTAGTGACCTTATACATTTTCCCACAACAAGTTGACATTTTGTTGTTGTTTTTTTTTAATTTTCTTTATCAGATAGCAACCGTAAAGAGATGACAGGAAATGAGAAAAAGAAAAGCAATAATTGTCCCAGCCCAGGATGCTTCAGCCTGTCCCAGTGTCAGTCCTCAATGTCCCAATCCCTAAACCACAGAGGAGCCCCGACAACAATTAATGTCATCCAGTCCAGGATGAACTGTGCAGCAGCTTTATTTGATTTATGTTCTTTGTGTGTTTGGCGTATTGCACACCCTGTCGATTTTATTCCTGTTTTTACTGTAACTGGTGTGCTGTCTCAGATTTAAGATCATGGACGCTTTGATTGACAGGCTGGCGTCGTTACAGATGGCTTTGAGCACCCAGGCGTCATTCAGCCCACAGCCAACATGGCGGCAACCAGAGCTGCAGATTTTGAGCTTCTTCAGAGCGGGTGACGTCACGGATACGCTTTACGATACAATTTCAGAGATGCAGAAATGTTAAATCTACATTTTTTTCTTCATAGTGTTACAAACGTGAAAAACAAACCACACAACTGGCCACACACAGCGTGGAATTGGTGATTGCTGCATACCGTACTGCTCTCTCTCTCCATGACTCAGATTCTATCCGCAAGACTCATTTCATGCAACAAAGTTAAGACACATAAAGTATTTAATACACATCCATCATTCTATCTGACATCTATTATGGCTGTATGTGTTTCTTTCTCTTGCCTCTTGCTCTGTCCAGGCCAACTTGAGTGCTAACTGAAGTGCCCCTAGGCTGGGCAGAGAGGAGTTTGAGCTTTGAGTCATCCTGGGATTTTGTATTGCTTTTGATTTAATCGTGATTTAGCGTCATGGCTGTTTGTATGATGTTGTTAGGGTTGGGTACATTCAGACAGGATCAGACACTGCGGCAATGTGTCTGAGTTGCTAGGGGTGTGTTTTTTTTTTTGTTTGTTTGTTTTGAACAGAACCGTTGTGAAATCAGGGTAGAGTATCAGAGTTTAGTCAAGAATCTACCTGGATAGTCTCAGTTTCAGAGACATTTGGGGCTGACCGTAGAGGTTTGACTGATCGTCTGATCGTCTACACTACCCCCATGGAAAACCTGCCACAGCGCTGCATTCTGTCTGGATCTACCCTAACGTTGGGTTTTAACAACACCCATCAACTATTCCATGTCTGTTGTCTAACCTACCAAACAGTGTCGCATTAGTGTACTTGGTCTCTTTCCAGTAGTATTGATTTCCATTATGGGTGTAGTCGATTATGTAACCACGGACAGGCTGAAGAGGAGCCTTCCAGCTGACCAGAATAACGCCTTCACGGGTTGAGGTCTGGATGCCGGTAACTTGAGGGAGACCTGCCAAGTGAGAAGTGAAAAGAAGCTAATTGCTTGATACTAAATCACTAACGTGCATCAGGGCGAGGCATTATTCCATTAAAATGAAGCGATATGAAGTGTAACCCATTAGGAAGGCAAAATCAATAGCATTAAAACTCACTCTCGTCAATGGCTGGAACATAAACTGAGTCCTCCACAGAAAGGGATCCGTTATGGAAGGCTGTGAGATTTATTCTGTGTGCTTCTTGGTTCACATCAACGTCACACATTGAACTGCCACATAAAGTATCTGTATGATTTACTCCAGTCATGAGGTCCTTGTAAGGAGTCTGTTTGATGGTGTAGGTAAATGTCTCTTGACATGATGAAGCAATCTCCTGCGTATGGACAGTTTGAAGCACTTCAGTCAATAAGAGACGTAAGAAGCATATGTTCTAGGAAATGTGGGTTGAATTATGAGTTTGGAAAATGAGGAAGTGAAATCCAAAAAAAAATTATTTGTAACTTCCTTACCTTCCACATGGCACGAACCTTTCTAATGCCATTTTTCTCTGCTTCAGCTACCGTTCTCCACAGACGCAGCCTCACATCGCTCCCTGTAACGGGTTTAAAACACACTGAAAACAACAGGACCACTGCACACACCTAAAACAGGTTTGAGCTCAACAGCTGAAACTGGAAATTACTTGCTGTCAGTCACCTAAACTCATTTTAACAGTCACGCTATGTGGTACTTGTTGCAGACAGACATTCACACGCAAGTCCCATCCTGAAACTCAAATGTGCCGACAGCGCTTCCCGACTTTCGTTCCTTCACAGAGGCAGCGATATAAGCTCTGACTTGTTTATCTGAAGCAAAGTTAAGTGCACATACATGAGCACCATTATTAGCGTATGAATTGTAGTTGGCATAGAATCATGTTTTTTCTCAGTATTAATTCGTGGGAGGCTTTCAAGGAATATATGTCATTAGAGCTATTCCTGTTAGTCTGAGTCATCAGAGTACCATTTAAAAACATGTACAGTGTATTTTAGCGCAACAAACTGAACAAATCTCATCAAGCCACAATGAAACAGCCTTAAATCGACTAAAAATCTCATAATCTTTCCAACATTTAAACTTGGATTTTATAAACATTTATGACTTTTTGTAGTTTTAATATCCCCTGTAGAGTTATCCGGAAATACAGCAGGTCTGATTCGGGTCAAAGAAAGCTGTGATAATCAGCAACTGGAAGCTCTAATACGATGCTACGAGCATCACGCTTTTCTAAGCAATAATAATAACACAGTATGAACAATTTATTTGTTATGAATGAGTGCTCCTTGAACTTCATGAGCACCAGTGGTGTCAAATTATTGTCTTTGATATGTGCGGCTACAATACCGTGGCTTGTTGATCTACAGGCTTGTCCCTGCAGGCTACAAAAGTTCAACAATAATGTAAAATGCTATTTTAAAAAGCAGGGCAGAGGTGCATTGCTGATTTAGTAACCTCTCGTCAGTCTTAACATTGTTCTTACATTTTAGTTTGGTCAGAACCGTCTTCTCCTGGCTCCAAGCACTCCAGGGGGCATCCTCTAAAGCACACCGGGCAGCAAACGTGTAGTTACTGCAGGAGTCGAAGTTCTTAATGGTCATTGTAAAAATTTTTATATCGAGAGAGAGAGTTTCTCTGAGCACCGTCTGGGAAAAAACAGCCAGATTTCAGTTAGAAACATCTATTAGGGAGTCTGAATCCAAAGTTTATTTCCTAAGGCAGTTAAAATGAGGTTTGCGTCTTACCTCGGGAGTTGTTTCATTGACAGCCTGGAACAGAAATCACCACAATCAGCCATGAAACAGGATTTCAGAATCAAAAACAGCTGTACTAGTTTTTCAGCGGTAATATGGTGATCAAGCTGAGGTGTTAAGTCTCATAGCTATTTTCTGATTTAGTTTATTTTTCTGCACTTGCTTTAATCAAGCATTGCTCATTATCGTTCAGAGCGTGATTATAAACAGACACGGGGGGAAAAATGTTCACACAAAAGTCTCAACAGCTGGCTGTAAAGTGAGGGGTCAGTACAGTTTCCACAGTTTCATTGTTGTTTCCAGAAAATGCTTCAAATGCTACATTCAGGAGATCAAAGAGAGACATACAGTACCTTCCTGTATTTGACTTGACAGTGTGTTGTTTTTATCTTTTGCAGGATTTCACCCGTAACCAATATATGATCCGAGGTGGTAGTTACGTCTAACTTCGGGCTGGCAATTTGCACTGAGGGAATATGATTATGAGGATACATCAAAATTCAGAAAGGTACAATGTTAAAACACAAAGAGATCATTGAGAAATATATTTGATCTTCATGGTACTTACATATTTTGAATGGGTCAAATTCATAGGTGTCAGAGGATATTTTCCAAAAAGGAGTTTTAGCTCTCACAGTAACATTGAAATTGGCTGAAAGAGGTATTTCTCCAGCTATTTTAGAATATTCAGATATGCAAGTTGTTTCATGTGAGTTGCAGATTTCATGCCAGGATTTACTGAAAGAAATACATGTTGTATATTTAGTACATACATCAACAAGGCAAAGAGTTAATCCTGCATCAGTTCTTACACAAAAGAAGGAAAATAAGAAACCCACCTCAGTACAGTGTAGTTTATATTTCCTATTTTTTGAGAAAATGAAGAATCAATCTGGTGCTCCCAGTTGCACCTGAACTTGTGGGGTATACCTGGATGTTCCAGGTTACTATAATACAACATGCATGATATGTTTCTGGGTCTTGCTGTAGGGAAATAAAAGCAATTCGGTTATGTCATATATTTCATGTTATTGCAGGCATTTTAAGTTTTAGAATATAAGTGCAAAAAACAAAACAAAGCACTTCTTACAGTACGATCTGATGATGGTGCCCCCGAGGATACGCTCAGGGTCTGCAGTGTGGCATTGTAATGTAGCTTCACTATAAGTGAAGTTCCTCAGTGACAGGACTGTGTGCGAGGAGTTGATGGTGTTTGACAGGCTTTCATCTACGCGGATTCTGTTCAGTGTCCAGAAGATTTTGCTATGGAGATTTTTAACACACGAAGACTGGCACACTATCTCGATATCAGATCCCACTTCAATGTACTCATCTTTAGGGATGACATTGCAGGTGCTGTTATGCAGGCCTACAAGAAAAGATGATGACATTACCAGGACAGCTAAACATTTTAGGAAATACACTTTTTAGCTTTTTTTTTTTTTTTTGCAGAGAGTTAGATGAAAAGATTGATCTTACGTTGTGCTGTTGCTGTTTAAGCTAAGCTAAAATAACCTACGGCTGGCTGTAGCTTCATATTTAGTGCACAGACATGAGAGTGGCCTTTTCATCTATTGCAAAAACGATAGTAAGCATGTAATAATTTCCTAAACTCTTGAGCTATTCCTTGAAAAACCACATGGTGAGATCACTGACAGCTAAGAAGACAAATGCACACTCCACACCCTTGTAACTGAAAGTTAAAGCATTTACTCGTTTGTATCGAGAAGAACTTGAGCATCAGCTGTTACTGTATGTGTTCACATGCTGAACAAGTGTGTTTGCCGGTAGTAATTCCCAGAAATGGCCAGTGAATATTATAACATAGAACAAAGATGTTTCTACCATGAAGCTGAGCAAGGGCTTCACTTCCAGTTATCTGATGTTTAATTCACACAGGGAGAAACCCATCGTTCCTTATCTTTCAACAGGATGAGATAATAGACCAGAATGGAGCCACAGTATCTTGGTGGATCTAACAAGCTGCTGTATGTGAATCACAATGCTATTTGTGTTGGTTTGTTTTGTTAGTTGAATAACAAATCATGTCACTCCAGAGGAGTGTCCACTGTGATTTCTCGAGCTAATTCTGTAGAGTGGAAATACTCATGCTCTTCTGCTGCCTGTATCCTCTATGTCAGTATCTGGCACAAGGAAAACACATAATCCCTCAGAGTAACGGTCATTGCTGTCTTGTTAAATGTTAGCTCAGTTTGTTAGCCAGACTGCCTGGACTCTGAGCTTAGAGCACCGGGGGTGAGTGTTAATGTTTGCACCACAGCTGTTTCTGGATCACCGGGTAAAGGAGGTTTTCAGGCCCGGGGCAGGGTAGAGTACTAAAGGGGAGCGGAGCCTGTGTCATTCCAGAACAGGAGCTGGGCATGCGGGCAATGTGACTGGTCTGAGCAGCCAGTATAGAAATAATGACAGAGCTGAACAGACCAAAGGGGACGTTGACAAAGGAAGCCAAGAAGAGGAAAGGGTAAACCCGGGACTGATTTTTAGTTGTTGACGAGAGCTTGGTGAAATAAAAAGCTGAAAGACAGACGCCAAGCTGTTGAGCAAGTAAAATCAAAGCAAGTACATCAAGCAATCATTTTCCAAATTACAGCAATGTTACCTGAGTTCCCAGACGCCTACAGAGTGTATTACAAGAAGAAGTGATGCAACAGAGTGGAAAACATGACCCTGTCCCAACATTTTGACAACATTTGACAAGTTGTCCTACTTTCAGATAAATATGTGGTTTTGATGTTACACACTTTTCACACACACAACGTGTCATTTTTTTGGAAACAAGTTTGTTTTTTCTGGTAGAGCAAAAACACATGTTTGAAACAAAGTCAAAAGAGAAATATTTAAGGATAAAATGATTCTCCTGAGTGCTGGAAAGCAGGAGAAAATCTCTCCTTAATGTTGGGTTCCAACTTAAGCTGCAGTGGTTTTGACAAGTCACTCCCATCCAAAAAAAAAAAAAAACCCACAGACCACATACACAACATTTTATTGAGGTAAAAGCTCTGTGCGCCATCTGCATAGTAAAGGGAATAAAGAGTTTAACTCTGAGTTAGTAAATGTCAGTTGAATCCACTTTATCCACGATACTAAATATATATTTAATGGTATTAATAACAGGACGAAATCCTTCAGTTGGTTTTCATGATTGTTGTAAGGTTTCACCTCCACTGGAGTTTAGTGGGAACAATTACACACATGAAAAATACATCATGTATTGTATCTAGTTCTATGACCACACCAGGTTCCTCCAAATGGAACATATTTACTGTAATACACTTTGAATTGCAAATGGAGGACAGACACCTACGCCAAACAGTATTAGTCACTGGCTTATTCTTAATTGTTGCTGACTAAGATGAAATAAAATTGCGGTATGTGTCTGCTACTTTTTTCCAAAAGTCTGGCCAATGTAGCGTTACTGATTGATAAACCTTAAGCCACATTGTGTAACTTTTCGACCATTAAATAACAGATAATTTTGACAGAGTTTTTATCAGGTGAATGGTGTCTCTGTCATTCCAAGTCTGCATCCTGTACGCCTGTTACTGCACTATGTAACTTTGTGCTCCGGATACGATCATAAACTGGAAACTGGATCATATCTGTGTTATGTTAGCTCAGTTTGTTAGCCGGGCTCAGAGCAGCAGCAGGAGAGTGTTAGTGTTTGTACCACAGGCGTTTGGATCACAGAGAAAAGGAGGTTTTCAGGCCTGGGGCTGAAAATGCTGACGGGGAGCAGTGCTAGTGTTGTGCCAGAACCAGAGCTGTGCTTAACTCTGCCTCTATAGACATAATGACGAACAGACCAAAGGGGATACTGACAGAAAAAGCAAGGAGAGTGAATAAGGAGCCGCAGGACAAGAGTAAATCTGGGACTGACTTTTAGTTGTTGATGAGATCTTGTTGACATAAAAAGGCTGAAAGACAGACTGGGCTGGGCTTTTTGCTGTTGGACTAGTAAGTCATATTAGCTGGCTGCTACGTCTTGTGGTGCTGCACTGTTTTTCATCATAAGTAACTGTAACACGTGTACGGCTGCCCAATTTTACAACAAACTGCACTGATTATATGAAGCCCTGTTAATTTCATTGTTCCTGATCTGTTTCAGCAAGATCAGCAAGTTGTGTGGAAAAAGTCATGATGATGAACTGTCAGCAGAGAAACTCTCTATGAACCAGATGTCGATCTACGCACATATTTTCTGCAGGAATTCGGAAAGAGTTGAACAGTGAACAGTTTTCAGTCACATAGTGCATCCTCAGCAGCAGGATTGATCCCAGACTCTGATCCTTACACTCCATTGACGCAATTCCAAACTCTGGTGTTGGTTATGGATGACTTAGAGAACACAAGGTGCTTGTCTTCTATTATCTAACGAGCAGTATAAACCTGTGCTGGACGTGCCATGGCAGTGGTGTGAATTTTTGAGGGTCATGTTTTTGCACATTTACAATAATATTTGTCAACTTAGAGGTATTTTAAATAGTTAAACCCAAATATTAAATGTTACACCTAATTGTTAAATGTTACATCTAAATGCTAAATTTAAATCTAAATCAAAATGTTAAATCTAATTGATAAAACTAAATGTTAAATCTAAATCTAAATCTAAAAGTTAAATCTAAAAGTTAAATCTAATTGTAAAAGTTAAATCTAAATCTAAATCTAAAAGTTAAATCTAATTGTAAAAGTTAAATCTAAAAGTTAAATCTAAATCTAAATCTAAAAGTTAAATCTAAATCTAATTGTTTTGGGTGAAACTAAATATTTAACTAATATGCAAATTCAAAATGCTGGTAACTGGTACCAAAAAAAAATAAAAAAAAATTGGAAGAGGTCAGAGTGTGTTTATAGTGTCAAATAACAAATAAACACCATCTCATCTGGGGAAATGCACTCTTGGACATGGATTATCATGATAATAACTACCTAAAATATCAAACACGTATTTATGATGTCTTTAACCAACACGTACTTCTGTGACTCAAACATGAGTCAACAAATTGGGCTAGTTTGGAAGCTTTATTGGAGCTTATATTGCTGTTCTGATTGAAGCTGAATTGTTTTCTTTTGGGCTCTTTTGTGGTGGAGCTATAACAAAATCTCTTGCTGTGCTAGTGTACTCATATTGCATACTGAAGTCTTCCTGTAGCTGCTTCAAGTGGAGTCGATTTCCACCTGAAACCATTTGTGTAGTAACAGGAAGTGTCGTGACCAACCACCAACTCCTTGTTCGATGAAAACTGGTAGATTTGGACTTTTTTGGGGGCATTTTATTGTCGGTGGATCAGTTTCTAATATTGGAAGGGAAGACTGAAAGAAAAAATGCAGACAAAAGTGAAGTGAAACAGTAGTTGGAAACCCCAAAACAGGCTACCACATAATATTATACGGTACTACTATATCCTTCTATTGTTCCTTGACAGGCAATTAAGCTGAGATTGAGTGTATGCCTCCCATGCACTCAATCTCATCTTAAATTCCTGTATATCACTGTGACTATTCTGTGTACATTACACCCGATTCACTCTTAATAGCTGTAATATCTCATCCAAGCTTAGTGAAGGAGAAGTATTGAGAATCCAGTTGCTTTCAAGTCAGAGAGACATCCAGAAACAAATAGCATTTTCTAGATAAGATATGATCCAGTTTCACCAGATTAGCTGATGGTGTGTGACTTGGCACTAAGTCTAAAGTGTTACACATTTCATGTGGGTGATTGTATCCGGAGATAGATAGTGATATAGTGCAATAACAGACATACAGGATGCAGACTTGGAATGACAGAGACACCACTCACCTAATTGCAAGTCTGATGAAATGATTAAGCATCTGTTATTTATTATTTTATGATCGAAAAGTTACACAATGTGGCTTTAGGTTTATCACTCAGTGACGCTACAATGGCCAGACTTTTGGAAAAAAGTAGCTGGCACAAACCTCAGTTTTATTTCAGTTTCGAGCCCTTGGTAGACAATTAAGAGCGAGCTGGTGACTAATGGCGTTTGGCGTACGTGCCATTTCCAATTCAACGTGGATTACGGTAAATACGTTCCATTTGAAGGCACCAGGTGTGATCATAGAACTAGATGCAATACATAATAATGTTGCAACTTAAGGATTTCTTCCAGTCATTAATACCATTAAATATATATTTAGTATCGTGGATAAAGTGGATTCAACTGACATTTACTAACTCAGAGTTAAACTCTTTATTCACTTTACTATGCAGATGATGCACATATTTTTTACTTCAATAAACCGGTGTGTATGTGGTCTGTGGGTTTTTTTTTTTTTTTTTTTGGATGAGAATGACTTGTTAAAAGCTCTGCAGCTAAAGTTGGAACCCAACATTTAGGAGAGTTTTTCTCCTGCTTTCCAGTAGAGTAATTTTATAATTGTACATTGTAGTGTCTCTTTCCACTTCAAAAATGTGTTTTAACTTAGCACTACCAGAAAAAATACCACAAAGAGAAGATTCACATTTAAGGTGCACCTAAAACTATTTAACTGTACGGCTTGAGCTGCTTGACCATACAGATATTTTAAAAATATATATAGTAAATAAAATTAAAAAAGGATCACCTGGGAAGTGAGATAGTACAAAAAATAATGTATAAAGCTGTTGTGGACGTGCCATTGCAGCAGAGATGTTCTGACTTCTAAGGCATTCAGAAGAAGCTGATGGGCATTTACATTAGCTAGAGTCAGAACAGGGTCAGTTGAAGTTTTAGCTCTTAGCTTTGGTGTCATTTAGTGTTGTAAACTGATGGGCTCATTGTATGTGGTTACGCAGTGGACTAGAAGATTGCACGGTATTACTTGTTCCTTTGGTCCAAACCACTCTTCTAAGACTCTTCTAAGACTCTTCTAAGTCTCTTCTAAGACTCTTCTAAACATCTGGGTGAAAAAAATATTCTGTCTGTTGCATGACTTCCTAATCCAAACACAATCTGGTATCTAGAAATGACATATCCTTGAGCATTTGCACAACATGAACCAAACTTCTATACTTGTTTATAGTGGTGTTATTTACTAGTACAAAATATGTCATCTCCAGTTCCCGAGATAAGAAATACGCTACTACAACAAATTTTATATTTACACACTCACTTACTTCTGTGACTCAAACATGAGTCAACAAATTGGGCTAGTTTTATTTAAGGAAGCTTTATTGGAGCTTATATTGCTGTTCTGATTGAAGCTTAATTATTTTCTGCTGGGCTCTTCTGTGGTGGAGCTATAATAAATCTTAATTTTAATTTTAATAAACTTTAGTGTCGGACTGTTTAATCTACAACAACAACAACAACAATAATAATAATAATGTAAAATGCAAAAAAAAAAAAAAAAGTAAAATTTTTAGCAGCCCGCATTAACATCACAGTGAACATCAAATTATGAAACCAAAACAAAACGAGCATTTCCCAGAAGTTCAGAATCTGACAGTCCGCAGCTCTGCCTTTTAACACAGTGCTTCACCTAACAGAAGAAATATAAAATATAAGAGGTTTACTTACCTTTACATGCAGAGGGGATTAGAATTAGGATGAAAAGAGCGAGGGAGGAATACATGTCTTTTATCCCAGTGCGAGAGATCAAATAAATATCCCCTTAAAATGCATGTGGGGCTGTGGAATGTATCCAAACGCGCAAAAAAAATGAATAAAACCTGCCCTCAGAGTGTCTGCTTTGGCAGACGGCACCCTAAACTGCACCGCATGTTTTCCACTAACTGTCTTTCAGCCATCAAGTAACAGGAACTGAAGCAAACCCTGAAATAAACGGGAGGTGTTACTCAACCCAGCTGGAAACACAACGTGTTAAGAGGAAGTGAAGTAAGTTGTCGACAGTCTGTAAAACTTTGATAAAATGACTGGATTTAACGTGATCAGAAACCTCCTAACCACCTAATAAATGACGAAAATATTAATCACGCGTGACTGCAAGACAATAAATCCTGATTGCTTTGTTGGTATCTAGCTGTATTACATCCAGAGATTCACAGAAGAGCCGCAGTTGAGGAAGTATCAATCAGTGAGACTTTATTTGTATAGCACATTTCATGCAAACAAAATGCAACACAAAGTGCTTCACGAAATAAGCCCTCCAAAATAAAAGTAAAGAAAAAAAATGATAAAAATGTATAAATAGCCAAAATAAAATAAAGATAAAAACATGTTAAAATAAATACATAGATAGGCAAACTAACTAACTAAATAATAGTTACAGAATAAAATGTATAAATAGACAAATAAATAAATATAGTTGTTATATGCAAACCAGAAGGCTTGAGGGTCCGAGAGGGTTTGTAGGTTAACAGGTGGGAGCAAGACCATTATAAGCTTTATAAACCAATAAAAGAAAATGGAATTGAATGGAAATGGAACGTTGAGCATTACAGTAGCAGTAAGTTCTGCAGAAATAAATATGTGCATTAGTGTCTCTGTGTTGGTTTGAGAGAGGAACTGAAGTAGAGTACTTAATTAGATGTAATGACTTCCACCACTGCAAAAGAGAAAGTGTAGATGAAAAGGATTATAACATCATACAACATGTCAGACTTGTTTCGTGCACCTAAATCACCCAC
The DNA here is from genome assembly GCA_028641955.1 of Protonibea diacanthus. Classification (NCBI taxonomy): domain Eukaryota; kingdom Metazoa; phylum Chordata; class Actinopteri; family Sciaenidae; genus Protonibea; species Protonibea diacanthus. The sequence continues at coordinate 17,635,682 of CM053992.1, forward strand.
CCTGCAATTATAATCAAGTGCGGTAGGTTCTGTTTATGCATGCAAAGCCAACACAAAGAGGTAGACGGTGTGCACAAACCACAGGCGGTGTGCACAAACCACAAACCACAAACATTCATGCAAAGTAGCCCTCAACCATGGACCAGGCAGTGGTCACCTGTATAACAATGTAAGGACTGGAGGGGAAATTTATTTCTGGCTACTTATTAGTAATTAGGATCCCCATCAACTGATGCTGCTGCCAGTCTTCATTGAATCCACTTTTTAGCCCCAGACTAAAGTGACAGCTTTACTTAAACTTACCTGAGGTCTGCAGGAAAGATTGTGGCTGACTCCTCAAACTCTGGACACAAACTTTTTGAGGCACTCCCATCAGGTCCATCATGACGGAAAAACCTCATGCCACAAGGGGCCACATTACATTAACACAAAGTCCACTGACTCTGTGCATTACATTAACACACGCCGTTTATTTAACTTTTGTATGAAATATAAAATATCCTAGATACTGTGAATTTTTGCACACTATCTGGTGACTGCTTTGCATATTGTTGCACAAACTGTTCAGCTCTTTAATTTTAAAAACATATTATACATATATTTATATCTTCTAGTACTTGATTTTTATCTTCCTTCTATATTTTTTTTACTTAATATTTGTTATGCACTAAAAAAATCCAAAGTCAAACTCTTGTCAATAATTAGGCTCAGATTCTAATATTAGACTACCTGTCCTACTTTTGTGTTCATATAGCGCCAGCTAGTGGTTAATAGGCTAAACGTTGCAGGTTATGAAGAGATTTCTGAGGAGAAAAATAGTTTACACTTCAGGAAAAATGATCTATTTGAATATCCCGCATAGTTTATTGCATTTAAACACATTTAAAAAGGAAAAGATCAGCAGAAAGTTTATAAACAGGTGTAACGCTACATTTGGTATACCGTGTAATATAGTGCGCATACCCCGGAAGTAGTTCTATGAGACTCCCACGAGCGTCCGGCAGTTGACGTTGCTAGCGTAGCTCTGCGACCGTTGAATTGTTTAATTATCGTTTAATTTAAGTCATGTGTAGTTAATTTTTACAGATATAATAATAAATAGTAAATAAATACTTACAATATAGATTAACGTTGCTCATTAGTTCTTGCGTAAGAAGTATTTCCGGGGCAGTTTATAACTCGGACACATAATACACCGTGCCACCGTGAGACCTTGCTCACCTGTCACCGGTCACCGCTCTCATGTCCGCTGCGGTGCTCGTAGCCGCGGTAGTCGGCGGCGGAGTACTGCTCCTCATGCGCCGCTTGTTCCCCATCCAGAAGGCGGTGAAGCTGCTCCGGTATCCCGCCGGCACCATGCGAGGAAAGACGGTCATTGTGACCGGGGCTAACAGCGGAATAGGGAAGGCCCTAGCCGGGGAGCTGTTGAAGCTCCAAGCCCGGGTGGTTATGGCCTGCCGGGACCAGCGGAGCGCCGAGGAGGCGGCGGAGGACATCAAGAAAAGAGCCGGACCAGAGCAGGGAGAGGTGGTCATCAAACAGCTGGACCTGGCCTCTCTCAGTTCAGTCCGGAGGTTTTGTGAGGAAATTCACCAGGTGAGATGATGCACGGGGAGGTCAGCCATATTCTGATGACTGGACAGCAGGTGAAGTTACTGCAGTTTATGTTTTGAATGACTGGCGTGGTCTAGTTTGTTCCAGGTGTTGTCATGTCCAAAACAAAGGAGAGCATTCTGGGTAAAGGGACTGTCCGTGGTGCTGAACTAAAGTCTTACCTGACATTGGTTTGATGATAGTTACTATTATACTGTTATTTATTATGTAACCTGATGGTGCATGAAGGTAAACGCAGGATTACACTGTTGTTGTTGTTGTTGTTGTTGTTGTTGTTGCTTGAGGTGCAAAGTCAGGCCCCATTCATTAACTATTTTGTATGTAACTAATGATTATCTTCATTATGGTGTAATGTGCTGATTATTTTCTACATTAATTGATTGTTTCTCAGTAAAAAGTACAGTATTTCCACTATCTCAGACCAGGACCTCAAATCTGTACTTACACATACTACAGTACTTTACTTAGTAAATGTATTTAGTTCCACCACTGCAAAAGAGAAGTTGTAGATTAAAAGTAACCTGCATAAAACAGATAAAGAGGAATATGATTAAAACTGGAAGTATTATTATTATTTATTATTCACACACCTTATCTAATAATTTCAGTATATAAAACATGAGAAAACAGAAAAATCTCATTTCCTGAGGCCCTTAGATGTCTTGTATACTCAAACCTTAAAATATTCAATTTACTATCATGTAAGACAAAGAAAAGCAGCAAATTCTTACATTTAAGTACCTGGTACCATCAAATATTTGGACTTTTTGCTTGAAAGATTATTTAAGATTAAGCTTAATTTTCTCTTGATCGACTACTTGATTTGTTGACTGAAAAACATAAACATCTGTAGTTTATGCACATGTGAGGGTTTAAAAAAAAAGTCAAAGATGGATGATTTAATAATTTATATTTCTGATCCAATGACATCTAACTGACATTACTATCGTTAACAGAAAAAAAATAAAGATTGGCTCTAAATGTTTGCTTATTTTTCCAGAATAACTCATGTGACAACTCCGGTTCAGTCTGGGCCAGTAGGTGCTGACAGTTGAGTAATGCTGTAAAATCACCTTTTTATAATATTATTTTATAATGCAGTCCATCTGGGTTTCAGTTCACGTCAGTTTCATACAAAGTTGGCTCTCGTGTAGGTCTCTCTGCAGGATGACTCTGACTATCGTCTTCCTGCAGCTCGCATGCGATACCTTCTGTCCACAAAGTGTCCTTGGGCAAAAAAACCCTGAATTCCAAATGATCCTGCACGAGGAAGCCAGCGAGTTTCGGTGTGCAAGTGCATACGTGTATGTGCACGTCGAGGCAATGTAAAACTTTCTGTACTGACGCTGAAAGTTTCTTTATAAATGCAGTACATCTGGCAGTTGCTCAGGGTCTGTTGTGCATGTATTGCATAAGAATGATCATTATTATCGATACTTTATCTAATTTATTGGCCCTGATATATATTGTACATCCAAGTACTTTTGGTTAACCTCTGTAAATACCTGGAACCTTTACTTAAAGGAGAGTTTTTAAATGAGCTCTTCCCAGTTTCTGGATCCATTTCATCATGTTTCTCAAAGAGTACTCACATAGTATTTCTGTAAAATATTATATACCTCATAATAACGTCAGCACGTCCTTTGTTTGTCATGAGCCAACAGTTACCGCTCGTGTCCACTTGGTGTCTCTCAAAGTTCTGTATTTCAGCGTCGAGGCCCTGAAGGAATGACTGTGCTTTAATTAAGGCAGGTACAGTGCGAACATCTCAGTCAGTTATGTAAAGCACACAGACAGCGCCAGCAGCACTTGAGGGATGAATGTTGGAGATTAAACTCCGTGTCGAGGCCAGTATTGTAATTCCAGATCCAATCCAATCCAGCAAAGGAGAAAAGCTACAGAAATGATGCAGAGTGACGTTCGCAAGAAGATCCCAAAAAGATTTGAAGAGTTGGAAAGTTAAGAGTTTATTCTAAGCAAGAACTAAACCTGAGTTGTCTCCTGAACTAAACTGAAGACAAACCGACTCAACCTTTTTTTTTTTTTATACAACAGCTCGCCCCTATGTCAATCGTATCTGCAATTTCGCCATATTAGTTCATTTTGGCACCACGATCTCAGTCTCCACCCTCTGAGGGGGATTTCTCTCCGCCTCTGTACCGTTATCAGCGCCACTGGACCTCATTCAGGACTTCTTATAATTCTGCACTTCTTCGGTTCAAGTTCAAGGTCTTGACACAAATTTTCAGCGCCGTGAGCCTGCTGCCGCCATTTTGGCTCAGCAGAAGGTTTCCTTTCCTCCGACACATTTATTATTTCTGGGAAGAGTTTTCAGACTACATTTATTGTTCCCGAGCTACATGCTATAGTGAAGGTTCTCCTTGATTAAATGTGATTTTACAAACTCAGACTAAACATTAAGTTTGATTATGAAGGTATGTTCATGTAAGTATCTTTCTGGGGTATTTTCTACAACAATACATTTATTTATTGTATTTAAATGATTTAAATTTCTTCGACCCTTTAGGAGGAACCCAAGATTGACGTGCTCATCAACAATGCCGGCATCTACCAGTGTCCCTACATGAAGACGGAGGATGGTTTCGAGATGCAGTTCGGTGTGAATCACCTGGGTCACTTCCTCCTCACTCACCTCCTGCTGGACCGCCTGAAGGCCTCGGCTCCAAGTCGCATCGTCGTGGTTTCCTCTAAGCTTTACAAGTACGGTCAAATCAACTTCGACGACCTGAACAGTGAAAGTAACTACAATAAGTCTTTCTGCTACAGTCAGAGCAAGTTGGCCAACCTGCTGTTTACACACGAACTGGCTCGCCAGCTGGACGGCACGGGGGTCACGGTCAATGCTCTCACTCCGGGCATCGTGAGGACCAGACTAGGCAGGCATGTTCAAATCCCTTTCCTGGCAAAGCCGCTGTTCTACCTCGGCTCGCTGGTCTTTTTCAAGAGTCCGCTGGAGGGGGCCCAGACTCCTCTCTATCTGGCCTGCTCCCCTGAGGTGGAGGGAGTGACGGGGAAGTGCTTCGCTAACTGTGAGGTGGAGGAGCTGTTGGCCAAAGCTACAGATGACCAGGCAGCCAAGAAACTGTGGGACGTAAGCAGGAGGATGGTTGGCCTCGCTGACTGAGCGGACAGCACTGGGGGGACTCGTGTGTCCTTGGATAAAATGCTTAATCTCCAGAAGCCCCAGAGACACTGTCCTACGAGAGATGGCATGTGAAAAGACTTGATTGCCTCCTTGGAGATATAATTATTAACTGAATGACACAGTGTGCCAATGAAATGTGTAATAGAGCATGAGTATGATGCAGTGGGTTGATCCCAGAATGTGTGAAAACATTTGAATTAAAATAATGTGAAAGTCAAACAAAGACGCGTCGTGATTTTCTATTAGCCCCAAAATCAGCTGACTGGAGACAGCTGTACTCGTAAACATTTTGACTTTTTGACTCCGGTAGGTGCTGAGAAGGAACATTTGCTGCTTAATAGTATATTTTCCTCTCAAAAGTCCAACATTTCAGTGCAAACAGACGAACAAATAATTACTAAAAGTGCATTACATTTAGTAATTGAGTTGCTTTTATCCAAAGCGACTTACAAAATAGGGAAACATTCAAGGTACAGTGTGACAAAGACATGTTAGTGCAGCAATAAGTACTACTCACATAGGACGGGATAGATTTAGCATGTCCAGTTGTTGGTAGTCTTGGAGAGGAGGTCCTCTCTGAAGAATACAAAACCTCTATAGCGCCTTGCGCTTTAGTCACCGATGGCCTGACCAAGATTCAAACAAAGAACTTGCTTCATTCATCAAAGTTAAGCTGAGTTGTCAACTTTTCCCCCATTGTGAGGTCACATTATTGCTTGCGCTGTGCAAATCCTCAGAGCAGATCCATTTTTCTAGTTCAGCTATTGTACCTGAATGCTAAACGGACGCATACTTTAGCATGTATTTTGCAGGGTGGCTGTTAATCTAGCTTCCTTCTGTCGGTGTGTTTGAAGTGTAAATGTGTCTGGAGGAGAGGGAACAATAAGGTTGACGATGCAGATCAGTGCAGACGCTGCTGCACTGTGGTGCCATCTTGTGGACAGAGTCTATCTCACCTCATCTCCAAATTATTACTTTTGAGAAAATCTTCACAACAGTAATTTCTACACACAGGGTCACCGTTCGTAACTGTTCGTTTGTTGTTTTTTTTTTATCAAAACCAGGTCATGTTGTTGCAAAGACGGACTTAAAGAACCAGTTATCAGTACTACACTAAATATTACTAAACATGAAAAGGTTCTTCAAAGGAGACTTTTTTTTTTCTGATTCAATTCCCCAAAGAACCTTAAACAGTACATAAAAGAGTTCTCAAGGATAAAAAGGTTGTTCAAGAACACAAAGTGCTCCAGAGCAGAACAGAACGAAAGATTTTCAGTTTTCAAGAAAGGCAGCAAGGAAAATTAATTTTCTAATGACTGATTAGTCAGTTAGTTGACTCATTGCTTTCACCCCTTTTTGCCAAGGTGGCACGGTAGGTTCCTGGTTTGAAACCTCAGTTGGGGCCTTTCTGTGAGGAGTTTGCTCAGTCTGCTGCGCGGGGTTCTCACCAGTCCAAAGTATTAAATGTTATTTAGTGTGTTTAACTCACAAACACGGCATAACAAACATTTATTCATAGTATTTTCTGACGGATGACTCCTCCAACATGTGAAATAAACTTCCTGTTCTTCCCTGTTTTGCTGATCTCGTCAAAAATCCCCCCTCTACTAACCTATTTTTAAATTCAGGGATAAACAGTGATAAAGCGGGGCTTCGTAGTGACTCAGCAGGCACATGGTGCCACATGGCTGCAGCAATGCGAGTTTGATTGATGAACGGCGTCCCTCCCAGTTCAAACACTCGACTGCAGATCAGCAGACACGTCATTATCTGACAACAACCCATCATACGTTACCAGACTTTAAACACCGAACACCGAAGGAAGGAAGGAGCTTATATATGTATAATTTGTGCTTTATTAGGCGAACAAAACAACCAAAATATATAAACATGCATCGTTGGTAAAGAAACAGGGTTACAGTGGCTTGATGGGGTGTGGGCATCCAAATCTGAGGTAGAATGGGGGCAGGAAAAAAAAAAACCTCTCTGTGGGATATAGAAGAGCAAAAATAAAATAATACTGACCGCTAAGACAGATCTCAAAACGTTCCATCAATAACAATATAACACACCCACCGATACTGTCAAATTCAATCAACAGAAGAAAAACAAAATGTATGTTTCTCATTGTTCATTTGAGTGATTCATTGGATGTTGTTTTTTTTTTTTTCTTTGTCTTCCGATGTTCAGCGCTCACATCGAAATCCTCACAAGGCCAACGTCGCTTCAGTCGGTTAAAAATAACGACGGAAACGAATCTATGTGCAGTTTATACGGGCGTCGATTCTCGATTAAAATATCTCTCCGAATATATAGGACTGGCAGTTTTTCTTTTAAATTTATGTACAAGTTCCAGGTTTATCAAGAAGATTTCGTTTGATTGTTTTGGATTAATTTCTTGCTGACAGCTACATACAAAATATATCACTCAATTTTTTAAGTTTTCTAAGTATATATTTGTACATTTGTAATTTTAAATACATACACGTTCTTACAAATTTTTATGGCCCACTAGTGCTAAATACAGAGGGGGGTAAACCGTGGCCGAACTCGCCCGTCCGCCTCGTTTCCCCTCATTGATTGATAACAGAAAAAAGGTGAGCAAATTCTCAGCCTCATTTCAAAGAGGCGGACAAACTGAGTTTACTACGCCCCCTGCTCTCCTCCTCCTGTCGCCCCGCATCCAACTCTTTCGCCACCTCAGGACATTTAAAGTGTAAACTGTTGCCACCCACTGTCATATAATAAAAGCTTTTAAATAATCAGCAATAGTTACACGTTCATGATACTGAATTATTTGGCTCCTGGCTTCTGTTCAAACCATTTTCTATAAAAATGATCGCGCCAACAGAAGCTGGACAAAGCAGGGCCTTTGCGTCTCGTGTCCTATCAAAGAATAAACCTGATTGGAGAGTCCTTCAGTTCAGAAGTGTTCCATAAAGCTGAGCCTTGGTCAGACTGTCCTTCCTGGAAAGTCCCAGAGAGCCAAATTTTTGGTTGTACGGAGGAGGAGGGGGTGGAGCCGGCGGTGGCGACTGGCTCACCTGTGCGGGCATGCTGTGCATTTCCGCTTGGTAGTGCTGCATTTCTGCAGCCATCTCCAGGGTCCTCTGGTTCAGGGACTCAGTGGAGCTGTTGGGGCTCGGGTCTACGTAATCCGTGCTCTGACCGCCAGCTGCCACGTTGCCCTCCCTGTCTTTGGAGCTCCCTGAGTGGTAGAGGCTGTGCTCCGACCCTTGGCTGTCCTCCGCTCGGTACAGGTGGGCTTGGCTGTGAGCCTGCCGCAGCCCTGGGCTGCATTCGGGGCTCGGGCTGGCGGCTACCCACACTGGGTCCATGGCTCCAACTCCATGGTGGTAATAGTCAGCCCCTTCCTGGAAGCTGCTGTAGAGCGGCCCGAGTCGGATCTTGGCAGGCCGGACGGAGAAGTGCTGCTCTGAGAAGCTGTAAGGTGAAGCCCGGCCTGGGCTGCGGTAGGTGTGGGCACTTAAATCCTCCACACTTAGTTGTCTCCATCTACCAATCAGCTCCTCCTCCTCGGGGGCTAATGTGCTGCCTCGACGACTGTCTCCGTAGGCAACGCTTGGGGATGAAGAGGGAGGGAGCGGCTCATAGGGCTCACTGAAACAGGAGGACATGGTGCGGCTGTAGACAGGCGAGCTGCCGTTCTGGTGGTGGCTCATCTCCGTCTGTTGGAAGGGATGAGCGTTGGCAAAGCCTCTTGGACTGTCCCTCTCCCAGGATGAGTCACTCTTTCTCTCATAGTCCCCTGCATCTCTCCAGTCCATGTAGAGGGAATGGTGGCGTGGAGAGGAAGCTGCACTGCTGGGCGGGCCGTTGCCTTTGTCTTCAGAGCCTCCTCCACTGAAGCTGGAGTAGGAGCTGGAGCCTGCACCCAGCGTGGCAGGGAACTTAGCAAAGTGCTCCTGTGAGAAGCCAGCTCTCAGCCCCACCGAGCCCTCCTCTGGGTTGCTGTCAGTGGAGTTTTGGGGCCCGTACAGCAGCTTCCTCTGACCGTGGAGGTCCATGCTGGGCCTCCGCTCACGGTGCCGGTCATCAGGGCAGTACAGGGCCGTGTCGCTGCTGTACAGGTCAGATTTATAGGCTGCACGGAGACGCAGACGCTCTCCCGGGCCCAAGCGCTCCAAAATAAAAGCATGGTCCTGCGTTTGGGGGCTAGGGGAGCGTGAGGCTTGGCTGCTGCTGCAGGCCTCGTCCGGCTTCTCGAGCACTTTGGCAATGAGAGACGCCGGGACGGTGTCGGGGTAGGTGTGACAGAGCGGAGACTCCTCCATGTGCATGGTCAGTCGCTCCTGAAAATCAGCAGGCAGCTGGAAGTGTTGAAGAAAAAAGAAGAGAAACGTGTGATGGAGCTGTACTGCAGCACGAGCTCAGACGGGTTTTGCATACTACAACATTTAAAGTCTTTGAAATCCTCATTGAATATTCCAAGCACCTTATTCTGCTCAGTGTAAATAGTTCCCTGGACTATCTCTCGCTACATTAAAGATGCCTTTAGACTGTGTAAGTTTATTGAACGTCACATTGAGTGATGGCTCTAATAAAGTCTCCTCAATCTGTGTCAGACTCTACAATATCAATTTGCCAGAATGTCAGATGGTGCAAAGAATACGTGTTTCATTGAAGCACGATGATGTGAATAGAAAACACAAAAGCAGAGTCATCAGCTTACGTCATTGATCCGTGCCACAAATATAACTCTCTCCTTTGTCCAACAAACATCTTAATCATCATTTACTGGCTGCATCTTGTTAAGCAAATTATTTTGCAGGGTAAATATTACATTCAGGTTTGCAAGTGGTCTAACAGACGTCTCTCTTTTCATTTATGTGTGCGAGATTCTTTCAAAGTCTCCATTTTATATTAAGGATGAACAGAAAATTGAAAAAATTAACATGTATGAATGTTTGCCCTTCCTATTTATTCCTAGAGTGGATGTCGTATCCGTGATCCTCTTCTGCTTCCCGGCTAATCTAAAAATTGGCAAAGACGTGGGGTGCTCAAACAAGCCATCTCTAATGTCACCCATCTGTCAATCAAACCATCCACGCTGTTAATCCTGCATAACTTTAATAAGCATTAATATAATTTGAACAGGTGAGTTGTATATAAATTCACCCTCAGTACAGTTGTCATGAACGGGGAAATTAGCTATAGAGACCAAAACTGTTTTTTGTACCAGGCTGTAAACATGTTTATTTCTGCTGTGAAGTTGGACATTTGAACATGGGGACTTATGGAGACTGACTCACTTCTGGAGCCAGCCTCAAGTGGACGTTTGAGGAACTGCAGTTTTTGGCACTTCTGCATTGACTTCACAGCCACAGAGGTTTCTTTGCATCACTTGTTGTTCACTTTCTTGTTCTGTAAGTAGTTTTTGTATTTTTTTGTAAAGGCTAAAACAATAATTTGGTTTGTAATAATAATAACTTTGTTTATATAAAGAGAGTTTGCAAAGACAAAGTTTTTTGACAAACAGGAGACTCAGGAAAAACAGCAACAGAAAACCAAACAGAGCAGGATATGAAGGGGATTTAAGAACATGACAATATAAACAACTTAGATAAAAATTGAAAGTAACACTGAAATAAATAAAATAATACAAATTAAAAACAATAAAAATAGTAATAAATTAAACACACCACTCTATAAAAAGATGACATCATGTGAATCATAGCAACAGTCAGCTCCAAATCAGCCGTAGGTGGATGGACCTCACAACCAAGGACAGCCGTTTTGGATTTTTGTCAATTTTGGTCTCAGACAGCCTAAAACCTCATATCGTAGCATGAAAACTCTGTATCACATTTACACTTAATGAGTGTATATTTGTAGATATCCAGCTCATACGACAGCATACTTTCTTCATTTAATGTACGGCCGTTTCTGTGCACTGTGTATCAGTATGTCACATAGTGCTGTAGGTGATGTGTCACATGTGCGTTTGACTGATTTGATTGGCGTATTAATGTGTGTAACTATAATCAAAGTGTCATTTTCAGTGACTGGAGCGTTAACAAAAGAGAAGAAATGAGAGGTGAAGTGAGGAAAAGGAAAGAAAGACCCTACTCGGAGCATTTCTCAAAAAAAAAAAAAAAAAAAAAAAGCCTCTATCCACTATCTGTGCCTCTCCATAGCAACAAGCATTAAGCCAGCACATCATCAACAAGAATCTAGTCAGTTGTTCCTAATTGGCAATGAGAGGCAAGCTAATTATAACTTTGTACATAGAGGAAAGACAAACACCACAGAGAACATGAAAAGACATTTTATCATAACAGTTTTATTACGACTTGGACCAAACTAAATGCTACTTAATTGCTGTCCACACATTTTTCATTTTGGGCTTGTTTTGAACAAGATCACAATCAGCTTTAGAAATGGGAGCCCGATCATTTTATACCCTCTCTGCGCTTGTTTTGCAGTATAAAAAAACAAACAAACGACTGAAGCACTTCAGTAGGCGCTGAAGAGCCACTGCTCATCTCAAAATGCTGCAGCGCCATTCATCAATAGGCTTTCGATTAGCTCCCACCCACAGGACCGGCAAACCGGTGGACATACAGTGAGCGCATGTATGGCCTCTGACCCCCATTATGTTTGGCAGTACGCCTGTAGAACAGTTTCTCACTCTTAAACAGATCCTATACCGTGTACAGCAAGAGCGTGCATCTGTTTACATGCACTGTATACATGTAAAAGGATATTTTATGAGCCTTACGCAACCAACTGCAACTGTTTGCATTGATATTTCCATTCAGCCGTATGGGTAAAACGTGGAGAGGCATTCTTTAACCTTGTGGACACTTGCCAGCTTTAAAATCCAACCTTGTCACATGGGCGAGGCACAGAGCCCAGGGCTGATGCAGCGGAAAGTGGCACCAAGCTGGCCTGGTGTTAAAACACTCATCAATACACACACACACACACACACACATACACATCTCTTTTCACAAACAACAGTGGGAGAGTGCGATGAGGCTGAGCTCTGCTCTCTTTTTACATTTTGCCACATGCTATAGTCTGAGCTCATTAAACAGTCAGTATTCGCCATGAGACGTCACACTGTCAGAACTATACATGATTACTAAACACAGTTTAATTACACTCTGCATATAGAGTGAGAGAAAGGAGACTTTACTTTAGACTCCTGCCTCACTGATGGGTGCAAACCAAGCGGCAACCTCTGTTGCTGTGAAGTGAAGCCAATGCAGAAAAAACTGCCAAAAACTGCAGTTCCTCAAACGTCCACTTGAGGCTGGCTGCAGAAGTGAGTCCCCATGTTAAAATGTCCAACTTCACAGCAGAAATAAACATGTTTACAGCCTGGTACAAAAAACAGTTTTGGTCTCTATAGCTAATTTCCCTGTTCATGACAGCTGTACTGAGGGTGAATTTATAGACAACTCACCTGTTCACATTATATTAAGGCTTCAGAATTAAGAATGTGGACACTTTGACTGACAGGTGAGTCCCATTACAGATGGGACAACCAAATATGGAAACACGGCAAGTAGGACAGACAAAGCAGAAATAATTTCCAGGGGACACTAAACAGTGACGGACACACCGTGTTGTCCCACCGAAATAAACGTACGGATGGCCGAGCCTTTTCAGTGTCCCTACTTGCAGCATTTCTGTGTTTAAGAAATGTTTGTATTTTATTTTTGATATTTTTTGTTACGTTTTCTTAACGTGCTTCTCGCATGTGTCTTGAGCTCTCACGAGTATCTCTGACATGATTTGAATTGTTTTCTAAAGAAAAGAAAAAGTTTAGGGAAGGTGAGCTTATAAATAAGATTTGAGCTTGATTGCATAAATGAATGACGTGTGAAAGGTTGTGTAATGAGGCTCACCTCAGAGAGCTGGGCCCTGTAAAGAGATTTGTTGCACTGGAGGAGCTGAGCGGCGAGGTTACAGTCCTTCCTGTACAGATCCTATGGAGCCACAAATAAAAGACAAGACGTGATATTTAGGAATGGATGTTCACGTATGAGTATTTTCATCACCTCCACTCCACTTCTACTCGCCTAAACTCACTTTACTTACCGCTTTACTTTGAAACTGAGAGTTTATAGTCATAAATATCACATTTTCTGCAGCCTTATAAAGGTTAATAACAGTTGAAGTGTTTCTAAATGCTTGTGTATGATGAGTTTTGCTGTCACAACCTTAGTCAAGCGTGACAAAAGAGGCTCCTGAGGTAACAAAAGTATAATTCCTATTTTTCTGTCTACTATCTAGTGCTAGAATATGAGACAGATATGAGAAAACAAAACCCATCAAGAGGAAAATGTGTGTAATTGTCGTGACAAATGAAGTGTTTTTGTTCAAGGCAGGAACAATTTGGAGCTAATATGAATGAGTTTACCCTCTATAGATGAAGCTATAAAGACATACAGACGTACATTGTCTTCTTGTAGCTTCTCGATGGTCAGTTTCGCCTCCATCAGGTGGTTGTTGAGGACGATGATCTCTCTGCTCAGTGCTCGCTTCTCATCGTCGTGGTGCTGAGACTGACGACAGAGAGAGGACTGGGTTTAGAAACTTTGAGATTTTCACAGTCCAAACAACACTCATTAAAGCATTCATCCTCGTGTTTTTTTTAGCACATTTGCCATGATTTTATTTATTTATATAATTATGATATTCAGTCGGTGGATATATGCCGTGATGATTTTGTTTTTTTTCCCCGAATGAAACGATTCACACAATTCAAAAACTAATTATCCAAATAAACCTCACTGATGTGCGGCTTTTTTAAAGAGCACCCTGACAGACAAACGAATAACACAAAGAGGGTCTATTGTCTGTAGAGGCTTGTGTATGAGATCCTGGTTCTAAATATAAATACAGGATGGATACACTCAGAAAGAAATGCTGTAGCTGAATGTCTTGGTTACTACGGGTAACCAAGAAATGGTGACGTCAGTGAACTGAGTGCTCCACAGAAGTAAATGTTCTCTTTTTTTGTCGGCTGGTAAAGACCTGGTCAGCTTTTTACATTTTAACTCATCGACTGCCGCCTTGAAAATAAGTTTCAGGTTAGTATTATACGTGGCAGCTGCAGTAAGAAAACGTGGCCTCGTGTTGTTGACTGCTAAAGTTTAGTTCTTCCTCCGTTTGAACGGCGTGTTCGTAGAAGCCCACTCGAAGCACATCCCTGTGTTTATCTGTCTTGTAATTACATTCCCCGTAGTTGTGCGGGGCCGTGGGGTCATATCAGTTTGTGGCACCTCTGGAGTAAACAAGCTGTACGATTACATAGAGGACTTTACTCGGCACCTATCTCACCCCTGAGGAGGGAATACGTGAGATGAATCAATAACGTGATGAGGACGCTCCACAAAATAAACAAATAAATAAATAAATAAAGAGCTGTTGGTCTTTATTTTTTGTTTTTTTTAAAGGTGTCCGTGTCCGTCTTTCTTCTCATAAAAAGCTGCGTGACCCCTCGGCTCCTTATTAACCTGGCATCTCAGCGCCGTGGCGTTGTAATCGCGACGTCGACGGTGATGATTATTATCTCGCGCTGTAACAAACCCATTTGCTGAGCGTTCCTTTTTTTTTTTTTTTTTTTTTTTTTTCAGCTGTCTATTCAAAGGCAAAGACACCTGATTGTCATACAGTGTTCTCAGGCAGGCCAGTTAATTGTATCTTTCCACCGGCAAAAGCAATGTCTGACAAATGAAGTGAGGTGCGGTGCACTGAGGAACAATGGGTTTGCTATCACTCTGCCACTGGAAGGAGGACAGCCAATTGTAATAAGCCATAATTAACGTCAGTGGTACCAACAGCAGGGCATATTCATATTCAAATTGGCTCTCCAAGTGTTCTCCACCACGTCTAAACCCCACGACTTGCTTGCGTGCTTCTCTTTCTTTGGTGTCTACAGGTACTTAACCGTAAAGCATGGGTATTCACGTCTGGATACAGCACACACACACACACACACACTTACATCTCTGTGGATCTTTTCCTCCAGATCTTGGTTGATCCTCTGCAGTGCTGAGTAGCTGCTTTGTATTCTAAACGACACATTAAAAAGACATTGCTCACTTGCAGATAATAGTTTGTACGTACACATGCAGTACAGAGTGTAGTAGTAGCAGTCGTCGGAGAGACCTCCTCTCCCAGCTGAAAATAAGCATATCGGCAAGCTCAGCAGTATACAAGTCAGAGCTTCACATCTCGCTGCTGAAATGATGATTTAGTGAATGTTTTATTCTGTAATTTGTGACCGAGGCGGCAGAGCCTGGCTGTCTAAGACAACATGCGAGCAGCTCTTCCAGATAGAATCACTCACTCCCTACGCCAACATAGGATAAAGGTTCATTCATCTGATCATTCTGCGTCTTTTTCTTGTGGATATTTGACAGTAAAACTTATATTTTATAGTCTATGCTACACTGCTATACTTTACTAGGTATTAGATCATATTATGTCACTATATTTCACCTTATTATACACTGCTGTTTAAAACTTTGAAAGCAGGAGCACCCTGTTTAACACACCCAGTAGAGCATGTAAAGGTAACTGCACACACTTTCCTGCCCCTTATAGCCCCACCAAGATAATAAATGTTTGAAACCGCCGTGACAAAATCTTCATTTGGTACAAATTCAGACTTTATATTTTGAAAGTTCTCTTACAAATGGTTCAACCTGCTAAATAAGTATATAAAGAGTGCACAACTATGCCAATAACGAGATGTTATTAACAGGTATGTTGCTTTATTCTTAAAGCTTCAAAAGGTTTGTTCTTGGGTTAGCACTGTCACAGCTGAACACACTATGAACTGACACGGTTTAAACCAGTTCAATCTGCCCTGTGAGAAGACCGCAGAGGGCCCCAAAGAAAAACAAGTTCACAAAATATTTCAAAGCCCTGTTGCACCGTTGTGGTTCAATAATGATCGAGGGTCACTTACGCTTTTAAAATCGAACGCTGTTTTGGGGAAAAATGGTTATAGCTGTATTTTCCACTGTCATGCAACACTGCAGGGACGTTGACTAAACTTGAGCTTTTAATCATTTAATTCTTCTTTTGGGGCCGAAACGATTTAAAATGTCAATAACACATTTGGAGTCTGAATTATGCTGTTTTTATTATTTATGTTGAAACAGTAGGTTTATTTTATATCCTCATCACATCGTTTCTTATCCTGTCTTATCTTATCTTAGATGTCATGTCGTCACCTGTGATGGAGCGTCATCATTATTTTTACTTTGTTTCAAAGCGGGACAGTGGAAAAAATATGTTCAGATGTATAAATTCCCCAGATAACAAACAGCGCCGCACAGTGACCTAACACATTAATCTGTCACAGATTGGTTTATCTTAATCAGGACGCAATCATCTCTTGTAATACAGAATAGATCCCCTCCAGACATGTTTTATGACACGTAAAAATAATCTATTTGAATAATAATTTGTGTCTGATATGTTTTGTTCCACAAAAAAGTTCAATAAGCCCCATTAAAAAGTGTCATCTTGTCCCTTTACCTCAAGGAAAATTCCAAAATCTATGAATATGTGAATATTTTTCAGTTCAAACGTTTAACGACTGGACACAAACTGACTCCTACTTCACCGAAGAGTCAATTCTCAGTGCATGTGCACTCGAGTTTCCACATCACACTCGTGTTAAGTTATTTACTGGTCCGGGACGGTCTTTCCATTTAATCATAACGTCACAAATCATCTCACACAGCCCAGGCTTTAAAATGAGATTTAAGGTGAGCACGGGGGAGCTTTCCACCATCATCAGATCGGTGTGAAGCTCTGAACGTCCATCAGTCTGCACAGTGAAGGTGAAACATCCCGGTATTGACGTAACAATGAGCAAAACAAATGTTTTTAGCAGAGGCGTACCGCAGGGTGCCATTATGAGTATTATAGTGTTAGTGTAATATTGGCGTAGTCGCCTTGTAGTCGCAATTTCTGTGCAGATGAGACAGATTTAGTTACACAGTCACTGTGGCAATGTTTCATTTTACAGCTTGTTATTCTACAGTGAGGTTTCCTGGAGAGAATTTCTTAATTTGGTACTAATTATAAGACATATAGAGACAAATATATATCTCATTTTCTTTGTATCGCATCTCTGCGTACTGGATTGTTGCAGTGACACGTTACTCAACAGACTCTCAGTAGTTGCTCTGTGCTTTGCATTTCATAACACATAAATCTCATCCTCGGAGAAAAACTAGAAGAATTACACACTGTCCTTTTGATTTAAGCTACAAGCGTCTCTTTTCCGAAAAACCTGCACAGTATATTACATCTCTCCTCGGTTTTAAAGCTGCTGTTCACTGGACCAGAACGCAAGACTGGCTGACTTTAGACACCCATGGGTGAACACTGAAGTGTGAAAGTTCAGTGCAGCACTTCCTTTCGGATAAATGGAGTGAGAGGATTTAAACTTCAGACTGTATATTCACACGCGTGATTGAACTAATTTTCTTAGCATATCATCTGGAAGCCTGTAGTTATGTAGTTCTGCCTGCATTTTTTATACAACCCTGTTTCCAAAAAAGTTGGCACGCTCTGCAAAATATAAATAGAAACAAAATGTGATGAAACGCCATATCTAATTAAAAATAGCTCAAAGACAAATTATCAAATGTTGAAACTGAGAGATTTTATTGTTTTTGGAAAATTATACGCCCATTTTGAATTTGATGCCAGCAACACTGGCTGGCTGTAGAACAAAATGGTACTATTAAACACTTAAGCACAATTTTGACTTTATTTGAGTATTATTCCAGGGAAAAATAGGGATATATTGTTACTTATTACTCCTCTACATTTATTTGTCACTAGTTACTTTCAGACTTTTCCAGACTTGGTCAAACAAACTTCTGCTGACTCTCGGTGACCTTTACGTTTAAACAATTTTTTTCCTTGTTTGTAGATTTATCAGCAAAACGTAACCTTTCAAACACTCACCTGCTCTGCTTCTTCCAGATTTGTGCAAAATCAATTCCCCTCGTTTCCTAATCGCCCTCCGGATTCACGATCGACTTCTTTTCTATCGAGGCTAAACAGGCTCGCTTCAATCATGATCACATTTTTTAAGGTGAAGCCAAATTGTTCAGACTCTTTAGGGGCTGTTTGGAGCAGTTTGGACATATACTAGACCTTGTATACACCTTCTCTATATGTGCAAGGCACAGGACTAGCCAAGAGATATTCAGACAGAACTGATGCCTGCACGTTTTGGTTTTGCCAACACATTTATAGAGGTCTTATGTTAAAACAGTTGACCCTGACCCCCCTCACTGCGTTTTTCCTTCTACGCCCAACACAAAACAAGTCATTACAGTCACCAGTCTACTTGCTATGAGGCTTATTCTCCTTAAACTGACACATTGTCTCCCTACTTACTCATAATACATGGATTCAAGAGATACTGCAGTGCATTAGGCTTGAGAGTATTAGGTTCTCCTTTCCATTTCTCATACCTCATACGGAGACCCAACGAAGAAATCAACAAATAAACTCTCTCCCATCCTCCCGGCTTTTAAAAAATAATCATTGTAGAAGATAAAAGATACCAGTTACACCAGTGAAATACTATTTCCACATTAATGCATCGGTATTAACAATCT
This sequence comes from Protonibea diacanthus, assembly GCA_028641955.1. Classification (NCBI taxonomy): domain Eukaryota; kingdom Metazoa; phylum Chordata; class Actinopteri; family Sciaenidae; genus Protonibea; species Protonibea diacanthus. The sequence continues at coordinate 17,654,096 of CM053992.1, forward strand.
CAAAACAATAATAAATAATAACAGGACAGTCACAGGGGAGTATTTTTCACTTTTGATAATTTAAGTACCTTTAACTGATAATGTCTTTGCAAATTTACTTAAATTATTCCACACATCAACATTTGTTCACAGGTAACGGAGAGTTTTGTGGCTTCAGAGCTGGACGACATTGGATAAAACGCCTCAAGTGATGTCGCTTGAGTCAAGGATATATAATACAAGTTTGAGAATGAAAGGAGACGTGAAGACCTTTGTAGCCCGCTACTCATCTCTGTTACATCGTGGTTTAGTGTAGGCACCAGATTTTCTGGTTGTGCTGCATCAGTCTTTTCTTTTCATTCATGAGAGTGCAATGCTTCTCTGTAGTACGATTTTAAATTCTTCTTTTACTTCTCATCGAGTGTTGAGGTATGTGCTTTTTTTTTTTTTTGCTTCCACCACTGTGTTGTACAATATGTCGGCCTACCTGCGCAGTTTATCAGTAAACTTGTCCAGCTCCTCCTGTGCTCGGCGCAGCTCCGTCTCCAGGTACTGCCTCGTGGAGTCGAACTCGCTCTGCAGCAGCTCCAGCTTGTGTGTCGTGTAGGAGAGCCTCTTCCTTAAGTCCTCCTTCTGCTCCAGCAGTGAGCTGCACGCACACACACACACAAACGCAAACACAACCACACAGACAGCAGATGATTGTGTTCAAGGCATATGGTGGTACTTGGACTACACTATCTTCTTAATTCACCTCCGAATGGCCATGCAATCGTGATGAGAACATCATGAGAGGGTGATTAAAGCTGTGTGAGAAAGTGCTTTGTATGAAGAAAACATCGGACCAAAACACAGATCTCTAATTAAGAATCCAGGCAGCAAGGTAAGCACGAATACAGAGCTGTTTCTACGTCATGAGATCGCTTTTTCAGCATTAAAGCTCTGCAGCATATCACGGGGGGGAAAAAAAAGAAAGAGAAGAGGGCGTAATCTGTGATGAAATATGAGCCTATTCACTCTAATACATCATATGAATAGAGTGTGAAGGTTCAGATTTACAGAACAGCGATACCCCCCACATGTAATTCAGCGAGAAAGCACAATGATGACTATTTTCAGAGCATGTGCATTACCTGGGCCTCAATCTAATAAAAGGGCAAGTATGAGTGGGAAAAGAGGAAATGTCTGTTGCCGTGATGGATCTGAGTGTGCACGGCTGGGCTTAATGGACCCTGTATTGACGGACAGATGGAGGAAGGAGGGTAATGACTCTATCTGCAGCCGGATAACAGATAGCAGAGGAGAGGATGGAGATGTAGTCACGTTGCTCTTTTCACTTCCTCTCTTTGTCTCTCTTTTAACAAGATCAGAGTCACAGAGGGCGGGGGCCGAGGAAGACAGAAAAATAAATCAGGCGCCGGTTGCATTAAGTGCTTTCAGGTATCATCCAGCTCCTGGCTCATTAATATGCATGATAATATTTCTGCAATCAGTGGGATGAAAAGTAGACCGGGTCAGCCCACTGAGTAAATCTTCAGTCTAGCCGTTTGTGTCATTTTGTCTAAATTTCAGTCTTGTTTTTTGTCTTATAAACCACGTTAGCCGGATTATTAATTACAGACAGGCGCACAAACAAGACAAATAACTCATTACTGTAATGAATTGATTCACAGTCATGCCAAACAAACAATACCCAATGGTATATAATAGGTTTAAGCATGCAGGACGATGTGTTGGCTCGCTTTCCTTTTGTTTTCTCTTGCCTCTCTGTGTTATGTACATAGTGGTGTGTAATCCCATGTGGGCTGGGCACCTTTAGGTGTCTGACACTTGAATTAAAAAGAAAGAAAAGGTACATCTCTTAAAGACAGAGCAGCACCAGAGGCAGAAATCTCAACAGTTGCTTCAAGTAAAAGACAAATGTTTTGTCAGAATCACGATAAGGAATGTTGTTTTGGCAGCACAGCCTTACAGGAACGATTGTATGTCGTCTGCAAACTTGTGCAGACGACACTGACTTTGGCTTTGCTCCAGTTCAACCAAAGTCATTGTTTATTTCAGCGATAAAAACTAATATCATACACTTAAAGTAACGATACCTCCAGGGAATCAGCTACAGTTAGTCTGGTAATGTTTCATTTTACAGGTTCCCTGGAGAGAAGTTCTTAATTTGTTACTAATTATAAGGACAATAAAGATTAAATGTGTCTCTTATTTCTTTCTTTGTGTTGCAGTGCTGACTGTTGAGATATTTTGATCGAAACAACAAATTAGGCTATTTGTTTTGTATATTTATGTATATTTTATTTGTATATTTCATGGCTGAAGTTCAAACGTGTGGAAACGTGCTGTCACCCATAGTGTTGTGGATTCAATACAGTCAGTTCAGTTTTCTTGTTAGAGTCCTAGCAGTACAGATAATTACAGATAAACTTCATAGGGGCCAACTCGTGCGTCTAAACTGTGTTACTTTCAGTTCTTTAAGTTATATTTTACTCTACAAATTCAGTATTTCTGCATCTGGCACGGCTCTCCGCCAAGAAATGTTTGTACATATAAATGGGCACTAAATGCAGCACAAGAACAGGATGAGTACTTTTTTTTTTTTTTGCTAGAAATGAAATTAGAAACCATCATTTCACACTCGATCTGGAATGTTGTTTATTTCTCAGGTGATTGCCACGATTTACGTGGAAAGCTGTTGCATCTACAACCGAGCCCTGGCGAGCAAAACAATACCTGCCTACAGAGTGATTCAATAAATGTCTCAACTGACTGACCGGGCATGTCAACGCTGCATTACCCAGCGGCCCCCGCCTTCTGCTTGTCTCTGAGTGGCAGGAATCAGCATGGGAATACAGGTGTTTGTTGTCTGATATATAGAGTTTACGTGAAGTAGCTCGAGGGATTTTAAAAATCTCCCCCATTAGTGACCTCCTCTGCGAACGGGAGCTGAGTCAGACATAATGAGTGCTTTCATTCCCGGTGAGATGAGATGACGAGGCAGCATGACTTCTGGTGCTCGGAGAGGCGGGATGAGGCCGCTTTAGCACCGCTGGGCGGGCGAGAGGAGACACCTCGTGGGCGGATGAACGGACAAACAGATATATATGTATAAAAAAACGAGGACGGATGTAAAAGATGGCGTCCGACGGTTTTGCTCTTACCTCTTCTTTGGATGTTTGCCGCCATTTCGGGGGACTTTTAAGGCGGTCTTGCCAATGTATATCTTTTTCATGGTTTGTCTGTGTTGCTTCCCTCTCATGTGTTTATAGGGGTCGACCACGGGGAGCCGTCATGTGTGTTAGTTTCCCAAAGGAGACCAGCTAAGTCTGGCCTGCAGAGTTACTGAGTGCTTTATCTGTGTTGACCCTGCCAAACAAAGCAAACACACAGGTTGGCAACTATTAGTAACTATGATTCAACCAGGGATGCTGCTTGAAGGACAAAGTCGATATATATTTTGCAATGATGGTCATTTTAATGGCAAAACTCCCCACAGTTTTGTACTTGGCAGGAAAAGAAAAGCATTAAACTCTGCTCTAAATTTAGAGTTACGGACCATTTAGCAGGATAGCAGCTTTTAAAAGGTTAAAATCTCTTTGAGGCTAATTTTAGTGTTTTTTTGGTGTACATTTTTCCTCCCAGTTGTTTCCTGCAAAGATACATTGGCAGTTAAAAAAAAAAAAAAAAAAAAATGAAAGCATCTCAGACATCAGTGGTAAATGTCAAGTTTTGGTCTCAGTGCTTCACACTTAAAGAGCAAAGGGCTTCTTTCTGTTTCGCAGCAAAGTTCAACAATCACATGAGGACAAATCTATAGAGGGGAGAGAGAGGCGGGTTATCTTCCACAGCTCGCGCACCTCTGTGAAACTCACGTTCGGCACATCCATCCATACAAACAACCTTTTTGTACCCGCTCACGTGTATTCCAACAATCAAAGAAAACACTCAAAAACTCACATACAGATTTTAATGTGTAAAGCTTTCTCTGCCTGCGCCACTTTAAACCAGTGAAATAAGAGCAGAGAAAAGAAAAGAAAAAAACTGAAATCTCTCATGTAAAATTTAGCAGAAAAGGTTGACTTAAAGGGTCAGTTTGGGTATTTTTAAATGGGGGCTGTCAGTCTGTGTGTGACGTACAATAGACGGCGGTCAGTGTGCCCTCAGTTTGGAGCAGCACTATGCACTCCTCTGGACAGGGTCAGCAGACAGTGTTTTGTCACGCTATATTAAGAATATTTTCACCTTTTTCTGTGGAACTACCACTCGCTTGTTTTCTGGTATTATAAGGCTAACTGCTGCATACAGCAGCACACCCAGAAGCTCTCACCATCATCATCATAAGGCTTTAAGTTATGCAGAATTAACAGCGTGGACGCTTTGATTGACAGGTAGGTGCTGTTACAGATGGCTTAACTTTACTTAACTTTTTATGTGTCTGAAATACTTTTCTCTGCCGACCCTGCCACCGCTTTGCATCGCTCTGCTTCTGCACCGTACAATACAATCCCACTTCAAAATACCCAAACTATTCCTTTAACATCAAACACCATCGCTCAGAGTAAGAAAAAAATATGTTTAGAGCTTTTTATGCCTCCATTTGTGACCTCATTGGACACAAACCTGCCTCATACCACAGATGGTTGAACAAGCTGACGACAAACATCCCTCTAACCCAACATCTTCACCTCCTCTGTGTCCAAACACACCTTTCCCCAACATGTGTGTGTGTGTGTGTCTGTCTGTATGGCGTCCACAGCACAGGTGCAGCTGTCAACCCATCAGACAAATGGTCCAGGTTATTAGACGAGACAGCCCGTCAAAGCTTGATCAAAGCTGTGAGTCAAAGCGCTGGACTGTCCGCTCGGTCAGGAAACAGTGACAGACGTGTGTGACTGCAGTGCAGGTCGTACGCCTATAATCTGCCAGGAAAGCGTCACGTTTCGGGATGTTGTGTCTGTGGATACTGTACGTACATGAGTGAACAAAAAAAACAAACAGATGAGTGAACAGAAGCACGTTGATCCTCTGACACCCAGTTGTTGGGAGGTGATTTATGCCGCTGGCTGTGGAGGCAGGGAGACATGTACTCCTCCAGATGGTGACAGCTCACCACCGCCACTGGAGCCTTCACTCCAGCTGCTCCCCCTCTGAGTCATAGCACGCCGGCTCTGGATATATGTGTGCGAGCATGCCTTTGTGCACGTATGACGCCGCGAGCGTATACATGTGGGTGCGGGTACTTGTCATTGTGTGCAACCTACGAGCGTGTACCTGTGTTTTTGTGCGCTGCGGCACACGAGCACTGCCCATTCAGTCCCCCCTCTTTTTTCAGCCTCCGGCATGAAACTCGAAGAGGACACGTCTCAGGCCACGTCCACGTCAGGTGTCCGGCCTGTTGTCAAGCCACTAAAACACAGCGCCTCACACCCCCTCGCTCATTCACTCTGCTTTTCCTTTAGCCGAACCTCACACTGCAGCAAAAACTATATAGATGGGGCTCGTTCAAATGGCGCTGCCTGCCACCCACTCGTGCCACGCTGACATTTGAGAGGAACTCAGCGCACTGAAAAGAAGAGGAAGAGGGAGGTGGTAGAGGAGGAGGAGGAGGACACTAAAGTTGGGGAAATGGTGAAGAGGGGAAAGCAGGAAACGTTCGTGCAAGCCAGATTAGAAGTCATTTAGCCAAAGACAAGAAAAAGAGGGAGAAGCCAGCACCAAATTAGAGAGGAAAAGCAAAGTGAGTGGGTGTTAAGTCTCCACTGAAAATCAGAATTCCTCCTCCTCCTCCTCCTCCTTCTTCTTCTTCATCTTCTTCTTCCTCGTCCTACCTTGCAGATAGATTGTTTCTCAGGAAAAGCCCTTATCACAGGCCCAGACCTGAGCATTAGAGCGCGGGGAACCCGAGTGGCTGACTCATCCAGCAGCAGCAGCAGCAGCAGCACCAGCAGCACCAGCAGCACCATCGGAGAAAGAATGCAAAGAAGACGCTCTTCTTGCCCCGAATGTCTTCGGATTAACGAGGAAGCTAACCCACAGCAGTCACTCGGCCCGGTGACATGTACAGTATGACTCAACCACCTCAGAGAGACAAAAAAACTCAACAAATGAGGGTACCAGTCTGTGAGTGTATGTGGGTTTATGCCTCTGCTGTTTCTCAGTCCGGCGTTGATTAACTCGGGAGCAGACACCTAAGTAGTTACACACCAACTACCAACATCATTAGCAGCAGCAGGGGATAATGACCCGCTGAACGGATTTCATGTGCTGCTGATGGCGCTCGGGCACAGGGGAGTGTGTAATCACGACAACCGTCCCGGGGGGATTTTGGGATGAGCGGATGAAGGTGATGGAGGTTAAAGCCGAGCTCTAAAAAACAAACAGAAAAATAAACACACAGTTCCGTCCTGCTGGAAGTCAACACAAAGAACACATCGAGCCCAAACAACGGAGCACGTTTCAAGCAGACGTTTAGACTGCAAAATTGCACTGTGCTAAAAATCTAAATGGGTTTCGCTTCAGGCGTCAGCGAGGAAGTGGAATAAGATCAGAGGTGGGCCGTTTTAATGTACACGAGTTTAACATTTTGGGGAATACACTGATTCACTTTCTTGCTGAGAGTTAAATGAAAAGATGGATACCACTCTCATGTAGTACTCGGAAACGGTCCACATTTTTACTCTGTCTTGTCTTGGTCTTGGATTTTATTTCAAGACCACAACTGCGAGGAACAGCGTCCAAAGGAAAACACCCAGTAGGCTGTAAATTCTGCAAGGCAACGCTCTCTCCTCACCCAGAGAGATTTGGGTAATAACCACTGACAGTATAAAGAATGGACAGCATATGTGTGACGTCACCCCCCCTCTGTGTTGATGCTCCTGCCCGGCTAATCTAAAAATCAGCAAAGATGTGGCTGGTCGGCAGGCTGAATCATGCCTGTGTGCTCACACAAGCCATCTGTAACAGCACCTACCTGTCAATCAAAGTGTTCACACTGTTAATTATGCATAACTTTAAGTCTTATTATAATTTGAACAGGTGAGCTGTATATAAATTCATCCTCATCACAGCAGAAATAAACTTGTTTACAGCCTGGTACCAAAAACTGTTTTGGTCTCTTTGTCTTTGTCTCTTTACGACGCTTTGATTGACAGGTAGGTGTCATTACAGATGTCTTGTTTGAGCACCCAGGCATCATTCAGCCCGCCTCGGGTCAGCCGATGATGCACACCTGCCGATTCTTAGATTAGTGTGGAGTCGGAAGAGGCCGGGCTGCCAACATGGAGCCAAAACAGTCTGAATCCTGTGGGTGACGTCATTCACACACTGCCCATTCTTTGCACTGTCAGAGGTTCAGAGTAGAGGCAAGATAACCCCAAATCCACAGGAGCACTGACACACACACACACACACACACACACACTCGTACAAACACACGAACACAAACTCATTCTGTCCTACAAAAAACAGCATCAGCCGCCAGACAAGAAAATCATGTTACGGTGCCAGCGAATCCTTCGGAGAGCTGTCCTAGCAAAACCACAGAGACCGCGTCTACTTCCGACCCAGAATCCACTTCCAGTGAAACTCAATCTGAAACTGAAAAGTTTGAACTTTCCTGGTAAATTACTACGTGTTCAAAATGGGTGATTCTGATCTGCTTTAGCACTTCCATTTTTCAGTTTTTCCGTAATGTTAAGAGCCGATAAAACCCAAATTTGTCCGCACGGTTCCATTCAACCTCCTCGTTTTGGTTTTGTTGTGGTTACGTTTAACGTAAAAATAAGGCCGGTGTTTGCCATCTTTTCAGCCACAATCAAAAGGAGATGGGACGGAGGAGCACAAGCAGCTTTCAAAGGGGTTCAGTTCAGCTCATTAAAAATAGAACACACACACACACACACACACACACACACACACACACCAAACACCGCCCACCATCACAACATATTGTTTACGAGTGGAGCTCAAATGGACAGGTAGTGATTAGACACAACAAAGGAACAACCTCTGCAAAAGTGCTGGACTGCAGTGTACTGCTCTGTGTTTCCATGTATGTACAGATATATACATATGTGTGTGTGTGTGTGTGTGTGTGTGTGTGTGTGTGTGTGTGTGTGTGTGTGTGTGTGTGTCAGTAAGCATTCGCCTCACCTCTCACACACACATAGCGGGCAACTCACTCGTCCATCAAGAGGTAGCCTAAAAAGCCTCAACTCAGGGACGCATGAATGGAGCTTTTACAGGAAAGAGACTATACTGAGAAAATATAGAAAGCAATATAGCACTAACAGCTTTCCAACATAGTGCTATTAATGTAGTGACAGATAAAAAAAAAAAAGTGACCTCCAGTTTGGGATCAGCACAAGCAAACAGGCAACAGAAATCAGAAAGAAAACATAAATGTTTGTGTTTAAACCTCCGCAGTCGTATATGCTTTATTAGGCACATTTAAATTGTTTATCTTTATGGTTAAAATGAAGGTTTAAAACAATAATTAGGGAATACATTTATTGGCTAATTTGTCGAGCGTTAGATGAGAAGATTCTCATATTTCTCTGGGTAATAAATGTGCAGATACTGTTAGCTTAGCACACCAATTTTTCAGCATATCTGATCTCAGAAAGTGTCAAACTTTTCCTTCAATTAGCAAATACTTCTTTAATAAAACTCCCATTCCCGCGCACCCTATTTCTTTCACCTTTTTCCCCTCTTTCCTACTCTCTGTAGGGTCCTGAGAGGGGGTCCATCATGCCCGGGTGCTATGGCGGATTCCCTACCGAAGCTTCCCCACACGAAGTACGTGAGATCACGCTTCACTCTCAGCCCTTCATTTTGTCAATAAATCATTTGAATGTAACTTGTTGATGGTGTGGTCCATGCTAGTGAACGTAAAGATACAAGAAAGAGTGTCGATCATCAGCTAGAAAGCGAATAAGACTGTCTTCCAAAAAAAAAAAAAGATGCTAAACTGCAGCTTACAGTCTCACCTTTTTACATTCTGTATTCTGAAACTTTAAAGTAAGACGTGTAACTTTTGAAAGAGGGAATAACATGCTTCCTTTTACAAATAACATGTTGTATTAATAAGAAATAAAATGCAACGCTCAGAGGTTTTGCTCCTCCAGCCTTATTTGGCCCATTAGCTAATGTTAGCAAACTTAGCTTAATATTATTTATTCACCAAACTCACGCTTTACAACATTATATCATCACGTTGCTGTCTTTATGGCTCCGCTTGTACTCCTCTTATAGTCACCATGGCTGCTGTTCAGCTAACGTTATTAAATTAGTGTCATGTGCTCTTATTTCAGGAAGCAGCTGACTTAACGCATATTGTAGATCGCTATGTAAATATTCCCTTTAAGTCAAATTGGCCCCCCCAAAAAAAACTTATGGCTTATGGCAGCTGTTATATGCAGCGAAGCCGTTCAGCCATTTACATGGCTGACTGCTTTATCGTCAGGAGGAATAAATCTGACCTGTACGATCTGACCACTGGTGCTAAAGAGGGCAAAGGGGAGGAGGAATAATGGGGTTGAGATGATAACACACACTTAATGACCCCCAGAGGAGCTGTCAGTGCTTCACCAAAGAGAGAGAGAGAGAGATCTAGACACAGAGTGGGAGAGAGAGAGGCCGACTGTTCAGACCACAGAGGACTATAGAGGAGAGCATTAGCCTGTTAGACCAACGCTGTCCACTTCAACAGATCAAAACTAACCTCTAGCCTCTTCAGACCAGCCTCTCTCCCACACCGCACCGCTCTCCTGAATCACCACTTCATCGACCATAAAAGTGATTTAATGGACACCTAATTCATCTGTGTTTAATATTTCTGACATTAATATAAATCAAATTAATACTTCCAGTGGTTATATAGTTAGCAAGTGCGGAGAAAAGATAGTGAAGTTGAAATTAAAGTACGTTTGCCAAGGAGGAGATGACACTATATTTATACCTGTTTATTCAATGTGGAGCTACTGCTGGCAGCTGCTTAGCTTAGCTTAGCATAAAGTATGGAGACAATGGGGAACAGCCAGCCGGGCTCTGTCCAAAGGTAATGAAATCCGCCTGCCAGCATCTATAAAGCTTGCTAATTGACACGTATCTTGTTTGTTTGAGTTTCACTGAGGATTATGAGCCAGATTATGTGACTTCCTCAAGTCTCTGCCGGCTGCCTTGTAAACTCACGGAAGTCAACGCACATGATTGTTTTTACGCTTTGGTTTTTATGTGGATTAAACAAACGTTAAAAAGTTGCTCAGTGGATTTAATTAGCTGTTTCTAAATGATCCAGTCTTTATGCTAAGCTAAGCTAACCACGCTGCTGTACCTTCATAATTTGTCTTTTCTACCGCTCAGCAAGTACGTGAATAATAATTCCCAAAAGGTCCCAGAAACCTGAATAAACGCAGATACTGGATGGTTTAATAAGTATAAAAATCATGTGAATCATGTGCTACCAAATTTCAACTCAGTTGAACATGTATAGGACATTTCGAAATGATCTCCACCGCCATGATCAAAACACCAAATGAGGCAAGATCTTTTGGAAGAATGCTGTTCACTAAAATTTGGAGTTACATGTTGAGGATGACTGTTCTGAAGGGCTCACAGTGGACCAATGTGCAATGAAAAAAGCAGGTTTTTCCCATTCATTTGAATGGGGGTAGTCCGTTTTGACTGTGGTGGTGCGGGGGTGTTCACAGAAAAACGTACCGGCCTGCAGCAGAGAAGTTGAGCCAGATCCAATCGGTCAAACCTCCACAGTCAGCCTGAAATGTCTCTGAAACTTAGACTATCCAGGTGGATTCATGGACTAAACTTTGAGTCTGGCTCACAATTTAGAGGCATGAAGAAGCTTCCTTTGTTTTTTCCATCAGATGAGAGCGAGCAGCGGTCAAAAGACACAGCCAGTGAATGAGAGTGAGTGAGCGAAATACAAAGATTGTTTCACAGCAGTGACATTCAGCACATATAGACAATCTGTCACCTATCTGTGTATGTACAGTCTAAAAAATATTTGATTTTGGATCTGTTAGTGCTAATTTATCACTGAAGAGTACATTTTAAAGCTTAACTTGGATCCTTAAAAAAATTTTCCACGCCTCACGGACAAACTCCATCTGCTGTTGAGGATCGCGTCAAACGAGTAAAAAAGCGCCATAAAATCTGCTAAACTGATCTTGAGGAGAGGCGATTTGTCATTTGTGATGATGGTAAATACAGTTTAACTGAAGAAAGCTGACTATAGATTATTCTAAATTTACATCAGCTGACAGCATGTTTGGTGAGATCATCGAAAACCATTAAACTATGTCAAACTTTTGTTTTCTTGCCGCCCAAGGATGCCATTTCATTTCATCATCACTGTCAATCATCCTGGAAGAAGAGCAGCTGTCACTTTTTTTTTTTTTTTTTTGTCTTCACATGGCGTCAATCACGTTTCTGAAACACAGATGATGTTTGACATTTGCTTCAAGAAAACTTTAAATCTGTTCGTCAGGACCGAGAGTTCTCCTCCGTTCTGGACCTCTGACGCGTCTCCATGTAAAATTTACATCTTTATCTCCAACACAAAGCCCCGACGCAGGAGCCCGGCCGAGGGAAAGGACAGAAATTGTGAAAAGGGAACGTGAGAGAGAGAGCGAGAGTGAGCAAGAGATTTCAGGACATTTCATCATTTCGGCTGGAAGCCGTCTTTGGAGACGAGGTGTGGGGGTGGTGGCGTTGTTGTGTAGAGGTAGGGTCAGACTCTCAGGTAAGATCCAGCTTCCTGTTTAACCTTCTGACAGCTTCTTCAGAGGCCACAGGTGACCTTGTTTCCTATTCAGCAAAGAGCGAGAGAAGAAGAAAAAGAGCCGGGACTACCCCTTCTTATCTCGACAGGAGCTGCTATAATTCAATTAAAGCTGTGACACGGAGGTGAGGACAATTGATGTCTGATATTGGAGAAACACCCCGTCGGATTAATTACCCCTCATCGGCTGGTTAAACGGCTTTTAAACTGTGATCTGCCTGAAATTGTAATAACACCATCGGTAATCGAACACAAAAGGGAAAGCTCAGGATCTGTTTCCATCTGTGGCGGATTAATAATGGTTCATTAGTAATAGTATCAATTACGAATCTACTGTAAGGACAGTGAGGTAAAAAAAAAAAGGGGGAAGAGAGATCCTTTCCTGCAGCTCGTCATGTTTGCTTTGCTTTGCCGCTTTAATTCCCGTGTAATGCAACTTTAATCAGAAAAGTGGGTGAGCACTTGTAATTTTGTAATGAGCTCATTAAAATCTGTTTATGCAGGCATGTGAAGGCAAGCCGAGTGAGGCACCACTTCGGTATCACCTAGGCTTTTTGTGGGAGTGTTTCACACTGTCTGGCTTATTTAAATACATTAAAAAAAAGAAGAAAATCATTCATCAGAGCCACTATTGCTCAGTTGGTGAAGCAGTGCCATCATGCAGAGTAATTAATCAGTGTTATAGGTGCATTCCGACAGGTGACAGTCAGAAATCGTGCAGATATATACATACATGAGTCACCGAGGGGTATTTTTTTAACTACCTTAACACATTCAAGGCTAATTAAAAAAAAAAAAAAACCCTTAACGAAAAAGCTTTTACACTAACGCCACATATACTGCAGTGAATTTTCTAGCCAAGAGATTCCCTGCGTACAAGGAAAGGATAAAAAAAAAAACAACAACAAAAAACACCTTTTTATCTTTGATAAACTATCAGAAAAAGCAGATCATTCCCAAAATCACTGCATCAATAAACAGAGAGAGAGAGAGAGAGAGAGAGAGAGAGAGCACGAACTGACACCGCGAGTGCAGCCACATCGCATACAGACGAGCATTCACACATATTCTCACCAGCCAGCCAGCCAGCTTTGTAATCCAAATCAAAGATGCAAACATTGAAGCAGTACCTTCCGCTCACGCAGAGCTTCATCCTGGAGACCGAGAGATAAAATCCTGCCGCCTGAGCCTTCGCTGGGAGAATGGAGAAACTCCCTCCACCTCCTCCTTCTTATGTATTGCTATCTGGATTGGCTCTCCCTTAAAGCTCAGAGAAACCCCATCCACATGCAACCCACTGCTGCCACCACAGACGCCTCCAACCACCACCACCACCACCACCACCTCCACCACCACCACCACGCCGCTCCAACAGCAGCAGCAGCAGCAGCAGCAGCAGTAGCAGCTGAGCAAGGAGGGAAGACAAGAGGGAGTGAGAGAGGGAGAGAGACTGTGCAAGAGTGGAAAGACAGAGAGGAAGAGGAGTGGGAGGGAAGGAGCTTAAAGGAAGAAGACAGGGAGAACGCGGGGGCGTGATGATGGAGCGCTGAGAGATATGTGCAGAGAGAGAGAGAGGGAGAGAGGGAGAGAGAGGGAGAGGAAAAAGCTTACCTGATAGTGTCTATGCCGTTCATCTCTTCATCAGGCACCTAAAGGAAATGACAGCATGTTAGTGGAGGGGACACATCAAAACTGGCCCGGGAGCTGCCAAGAAGAGCACCAACGCTGCAGCAGCAGCAGCAGCAGCAGCAGCAGCAGCACAAACACTCATCAGAAAAAGAAATGAAACATACATATTCAGCAGGCACGCTCTCTCTGTTTTTGTTTATGTTTCGTCTCCCCCTCTCTCTCTCTCTCTCTCTCTCTCTGTCTCTCCCTTTCCAACCCCGCTCCCTCATTCGCTCGTCTCCCTCCTCCACTCCACGTCGCTGCTGCTGCTGCTACTGATACTGCTCGTGAGCGAGCCCAACACTCATCAGACTGCACCTGGCTGTCTACATCTGCACTTACTTGAGGTGAGGAGAGAACAAACGCATCATAACCAAGAGTGTGAGAGAGGGAGAGAGGGAGAGAGGAGGAGGGAGAGAGTGGAAACCTCCATTGCAGCCAGACTGCAGATACATGGCAAGCCCCCCCATGAGGGATACTGGCAGCAACTCAATATCCTTGTCGAGGTGCTGAATCGCAGAGAGAGAGACAGAGGGAGAGAGGAAGAGAGGGAGACAAAGACGGGGGAGGTGGAAAGAGATGGAGAAAGGAGGGAGAGAAGAGGGGAGGTGAGGGGGAACAGGTGGTTCAATCTGTTGAATCTTACATCTCAAGTCCCAGGCTGTTAAGGGAGAATACGTTTTTTTTTTTTTTTTTACACGTCTGCTGCTGGCCCTTTTTCTGAAGGCGATGAATTATGCATCATCTTGAGAATATTCCCCCAGTATCCTCGTCTTCATTCAGATTTTAGGGTTCAGGCCTGATCGAGTGTGGCATCCATCCGCGCTTTCTGTGTTATCACGTCGTCGTGATTCGGGGAGGGGGGGCGTGGGAGGGATTCACGCACGTTCACTTGGGTCACTAATGAAGGAAAGCGACTCCCCTGCAAAGAGATTATATTTGATCTCCAGGGTCAGCGGGAAACATAACCGACACACACACACACACACACACACACACACACACATAAAAGAAACGCAGGATGCTTAACGAACTCTGCGCGCATCTTCAGCGAGTGAACAACAGAAGGCCGTGTGCCTGTGAAGAATGTTGGAAGTACAAGGACTCGTTGTGAGGAGATGAAACTTGGGTAGCGACACACACACACACACACACACACACACACTCACTACACTGAGATGAACACCAACAGGCTCACATGCCTGCCTCTCAGCCCCCACACCACCCACCTTTTTTTTCAAGCAGTTGCTAAGGTGACGGCAAAGGCTGAATTTTAATCAGACAATAAATTAAGGCAATGTGATCTTTATTATTAAATGACAGCCGTGACGCTTTTCAGGAGGTCTGTCGGGTATGTTTTGGGGTTCACGTTTGGGGGATGCTTCACGCTGTCCAGGGGATGCAAAACATTGCCACGTTTGAGCTAAATTTTGCAGTTGAAATAGCACTCACTTGAAATTACAGGAGGATAGCCAGATGGATTATCATCTACAGCTGAGAGAAGTGTCATGCCGAGACCGCAAATACACTTTTGATGCAGTAATTGCTAATTGAGCCTTCAGGCCTGTCTTCCTGTGACACGCACGCTGCTGCTATAAGTCTGAGGAAACCACTGGTTGCTTTTCTTTAAAGAAAAGAAAAACAGTTGTTGTTTAAACAGGTTCTCTGCATGCACGGCCATTTCAGAAAGGTTATGTCTCAAGTTGAGTAAACGACGGATGCCACGCGATAAAGGCCGGTGAGCGTGGGCTGAGTTAGTAAATGACTGCGTTGTTCAGCAGTTGAGATTGTGTGGATGCTGATGGGTAGAATGCTAATGAGTGAACCCATAAAAGCCTGTTCGCTGGTCAGCATTGAAGCGCTGCTCCCGTGCACGCATCCTCATCATCATCTGTCTGAACTCGGGAATTAGCTGAGTGGCAACTTGTCTGTGTAACTCACAAGTTAAAAGGTTGTCACTGAGACAAAAGAGTCAGAATATTATATACAACTTTTGTGTGATAACTGTATTTTTAAAAAAGGTTTTCACTGCTTGAGAATGATTTGAAACTTTTCTTAAAAGCAACAACAGGAAGTACGTAACGCTTTACGGCACTAAGTCACACACCACCAACTATTTCACTGAATTTCGTGAAACTGGATCATATTTTATGGACTTACAGAGTTTCCTGATGGACAGTAAAGTAAACTGCTGCTGCTGTTAGCTGATGTTAGCTCAGTTTGTTAGCGGGGTTGCCTGCATTGTGAGCTCAGAGCACCGGGGGAGTGTTAGTGTTTTTACCAGAGGAGTTTTGGACCACCGGGAAGAAGTAGGACTGGAAATGCTGACGGGGACCAGAGCTGGTGTCGTGCCAGAACAGGAGCTGGGCAATGTAACTGGGCTTAGCAGCCTTTATGGACATAATGACAGATGTGGAAAGACCAAAGGGAACAGTGACAGAAGAAGCAGGGAAGAGAAAGAGAGTGAGGGAGCAAGAAGCTGTTGGACAAGAGTAAATCTGTGGCTGACTTTTAGCCGTTGGTGAAATAAAAGGCTGAAAGACAGCATTAGCTAGCTGCTACGTCTTGTGTTGTAATGTGATCATGACAAACTACAAGCGTACAGCTGTCCATATTTAACGTATATTGAACTTAATGTCGAAATAAAATCTGAAACTGGGGTGCTGAATTGCAAAAATACCAATTTCTATGTGATGTTTAAAGCAGCAATAACGGATTGTTTTGGCCATTTAGGGGTATGAGTTGTAAACACAAGACTGACTAATCACCTCCCTTTAAATTGATACTGGAAGCAGACATGAAGCAACATTGTCATTCATTTAAACTCAAGTATATGTAAGGATAAGGGCATGAATGTATACTTATATGAATGTTTTTCTCATGAGATATGAACATGAGCAGATTGTGAAAATAAATGTCCCTCCTCCCCCTTTCTCTCTCTCTCTCTCTATATATATATATACATCTTTATTTAATAATTTTTCTGATTTATGTGTTACTGCTACATGAGTTCCTGCATGCTGCTGTTGAAATCTTGATTAAAACAAAGCCGCAGTGCATTAGACAAATAACTTATAACTTCATGACTTTCCCAGCTCTCCTTGTACCCTTTTACAATGAATAATAGAGCAAAAATCAAGAACAGCTCACTCAAATCATCCAAAGACTCGATTTATTCAGACATCACTTCAAACTCTGTGAGAAACAATTTCCGCTCCAATCATAACATATGTTCCACGGCCTGGCTTTGATTAAAGACTGGGATGACTTTCATCACTCACCATGTTCATGCCCCTGGGCAGAGAGGCAGATTTGTGGGGGTATCTGGGGAAGTCGCGTTGAAACTCCGGAAAGGGACTCTTCATCTCAAAGCCTTGACAGAACTGCGGAGGAGGTGGAATCACGTTTTCCTCATCTGTCTCCAGCTGTGGCGCCTTTTCTACTTTTATCTGTGCCTCCTCGTCCCTCCTCGCCGCGTCGATGTTGGTCTCCAGGTAGGTTTTCTGTGGCAGGTCAAGAGGAGTCTGATCTTCTTCGGTCGTATTCTGCTCGAGTACAGAGCCCTGCTGTTGGGCCATTGAGCAGGGCAGCCTGGGGCTCCAATGTGTTGCCTCTTGAATCTTGTCTTCAGACTGAGTTTGGGTTGTTGTGGTGAAGATGGAGGGAGAGACCGGTTTCCCAAATGCCTGCAGGCTCTTTGGGTCGAGCACGTTAGACGCCACCTCATCCAGGAACCTAGAAAACTTCCGTTTGGCTTTGACCGTCTCCTCCAGCAGCGACTGTTGTTTTGCACGTTTAGCGCTGGTCTGGGTCTGTGTGGAGCTCCTCCCCTGATCTAGCCCAGCCCTCTCCGGCCATGCGTCAATGGTGCTGTAGATGTTGTCTTCTCCCTGCTCCACCTGTGGATGAGCTCCACCATGAGGCCTTCTTCTCTCCTCTCTCGGTCTAGTCTGAAAAACTTCATGGTTTTGCTTCTTGACAGAGCCGTGAAGGTTGCACGGTGCTCCTGAGCTCCAGCTGTGCAGGCTACCACTGCCCTCGCTGCTGTTACTGCTGCCTCCTGGTGGGCTGCTGTTCTTGGGATCACTGGGGCCTGATGACAGGTAAGATGAGAGGCCTATCAGCTCCTCCAACCAGACCTGATCGCCATTAAAAATAGAGCACGGAGCTCCAGAGGAGGCCCACGATTTTGGCATTGGCTGGTCCCACTTTGCTCTGCCTCTCTGGGTGAGGAAGCTGCTCATCCCATCCATCAGCCTGTCTGCATGGATGTGTTCTTTCTCTAATTGTTGCAACTGGCAAATGATCCATGGTCCAGTGGAGAGCTCTGATTTTAAAGAGTTTTACCCCAATCCTGTCTCATTGTTGTGCAAGCCTGACCTAGAAGAGGTCCAATACATTTCACTCTAGGCAGAACAGATGGCCTTCTTTGGTGCCAGGATAACCCCCTGCTATGTCAGGCAAGGACATCCATGACTTAAAATTTAATGCAGAGAATAATGGAGACGTCCTGCTAGGTCAGACTTACAAAACCATTACAGATTTTTCAGTATTTTCCCACAAACATCATCATATCTCATCTCTAGGATGGTGAAAAAAAAACACTACAGCTACTCTGCTCTTAATCTGCTGAAGCTCCAGGTTTGGGTTTAATGAGAGGGAGTTTTAGCGCATTACGAGCAAGTGTCTAGTCTAGTCGAGCAGAGCTTACTCCGAGGGTGCTGTTCTTAATTAGACCGCCTATTGATGGCAGAACAGGCAAAGCTTTTTCAGCTATTTCCAGGTCAGTGGTCGTAGAAGAGCATTGATCCAACAGAGCACATGGCAGCTGACACACACACACACTAATGGACAGGCTTGTTGAGTAATGGATTATGGTAATCTTATCAGTCTGTCATTAACAAAAGAGAAGTCTAAAGTAGAGAGGAACCTTCTCTTGTGGAATAATGGATAAAAATTAAAACAAATATGTTTATTAGCTTCTTGGAGAGAGTTAGGTGAGAACATCGATACCACTCTTACGACTGTGTGTTAAATACAGCGCTGGAGCCAGGAGGAGGTTAGCCTAGCTTAGCATATAGACTGGAAACAAGGGAAGACAGCCTGGCTCTCACAAACATGCCCATTTATAATTTCAGAAGGAGTGACGAAGCGGCAACCTCAGTGGCTGTGAAGTGAAGCCAAGTGCCAAAAACTGCAGTTCCTCAAACGTCCACTTGAGGCTGGCTACAAAACGAGTCAGTCTCCATAAGTCCCCATGTTAAAATATCCAACTTCACAGCAGAAATAAACATGTTTACAGCCTGGTACAAAAAACAGTTTTGGTCTCTATAGCTCATTTCCCCGTTCATGACAACTGTACTGAGGGTGAATTTATATACAACTCACCTGTTCAAATTATATTAAGGCTTAAAATTATGCAGAGTTAACAGTGTGGACGCTTTGATTGACAGGTTGGTGCTGTTACAGATGGCTTGTGTGAGCAACCAGGCATCATTCAGCCCACCTCAAGTCCAAATATGAGCCACATCTTTGCCAATGTTTAGAGGAGAGGCAGGACTGGCAACATGGCGGTGGCCAGAGCCTCCACACTGAGCTTCAAAACGGCTCTTCAGAAACCTGTGGGTGATGTCACGATAAGCTGTCCACTCTTCATACTGTCATTGGGAGTTACAGGGTGTAACTGTTTCATCAAGAACAACAGCTGGGACAGAGCCAGGACAATAGAGCAACTTCCAATATTTATGCACGATCTCATTAATAATCCCACAATCTAAATCTCTTTGAAACACACTGTATATCTCATTATTTTGTTAATGAAAGATAAAATCTGCATAATCCATTACTCAACAAGACCCCTAACATAATGGTCTACCGGCTACAGCTCCCATACTTAGTACTGATCTCCTAATCTCTGCTAATTTAGTCATGTCCTGAAATGCCTACAATCTGTATGATGAAGACATTTTTCACATACTGAACCGTGTATTAATATGGGCATACATTCAGCTGGTTACATAACTGCATCAATAACACCTCTGTTAGTCCATGCACGGGAGGATTGCCGGAGAATGGGATTCGCAAGTGAGGGGCAGCAGTTTGACAGAAATGAAATACAAAGCTCGGCCGGGTGGAGTCCCCTAATCCAAAACGGAGATTAAAAATTAATCTGAGGTGAAAATTAGGGCTGATTGTTTTTTTATTTGCAACAGGAGAGCAGCACTCCAGTTTTGGTTTTCTTCACTACGCCGTGTCTGATAATAGACTTCTCACCACAAAAGAAACCCACTCGCGCTCTTGGCTGCGAAGATTTCTCAACCATGAGTCTTTAATATTCCAAGCCACGATGATCTAATTTAATGTCTGAGCATGAGACCACAGAGGAGACCTTCAACTTGTCCTACCGATAGTCTTTCCCCAAGTCTTTCACTTGGATCAGACACAGATAATATACTGTACAGTGCATCTTGTCATGCAGGAGCCAGACTGTTTTGGTCTCTGGGGGTATCATTAGCACTGCATCCGATATGTAGGATTTTAGCCATGACTGGGTGGCCTGCTGTGCGCATGCGTTCCTCCAGACTTGGGCCCCACACCCTGACTGCTGCTACAGCCCAGCCGGCTTCACAGGACACCCAAGGGACCACCCTGTCTGGTACCAGGGAGGAGCACCAACCTTCATCTCACGTATCTCTATATCATTTCCTCTCCCCTCTTTCTTCAGGCCCTCTCCATTGCGCCACCATTTCTCACCATTTTCCAGACAGGCTCAGGCCTCTTCTATGATGAATGTCTTTAATAATCTCTTTTCAATCTCAGGAGGAGGAGAAGGGTGGGAGCCAATTTAGAACTATCGCCCTGACGGGAGAGACTGTCAGCCCGTGGCTGCCCAGAGGTAATGGTGCTGAAATGGATTCCTGCTACAAGCGCAGAGGTGGAGATAATTGGTGATGCTTGCTTGCTCAGTGGTTGCACACTGCTTCGCCCCTCTCGCTGCCTGGCTGCTGGCTGGGCTGAGCCTCTGCAGGGGCCACATTCTGCGTCCCTCGCTGAGCCCGCAGAGTGGAGTAAATGCCACCGCTGATGAGCTCTGGCCTCGGAAGTATGGCCTCGTGCCGCTCAGCGTGTTTTGGCCTTGCCCTTCTCGTGAGTGCTGCTATCGCACAGCCTCATGCCAAACGCCGGCTGGACGGGAGGTCAGTTTCTCAAAATGACAAAATCCAGTTTTACTTGTGGCTGAAAAAAAAAAAGCCTGCACGGGCTTATTAGATATGGCAGTGACAAAAGAGCGGGCCGATCCTGTCTACACAGGGCAGATAAATCTAAAAGAAGAAGAATCTATTTCCGCTCTGCACCATTTAATGTTTTTACCCTGCAAACTGATAAAATGTGTCAGTGAATTAGTAGCTTGTATGAGAGCAGCAGAAAGCCCGACCTAAAACTTAACATGACGTGCTCTCAGCAAGATCTTCTAAAGCAAGCGATTGATTTCACATCGTTAAGAGGCTTTTTCAGAAAATCACTTAACCTGTTCCCATCTTTAGGTCTGCGCATATCGAATGCCCGACTATGGAGCTCACTAACTGTAAGCTTGTATCTTAGCACAGCATGTCAATAATTGCTAACAGGAACAGGTGCACTTGTGAACAGCCAAGGTTGCGTGGCATCAGTAATCCATCTCATGCAGAGACACTTGTCAATGCCCCCGGACCTGTGGGGTCGTTTTCAGGAGAACCACACTGTGCGATCAAATGAGAATAGGCTAAATTGAATAAGGGTCAGCTCATTCTGGAGGTTTCCTGGGATCCCTGCAGAACACACAGTCAGGTCTGCAATAACATGAGTCAGACAGCAATTACAGAAGCACACAATGCATACCACAAGGGCGATGAGCATCTGTTTCAAACAGGAAGCATGTTAGCACAAGCAAAAGCAGTTTATACTCTATGGCGTCCACCAACAGCTCCGTGCTGGGGCGAAGACTTCAGGAATATTTAACATCCTCTCCTCATAGAATAGATTCACAGCAGCTTAATCTATAGTTCAGAGTGGATGTACCCTGCATAATGTTTCTATAAGGATGTGCTTCTGGGGAAGGGGACCACCTGACCTCAATACATATCATTATCATACCACAGTTTTCTGTCAACAGAGCCTGTCACACCAATGTGTGTGCACGCTCCCACCACCAACTCAGTCACACAGCAAATGGTGACTGTAGCGTCGTGCGGCAGATTAACTGAGCTGTGATCGTGAGTGTTGACGGACTTCACGGTTGAACAGATGAAGGAATGAGCGCCACCTGCAGAAACTCCAAACTTCATCAACAGAAAGTTTAACTGAAGAAGACATTGTGGTGGGATGAACTCTTCTCTGTGAGTTACTGGGAAATGCAGGCCAAAGATACTGGAGACAATATAACACACTCAGTCTGTGTAATGCAGTATAGTTCAACAGCACTGCGATCTACATCCTCCGAAATGATCATGAAGTTGAATCAATGCGTCTGAAAGAGTTCAAAGAAAGAGTTAAGGAACAAAGACGACGCCTTGAACTCAAGAAACCATTCTAATCTATATCCATACAAGTGTGGTTTTTATTAGTGAAACAAAAATAGAATATTATAACCTTGATGTAGACTTATTGCAGCACGCTGTGCCACCGCCATGTTGGCTGTCCTGTCTCTTCTGCATTCGAGCTACTCTAAAAATCAGCATGGGCTAAATGATACATGGTTGCTCAAACAAGCCATCTGTAACGGCACCTACCTGTCAGTCAAAGTGTCCATGCTGTTAATTCTGTATGACTTTAAGCTTTGATATAATTTGAACAGGTGAGTTCTATAGAAATTCACCCTCAGCACAGTTGTCATGAACAGGGAAATTAGCTACAGAGACCAAAACAGTTTTTTGTACCAGGCTGTTGTTGTCCAACATGTTTATTGGACATTATAACATGGGGACTTATGGAGACTGACTCGTTCTGTAGCCAGCCTCAAGTGGACGTTTGAGGAACTGCAGTTTTTGGCACTTCACTTCACAGAGTTTGCTGCTTGATTAGACTGCACTAGTTTCAGCTAATGTTAGGTGTACTTAGGTTACGTAGCCAAAATGGTCCAAAGTGTCCAGCGTTCCACACTTATGACTCACAGTACACTGCATTTTACCAAAACTCAGTGTGAACTCACTCGTGTGCTCAAAATAGCAAGTTAAGTATGTGAATTGAGACACAGCATAAGAGTCAACAGCCATCTGACAACAGCCAGGGCTAATCACAGTGGTCCTTTGAGATAAATGCTAACATCAGCATGCTAATATAGTCACAATAACAACGCTAACATGTTCACGTTTGGCCGGTATGTTCACCTATTTGCGTGTTAGCATGATGAGGTATGAGAGTATGAGGCTGACGGGAATGTCTTTAGTTCTGCAGGTTTTTAGTCAAAAATGAAAGCCAGCAGAGAGGCTTGACACGAGCCAAATAATTAACAAGGCCCACCGAAGGCTTGACTTTGTGTGTCCTCGCCTTCTCAGTCACAGTGTGCTGTGGCAGCTCTTCAGAGGTGACAGTTAAAGAGAGTTCATCGGCTCTGACCTTCCTTCTGTCTCCTCCGTATACGCCACACATATCAGACTCAGATTCAACCCCCTCTCTCTGAGACGGGTTTTAAGTGTAGGAAATCTGCCGCAGGACCAGCAAACATCCTGAGGCTGTCTTCCATTTGAACTCTGAAAGCAGGTAGATAACAGCACAAAGCAACAAACACTTTGAAAAATAACAACGACTGTAGCAGCACATAGCACTCGACCATTTCTGATGATCTACTTGAGTCTGTTTTTGTTTTGTTTTGTTTGTCTGGTTTTAGGAGCTGCACTCAAATTTCTATCAACTGTGTTGATATGACAATATCATCCTGTGGACAACTTGTATCTGAATCCAAATGTCAGTTGTTGAGACATTCACTGAAACCAAAACTGCCAACTTGAAACTAGAAGAAAAAAATGATCACCAAAGACATTAAGCTTCATCACCTGAGGACTATGAATGCCTTGTATCTGTATGTGTTGAGATGTTTCACTCTATATCAAACTGCAAACCAAGTGGCAATCTCCATGACTGTGAAGTGAAGCCAATGCGAAAGTGCCATAAACTGCAGTTCTTCAAATGTCCACTTGAGGCTGGCTACAGAATGAGTCAGTCTCCATAAGTCCCCATGTTAAAATGTCCAACTTCACAGCAAAAATAAACATGTTTACAGCCTGGTACAAAAAACAGTTTTGGCCTCTATGGCGAATTTCCCCATTCATGACAACTGTACTGAGGGTGAATTTTTATACAACTCACCTGTTCAAATTATATTAAGGCTTAAAATTATGCATAATTAACAATATGGCCACTTTGATTGACAGGTAGGTGCTGTTATAGATGGCTTATTTGAGCACCCCGGCTTCATTTGGCCCGCCTCAGTGGCGTCATTGCCCATTTTTAGTTCAGCCAGGAGGTGGAAGAGGCAGGACTCAGCCTCAGGTTTTGAGTTTCAGAGACGCTGTCCATTCTTCTGCGCAGCTACAAACAACTTGATTCAAGCGTGCGTAATAGACGAAAGCTTCCGCACATCCACGTGTAACGCTACAGTTTATTCAATAAAAATCAATTAGCTCATTATGTTTAATAAATGTTCCCAAGATATCCAGTATGTAGGCATCAAGGCACCCACCAAGGCAATGTTGGTCCAAATAAATTACTTTCAGAAAACATCTACCTACAAGTTTCTGGCCACCAACCAAGAAAACATATTTAGAGCAAATTGCTTGTCAAGAAGATAAATGCAGCAGCAGAGTATGGGAGTACTGTTTCCACGGTTATTTTTCCGTAACTTTTCTTGTAGCATCCTCACACACGCACGCGCGCACACACACACACACATAAAGGTTGCCAATTATAGTAACTGTGTGATGAGGTTTCTCATACTGAGCCCCATGCTACCTTTGCCTCTAATCCTTTGTTATTAATTATATCTTCAACAAGCCTACACAGTTCTTGTGGTGTCAGCACCGAGTATCCATGGCAACAGCCGGTTGGTCCCAGCTCTCGGGGATGCACACATACACACACATACACACACACTCTGCTGCCTGACAAAACCGTGGATCGCTGCAAAGATGCTCTACTGACAAGATGAATAACTCAACTATAGAAAAATACACAACAAAATGAAAATAAATCCTGCACCCCCCTCTGCCACCGAGCATCGAGCTTTAAGCCTCACAAACTTCCCCTCCTCGCTGTCTCGAGGCAGAAAACAACAACACTCGTTGTCATTGCCATAGTGAATTGTTAAAAGATGCCTGTTGCTAAATGCAAACATTGCACGAAGTGAAACAGACTCAAGAAATCCAAGATAACCACCAAAACTCTGTCCCTCCCTGTGTACTCTGTATGCAGTGGGGGAAGTACCTTTAATCAAATGCTGTACTTAAATATAGAGGTACTTTGTCCTTTTGTACTTCACTGTATTTCTTATAAACTTTGTGCTTTTGACACTATTATATATAACAGCTATAGTTACTTTGTGGATGAATACTTGAATAAGAAACATGATAAATTTATGAAATATGAACTACAATATAACTAACTACAACATGAAATGATACTATACTATATTACTGCAGCAATAAGAGTAATCCACTGAGATTTTTTATTTTATTTTGTATTGAGTACTTTTTATTTTTGATGTTTTAAAGCAACATTTTGTATCTTTTCTAGCATAAAATAACAGATTTTAAATAATTTTGATGCTACAAAGGCTTGTAGTCAGGGCAATGACATCTTTTACGTCGAATGCTTAAGGGCATCGTGCCAGAACCGGAGCTAGGCAAACGGGAAAGTGATGTCACTTGAGTCATCAGTTGTGGCTGGAGACTACAAGTTTAAAAGTAAAACATATATATATCAGGAGCTGTGGAGTTAGAAACAAGTGAGCTTACCAAACGTCCTCGTCTCTGCTTCTCCAACGATTAGCTTGGAGATTCGTTCGTAAAACACGAATCTGGCGGTCGAGTTGCATTGTGGGTAATGTAGGCGCCAGATGAGCTATGGAAAAAGGCTGCGTGGAATTTAATTATTGAGTAAATACAATGAATTCAAATTTCCATTAAAAAAGTACAACTACTCTATAGTTAACAGTGAAAAAATATATAAAAATTAAATTATATTGAATTAAGCTGTAATGTTTGAAAAGCAAACAAGACTAAAATAACCTTTGGGGTCTGCTAAAGAAATAAGTACATTTCAAAATAATAATCAATAAACAGTTTTTAAAAGTTTTAACTGTTCAAATGCATCAAATAAAATGTCTCCATCAATATTAATTGACAAGAGTATTCTTCTAAGAAACATTTTCAGTGTGAGACTTTTACTGCAGTACACTGTGGTATTCTTACATTTACCACTGTGGTATTCTTACATTTACTTAACTTATTTAGTTTTCATACTTTATTTTGATTTCACTTTCAGATATAAATGATGTTTTCTCTTTCTTCTGTAGTTGCTCCTTCTGTCTGTAAAATCCCAATCTAGCTAAACTGGAGCTCCCTCTTCTGGCTCCTTTCATCATGTACATGTAAGACGAGAGTGGCTCTCCATCACCTGAGGATGGGTAGACACGAAGGGACATCGAGGTTTAATGACAGGGCAGATCTTCCAACAGATACACCGGTGAAGTTTCACCTGAACTGGTTTACTTTCACGAGGATGTGACTCTTTGCCAAACACGAGGCTGTGTGGTAAACAAGCAATGTTTAAATCATGAGGGTGGGCAATTACAGCCAAACAGCACCATCTACTGCTGAGATATACAAAGACCAGTGATAGAAAGTATTCAGATCATTTCTATAACACTTTATTATCAGTCAAATGTCTATTTAATTAGAAGTACTAAAGCATTATCAACAAAAATATCAATTGCCTCCAATTTAGTTTGTAAAATGACTGTTTTTAATGTTTTTAATATTTTAACTTGAACAACTTCGGATGAATTACACTTAAATACCTGTAAAAGTATATTATTACATCATTAGATTATAATACTGATGCATGCTTGTAGCATTTTATTGTTGTAGCTGGTTGAAGTGGAGCTTGTCTTAACTCTTGAATATAAAGTTTAGTATGTAAATGTAGAGACTTAAAGTCCAAGTCAAGTCTTCAACACAAATTTGACAAGTTTAGACAGTTTTCTATAAGAGGTCAGCTGGGATAGGCTACAGCCTCCACAACCCTGATGAGGATAAGCACTTACAGAATACAGAATGGATGTTGCATAAATGTAGTGAAGTAAAAAAGTATTTGAAGTACAAAGTAGCACAAAATAGAAATACTTTGCACCACTGGCAAAGACCAGCCACTTGCAGCGCAGTCAGTACTGAGTAATCTGTATTAGAAATCAGTATAACAAAAAAAATCTATAAAAAAATGGTGGAAAACATCTTTTTATTGTTACCAAAACATTAGTACAATCAATGCAACATCCACATGATGAACGATGTTGCCAGACATGATATGAACATTTAAAAAACAAGTGGGTGTAAGTCCTCTGTGGTGTTCAGCTATACACAGATTTACATATTTTTGCAATATGAAATACATAAAACACAGTCTGCAGTCACATACAATATACTGTATGCAGACAGTCCAATATAAAACCACTATAGAAAAGTGTAGTTACAGTGTGCATATTCAGATCCAATGTAAAGCGTAAACAACTCACAGAACACGAGTATAAACGTTTGAGGAACATAAACCACAAGTGTTTTACAGGTTGTGCTCATAAACAGCAAAGACAGTAACAAACAAAAACAAAACCAGTGTTCCTTGTAAGCCACTGATATTGTAGCCAAATAGGTGATCCCTTTAAAACTGATATTAATATTCATTAATACAGCATGCCGCATTAAATGTGCAAAATGAATGCCAGACACCACAAACGTTAAAAATGTTTGGTTGGAATTGGCTTCTGAAAGATCCAATGCAGAAAAAAAAAAAAACAGGTACAACAACACCGTCCTGATCTCACTTAACAATACCGAAAAATAAAATAAATGTGTTTATTGCATAAAAGTGTAAAAAAATGACTTAAAGTTGAAAATAAATGAGAAAAAAAAACAGTAAACCGGTGCACAGTTCGAGGTTAAAAGGCACTAATGAATCTTTCAATACAGCATTAAGTGAAATAGTGTACGGTGCCTTATTGAAAATATATTCCCCCACTCATTAATAACACCATAAGCTAAAGCTAAAATCCCCAAAAGACAGAATTACAATACCTACATCCTCTAAAAAGTTCTATTTTCGATTATCTTTTTTTTTCCTGAATACAAATGCTTATTTTGGATCGACCCAACGTAGTGCATGTTTAATATTTTACCCACTTTCAGTTCATTCCTTTTTTTCAGGCTCGATGAGCTTCCCCCTGTTGTACTTCTGTCCGATCCCGTAGGGGACGTGTGCAGATATGGTTCCCAGTTCCTTGGCCCCCTCGATGTGGAACATCTGGTCGTCAAAGAAGATGTGCGGTTTGATTTTCTGCAGCAGGGGCCCTTTAGGAGCTCCGGCCAGGAAGAGAGCCTCGTCGATCTCCAGGCCCCAGCTGCGGAGAGTCTTCAGGACACGAGCCCCGGAGCTGGCAGCACTGCGGGCCGTGACCAGGAAGGTTCGGATGGGACAGTTCATGCGCTCGTTCTTGGCGTAGAATTTTCTCTGGAGCTTCCCCAGGGCCTCCAAGAAACACTTTAAGGGACCCTGAAAGAGCCAGACATGTAGGTTTGTTTACAAAGTTCTGTCGCTGAACAACAGCAGAAATGGAACACAAGGACAGCAACGCCTCAAACATATTTATAGCTGGCAGAGCAGGTTTCCTCAACCCTGCAGACATTTCCCCCATACAGGTTTTTAGATGAGTTGCTGATTAGAACTTCTGCTGAGTTTGTGTGTTTCTCACTGTCATTTATGTTCTCTGCATTTTGCTGAATCATTCATTTATTAGTTTAGTATTCCTTGTACAAGCCTACGGCTTCTTTATCTCTCCGGTCACGTCTGTTCTCTTATCTGCTTTTAAGCTGTCGTATATCCATACAATTACACACACAATTCATATCAGTTACGAGACTAACTCGTTGGACTAACAATGTGAGAAAAAAGTATCACAATCGATGCAGCAGAACCAGAGACATCGTCTTTTTTTATTCCATGGCACCTAAATTACCCACATTGCTACTCGAACACAAACTTTAAGAGTTGGGTGCGTGTAGTAGTAGTTGTGTTTTTTTTTTCACTTTAAAGCTGTGGTCGTCAGCTACACAGCTCCCTCTGGAGCCACAAAAACGTTTTCCCACATACACAGCAGAACTCCCCAACAACAGGAAATACACTTTGGCATGTGAAATTGGTGGATTCCTCCTTTAAACTGTGACTTATAGTGGGGAAAAAACAACCCTTTGCAGTTACATCAATCGTTCACGAGCTGCTCACAGTGTCCGTGAGTCAAATCTCGAAGAAAGCGACTGACTGGTTTATCGGTGTATAGACTAGACTCTCTCTCTTTAACGTAGAAACATCGATCATTTACCTGAGCGAGAGGCTTGTTCTCAAACTCCTTCTCGTGCTCAAAGAAGGTGTCCAGGCCGTGCTTCTTCACAATGATCTCCGATTCGTCTGAGAAGAGGACGGCGTCGCCATCAAACGCGACTCTCAGCTGAGTGTCGCTCAACTCTATCTCCGTTTTTGGCATAAACATGGTTGCTGCAGCGATGCCTGAAAGGAAGGAGGGAGTTAAAAAACATGCTTTGAGATTCCTCTCTGTCTTTCATTACAGCTTTTATCTTTGTGTTCCTTTATGTTTAAAGGACATGTCTGAAAGCTGGAAACCTTTGTGGGGGACTGAATATAAATATATCACAAAGGCAAGAGGGAGCATGCCCATCAAGTCAAGCCTGTTCTGATCATCCACTTCATTCTAAATAAATCTGGAGCCTTTAGGTGGTGGTGTACGTCAGAAAACTGGCTGCTATCCATTTGTATTTCAAGTCTGTCCGTGCACAAGTCAGAGGAGCCTGATCTGAAAACCTGACAAGGCTGAGGCAACGTTAGTATGCATCACATGCAGGGGCACAAATGTGAGCGATGAATATGTTATGTTGAGATCATGGTGGATTTTATTTAAAAAACGAATCATCCTTGTCTTGTTCCTCTTCTTAACACAAATCTCTCAGATAAGGAACCATTAAAAAACATATGTAATAATAACACTAATACACAAGTTACAGTGTTATTTTGTTGTCTTAGTCAGGGTGCTGTGAAAAAGGTAAGTGTAACCAAAAACAATCACAATTCTCCAGAGCCCAAAGTGACGCCCCAAAGATATTCAATTTATAATGAAAACTGAAACCTTTTTGATCAACTGTAAACTGTCATATTGCTTTTCTATCAGCGCTCTACAGTTGAACGTCACGTATCTGTTTGTTTTGTGTGTATTTTAGACAACAGGGAGCCATAAACCACACGCCGTATCCGAGCAGCTCCTTCTTGCTGCACAGTGTGTGGTCGACAATTAGTCACACGCAAAGTCAACATGCAAGTATGTAAATACGAGTGTGGTACAAACACACCTCCAGGCTCCTGATGTACAGATTTATTTATTACACGAGAACACGCTGCTTGTGATAGAAATCAGGATTATAATCCGACTTACCTTCCTCTATGGCCTCTCCGACTTTCTCAGAGTCCTTGGAGAGGTAAAGGTTTGTCATGTAGGCCTTCAGATAGCCGATAGGACTCTGTCCTCCCGTCATACAGAATCTCTCTATGGTCAAATCTGAAAAGAATAAAGGCAAGTTGAAGATGTGCGGCGAGAAAAAACATACTAATTACACTATAAGTGCTCTTCTTCATATCTAGTGTGTAATTACTAGTCTGAGTGCTGCTCTTTATTGTGCCTGCTGCTGTGGCAGCCGGCGAGCTGCCACCATGTTAACACAATCAACAATGTTTGGTTTAGGACTCAGCGTACCATAGTGATTAATGCTGTTTATCAGACGCACTCCAACTTGGGCATGATTGTTCGTCATTAAGACGATGTCAAACAGCTCCTCGCTGTCTGGGTAGAGCTTCCTCAGTCGAGAGTTGACGTTCATCAGCGCCTGCGTGTGAGAGGACGGACACCAGGAGACAGGATGTTGTGTCAGAGCGTTCAACATGAGCTTACGACACAAACATTACAACACTTTCAGTTAAAGAAAGAAGTAACACGGTTTAAAAAAAGAGAACATCAGGACATTAAAACAACACTGAGAGAAGGAATGTGCTTTATAAACCACAACAGCCTTTATCAGGCTACCACACGATGTTATCGCATTAGTATAAATATATTTCTACTGATAAGATATTACACAACAGAAATGCTGACAGTTTCCTCGAGGTAGCTTTGAAACTGACACAGAGACACTTACAAGTTTATTTTTCAACTGTAAATTGCCCAATCAGTGCGCATCATGGCCACAATTTTAATAAAACAACAGTTTTGATGGTGGCTGGTGGTGGAGATGGATTTTCATCTAAGTTATGAACATATTTTGGCAGAATATGCAGTAAAAGTCCATGATACATGTTAAATATCTTCAAAGCTGGTCACTGATAGATACACCTTGCTAAAAAATCAACAATCCTGCAACAAATTCCACCTTCACGAAGGTTATAATGTTCAGTTTTTACTGTAATTATTGATTCTATATTGCACTTTTGTCTTACAAAATGTTATTGCTGTTCATATATACAGGCCGATCTAAATATATATGTATATTTCTCTGTGTATAGTAGTTTAATGTTTATGTTGTCCTGTCAAGCTCTTTGTTTTTATGTCTATATATGTGTACACATATCTGGCTGGTCATTTTAGAGGCTGTGGTGTTTCTAATATTTTGTCCACCATGTTTATATAAATGAGAGCAGGCTAAATATTACAAACATCTCTCATCACAAGCCAATATAATTAAAAAGCGCCACAAAATACAGCCTCCAAAGTTACTATAAAGTTTAATCAACACGTTTTTTAAACAATTTGGTGGGATTGTTACAAGACTGTTAGCTATATAGGTGTACCCAATAAACTGACAACTGGGTCTATATAACTGTGGATTTGAAATTGAGCTGGAGTTGTGGCATTTCTGCCTTAAAGAACTGGCCTTTAGAGAAGAAAAGGAGCAATGGTCCAATGGAAATAAGTAACATGCTCCAGTGAGTCATCGATTTCTCTGCACTCAACATCCAGGCAGGTTTACGTTTGACGAAAGCCAAATGAAGCCTTCAACAAACAGTGTCCGCTGCCAGCTGTAGTAGCATGTCTGCATCCCCTGTCATTGAGTAGTTGCATAAGAGCCAAGATCATTTTACAGTAACAGCGTGTAACCACTCCACGGTGTTAATACCCATGAAGACGTTCATAGACACATTTAACAGTGGTCTGATGAACACCAGGTCTGCACATCACCGGCTCTGAACATGAACCAACCTTTATGAGGAAGTTGTACGTCAAATATCCGCCAAATAAAATGTTGATTTTTCTGAAGACTGGTGTGATTGAACAACTTTGTATGACTTTGTATGATTTGTCTTTAGATGAGGAATGTGGAAGCCAATGAGGAAACTCCAACATATCAAAAAGGTGGATGACATTAATATGCAAATTAAGAGCGATAGTGTGCATATTTTTAGTAACAGATTTATGATTGCAGTGATCAGAGTACCAAAATCCAAATGACTCACTGAGGTGTGGCTTTAATCTCTGGCCAGATACTAGAAATCTTCTGCTGAACACTGGTATTTTTTTCATGACTTGTATGACTGCATTCCAAGAAGGAGTGAAGGTAAAAACATGCAGTTTATGATAGGGGCTTCCCTTATTTTGGCCTTTTAGCAGAGCAAAGTTTGGACTGATTTGTCTTTAAATGAGGAATATGGAAGTCAGTGAGGAACTTCCAACACATCAAAAGGGGATGACATGACTTCCTGATATCTGACATTTAAAAGATGAATGAACATGTGAAAATTAAAAGAGAAACTGACATCCATTTTCACTTGAAGGGGGAAGTAAGAGTTTTATGATTGTAGTAGATCTGACAGTGCCATAAACCAAATACACGACTTATTGAGGCTTTACTAGAAACTATAAATCATACAGTCCATCATCAAAGATATGTCTGTTCTTGTGAAGCTTGATTCTCTTGATAAGACTGGTGCACAACTTTTAGCACAGTAAAATCTGGACTGATTTGTCTTTAAATGAGGAATTTGAACATCAGTGAGGAACTTCTAACATATCAAAAGGTGGATGACATTATAAAGCATGTACAGAATGAATGAACACATGAAAATAAGAGAGAAACAGACTTATTTTGACTTTTTATGACTGTAGCGGATCTAGAAGTGCCAAAAAAGTCAAATACATGACTTATGGAGGTGTGTAACTTGTCTTAAAATCTCTTATTGGCACTACAAATCATGCAGTCTGACTTTAGAGAGTTTTTACCTGGTGTGGAATGTACCAACACCTTGCTTAAATACATATGAAGGGACCACACCCTACAGATAGACGTGCAGCAGCGTCTTCACCTCTGGGTCTCAAGCCTACCTTGACGAAGGGGAAAGCAGCTCCTGGCTTCAGAGGTTCGTTTTCATGCTCCAGCTGATAAGCCACATACTTCTCCACTCCTTCCTCCTCGTAGATCTTCCTCTCTGCCACCATGTTGAAGAGCGTACGCGAGGAGACGGCGATGGTGACAGCAAACCGGGGTTTGGGCTGAGGGAGGACAGAAAGTTTAACAGTGAAAACAGCAGGTATGCATGCGGCAATAGGGTTATTTTACACATATAAAACCACGTTTGCTATAAAATAAAGTGTGCACACATAGGTTTGTGTTTATAATACTTACAGGTCTCGGTTTGTGTGTTTTGAGGTTGTCAAAAAAAGCTTTGGCCGCAGCCCAGTCTTTCTCCTCTCCGTTATCTTCAGGAGCTGGAGCTGACTCGTTTGGCTTGATTTCACTCATATTTCTAAAAGTTTATACTCCCTAAGGTCTTAAAAAAAAC
This sequence comes from Protonibea diacanthus, assembly GCA_028641955.1. Lineage (NCBI taxonomy): Eukaryota > Metazoa > Chordata > Actinopteri > Sciaenidae > Protonibea > Protonibea diacanthus. The sequence goes on from CM053992.1 coordinate 17,687,685, forward strand.
TTGAATAAAGGTGAGGTCCACCGCAGCTTGTAAACTTTCCCGGAAACGTACTAAAAGAAAGCCTGGTGGGCGTGTTCTCCAGCAGTGACGCAAGCAGGTCAGAGCATCACTCACACTTGGTTGGCTGAGAAAGAGAGAGAAAACATTATACACACATCTAGGTTATACAGTGTGTGTGTGACACACCCTCAGTGATCACTGATATTTCAGCCCTGTGGTAACAGTTTGGGGAAATGGTTCTTTGCTGCCCCCGAGCTGACAGGAAGGTCCATGAAGAAATATTGTTTTTTTTTTTTTTTTTTTTTTCATGTTTGGTTGCAACAAATTTGCAACTTTTTTTGTGATTTAGCATACACGGTTTCAGAGTGCAACAGTTGACTATTTTGCTCACAGCCAAACATCAAGCAAAGTGCTAAAAACTGTAATTCCTCGAGCGACCACTGGAGGCAGGCTGCAGAAGTGAGTCAGTGTCCATAAGTCCCCATGTTAAAATGTCCAACTTCACAGTAGAAATAAACATGTTTGCAGCCTGGTACAAAAAACAGTTTTGGTCTCTATAGCTAATTTCACCATTCATGACAACTGCACTGAGGATGAATTTTTATAGTCACTTACCTGAAACCTACAGGTGATGTTACTCATACTTGTCCATTATTTATACTGTCAACAACACAGGACAGGCCGAGCTGGGCTTCTTGCTGTTGGTATTAGCTGGCTGCTCAGCTAATACCAACAGCAAGAAGCCTAGCTCGACGTCTGTCTTTCAGGCTTTTATTTCACCAAGCTCTTGCCAACGACTAAAAGTTAGTCCCAGATCACAGCTCTGATACACTACATGTATCCAAGCTTTGAGTGAGTAAAGTAGAGGTTAAGGCAAGGCAAGTTTATTTGTTGAGTTTTATTATAAACATGAATTGTAAAGGAACTTCAAAGTGCTTTACAAAAGGTAAAGAAATGCATTTGAACATTTTAAATATCAGTACAGAAACTGAACAATTTGTTAAAAACAAAAGTAAAATGACACATTACACATATGCAGATAATACATATAAAAATCTGATGTTTTGATCACACAGAAACAAGGCTTATTATATGATAAACTCAACTCTGTTATTCTCTGATTCAAAAATAAAACAAACATAATAACAACAAAATAAATACTCATTTGTTTCTTGTGGAATAACTTGTTTGCCAGTGATACTTTGCAAAACCTCCATAGTCTCTCATAAACATGAGGTGAGAGAGGTCATATCCATACCCAGAAGTGACACCACCTTAAAATTTTAAGTGGGATATGAAATTAATATGGTGGTCTCAGTCTGACTGCAAAATCAATGCTGTTTATCCTGGGACTGCTACCACACCCTAACCCTAACCTAATTTCCAGAAAACTGTAGACCTGCAGTGTCGCTGTTCTTACTGTAGATGATATGTTTCTCATGAAATACTAAAATCACTACAACTTATCAATAATTTACAGATGTGGCTTTTCATATTGGAAACATTAGATGGCAGTTACTTTCAAGGTGAGGGGGAAAAAAAGCCCATTATCCGGATAAAGTTAGCGTTATGGCATTTATTTTCTTTGTTCTGTTATTCAGTGTATAAATTATTTGAAGATTTGTATACTTTACCTGATCTACAATATTATGACTAATGTTTTCCTTTCAGTTCTGTTGTGAATGTAAGTTACCTAAAGATTTATTAACATTTTGTTGACATTTGATATTTAGCAGACTATGGAGGATGGACCAAATGTTTTCGGTGTGACACATAAATAACTGCACAACAAATAGATTTGATTCATATAAATATAAATATGTCTTTATCCTAAGGTCATCTTGTTATGTTGCCTCAATTACTACTACCATGCACCTATTTAATCCAATTAATAATTTAATTTAAAGAATGCATAGATGTTTGCTGCTACTAATGTCACCTTTTCCTTGTAATTTTTTCCTTTAATTGCTCTTATATTTTTATATTTTAGTTTTATATAATATTATTATATAATATTATTATTTATTATTATATTATAATATTATTATTATTATTATTTTTGTATTTGTGTTGAATTCCTCTTCTGGCGCTAAAGGCTTATCTAATCTTATATTTTCATTTTTTTTTTTTTTAATATCGTGTGTTGAACATTACTATCGCACACAGTGCCCTGTAGTGTTATTGAGATGCTTACACAATCTGTGTGTCACACACACACTCACCGTCCACTGGCACATGAATGACCTCCCTCCTCCCATCACACCGCACCCCCCCGCCCCCAACAACACTTGGTAGAGTCCGGGACGGAGCATCATGGCGATTGACGGTAAGTGCACGGTCTTAGGTGTACTGCGGGACTCAGTGTGAAACTTTGCTCAGGACGGAATGAGAAAAATCATATTTATATATTCACTGTTGGTCTGTTGGTTGGTCTTTTTTAAATATATTTTTTAAATCCAGTTTATCACACCGTGAGTACCGCAGTGCTCCGGAGCTGGGACAGCTAGCAGCCAGTAGCACGGGGGCTGCTGATGCTGAAGTGCGGACACCCGCAGGCGGGCAGCCGATGCAGGAATGTTGTGATCCCTCCATGGGATGTGCGCGTGAAGAAGTGATGCTAAAGTGGACAGAGACACAGATAGTCCCGCTGTTTTGTGTATTTAATATTATTTGACGAACACACGCTTGTTGCAGTGTAGCAGTTTATTTAAATAAATAAATATATTTATATATTTGTCTTTACGCTAAAATCACAGCAGGTAGCTACTTAGCATCACATGACAGCTACTTTGTTTCTGAAGAACCACATCACTCGGCGGATGAACATGGCGTAGTAGTATCGATTTTTAAAAAATAACGGTTTGAGTTCTAAACCGTTTGTTGTCAAACCGTTAGTGGATGCACGTGCTCTTCTTTTAATGCTCTCCCGGAGCTTCATGGGTAATGTGTACAGTTAATATAAAGGACTACACGATGATGGTTAGGTGTCTCTTAAATGTTTTTATTATTATTATTATTATTTTTTTTTTTTAAGTGAAAGTGACCAGAACACATCACACAGTATCGGTGAGGAGTAGGCGCGTGCCGTCATACAGTGTGTGCCGTTATGAGTTGCAGTTCTTATTGTGTCACGTGCAGCCAAGCGTGCAGCTGGGTTTGTTGATGGAGAGTGACACCTGAGGGAGAGAGAGAGAGAGAGAGAGTGAGAGAGAGAGAAAGTATTGTTTCATAAAGACATGTCAACACACCAGTATACACAGACCGGCTGCTTTATTAGATACACATCAGTCCAGTGTGGTCCAATATGACAACTCTGCCCAGGGCCGTTTCTAGCTGTTTGGGGGGCCCTATTTTGTCAAACTCTTAGAGACAGATTCCTAACCTTTTTAGGTGATCTGTGGCGATGTAACAGTCAGTTACATTTTAAAAAGAAAACAGCCTAGAGTACATTATTAAATGTCAAGCATTTAATGAGACATATCTCAAAATTAAATTTCTGCAGCAAATTTCTCCTTTTGTATCTACAGTAGGAGCGGGTCCTCTTTCACAGAGGCCGCCATATTGAAACACTGTGTTTCTACAGTAGCCCAGAACAGACAAACTAAATACTGACTCTACACAGGGTCCTTAAAGTGTTGTTTCTCCTTTACACTAGGAATTAGGGTGATATGAGGAGATTGCAATGCAGTGAAAAGTCCCAAAATGTGTTTTATATAAAATAAAAATATCGAATATATATATGAATTTTTGATTTTATATGACCTAATTTTAAGTCTTTTAGTCTCAGTCAGAGTAAAGTAATTTCACTTTATGGTATCGGACACAAATTACTATTCCAAATATTCAAATCAGATTATTATATGTCTTAAAACATCACAAAAATGTGAATCCTGTTGACCTGTTAGTCGTCAGAAGAGCCTGCCAGGCTTAGTTGGACTGAATTAGATTTTATTGCGTTAACTGATTGTGTTACTTGTTGCAGTTTCAAACTTTCAGTTTTACTTCAGAATAGTCAAGACAAACATGTGGCCCAATGATATATGCAGCTTGTTCTAGAAGAGAAGAGTTACTCTAAAAATACTTTAATCTTCAACTGCTGTTTTACTTTAAAACCACCATTAGATCGTCATCTCGATGATGGTTTTAAAGTAAAATTCCATATTACTGTAAAAAGCTCTCTTTAGCTTAAAGTGGTGTATTACTGATTTTTGGCAAGAGTTTTATCTCTCCAGGAATAGCCAGCACAGTTTGTCTACCATTAAGTGAATTGGTCCACAGAGAGTCTGCCTGCTCTATGACAGAGTCTGCTTCAGAGATTTTTTCTCATCGAGTCGTCACCTCAGACCATTTTCAGCGCCCAATCCTTGATGTGAGCCAGTAATAATACAAAAAGTCAGTGCATGATTTGTGTTACATTTTATGTGCGGCGTTCAGGGTTAAACCAAAATGACGCTACCCAAATATCACCATTTTAAACTGTGACAGAGCCAAGATCTACTTCTACCACTCTGTAGATACCTGAACCATTAAATATTGAAGTGTTGTGCCAAGAGATAACAGTATATCTNTCAAAAATAAAACAAACATAATAACAACAAAATAAATACTCATTTGTTTCTTGTGGAATAACTTGTTTGCCAGTGATACTTTGCAAAACCTCCATAGTCTCTCATAAACATGAGGTGAGAGAGGTCATATCCATACCCAGAAGTGACACCACCTTAAAATTTTAAGTGGGATATGAAATTAATATGGTGGTCTCAGTCTGACTGCAAAATCAATGCTGTTTATCCTGGGACTGCTACCACACCCTAACCCTAACCTAATTTCCAGAAAACTGTAGACCTGCAGTGTCGCTGTTCTTACTGTAGATGATATGTTTCTCATGAAATACTAAAATCACTACAACTTATCAATAATTTACAGATGTGGCTTTTCATATTGGAAACATTAGATGGCAGTTACTTTCAAGGTGAGGGGGAAAAAAAGCCCATTATCCGGATAAAGTTAGCGTTATGGCATTTATTTTCTTTGTTCTGTTATTCAGTGTATAAATTATTTGAAGATTTGTATACTTTACCTGATCTACAATATTATGACTAATGTTTTCCTTTCAGTTCTGTTGTGAATGTAAGTTACCTAAAGATTTATTAACATTTTGTTGACATTTGATATTTAGCAGACTATGGAGGATGGACCAAATGTTTTCGGTGTGACACATAAATAACTGCACAACAAATAGATTTGATTCATATAAATATAAATATGTCTTTATCCTAAGGTCATCTTGTTATGTTGCCTCAATTACTACTACCATGCACCTATTTAATCCAATTAATAATTTAATTTAAAGAATGCATAGATGTTTGCTGCTACTAATGTCACCTTTTCCTTGTAATTTTTTCCTTTAATTGCTCTTATATTTTTATATTTTAGTTTTATATAATATTATTATATAATATTATTATTTATTATTATATTATAATATTATTATTATTATTTTTTTTGTATTTGTGTTGAATTCCTCTTCTGGCGCTAAAGGCTTATCTAATCTTATATTTTCATTTTTTTTTTTTTTTAATATCGTGTGTTGAACATTACTATCGCACACAGTGCCCTGTAGTGTTATTGAGATGCTTACACAATCTGTGTGTCACACACACACTCACCGTCCACTGGCACATGAATGACCTCCCTCCTCCCATCACACCGCACCCCCCCCGCCCCCAACAACACTTGGTAGAGTCCGGGACGGAGCATCATGGCGATTGACGGTAAGTGCACGGTCTTAGGTGTACTGCGGGACTCAGTGTGAAACTTTGCTCAGGACGGAATGAGAAAAATCATATTTATATATTCACTGTTGGTCTGTTATTTTTTTAAATATATTTTTTAAATCCAGTTTATCACACCGTGAGTACCGCAGTGCTCCGGAGCTGGGACAGCTAGCAGCCAGTAGCACGGGGGCTGCTGATGCTGAAGTGCGGACACCCGCAGGCGGGCAGCCGATGCAGGAATGCTGTGATCCCTCCATGGGATGTGCGCGTGAAGAAGTGATGCTAAAGTGGACAGAGACACAGATAGTCCCGCTGTTTTGTGTATTTAATATTATTTGACGAACACACGCTTGTTGCAGTGTAGCAGTTTATTTAAATAAATAAATATATTTATATATTTGTCTTTACGCTAAAATCACAGCAGGTAGCTACTTAGCATCACATGACAGCTACTTTGTTTCTGAAGAACTACATCACTCGGCGGATGAACATGGCGTAGTAGTATCGATTTTTAAAAAATAACGGTTTGAGTTCTAAACCGTTTGTTGTCAAACCGTTAGTGGATGCACGTGCTCTTCTTTTAATGCTCTCCCGGAGCTTCATGGGTAATGTGTACAGTTAATATAAAGGACTACACGATGATGGTTAGGTGTCTCTTAAATGTTTTTATTATTATTATTATTATTTTTTTTTTTTAAGTGAAAGTGACCAGAACACATCACACAGTATCGGTGAGGAGTAGGCGCGTGCCGTCATACAGTGTGTGCCGTTATGAGTTGCAGTTCTTATTGTGTCACGTGCAGCCAAGCGTGCAGCTGGGTTTGTTGATGGAGAGTGACACCTGAGGGAGAGAGAGAGAGAGAGAGAGTGAGAGAGAGAGAAAGTATTGTTTCATAAAGACATGTCAACACACCAGTATACACAGACCGGCCGCTTTATTAGATACACATCAGTCCAGTGTGGTCCAATATGACAACTCTGCCCAGGGCCGTTTCTAGCTGTTTGGGGGGCCCTATTTTGTCAAACTCTTAGAGACAGATTCCTAACCTTTTTAGGTGATCTGTGGCGATGTAACAGTCAGTTACATTTTAAAAAGAAAACAGCCTAGAGTACATTATTAAATGTCAAGCATTTAATGAGACATATCTCAAAATTAAATTTCTGCAGCAAATTTCTCCTTTTGTATCTACAGTAGGAGCGGGTCCTCTTTCACAGAGGCCGCCATATTGAAACACTGTGTTTCTACAGTAGCCCAGAACAGACAAACTAAATACTGACTCTACACAGGGTCCTTAAAGTGTTGTTTCTCCTTTACACTAGGAATTAGGGTGATATGAGGAGATTGCAATGCAGTGAAAAGTCCCAAAATGTGTTTTATATAAAATAAAAATATCGAATATATATATGAATTTTTGATTTTATATGACCTAATTTTAAGTCTTTTAGTCTCAGTCAGAGTAAAGTAATTTCACTTTATGGTATCGGACACAAATTACTATTCCAAATATTCAAATCAGATTATTATATGTCTTAAAACATCACAAAAATGTGAATCCTGTTGACCTGTTAGTCGTCAGAAGAGCCTGCCAGGCTTAGTTGGACTGAATTAGATTTTATTGCGTTAACTGATTGTGTTACTTGTTGCAGTTTCAAACTTTCAGTTTTACTTCAGAATAGTCAAGACAAACATGTGGCCCAATGATATATGCAGCTTGTTCTAGAAGAGAAGAGTTACTCTAAAAATACTTTAATCTTCAACTGCTGTTTTACTTTAAAACCACCATTAGATCGTCATCTCGATGATGGTTTTAAAGTAAAATTCCATATTACTGTAAAAAGCTCTCTTTAGCTTAAAGTGGTGTATTACTGATTTTTGGCAAGAGTTTTATCTCTCCAGGAATAGCCAGCACAGTTTGTCTACCATTAAGTGAATTGGTCCACAGAGAGTCTGCCTGCTCTATGACAGAGTCTGCTTCAGAGATTTTTTCTCATCGAGTCGTCACCTCAGACCATTTTCAGCGCCCAATCCTTGATGTGAGCCAGTAATAATACAAAAAGTCAGTGCATGATTTGTGTTACATTTTATGTGCGGCGTTCAGGGTTAAACCAAAATGACGCTACCCAAATATCACCATTTTAAACTGTGACAGAGCCAAGATCTACTTCTACCACTCTGTAGATACCTGAACCATTAAATATTGAAGTGTTGTGCCAAGAGATAACAGTATATCTGTATGCGCATAAGCCTGTGGGTGTGTGAATGAGAGAGATACGAGTGTCAGTATCCATGAAGTTAAGCCACAGGAGGTTTTAAGTGACTGATAGGTAATAACTGCTAGGTACTATAACAACAGCCTGAAGTAAACATGTCCCACTAATTGGGTGAAAATAGTAAAACCTTAAATATATTAATATATATATTATATATATATATAATTAAATGAATCATAGACTTTTTGTGGTGTCAGTTTTTTGGAGGGTCTTCGACTCAACGCAAGTATTTTGAAAATCCAGACTACAGCCCTTGTAATAAATTGAATTATTACTTTAATTGCATCACTGCAGTTAATATGAATAAGTTATCACATGAATGGACTTCAGCACAGTTTTGACCCATTTAGAGATAAATATTTAAATTTATTCCATTGTAGCAGGAAGTGTTGTTGTTTTAGAGATGGTTACTTTTTTAGAGTTAGATGATAAAACTGAGACTACTTATCTGTCTTAAATACTGTATGAAGCCTGAACCAGGAGACTGTTAGCTTATCAGTAGCAGTAGTTGGAAAGAATCAGGCTGGCCATGTCCAAAGGGAAATAAATCTACCCCATAGACTGTATAAAACATAGACGTAATATCAGAGTCTGGCCAACATCTTGGCAGTGCTGCCTCCACTGGCTCCCCACTAATCCAAACATGGGCAAAGAAATGGAGTTGAAGCCTGGTGCTGGCTCAAACAAGCCATCTGTAACAGCGCCCATATGTCAATCAAAGCGGCCACACTCTTAATTCTGTATAACTTTAAGCCTTAATATCATTTGAACAGGTGAGTTCTATAAAAATTCACCCTCAGTACAGTTGTCATGAACGGTGAAATTAGCTATAGAGACCAAAACTGTTTTTTGTACCAGGCTGTAAACATGTTTATTTCTGCTGTGAAGTTGGACATTTTAACATGGGGACTTATGGAGACTGACTCATTCTGTAAGCCTGCCTCCAGTGGACGTTTGAGGAACTGCAGCCAGTTTTTGGCATTTCGCCAAGCAGCAACCTTCATGGCTGTGAAGTCAAGCCAATGCATTGACTGTGCCCATGACCATGACCACCCCTTAAGATAAATAATTAACACAGCCAAGGAATAGTTCTGAACATAAATAATGATTTTTTGTACGTTTGTAGGCTGTTTTCCGCCTGCTTCCAGCCTTTATGCTAAGCTAAACTAAGCTAAAGGTGCCACACCATTGTTTTGAAACCCTGTTAGTCTGAAAAATGCCCAATTAGACCAAAAAAAAAAAACAAACCTTTAATCCATTTTCCCTTTTTCTCCTAACAGGCAAATTTTCTGGCTTTACACCAGACAACATTTTAATCGATTTTACTGACGCAGATAAGTTTCCAGTGTCAGAATAAAATCCAAAAAGTTTGATCTTTTCCTAAAATATGTTGGTGTGATAGAGGGGTATGCGGGGGTAACAGGCTCTCGGACAAATGGGCTTTCAGCCTGATACATTTCTCTGATTATTGTGGTTTTGTAATAATGGGATGTGGAAACAATGAGCAGTCCTCAAGCTGACTGTCTCCTGGCTCCAGATTTACATTTGAGAGTGAATTTGAGATTGGAGAGTGCTATCAGTCTTACGTAACGCACGAAAGTGAATAAAAAATGTTGAACCAGACACCTTAAACTTCTATTCACAGATATTCCACACTTGTTTTGCTTTTCCCCCAAATATCCTCTTCTTTATTACATATTTATGTTAACGACGTTTACGAGTTTTCTCAGTCGGTTCCAGCTAATCAGTTTTATATTTGTTGGCATAACCATCTGCCAGCCTTCCTCACCCGAGGCCTGAACATATGTTTTAACCTCTGACTCCCAACTTTCTCATCTCTTTTCTCTCCCAGGAGGGGGGAGGAACTGTGGTGTTCATGAGCTCATCTGTGCCAGACGAGGTAAGGCCATATCACATCCTTGTACTTGTGCATCCGCGTTAGCATCAGAGTACATTTTTTGTGTGCTTTGTTTTCAGTCGTCAGCTTTGTACACGACGTGCACGCTTGGCTGGACTCCACTACATCACTTTGAAAGCACAAAGGATTTGCTACATCTGAATATTTAGCCAAAGCTCTCAAGCTCTCCTTCATTCTTGTGAATGTTCGCTGTAGTTTTGCGTGTTGAAAGTGTCTCTATATAGACTTCTGAAAAACATAACGTGTCTGTGTGTGTGTGTGTGTGTGAATTATGCATGGCATATCAAGTTTTGGCTCACTTCAGCAAAAGAAGGCAGCTGTGTGTTCATGATTTATTCAGCGTGGAGGTTTTGTTTCGTATCAGACGTCAGATGTGTAAGCAACATTTCCAGATTGCCTAGCTACTTTTTAAACAAGCCTGCCCTATAACAGTCCTACAGTCGAGTTAAGTATGAGCTGGTCCAAACGCTTCAAATCACTCGATTGAATTGATGAAAGTTCACAACGAGGATGATTTGGCCTAATTTGTTTTTGGCTTGTGTCCCAAAGATGTAGAAACACGGCAGAATAATTTGTTTCCCTCTGTTTTGTTTGACAGCATTTCATCTAAATGAGCTCCATGTTTCTTTGAGGTTATTGTTCATTTGCTTGTTTTCACATCGAACGCTTCAGTGGCTGCGTCTTCATGTTCGTTAAGCCAGCTTGCCGGAGTCATTACCTGGAAGAGAAAAAAAGAGAAGCAGATTGAATCCTAGGGCTCAGATCAAGAGTCCCGAGTTCAGCCTCAGTTCACGCGCTGTAAAAAAAAAGCAGATTTATTCGGTTATATGTATCTTTATTCGCCTCAGGCGCACAAATGGTACATGCACACACCCGGAGAGGAGGTGATACGGCAGGAGAAGGGTGTTAAAAAGGCCGAGAAAGTGGCTGAGATGGGAGAAATCCATTTTAATCTGTTGAGAGAAATATCAGACTTTCCTGAGAATGATGGGTATTATGGGGCGAGGTGTTCCAAAGGCCGACCTGCTACTGCTCCACTTTCCAGTGTACATTGACGGAGGCATCAGGTTACCTCAGGTGTCTAAATTATTCATCTGTCGTTGACATTTACAGAGCAGGGCCGTGTATGAAGTGTCATCACACCCCGGGGCTCGGGGGCCATAAGCTGCTCGTTTCATCGGGCGGCTCCTGTACCCGCGGCTTCAGAGGTCATTTGGGCTCAATCAACGCTGCTGTCAGCAGTGAGAGTTGATACGTAAGCCTGGCAAGTGCTGGACGGGACTAAGAGTAAGGGATTTATTACATGTCGGATTACTTCAGAGCTGGACAACTTTGTTTTTCCCCCCTCATCTTAGATCATTTACTATGTATAGCAGCAGAAGCACTGATAGTGCTTTTTGGGAACAGCTGGCTGTAAAGAGGATATTCATTTGGTGAAGGTAAGCGTCACGCTGCCACGTCGCTCTCTTATCTCTCTCCTGCTTCTCTCGCCATTTCTTGGGGGAATTTAGCATTCATCATTTTGTCAGTCTGCAGCAGGCAGGCAGTGCTAGTTGTCAGGCTGCAGTGGTCTCAGCCTGTTGCCATGGTGAAACAAGTCTGTCCATAAGTTCAGTCTGTAGTCGGGAGGTTTGAGAAACTATGCCGTCCTCTCTCGTTTGTGCTCTCGGCTTTCACACCGTTGACCGATTTAATCAGCGACTGGTTGTTTTCTGAAGTGAGCACCTGCTTACAAACCACATGCTACAACATTTGGACTCTGCCTGCATCACCAGATACAATGACCTGAAATGCACCACCATTTTATTCATTTATTTATTTATGAGGCTGCAGCTAACAAATGTGTTCATTATAGATTAATCTTAACGGTCTGCTCTATAAAATGTCGGACAAAAAGGTGGCTCTGCGATTTCCTAAACCCAACTTGATGCCTTCAGGTAGCCTGTTATGTCTGCTAAACAGTGTCGTAGTTCATCATTTTACTACCTCATGACAAGAGACAAATCCACAGCTGAGAAGCTGGGAATGTTTGCTAATGTCTGAAACGATTAATTGATCATCAAAATAGATGATGATTTAATTTCAGCTCCAGTTGTTCATTTATTTGAACTAAACAGCGTAGTGTGACAGACTGATAACATAAATCAGACACAAACAAAAAATGCAATTATGAATACAAATTAAGACAAATTAGGTTGCCATCATATAAAATATCACGTCCCACACAGGAGATAAAGTGGCACCTTAAAGCTGCACTACTCAATGTTTTATAGTGACAGTGAATCAGATGACTATGACTAAATGTTTGGCAGTCCCCCAGCTCTACGAAGCGTTTTAGCATCTTTCAGCTCATTGTTTTGGTTTTGTCGTGGTTCAGTCTGACTGTTCTCATCAGTCGCGCTACCTGCTCAGCACCAAACAGCAGACAGACTGAGCAACTAATATGTATGGAGAGAAGATGTTTCACTTTTAATCTTACAAAAGAAATGGCCTTTAGGATGAAGACTGATGTTGGCACCTCCAAGTCTGAGGCTTTCTCTGCTGGGAAACAGTGGAACATTCCCTCTGGGTTAGAAGCGAGTTGCTGCCCCAAGCGAAGGCATTGTCGGGAAGAGAGAGCTGAGCAGAAGGGCAAAGCTATTTTCCATCCATCTACCTTCCAAACCTCACTATGGTCGTGAGCTTTGGGTAGTGGCCGAAAGAACAAGATAGATAAGATACAAGTGGCTGAAATAAGCTTCCTCCGCACGGTGGCCGGGCTCAGCCTTAGAGATAGAGTGAGGAGCTCGGACATCCAGGGGGAGTTCGGAGTAGAGCCACTGCCCCTTCGCATTGAAGGGCATCTGATTAGGATGCCTCCTGGAGGTGTTCTGGGCATGTTAAACTGATAGGACACTCCAGGGCAGACCCAGGATCTGCTGGACAGACTATATATATCCCATCTAGCCTGGGAACACCTCTGGATCGCCCAGGAGGAGCTGGAATGCTCGGGAGAGCAACGTCTGGAACGTCCTGCTCGTTCAGGGGAACGATTAATTAAAAAACACCTGTGTGGGTGTGGAAAGCCTTTAACATTAATGCCTCTATTGAAATTGTAATTAAAATATCTATGTAAATGTGGGATCATAAAACAGTATTATGTGGTAAGTTAAACTCCTCACCTCATATCACAAAGTCTGGCTTGCAGTGCGCTTCATTGGTACAAGCTGCCCTTTCCACTGAGGCGTTTGCTCTTTAGAAATGCCGTTCATGCTTCATTGTGCACCGACTTCCCCTTTTTTGCTCCGGTTATTACACTGCGCTGTGTCTCTGTTGTAGAATATTAAGTGCAGGCCCAGTGCGGCTCGACTGGTTTACTGAGTCTACGTTTTCAAGAAGGACGCAGTCCCTTGGAGGCTTCTCGTAAAAATAGCACATCAGGCAGCGCAGGGCTGCATAGTTACATGAAGTATGGTTGGCCTACATACACTGCTTTAGATTGTATCTGGTATGTCTTTGTGTCTGTTTTAAAGTTTAACTGCTGATGGTTCCCTGACAGGGCAACATTTGAGTTTGATTTGAAGAGTTTGATTCCAAAATAAGATTCCTATCATCAAATAAAAGTATTTGTGGCGTGAGTGGGTTGTTTACAGCCTTTAAAGTGTTGAAAATAGCAGCCATCTGTGGTTTCTTTTTATTTATAACCATTGTGGTACATTTTTTCAACAATAAAAGACTGCTTTGGAAAGTTACATACCTCCTTTGTTCGTCTCTGTCTAAATTCAGTTTTCTTCTGTTCTTCTTCTCCCCAGTCTCTCCCGAGCTCCTGGGTGTCCTGTCTTCCATCGCAGCCTTCATGGTGTTGATGGCTGTGTTTTTTCTTTACCTCAGCAACAAGCTGTCAGTGGAGAGTCCTGACGATCTGTCACACCTCGGTGGCTATAAGAACAACCAGCCAGGTACGCGACACACTTATAGATTTACCACAGTGGCACAAACAAACAAAGAGCCGTCCTTGCAAAGAGAATAAGCAAATCATCCCCAGGTGTGTCGGGGAGGTGCACACTTCAGTTAGCACAATACTTTTCATCAAAAGCATACAAGCACATGAGAGTTTATCACTCTTTTAGCATAACTTTGCATGCAAAATTTATTCCATCAGGTTTCAGAATGAGATCTCGTATTTCGAATTTTGTTTCTCCTCGCGCCTTTTCTGAAATTCCTGGATCAATTTCTGGGCCATGGGAGGACGGAGGAGTGAGGAAGTGAGTGTAATTATCAGAATGGAAAGCAGTTAGCTGGTACTTTAGGAAAACAATAAAATGGAATACCGAAGTAAAGGACCCGATGGAGGAATCAAACATTGTCTGAAATCTCTGCTGTGGGCATCGTGTCACAGGAACCACCACCAGTCTCTGAGCTTCACAGCAGCCTCCTCCACCTGTCACTGCTCTCTTTCTCCTCAGTTTGTAGTAATGTGTGTACTCAGGCTCAAATTCAAAGTGCTCATCCACATCTTTAAAATCAGCTAAATATTCAGCCATGACACTGAAGACCTTTTACATAACACTAAGCTACACTTAGTACTCCAACTCTTCCCGGTGCATTACTACTTAACGTTGCCGGTGTTGACCTCCTGCACCCTTCCTTCGCCTCATCTCTTCGGAGTCAGTAGCAAAAACAAGCACTTTTAATGGACGTATTTTGGCAGGACACAGTTGCACATAAGGATGCTGTAGTAGCTTGTTTCCTAGCTGCATGCTGCAGCACTCTCCCTCAATACTGGACCAATTTCAACACTTATTATCCATGTTTTGTGTCACAATTCATCCTCAACCTCTCTCCAAGCGCCAAATAACTGCTTTCCATTCTGCCAATTATGCTTCCTCCTCTAGCAGGAGGCTTGTGTGCCCCCTCCAGGTTGAAAAATAACAGAGTTGCCCTTTAAGTGGAGGCTGAACCAGAGACAAAACTGCTGAGTTTCTTGTGAGAGCGCTGCTCGACCAGGTCATGAATTCACGTCATTATTTTAATTGTGGTTGCTTCTTTCTAAAAATCCTGAGAGCTCTTGTTACAAAACATTTACTATAATCTTTTCAGTCACCATATTGTTTGGTGTGCATGCTCGTATTGGTCTCAGCACACACTGTGATGCTGGCACCACACCCTGCTAACGACCACATGTCCGTGTCAGTGCCTCTCATGAGCTAATCTAGCGGTCAGCGTGGTGACTGGATACCCGGCTGAGAGATGGCCTTCTTCAAGAGCTTCCAGACCAACCTCCCATCTGTCAACATTTCCTCCATCTTGGACTCGGTCACCAGTCGTGTGGATGACCTGGCCAACGCCGTCAGCGACGTCACTTACGCCGTCAGCGACCAACTGACAGAGCAGGTTACCACGATCATCAACAAGGTGGATGAAGGGGAGAACACTGGTAGCCAGGAAGGTGGTCAGACCTCCGCAGGGCAGGAAGGCAAATCCAGGAATAATAGCATATGGCAAATGGCTAGAGACTCAGAAACGAGTAACACAGCCGCGAAGACCAACCAGGCGAGTGAGACCGCAGAGGTTGAGACGACCAACGCGAGCCAGCTGGAGTGGGAATGGAGGGATGGATGCTGGCGAGTTAAGAAGACAGAAGCTGAGTTAGCGGAGGAAGAGAAGAAGAAGAAAGAGGAGAAGGAGCAGCAGGAGAGGAAAGAGCAGAGGAGAAGAGAGAGGAGAGAGAAGCAGCTGGAGAAAGAGGCCAAGTTAGAGAAAAACAAAGAGGAATCCCAAAATGGAGAACAAGTTGAGGAACCAGGTGACAACAGTGCACCAGACAGAAAGGCGAGTGACAGTGGAGACCAAAGCACCGCTCAGCAAAGAGCCGATGACTGCGACGAACCTCCCGAGACTAAAAGCAGATCATCAAAGGAGAAGATGCAACAAGAAGAGGAGGAAGAAGAAGAGGAAGCGATGGAGGACAGCCTCGAGAGAGAGGGAGACGACGAGGAAGATGCTGAGCTCTCGATATCCTCCTCAACGGTAAAAAAGAAAAAGTCCGAAAAGAAGAAAGCAAAAGGAGAAAAGAGGGGTTCGAAGAAATCGCAAGATTCCTCGGATGCGGAGAAACTGAAAGGAGGAAAGGAGAAGAAAGTGAAGAAAAGCAAGAAGAAAAAGAAAAAAAACAAAGGTTAGATGGTGTGCTGCTTCTGTTTCACCTTGTGGATCTCTTCTTCTTCTTCTTCTCCTTCACCTTTTTCTTCTTCTCTTGTTTCCTTTAAAGATATGAAATCATTACCTGAAACTCAACCTGTGTGCTGCTTTTCAAGCATCTGCACCTCTTCTTTTCTCTAAACGCTGCACATATCATGCTCTGTGAGATAAATGTAATGTTTGAACTGCAGTCTCCTTGTGTTCTCTCCAGAGGGAGTTGTATCAGACAGCGAGGAGGAGAAAGGCCCCGAGGCTGTGGCCCAGCAGAACACGACCTCGGCGTGGGGCAGCAAACACAAACAGTCCAACGAGCAGGGAGGCTACAGCAGCGAGGCCTCCAGTGAGCGAGGTGAGGGCGAGTGAGCACGTGCTGCACCGTCAAACAGCTAGAATACAAACATATAAGATGTAATAGAGACACCCTGATCAGCCAACTGAAGCTTGAGAGCAGAGACCAAGCAGATAGGTAGATAGGTAGAGCTCCTTCTTACATGGTGGGAGTAGCAGTCTGTTGCTGAAGGAGCTGTTTAAGGCCTCCACAGTCTCATGCAGGAGGTGAGAGGAGTTGTTCATGATGGACGTCAGCTCTGCTAACATCCTCCTCTCTCCTCCACTTCCTCTGTGGAGTCTTCATACATAAGTAAAAAAAATGATAACATTCATATCAGTCTGATATTTTGTTTCGTTCCTGATTATATTTCTGACACTGAAGTTTTTCAGGTTCCATTTATTGTAGCAGAGCCTCGCTCCGCAGCAGCACTCTGTTTGACCTGAATGGAACTGAACCTGAATTAGTATGACTGGAAATACCTGTGATTACTATTTCATGTCAAAATGGCTGCTGTGGAAAAAGATCTATTGAGTCTCTATTGACTTATTTAGTGTCTTTGTTTATGATTTGTCACATAAAGCGACTTTAAGTATCTTGAATTTTTTAACTAAAATGTGTCGTTATCGTTTATTTATAATATTTTTTTGCACAAATGGCTGATTTGCCGTCTGAATTTAATCTTAAAGCAGTAGTTTGACATTACGGTAAATCCCCTCATTTGATTTCTTGCGCAGAGGACTGATACGTCTCTTATGTCTGAACGCAAATATGAATTAAATATGAAGCTACAGCCAGCGGATGGTTAGCGGCCAGCTTGGCTCTTTCCAGAGGTAACAAGCTCCTCTAAAAGTCCCAGAGTAACACATTTAAATCTTCTTTAAAGCACTTTAATCTGCTCAAAACTGAAGAGTAAACACGACTATTAGTGGTTTTAAAGGGGCTTATATTCCACACTGTTTCTTGGCCGGGAGGTGCTTCTTAGTGGTGTTGATCATCTCCATAAAAATGTTGTACTATTCCTTTAATTTGACTTTATTACTACATTATACAACGACAGTTTTAAAGGATGGGCTCACCTGTGTGTTGGGCACAGTTTAAGAGGTCAACTTGACTCTGCGATAGACAGTATGTCACATACATAATGAGGTCAGAGCACAGTGTGTCTCCAGTAACCAGCCTTACATATCACATTACTCTCCTCTCCGTCGCTGTCACTGTGGAAGCAGCCAGCAGCATCCAGAGAATCAGGAAAGATTCGTCCCTGAACGAGCACAAACCTCCCCCGTACCAGGACGAGGGCTCGGCGGCGCGAGTCTCCTCTCGTTCCCGCTCGGAGCGAGGGGTCAGGCGGGGCTCGTCCCCGCAGCGCTGCGACAGCGCCCGCTGCTCCAGCGAGGCCAGCGTGGACCAGGACACCGAGAGCTACCTCAACAAAGGCTGCGAGGAGGACATACCCAGTGACAGCACAGCTGTGCTGGGACCAGAGGTGAGGTGGAAGCGACTGCATGTTTGTGTCCTCAAGCAGCACATAATAATTCATTTTACCATGTGAATAAACTTTTAATAAACCCTTAGACCTGTAGCTCACCTTAACTAGAGCATAAAAAGTCATTATTACAAGTTAATTAGACATTTATGTGTGACCATGACTGTAATTAGATCACATGGTTACTGTAGAAATGTCAGTTACAGTTACAGGTCATCTTTACATAAGGAGACAGCAGGTGGATGGGTGGTTATACTCTACTGATCCTGGTTTGTCTCAGATTTGTTTCTTAATATTTCAATGAGACACCGGTATCAAAACATTTAGACGTACGTACACAGAAAGAAACAACACAAATCGAACATGAAATTCACCTGAACACAAATAGATCTGTGTATCGTGCACCAAATTTTCTCCAGCTTTACAAACTGAAGAGAAGTGAGAGCCAAACAGATGCTACAGTCTGCTTGTATTTAGGTGGCTGCAGAGTCGGAGGTAAAACCCCAAACAAAGCTGTAAATGCTGATGGTTCTTTGAGTCATTGTACAAACTGAGTTTGATATCTGCAACCAAAAGCATACAGAATATCTTGATACCACAGCCTCTATATTTGACCCAGGTCTGCTTGGACATGAGTAAACTATCTGATGCAGTACCTCTCATTCTCTCTCTCCTCCACTGAAGGACGGCTCTGGTCCTCAGCTCCCGACAGCCTACGAGCCAGAGGCGCTCGGCAAATACGGCACGCTGGATGTCGCCTTCGAGTATGACTCCAGTGAGCAGTACTTGGCCGTCACGGTCACAGCAGCGACAGACATTCCTGCCCTTAAACAGACGGGCAACATCGCGTGGCAGGTCCACCTGGTCCTGCTGCCCACTAAGAAGCAACGGGCCAAGACGGGCGTGCAGAAAGGTCCGTGTCCCGTCTTCACGGAAACATTCAAGTTTTCCAGGGTGGAACAGGAGGCCCTCGGGGACTACGCTGTTCGCTTCCGCCTGTACAGCATCAGGCGGATGAAAAAGGAGAAGGTCCTGGGAGAGAAGGTGTTCTACCTGACTAAGCTCAACCTGCAGGGCAAGATTGCTCTACCTGTCACCCTGGAGCCGGGCTCTGAACTCACAGTGAGAACACTTTGTGAATTTTTATCCCGCACGCTGCAGTGTTATCTGAGGCACACAGATATTAGTCTGACAGAGAACATCGACTATAGAACTGTCCTATTCAAGTGCAAATGATTCTAGTGTTTCAACTTTATCTTAATTTCTCAATCAATAATAATGCATGTGCAATGCATTTTTTGGTCTATAAAACTGTAAAACGGTGAAAATCTGTCTTCAGATGTCTGATTTTATTCAACCAAGAGTGCAAATACTAATAATACTTCACTCACCATAATGTAAGACAAGGAAATGCAGAAAATTCTCACTTTTGAGGAGCTGCAACCGACAAATGTTTGTAATTTTTATTTCAAATATGAATTGCTTATCAGAATAGTCTCCAGTTAATCTTCACTGCATCATTCAAAGCAACATTTCAATGAGCCATCAGCCAAAATATCATAAATGTATGAATGAGCAGATGAAAGACCGAAGACAAAGAAACTACACCGCCTCAGAATCTTTCAGCTTTCAATACTTTATATATAACTGCAATAGAAAGAAAAAAATTTAAAAAGTGTGTGAGGCCATGCTTTGGCACGCTGATGTTTATCACATTAAATATTTAGCATTCAAACATTTGCCAATTTACACAAAAGTCCAAACAAAGTACAGCTGAGGCTGCTGGGAATGTGTTCAAGATCACCAAAGTTATTAGGGTTCATCCCGAAGGGAGCACGAATGCTTGTACCAGATTTCATCAGTGTGGACAACACGACAACTCACATTAAAATCAAGAGATTACATTTACATTCCTGCCAATCGATACTCCCAAATCTCACACACTGGACCTTTAAAGTGACAAATAATTAACATCATGGTGACGCTCGAGGAAAAGCCACTAAGTAATCCTCTCAGGAGCAAGAAAATCTGATGGCAGTCCATCTGAACTAACTGTAACTGAGATACTTCTGTTTCTGTCTCTATAGCCGTGCTGCTAAAATGCCTTTATGTAATCTGGTTCACTGATTCTCACAGTCGAAGGCCAAATAAACCTTGAACAGCCTTTGTTTCCTCTCTGAGTAACTCCATGTGTGTTTCATCTTTCCAGGGTTGCGGCTCTCTGGTGAGCGTCTCTCGCAGCGCCGGAGCTCTGTCATACCGCTCCACCGAAGACTCATCCTTGCCAGAGATCCTCCTGGGTCTTATTTATAACTCCGCCACGGGTCAGTTATCTGCTGAGGTCATCCAGGGAAGCCACTTCAAAACCACAGCGTCTGATAAACCCGTCAGTACGTACAAAGAAACCTCCGTGCTAAATCGCTTTAATTCTCTGCTTCCCTGCCAGCTTGGAACGAGGTGTTGTGTAAATTTTCCTCTCGCTTGTAATGTGCGTTCCTCCCAAAGTGCGCTGATACTCCAGGCAATTGTTTTGGCACAACATATGGGCAAGACTCCCAGCAGCGTGTAGCACAAACAAATTGTGCACCATTACATTTAAATGTTTCCTGGCAACAGCACCAGCTTTTTTAATAACCTAAGAGATTAAAGCTATAACGCTGAAACAATTGCTGAGTTCCCATGAAAGCCGACCCTCCGGTGTGTATCGCCATCTTCAAACTGTTAACTGTTAACGCTCTCTGCTTCCTCCTCTCTTTCCTTCTTTCCAACCTCGTGTGCCGTGTTGCGTGCCACAGACGGTCTGTTCTGTTGTATCAAACACTTTGTAGGCGGGCAGCTTTACATCATGAGAGGTAAGTCAGCAGCGATTTCACATAATCTCGCAATGTTTGCTGCAAATGCTGCATATTTGGTTCATTTAATCAAGTTTTGCAACATATTTCTCACTGTGGGATCAGATATTTGCTTTATTCGCCTGGTATATCGTAACATTAATACCACTCTCATGTCTCTACAGTAAATATGAAGCTAGAGCCTGGAGACTAAAAACACCTTACAGCCAGCTCGACTCTGTCCAAACGTGAAAAACAAATCCTTAACCTGCTGTAAAGTTTACTTTTGCGAGGGTCACTCACTTAATTACTTTTGTCATCGCCTCCCGTAAAAACCTCAACTTGACATTCACACGCGTACGGATTAAACATATGCAGGAAAAATGAGACGAGCTTTAGATGAGCTAACGGGCAGAGCAGATGGGAGAGTGGCATCGATCCTGTAATCTAACGGGGAAAGAAATTAAACACCCATATTTTCCAAAGTGCTCAACTTTTCCTTCCACGGCGGCCATTTTGACATGAAACACTCGGGTTAATGATACTAATTAAGGTTCTGTTCCATTTATTGTAACAGAGACTTTCCAGTGAAACAACATGCAGCACCCTGACCCTGTTTGACCTGAATGGAACTGAACCTTTATTAGTATCACTGCAAACAGCTAACCTCCGTTTTTGTACAGATTAAACTAATATTAGCAAGTATATCATGACAAATCACGAGCTGTCTGGCCATAAACACTCATGTTTATGCTGAACTTCTCCTTTAAGTATCACCTCCTGGAGACACCGTCTATTTTAGTCTTCAGTGATGTCGCCCTGTGTGTCGTACCTGGATTCTTTTTTTTATGACACAACATTTTCATTGTGTGTGCGATTGCGTAACTTTTCGTGTCACCTCCCCGACCTCATTGTGTCAACGCTTTTCAGGACTTTTTCCTCCGTACGGAGCAGTTCCATCGAGGACGCAGATTCTTTCTTTTGATTGATTCGCGGGCGGCACAGGTCAGCGGTGCGGTGTTCGGCTCTGTCGCTTCACAGCAAGAAGACGGTTTCTGGTTCGAACCTCGGCTGTGTGTTCTGGGTTTGCATGTTCTCCTGGGGTCTGCGTGGCTTCCTCCAACAGTCCAAAGACATGCACTTAACAGGTTAATTGGTGACTCTAAATTGGACCTAGGTGTGAGTGTAAGGCTCCAGCCCTGTGCCTCCCCGAGGAGGATAAGCAGTCAGAGACAGATGTTATTTTTTATAAACTTGGAGAATAAAACAAAACTGTTTTCCTGGTTAGATACCAGTGGAGGTACAGAGTTCTTGTTTACTTCCAAACACTGACTCTCCTTCAAATTGTTTGTTGATCTGAGCACACAGTGAGAAATATGCAGTGTTTGTTGCAGTACTGATGTCCCGCCACTTGATGGCGCTCTCTCATCGCTCTCTCCCACACCTCCTTCCAGACACCTACGTGAAGCTGACCATGCTGGACTCCAAGGGGAAAGAGATGTCCAAGTGCAAGACGGCGGTGTGCCGCGGCCAGCCCAACCCCACCTACAAGGAGACGTTCGTGTTCCAGGTGGCGCTCTTCCAGCTGTCCGAGGTGTCGCTGGTGCTGACGGTGTTCTGCCGCCGGAGCAGCATGAGGCCCAGGGAGAGGCTGGGCTGGGTCTCCCTGGGCCTCAACAGCTCCAGCGAGGAGCAGCAGGCCCACTGGACAGAGATGAAGGAGGCGGAGGGACAGCAGGTCTGCCACTGGCACACACTGACCGACACATAGGAGGAGGAAGACTTAGGAAGACTCGACAGCATTCCCTGAACAGTCAAGTGTGTGACGTGTGTGTGTGTGATGTGTGTGTGTGTGTGTGTGCGTGTGCTGCATACAGGTGTGAGGACAGGCATGGGTTCCCAGTCTTCACTGCCAGAGACTGCATGAGCACCCTTTAATCTGCCACTTTTCCTCAGACGGCAGGTCGGCGTCATCGGTCGGAGGCGCAGCGACAGAAAAAAGAACGACGAAAATAAGCGAGAACAGACGGAAACGACGCGTTTTTCCAGTAAAAATCCTGCCTCCGGCTAGATCTGCATGTACACTAACTGTTTACAGGACCACGTTAAAGACTCTTCCAAACATTTTCTGTCTCTGAATCTTGGACCAAAGAGCTCCGGGTCCAGGACCAGCAGAGACTCCTCCCCTGTTTCTGGACTTCAGCTGCCACCAGCATACCAGACATTTCTCTATCAGTCATAGCCATTGACAAAAAGAGAAGGCAAAGAAAAAAAAAGACTGTTATATATATACATATGAGAAAAAAAGGGCCTACGACATGCTGCAACTATGCTTACAAGCTATGCTTTGTACAGTTTGTTTACATGCACATGACATTATGCAAGATCCATCTCTCAGTTTTTGGGGATCAGTCAAACGGTTTACCAGTTTTATCTGTTGTGTCTCTTTGGGGTGTGCGTTACACCGAGGTTTGTTTTTTTTATTGTGGTCTTCTTGCATAACTCCGTACACTATGCATCTGACGCCACTTTAAACGAGAGGAATGAAACTCTGTCTTGCGCTCGCCGACTCTCTTACAGAATTGGACACAGCTCCAGCATGCCTCCGGTATCAAAGAGCAGCTTCCTTTCCTGTGTGTGTGATACAGATTGAGCCTCTCTCTTTCTCTCTCTTTCTTTTTTTTTTTTCACCATTCAGCCTTCTGACAACTCAGCCATGTTCATTCATGTAGAAACACGGTGCTTCCCCCCGTCTGAGGGAGGAATATGCAAAAGCCTGCGCAGTCCAATAAAGCTGGCTGTAGTTTTTTGTTTTTCTGCGAGGCAGTGCCGACCGACTGTGTTGAATGAGATCAGAGAGAGGCAAATCATATTTTCAGATGTGTTGTTCAGTAAGTAAATACAGTGGGGCTGTACTGTGAGGGATCTGGTCATACCTGCGCTGTCCTCACCGGGACACAGCGCCAATCAGAAAAGAGGCTGAGTCAAAGAAATCCCCCCCCAAAAAAAGAAGACTGAAGACAACCACACCCGAGTCTCAGCCAAACTCTCTCCTCTCTCTCTCTTTCTCTGGCTGGCTGAAGCCGACGGGGTGTGGGACACATTTTTCTCTCCCCTTGTCAAACTGATGTCAGAGCTTAACCCCCTTCCTCCTCCTCCTCCTCCTCCTCCTCCTCCTCCGGGTTCGGGGGTTCTTCAACCACACCTCATCCCCTTGGTTCTTCTCGCAGGGCCAAACATTTCGTACTAAGTCAAATTTTGTTCATTATAAGACAAATGCAAACCAGATGTGCGGCATTCCTACCAGACAAACAACTGGCTTTTTGGCTTTCTCATGTCTCTATGAGAAATATGAAGCTATAGACAGCAGCTGGTTAGCATAAAGACTGAAAACAGGTGTCGAAAAAAGTCCGCCTACGATCACCTCTGAAGCTCACACCTCTTTGCCTTTATTACACTTCGGTTGATGAATGGTTTATTCCTTCAGTCTCCCTCTGATGTGTTCGGGGCTTTTTCAAGCTTTACATGGCTGAAGAGTGACCGGAAAGCCGGGACCCAACGAAGGGCCACAGACTGGGATCGAACCCTGGGCCGCAAACTCGTACCAACTGCTCCACAAATCTCCGCAATGGCGAAGTTTTTTTTTTTTTTATGGTTTTGTAAGTTTGGTCTCGGCACAATCTGTGCACAGCCATGTGATAAATACGAAGCTACAGACAGCAGCTCGTCAACTCGAAGACTGAAAACATGTCGAAAAGGTGCCAAAGTCCGCTGACGAAGCTCACACGGCTCTTTGCATTTCAGTCGCTGTATGGCTATATACTAAACTTTCCTTGAATTCAGATTTTTTTTTTAACCTTTGAGTTTTATTTGACAGAAATTGAAGGAGATACACACCCAGCAAACGGCCACAGGTTGGTATCAAACTCTGGACCGTTGAGCCTTCGTACATGGGGGCGCCCACTCTTAATGAGCTAACCAGCTCCACAAATCTCCGTTAGTTGCCCAGCAAACACCCCTTCGTCCAAGAAATGTCGAAATGCCCTGTAAAATGGCGAACGTTTGGTGAGCTCCAACGGCGCCAACACAAATTCCTCATAACGATGGCAGCTTCTTGGCTATGCATTTATTATTTTCTTTGACTTTAACTGTAATAGAAAATCTAAATTATTGATTTAAATGAATGTACCTGATGTAAAGTATCAGAAGCATATTATGCATGTGTGTCAGGAGGGCCACGGTGCCCCGCCTTGGCCACCCCTTCGCAGCGCCTCCTGTTCCCCCCAAAGGTCAAACCATGTCTTCAAAGCTGTAACTCACTCCTCTTTATTTTAAGGCTTCATCCGACAGTCGCGGTACTGATCGCAGGAATAAAGACAGAAAAGAACGAGGCTGCAAGTCAGATAATGTTTTAACAACTGAGTGTTTTTATTTTCCACTTGTCTGGCCTTCAATAGTTTGTTTGACGTTTGTCATCAGTCTGGTACAGCTCGAGCAGTATTGCAGGTGGCTGGAGCACATAGTTTGACAACTCCCTTACACCTTCCTTCCAAAGGGGGGGTGATTTATCCTGCTCCAGGCCAGGGAAAACCAGCTGTGCCACAGATCTTAGAGGGAGGGCGGGTGGACGGCAGGGATTGGAGGAGGCTCCAAAATACCAGCCGACCCCGTCTTATGCCCCGAGGACAGGCTGAGAGTCAGCCAGGTAATTACGGAGGCACCTGGAGCTCCAATAAAAGTGTTAAGACGGGAGGAAGGGGTTAGCAGACAGGCTGGTGTTTCAAGTCTGGTGCAGCAGTGTAATTTAATCTATATTTCCATTTTATAATTAACATAATTTACATAATTAAAAATCTGGCACTTCATTCACCCCTTTGAGCGAAATATGCCCAATCAAATATTTTTATATTTCGCTGCAGGGGGCCGGGGAGCAACACCTGGAGCAGGTAGGCTTCAAAGACACTTTATGACAGTGTTAGAGGTCGACCGGGTCATCTCGCTGCCTGATCTCAGGTCAGTTAAGTTCTCCCTCCAAACGTTCAGTGGCAACAAGCTCGTTTTCCTCGGCCAGCTGACGGATCAAATCGAGTTGGGACCTCTTCGCGTACACGGGATCAGGAATAATAATAAACTACAATGTCTCATAATTTTATTGAATGTGTCATTATCAGTTTAAAAAAAATCTTTTTTTTTAATAATATATTCAATAAATATACAGGAACCTTGGACTTATGAGAGTCTTTGTTTCATAAAAGCATCCTCACACCTACTTTTTTTTTTTTTTTTTTTAAGATTAATCTTTTGTTCAGATTACAGAAATTAAGGTCAAATGAACAGCTTTGGATCTCCAATACGTGATCTCCAATACGTGATGGGAAGGGCTCTGATGGAGTGACTCCTGGTAAAAGTACCGGGCAGAGTGAGTGGAGTACTGGTGTACCAGACTGCATCCTTTGAGAGCAATCATTCACACTGTGCACCCTGAAAATGATACTGTAAAGCAGCAGACGTCGTACCTATTTGGCAAAGAAAACATTCATCAAGCAATGGTAAAAACAAACAAAAAAAAAACAAAAAAACAAAGTGGAACCAAGGTGGCGACACCGTAAAGTGACGTTTTCTGTCTGAGCTGAAGAAGTTTTATACAGGAGGGTGACGTGAACGTAGCAGGACGTATCTAATACTTGTGAGAGTAGTTCAGACTTTTGGGAATTCTGTTCATTTGCTGTCTGGTTGGAGAGTTTCAGCTGAATTCCACCGGGGCCGAACGTGATTGCGGCCGTTCTAGTTACTGCTTCAAACCCCACGAGAAGCGCTGTGGTCCGTTTTTCAGGAGCAGCTGCGATCAGCCTCCATCGATCTGCACAGAGCCGAAGTCAGACAAAGAAACGGCATAGAGAAGCTGGTCGATTTTCAAAATAAAACCGTGTACAAACTTCAGATGGCGTTGAACGTTAGCTTCTCTCCTGGTGGGGTTTGAAGTCACGTGGACCAATATGAGGTACCCAGAGGACTTTCACTGTTAAATACATATAGGTGTAGCTAGATAGCTTAGCACAAAGAATTGAAACGGGTAAGCAGCTTGTTGTTGTTACAGATTAAAATAAAGATATCGCGCTAATTAAAGAGCTTCAAAGATGCTACTACCTTTGTACAGAGCCAGGCTAGCTGTTTCTACCTGTTTCCAGTCTTTATGCTAAGCTAAGCTAAGCATCTGCTGGCTGTATAAGTGCAGCCGGTTAGCTTAGCTTAGCACTAAGTCTGGAAATGGGTAAACTGCTTATTGTTTTTATACTTTGTGTTTTGTATGAATTAAAACAAACCGTTTAAGAGCTTCACGGGGGGTACTAACTTTATACAGAGCCAGGCTAGCTGTTTCTACCCGTTTCCAGTCTTTATGCTAAGCTACGCTAACGTTGGCTGGGTGTAGTTTCATATCTAATGGACAGATTGGCGCGCTCTCTCTGCCAGAGTGCAAAAACATGTTCACAAAATGTCAAACTATTCCCTTTAAATCTAATGTTCTTAATCCTAATAGCACATTTAACTTCACCGAAGACTTCCTTTGTAACTACGACCTTAATTAAACATCCAACCGAGTTTTTTTTTTTGTTGATTTTGGCAGCTGTGATTCTTGACTTTGTTGCACTTCAGTCAGGGACATAGTAACCCATCGATCAGTTCATACTATTACACTTAAAACGTGACTACTTCAACCGTGGACCAGTTTTTACAAACATTAGTAAACACCCTATAAGCATAAAAAACAGGCCATTTTTGACAGATCCTGTAAGCGTAACAAAACGACAAAACGACAAAACGACAAAAAAAAAAGGTGGCTGGTTTTCATGACAAATTCGAGGCATTATGGTGACCGCTGAAGTGTGGATTCCTTCTCGAACACGTGACACTACTTAAACATGATTGGGCCGAGCTGTTTTTAAACTCTTCAGTTGAGGTCCTGTAACGCTCTCAGACGTTACAGGTCTGTGTCTGATCTCCCACAGGCGGAGGTTCGGGTTTGTTCGACAGATTTACACATTTAAACATCATTATTTAAAAAAAAAAAAAAAAAAGAAAGACTGTTCAATAAAATACTTCTCACCGTCAGTGCTTCTCTCACGTACATGTAGTTTTTTTTAAATGGAGAACAAATACGACGACAACAAAATAAAGCGCAGTGGCAGCTGTGTGTTGCCACTTTTTTTGCTCTCCCAACTGAAACTGTCAACAGGCTGCTGGCGCTGAACGCAGCCTGACATCAGTCTGTCAGTGATTCGGTAACGGATAGCTCCATTGTCAGGTCGGGTTTATCGTGGGAGAGTTTCTGTACACTGTGTACAATCGCCCTCTTTCCTCAGCAGGCCGTTAAAGAGGTGCCAATGACATCTGTAGTGGTTGATGATTGAGCGTGATTGAGGAACATGAAAAAGGAGTGACGTCCACTGAAAAGGCTAATTTTGTTGGCAGTGGTCCCTTTCAGCTTCCGCTCTTCAAATCCTCAGTCGATTTGTGGATTAAACCGCAAGCCGACGGCTTTTAAGGTGAACTTGTCTATCCCCCCGCTAGGCAAAATACAAACCCCAAAACTTTCCTTCTGTGCTTTTAATCTGGCAGTCCATCCGTCTCCGTCCATCTTCGTCACTGCTCGCAGTGCTGTTCTTTAAAAAAAAAACAAAACAAAAAAACACCCAGTCCTTCAATCTCTCGCTCCGCTCTTGGCTCTTCAAATGGGGCCGCTGTAGCCTCGATGCTAGATGAACTTGAAGCACTTGGTCTTGTCGTGGGGCAAACGAGTCTTAAACAGCACGGAGTCGACGCGAAACTGCGTGTACAGCAGCGGCATGTAGCCGTACACCTTGACGAAGAAGTTGATGCACTTGTGGCGTTCGTGGAAATGCGAGTCGTCGTGTGAAAGGGCCTGAGGGCAGCCGGGACAGCGGAAAGTCCAACGGGACGTTACCTTGAGACAGATGGAGAGTCAGCCTGTTAATTTATGATATTTATGTTACATTTAAAAACACATCTAAACAACAGTAACCAGGCACAGCAGTGCTGTGAAGTATTGTGTGAGGCTGTAATCTGACCGATGACTCAATCTGACTCAGAGTTTGGAGGCTGCTTTCTTTATTTAAGTGTTCCCAAGAACAAAAACACAAGACCAAACACGTAACGAATGAATTAAACAGCACGTCCAGCTAACGAGCTGAGAGTACTCAACTGTTACTCCCAAGGCTGAGGAGCGTTTCATAAACCTACTAACGTTTGTCACACATAAGTACACATCCACTGTGTAGAAGCCGATCCCAGATGCTAACAGAGCTTAAGCGAACGTTAGCAGCCCTTTATTGGATTTGGGGAAGTTTAGACTCCGGCAACACGAGCCAAATAACAGCGTTATGTTTGCCAGAAACATCTGCCAGTCCTCATCCTGAAAGTTCTTCTACAACGTTAAAAATATGAACAAGTATGTAAGCTAAGCAACCAAACTTTTTGCCTGGGACATCAGTCTTTCAGCACAACGTCATTTAGCCATCAAACATGTAATTAAGATTCTTGTTTTTAAATGAGTCTGCTGGGATAATTAGAAAGTCAGCTGTAGTTTAAACCAACTCAGGGAGCTACCGTTAGTTTAATTAGCTCACCAGACACAGTTATTGACTAGAAGTGAGAAGCTTGCTTTTGTCCACAGCTGTCTAAAATCAAAGACGTGTTGCTTTTAAAAGATAATTAGTATTTAAAGTTATAAATCTGCCGTCGTTAGCATGTAATTATGCGTATGCGCCTTAACAAAAGGCAGAAAAGGGAAAAACTTTAAGTTTGATTGTTGTAAATTCTGCACCAGCGGTGCATAAAAAGTCATTTTTTTCTTGTTTTATTTGGATTAAAAGAGAAACATACTCCCTCACCATTTACAACTCCGCGTTCAAACTTTGCCCCAAATTCATTATTCACAAAGCTTATTTCAGGCAGTGAATTGCTGTCATGCGACACATTTCATCAAAGGCGTCCTTAATTCCCCTCTGAAACACCCTGAATATTAACACCGTACTAAATCAAAAAGAACTTAAACTGAGGGCTGCACTGACATTTCTGTCCCAGCTGCTTCCACCGCCTTGATCGCTATAATTATTTGTCTAGCCATAAATATGCACTCCCGTAATAAATATCCTTCCAATAAAAATTCAGGAGGGGGGAAAAAAAAAAAAAAAATCAGCCATAACACACCAATTCGATCTTGTGTTTTTGATTTATCATTTGTGTGGAATATTGGACGTGTCAGTTTGAGTAATGGCGAGGCTAAGTGGACAAAAATATAAATACACCGAGGCCTCGGGGAGACACAGAGTTTTGTCGATGCGGAGCCGAACACAGCCGGACTGCACGCTCTGTCACTGACCTTGATGGGTGGTTTGCGGGTGATGTGCGAGACCAGGAAGTTCATGGCGATGTCCTCGCAGTTTATGTACTCGTCCACCATGTCCCGGATGGCCTGCGGCATCACGTAGGAGTACAGATAGGCGTAATACTACAAAAAAAAAAAAACACGGGAGCGTGTGAGTGAGTCGGCGAAACGGCAAAATAAAGACACATTTTGGTTGAACATTGTTATTTTTCTGACCTTGTGGAAGAAAGCAGCTCCTGTCAGGACCATGGAGAGCTCACACGAGTAGTTGGAGTTGTAGAGCCAGGACTGGTGGTTGACGTCCCAGGCGTGATACCTCCCAGGGAACCCCACGATGCGATCTCTGGCTTCACGCCACACTCTGTCGGACACAAAGCCGGCGAGAAATCCTCGTTTTCAAATTGATTAATTAACACCGGCTGAGCCGAGATGAATAAATAAATGTTTTTGTAGTTGTGTGTTACTTTTCTTGTTTTATTGTCAGGAGTTGAGTTTCCAAGTGTGCGTCTGTGCATATGCCACACTATTACATCCATCTGCTTCAACGTGTCATCTACGGATTTAAGCAATGTGACTATTTGTCTCTCGGGAGTAATTAAGTACCCGTTCTGTTGTCTTATATTAGTGTGTGTCAGCTTCTTCTTTTTAAAAAAAAGATTTTAAAACCCAAAAATGTCACTCTTGGCTCACATTTACATTTACTGCTGCCCAGTCACTGCTCGAAACAAGAAAAGAAAATCTGTTTCAGTTTATCTGATTAGACACTTGGAAATCTTTCTGCAGACGCGAGACGCAAGAGCCGTCTAATGTCTCGTGTGAGACCACTCGAACGCAGTCAGCTGCTGCGTAATTTTCTTCCTCCTTGGCGAGAAAACATTCCTGGGTAATTCTGGAGGAGTTGAGATAATTCATGACAAATGACCCCATTTTTTTTTTTTTTTTTTTTGTCTGCCTGCCTGGACAAGCTGCTACAGCTACCAAGTCGTAGTAGAGCAGTCTAAGAGGGAGGCGCGGTGGGGTGCACAGAAATAACATAACGGCACGCTCGATAGTTTAATTGGTTTAAACATGGTGTTTATGTTCAGCTCATGTGAGTGCTGTATTAGTAAATGCATCATAAATACAAGGCACAGGCGGCGTGCGCCCTTTTATTTTCTCTTGTTCAGTTTCTTTTCATGTCTGTGTCCTCAGGAATGTGACGCTTCTGCATTTCTTTTGGACATTTTCACTCCTCGCGGGAGACAAAGTTTCTGTTTTCCTGCATTTTTGTGTTCAACTGTCACACACTTCTCCTGAGAGGAAAAAAAAAGCATCTAGGATTGCAATTTAGCTCAATAAATTATTAAAGTGTCCAGCTGTAAGACAGTAAAACAGAAAAAACTTCAAAGGGATCCTTTTATAACGTCAAAAGTAATGACGAACGCAGCCTTCATGTGTTCTGTCAGGGTCACTGACCTGAACCCGAACATGATCTCATCGTGGCGGAGATGAGCGTCATCGTCGATCGACAGGATGGCCTCGGTTTCCACGGCGTCCCAGGGAAGGAAGCGGTTGTTCAGGCTGTTTTTTTCTGTGCGGACAACCTGGAGGCGTACGAGAGACAAGAGTCTGCTTAGCAAGAACATTTCTGTCGGTTCAACAAGTATATTTTGAGCAGGGCAACACGCATCTTGTTCTTCTACTCAACCTGCAAAAACAGATATTTTCGGCCAGTAGGAGGCAGTGGAAACAAGCTGTGAGCACAACAATGACATGATCCACCACCTTTAAAGTTCTTGTCAGCAAACATATGATTATTTACAAAGAGGAAACCTCCATGGCTGTAGCCAACACCGCAGATTTTGAGCTTCAAAGCGGCTCTTTAGAAACCTACGTCTCATGTCACGCATACATTTCTTACGCATCCTGGAGGTATAAAGCAGCAGTAGCATCCATTTGAAGTTTTAGCTTGTGGCTACTTTGGAAAGTCCAATATTCACTCTCATTTTAGCTCCGCTTTGCTCTCCACCAGCTCCTGAGGGAAATATCCCTTTCTCTCTTTGTAGCTGCTAAATCTTCCAACATGCTCACAAGCTGCTATCAAACTACTGGTTTGGTGCTCGTCAGGTAGAGTACAGAGATCAATTTTTCAGTCTTTTGCTGAACATAGATGCCGCCTGTGGATGGAAACGACTCTTAAGAGAGGAGAAAGGATGAATCAAAACAGTACATGGGTGAACGATGATTCTCTGTGGGCTCATTATGAGAAGTAATACACATGCAGATGGTCATTTAATCAAAAAGCAGCTCCTAAAATAGTCCTTGCAGGTTGTCGTATGATCTGAGTGTACATGTGTCATATATGAACAGTGAACATATGAGCTTGTCTGGTCTTGTTGCCTCTGGCAAATACAGTCCGGTTCCACTCTCACATTTCACACAAGTTAATGGTGTGAATATGAATGATACGACTATTTTTATTTTAATTCAAAAGCACAAATTTTATTATTCATGGATGTCAGACTTTGTTCACAGCCTTTTAGTAAAGCTGCTGGTAATTTGTATGGAGTCCTGCAGAGTTTCAAAGAAACGCTGATCCGAAAAGCTCAACGTGATGTATTTAAGCAGACTTTGCACCACCTCTGACACATCAGGGATGTTACAAGCTACTTTCAGAGAGACAGGGTAAGAAGAAGATGTCCTTGCTAAAGAAACCGACACCGTTTAGATGAATAGAGTACTCACCACAATGGGCAGGCCGATGTCTGGCCACAGTAGGTCGTCTGAAGGAGGCTTGGGCGAGTTCCACACCACCACTACCTTGTTGAGGTACGGCAGTCCATTCAGCCTCTCCAGTGAGTTCATCAGCACCTCCTCCCTCTCATATGTCAGCATGACCACGGTGAACTGTTCTCTGGGTACATTCCCTCCGAGGGCTGCCTGAAACTCCTTCCCCGAGCCTCCCGTACCTCCACCGATAGGCCTGAAACCGGTACCTGAGCCGAGGAATTTGGCTTCAGAGGGCAGCACGGGGTCCAGAGGAGTGTGGGGAAACAGATGGAAAGGCCCCGGGGCCCGGTTCCATGCTCTATAAGTGTCTGCAGCTGTGTATGTGAAGTTGCGGAGAAACCGTGGAGAGGCGTAGGGGGGCTCCGTCTCGACAGGACCCAAATCCAGGTCACCGTTGTCGGCCAAGTTGGCGTCGGTTCCTGCCAGCTTCCCCGCTTTGTGAGGAATCTCATGGGCGGGCTCTTCTTTGATAGGTGCAGCGGGAACCTGGATGCTGGTCCTGATGCTGGCGAGGAGGGTGTTAAGCACATTCTCCGAGGTGGAGAAGTAGGTCTCCCACAGAAAGCGGCCCTGCCGCCTCATAGCTAGCATGTCATTGTCTGATAGGCTGCGCAGCAGGAAGTGTAGCTCCGTGACACGAGGCTTAGGAACTATAATGGCGGCTTCACTCCACCGAATGAACTGGTGATATGGTAGTCTGGAGTGGTCCCCCAACACGACTGGGATGGTCCCTACCTCGAGGGCCTCAAAAAGCCTCATCCCGCAGCCTGCTGAGGCCACCAGCTGTCCATCCCCTGGAGCAATAACCAAAGAAAACGTTGAAACCTTGAGCACTTCCAGCCGGTCCTCCCTCTCTCCGCAAAGAGCCCACTCGGTCGGCAAACTCGGCCTCGGGTTCTTGCAGGTGAACTCTACCAGCACCTGATCCAAGTGGCTGTCCTGCACCGCCTTTAAGGTACCGATAATGCGATCATCGTAGTCGGCTGGTGGGTCTCCTTCCATTTCCTCCTCAAAAGACTGAGGCGGTGCCTCCTGCAAGCTGCTCCTCAATGACTCCACCCTCTCCCCCTGGAAGGTGAAGAGGTATTTCCTCTTTACAGGAACTTGAGGTGGCACTTCCAAAAAGTTCGGTTCCGAGAGGGCGTGAACCAGAGGAGACACGACTAAGTCAAAACCCTCGCGGTACTGCTGCTCCAAGAAGGTGGACTGAGCGACCGCCGCCCGTCCTGTGCTCACATTATAGAGGAAGTTCTGTGTCATGGACTTTCTAGAGAGATGCACCAGTACATGATTGTGTCCATCAGATCTCCAGTAAGGAAGAGCTTTTAACTGCTTCTCTAGCTCTGAAGGAGATGGCAGCGGGGAGGAGGAGGACGACTCCTGTAGCTCCCCTACCAGCACCAAATAAAGACAGGCAATGCTGGGGTTATCAGTTACATAAATGTTGCTCTTAACTGAGGCTGCGAAAGCCTGCTTCACCAGTGGGTCAAGATAGTCCCCCCATGGATACGAGCCTGTGTCGTAGACGTACACAGGAAACCCAGACGTAAGAGGGCAGCGAGCGTAATCGAAGCAGGAGCGTAGGCGGCAGGAGCGTGCAGACTTAGGCGGTGGCAGTCCCGGGTCCTCCTTGTCTGGCAGCAACCTGACCGGCAACGACAGCTTGGGCTGGTTCTGTGCCATTAGTTCTTTATAGGAATGCTCAGTCTGACTTATAACATTCTTCAGCTGCAGCAGATCCTGCTTGGCGCTGTCAATGCTGCGCTTGCAGGCCTCGATGCGCAGGTTGAGTCGGGCGATCTCCCCGTTGAGCTCCTGCCTCTTGGCCTCGAGCTGCAGCAGCTCCTCGCTGACCGACTCGCGGATTCGGCACAGATCCTGCACGTGTTTGGCCTCGCACAGTTCGCCACCGGGTCGCGGCCCAAATATGCGCTTGTCGGGACCCCCGGCTTCGTCTATGGTGGTGAGGTAGTAGTGGGCAATGAGCGGGAAGAAGACCAGGATGAAGAACAGCATGAAACTGAGCCAGGTGAGACGCACACGCCGCAACACCCATGGCTGGCCACCGGCACCCACACCACCACCGTTACGCTGCATTATTGACTCTCTCAATCTGCTCCTCGCCCCACCAAGGAACCGTTGCTATGGGGATCAGCAGCAGCCATGGTACGACCTTGTCAGTAAGGCAGTGGGATGGTTACTAAATCATCTAAGCTGGGCTGTGTCCTTCTGTAAAGGTCATCTGAGGCGGTTTACCTCTTCTTGAGAGTCCTGTGGTTATTGGCTCGAGGTTAAGCCTCACCTGTATTCTAATATGTACTCTGATGTGTTATATCTCACACAAACCAATGCCATTTCTATCACGAGGTTCAGCTAATCTTACAAATCTATGTCAGGAAACAATCCCACATCTGGAGAGGGGTTCCCCTCGATGGGTGATGGAGGGAGGGCATGGCTGCTCACAGGTCAGCGGGGTAGCTCGGAGTTTCTATCTGGGATGTGCTCATTTTCTGGCCCCTTGTCAGGAATTTCGGCTGGAGACAAGTCTTCTCAAAACAGGAACCTGGGAGAGACAGGAAATAAAATATTCCAACATTAGTCACAATAACTATCTGAAGCAATATCAGAGCAACTACTATTCAACTGTAAGAGAGATTTAGCTGTGTTTAATAGAGCATCTGTGGTGAAATTCAGTTTAAAATGTCTTGAATGAACTCCACAATTTTCTTTTGGATTAAAAATAGCGCCTTGTTTGTCATTACAGAAACACAAGAGGTGAAAACTTCAAGGCCCAAAGGTTCACAGTAACACATATTTACAGTCTGCCTTCCCATAAATCAGCCACTGCAAGCGCTTCTTTATAAAGAACGACTCTGCAGCTCATCCTGTTTTTCACTGCACGACTCCCCAGTCCAGGAAAAAACCATCAGCATGCCGCAGAATATCGGAGGGGTTTGTGTTTCTTTCAATTTCCTCCTCCGTCACATACAGAAAAAATAAGAGGTTAGAGCCATCACTAGTAAACTAGGCACATTAGGCGAGGCAACAACAGCACCTCCAGCAAATCTCATTAAGGGCCTCCTGCTGCATCCCGACCTCATCACTGACTCAAATTACTGAGCATCCCTGATAAGAGTCCATCTCAGAAGTGATGTGGAATTATCTTCACCAGCTAGGAATAGAAAACAGCTCAGGCTTTTACAAAGGAAACTGTAGCTGCATCTCCTGATGCAGGCTATTGTCTTGTTGCCAGATTTATTTCAAAGTTTCCCAGACGCTCCTGAAGCCACCCGAGGTGAGTTTTCAGAATATAACAGCGTTGATTTTTATCTTGGACAACGTCAAACATATCTTCCTCTTCAGATCACTTTCTTTGTATGTTGGGAACTGGTTTGAAAATATAAAGAATGTGAGGAAAACACTGCAGATGTTTGAAAAAGATAGCTCGAGGCTAAAACCCAGAGCAGATATAAAGTTCTTGTAGCTCCTCTTTGAAAAGAATATTACATCACAAGCATAATCTAAATCACAGACTGTCTGAGCCCCCTCAGCCCAAGCTTTATCACACCGCAACACAAGCCCAGAGGATGTCAACCGATAGGCTGCGTGCCAAACAATCCTTATCAAACACGTTACTAAACCCACAACACTGAGAGCGAGCCTTCATTAAGCAGTTTCAGTTCAGAGTGACACAGTCACACACACCACAGGGGGACTGGAATGCAGGTGATGTTTACCTTTCGCCGACATAACAGCTTCTCTTGATAAGGACGTTATTCCCTGGGCTACTGGTGAATTCAATTCCCTTTAGCTACTGGTGGTTGTAACACTTTCATTACTGCCGGGTTAGATCACTACGTACACAGATACCATCTTAAAAACAAACACAAGAGAAAGCCATCTTTCATTCTGTCTCAGTCAAGTAATCACTTTTCCCCACTCGCCTCCATGTGACCGGCATTTCTGATGTTTGGAGATTACCGCTTCCACGACTCTCCAGAAAAAAAAACAAAAAAACACACAGCATCTTGCACTGCAGCTGGCACGTAGGTGCGCGTCTCTCAAGGAGAGGAATGAAAGGTGCTGGCCAATCACATGACAGCCACGTGGTTTCGTCTTGCTTAAAATGACTGGCTTCCTGCTGCTACTTGTCTCCCTGTGGCTGCATGTCTGAATGCACCTTAAACCTTGCATACCATCAAGTACGTGACGTTAAATCTGGCATAAAAAAAACGTCTTTATGACTTTCAAACACAGCTCTGTCCACATATCTGTCCAAGTATGACATTTTTTATTATTTCAGACTAGTTTTATTAGAAAACAAAAAACTATGTTACGCTTTGACCAACCAATATCCAAAGATATTCAATTTACAATGCAGAAACTTTTTAGTAGTATGTCCTCACACCTCCCTCCTGAGAGGCTGAAATCAGAGAACACTGCATTGACATTGCTGCTGGTCAAATTACTGAAACAAAGTTTAATATTAAAATAGCTGCAGATTAATTTTCTGTTGATCAACCAGCTGATTAACTATTTTAGCAACATGTGGCAACCTCTGTGACTGCGAATGCTGAACTGTCAAAAACTGCAGTTCCTTAAATGGCCACTTGAGGCTGGCTGCAGAACGAGTCAGTCTCCATAAGTCCCCATGTTAAAATGTCCAACTTCACAGCAGAAATAAACATGTTTACAGCCTGGTACAAAAAACAGTTTTGGTCTCTATAGCTAATTTCCCCGTTCATGACAACTGTACTGAGGGTGAATTTATATACAACTCACCTGTTCAGATTATATTAAGGCTTAAAGTTTTGCAGAATTAACAGCATGGCCACTTTGATTGACAGGTGGGTGCTGTTACAGATGACTAGTTTTGTTCTAGGTGTTATTCAGCCTGCCGATGACGCACGTCTTTGCCGATTTCTAGATTAGCCGGGAGGTAGAAGCAGCTCTTCAGAAACCTGTGGGTGACCTCATGCATACGCCCTCCATTCTTTATACTGTCAGTGGTTGCAACTAACCTTTTTTTATGAAAGATTTGTCCGGCAATTACTTTTGAATTGACTTGTTAACCGTCATGAAACTGTGAAAAAGGCTCATCACAGTTTGCTTGAGCCCGTGTGACACTTTCAATGTCCAAAAAGATATTCTAATTATAAAAAGAGAGAAATATTACCAAGCTACAGGACTCAACAGTGGCTGATTTGAATTCTCCGAATGCCAGCTTATGTAGCAATTACAGAGCACGAGAATGCATTACACAGAGAAGTGAATGTACAGTGTATTATTAGCTGCGAAAAGGTGCAGCTGCAATCAAATAAAGAACAAGAACAATCCAGGTTAACGTTAGACAAGACGCTCCGGTCCTGCATAGTTAAGTACAGCCCAGTGTTTTTTTGAGTAGTGAGGAAGGAACAACACCCTTTGAACGTTGACCCGCATCCTGCTGCTTAGTGATGGGCCCGAGGTGCAGAGTGACCGAGAGGCGACTATCACAACTATCTGATTAATTGCTGCATGACTGCCAGTGTCACCGGGGTAATGGCAGACAGATGTTGGCAAACGCTGCTGCTGAACTTAATCCGGTGCCAGAAAACATGCTGGTTTAAATCTCTGTCCTTGGCTGCTTCTGAGGGGAAACACACACACGCAGACACACACACACACACACACTGATAGAAACTAAATCTCAATCTCTTCAGTTGGAGCTTTCCAATCTGCAGAATGTCTTCTCTCCGCTGCAGCCGACTTAATCTGACTGCTGTCTGCATGGAAAACACTTGGGAAAGCATCGATCGCGCTGGACTGGAGTTTGTGGGGATCAATGATAATGCCATCATTATCTACCGCCGAGCTGCGAGGCGGTTTGGTGTTAAGCACCTAAAAGGACCCGCTGTTGTAGCCGTTTTTTCCACTTGTAGGCTTTAGGCAGCACGAGAGAGTTATAAAAAAATATTAGTCCTCACGGAGAGAAACTGACATGCCCGTCCTTGCCTTCTTTTTATACATCTCACTGTGCAGCGCAGTTCAGCTCCTCTGTGCAGTAACATAATTATTTTGATAGATGTTTCCATGTTGAATCACTTCCTCGCAGATGACAACTAATCTCTGTATATCATAATCTAAATATTCCATCACTCATGCTGAAAATCAATACAAATCTGAACTGATATATAAATCATCCCACTTTTTCCTGAATCCTGCTCTCAAATCAAGAGGTCTGTCGTTTGTCAGTGGGGAAAGGGAGACGCCGAAGCAGATGACCCACATAGAAAACCTTTGGCTCCACATGGCGAGCACTGAGCACAGCAAAGACTTAGTCAGCAAATTACTGCTCGGGCCTATGAATAACACAGGGGCGCATTAGTCTGGCATTCTGCTAATTTGATTCAGAGGTGTGAAAACCCGACGAGATGTATTTAACACGGGCGTTCACATCAATCAAGATCAAGTTCTGAGCTTGTGCCAAGTCGAGTCGGTGTGAAAGAATGTAATGTTGGTTTCGCAGGCGCTGAGCGATGCATCATGTTGTGATTAATACAAAGCGGGTCCGGGCAAAATATCTTCATCTGAAGTCAAAAGAATAACCGCAGCAGGTGCTGAGCTCAGAGCCTGAATGAAGAAGTGGGACGCCGCTGCCTCCAAGTTCCCAGACATTCGAGGGCGAGCGCTTGTATAAATGTTTGAACAGTCTCTCTGCACACTGACTGCGCTTTCTGGGACTGTTCTGAAATTCCTCCACGAAGGAAGCACAGACAGAACTGACATCCAAAGAGAAACAGGTTCTTACTTAACCACCATCGACTCAGCTTAACGGCCCTCCTTTCATGTTGGGAGGATGGTGAAAGGCGGCAGGAGCTGCCCGTAAATGAGTGAAAGCTGACGTTTCAGGCATATCTTACAACAAAGTTGAGAGCGAGGGTGCCTGACGGAGTTTTTTATTTTATTTTTTTGGACAGATAGTGAGATGAACTGATGAAGGGCGGACAGACAGATCACACAGCTTGTATTTTTAATAAGGCCACAGACAGCACATCTGAAAGAGGTAGCTACTGCAAGGCTGAAATATTAATAAGATGGATCTTTGATTTTTCTTTTAATGTGTCAAGAACAAAAAAAAAAAAGCTAACTTCTAATGAGGAGACTGACAGTGATTTTCATCACTACTTCCACTGCTTTATTTATGACTCACCGCTAAATCAACCTGAAAACACAGAGACAAACTATAATAAGACAATCTGTACTTTGTAACAGTCTGGTTGGACTCCCGGCTTCATTTCGGCGCGGCTGTGCTTTTAGTTAAACGCTCGCGTCAACCGCTGACAGTATAAAGAATAGACAGTGTATTCTTACACACATTATCAAGTTCTTATTGTTCTTCTGTCCCTGATTCACATTAAATACCAGGATTTAGCTTCTTTAGTAATCAGAGCATCGCTGGTTCAGTTCAAAGTGTCCTTGAGCGAGACACTGAACTGAACCTGAACTCCAAATTTGCCCCTGATGGCTGTGACGTCGGTGTGTGTGTGCATTGGTGAGCTTAGTACCAGTTTGGCTCGGAAGTACTGTGCAGCTCCTGTTGAGCGGTTGGCTCCTTGCATGTGTAAAAGTGGTTGGTACGTCAGAAAGGCGCTATATAATTATATAATTACAGAATTATATATAATTATATAATTATATAGCGCCTTTCTGACGTAGTTAATTAAGTCCATTTATAATCTAAGTTTATTATCGAGCTGGACAAAAAGAATAATTTCATTCAATGTCACCTGGAGTTTTAGAACATAATGATCGGCGGTTTCTTTGCATTTTATAGCTCATTGTGTTTGTATGAACTCCACTGAGTTATACAAAGGCTTTATTCCCTTTTTTGCTAATGACTGACGTGTGTACGTGACGTCAACAACAGGTTTCTGAAGAGCTGTGTTAAAGCTTAAAGTCTGTGGCTCTGGCAGCCTTCATGTTGCTCTTCTACCTCCTGGTTAATCTAAAAATCTGCAGACGTGAATCATCGGTATTGGTATTTCATTTTCCAACCGCCAGAGAGACTGACCAACTGACCAAACCTACTAGCACGGCTAACATTCTCACATTTCATTCCTGTATCTGCGACGGAAAACATCTATTTACAACTGACAGTATATCCAAACTACAACTGTGTGAAATAAAACTGTCCAAGGACAAATCACAAACTCTTTCTGCAGTGTTGCACACATTAAGTATTTTTTTTTAGCACTTCTACTGCAGCACTAAGAAGGATATATATACTGTAGGGACCGCTTATTATAAACCATGAATCCAAATCAACTTGTCCATAAACTAGCCGTACTAAAACGATGCTGCTCTACTGTAATACTGCCCATGTGTTGCATTACATAACACGCTGAC
Organism: Protonibea diacanthus; assembly: GCA_028641955.1. NCBI lineage: Eukaryota > Metazoa > Chordata > Actinopteri > Sciaenidae > Protonibea > Protonibea diacanthus. Next base: position 17,729,042 of record CM053992.1, read on the forward strand.
GCTGGATTTTCTTAGCTGGTCAGTGGTATGAGTCACCATCCGCAGGGTCATAAACTACCTTTCAAAAATCACTCAATTCGGTCTCGAACACGGGGCTGTACTAGCGCCGGACCAAATAACCAATTAGACGGCTAACAGAAAATGATTTTTTTCCATTTCAGGGGGGCATTTTTTTATAATTTCCAGACATTTTATGGATGTACACGATTAATCTAGAAAGTAATTGGCAGGTGATCAATAATGAAAACATCTGTCGTTGCAGCAACAAAGAGACTGGTTAAAACTGAAGCGTGCGAGCGTAGACAAACATACAAATCCAGTTTACTGCAGCAGCGAGCGCAGGCCTCTGGAGGAAAATCATCACGCCTGTTGGGACTCCAAGTTGCCCTGATGCATTTCTCCCTTTAAGGGTACCTGGCTCATTGTGCTTGCAGACAACCCTTCTCATAATTAATTGTGATTTCATGGAGAGGATAGAGGTAGGGCAGTCCCTGTGGTGGTGACGGGAGGGGGGGAAAAAAATAGATGGAGGCAGCTGCAGGGGGAAAGCACAGTCATAGGGCTGTGCGAGGGGAGCAGCTGTTGCAGCCATGGATCACAGCTCATCTGCAGACGGCTGAATGAACCATCTGAAGGACCCTTTTCACTGCAAATTACAGAGGTGACTGTAGGGCTGTGGAGTGGTGCTGAAAAGGGAATGAAAATATAGAAAATAAAAGACTTTTTTCACGTCTAAGAAGTTCAATTTCCATGTTTTTTGAGTACTTGAGCACTGCTGAAACATTTAGTTGATCAGCCGAATGGAAATTAAATCAACCACAATTCTTAAACAGCAACAACGAACCTTCACGGTCACACCTCCGCAGTTCCTCTCTGTAGCAACATAACTGCAGTTTTTTTTAAATATAAAACTATCTAAATGTTACCTCACAGTTTTATCAACAAAAACTGGGAGATTATCTTCAACCTCTTCACTGAGTGAAGCGTTCAAACACTGATATGAATCACTGAGTAAACTGAGTACGGTTGGCTTGGGTTGGTGGCTGTGGCCCAGGTAGTACAGCGGGTTGTCTAGTAATCGGAGGACTGCTGGTTTAGTTCCTGGCTCCCCTATTCCAGTCGAAATCAAGCTTCCGTGGCTGTGAAGTGAAGCTGAAGTGTCAAAAACTGCAGTTCCTCGAATGTCCACTAGTGGCTGGCTACAGAAGTGAGTCAGTCTCCATAAGTCCCCATGTCAAAATGTCCAACTTCACAGTAGAAATAAACATGTTTACAGCCTGGTACAAAAAGAATAATTTCATTCAATGTCACCTGGAGTTTTCCAGCATTATGATTGGTGTTATTAACTGTTTCTTTGTATTTTATAACTCATTGTGTTTGGATGAACTCCACTGAGTTATATAAAGGCTTTATTCCCTTTTGGGAAGCCTCTATATGTTGGCTGGAGTCCTCCAACTGAAACTGGGACACCGTGACATGTGAACCACCTTATCCAGGTCTCCGATCTCCACCTGCAATGCGGGTGCATCGTCAACGTGATTATGTAGTCGTTAGTGAACAAAAAAAATAATAATAATAAAGAGATTGATTATGTAATGATGAAAAACAAGCTTTAATGACACTGTTCACGAGGGCAACATGGATAAAATCTAAAGTCTATTACCGTACATGTAATTTCATACATGTAATATGTTGCCATGGCGCCATGTGGGTGGAAGCCAGTTACAGCAGCTCTGAACACGTCTCGTTTTAGGATTTGACATTAACTTGAAACTACGGAGATCAGTGATTTGCCTTTTTTCTGTTATACTTTGATACATCGGTTGACCCGTTCAAAGGCAGCACTAGCATGCTCTCTGTGATCCCTGCTGAAGTGAGGAGAAGATGAATGAACTCACTTCAGACTCGCTGCTAGGGAAGTAACGATAGGGAAAATTTGACATCTCGACTATAGTGACAAATTATCATGGTCAACGATATTATCGCAATATTCTTAATTGCCGTACAAATGTCCAAAAAACACATACGTTGAAATAATTTCACAAAATCTTGTGATTTTCTTACCATACTAAAACATTAGAAGTCAAAACTGTTACTGCCTTTTGCAGCAACTTTTTTCTTGCATGCTCTGCAGACAGGATAATTGTCCTCCACCAGCTGTCCCTCTGCATTCTTAAGAAACCCAAAATACACCCAGAACTCGGATTTCGTCCTTTTAGTGGGGTGGAAAATGTCCTGCGCGCTGCCAGCACTTTCCGCCATGCGCATCTTCATCACGAGCCACTCGCGAGATTTGGATGAGACTGTTATTACATATCCCGATAATCCACTGAAATAAAGAGATTAATTTAAACATAAATGGTAACCGTTACATCCCTACTCGCTGCTAACTCAACTCAGAAGAGCAAAGACGAGTTACTTATCCGGCTTGTACATTGTGAGCTGCTGGTGTTGGATCAATAAAGTCTATCTTATCTCATCAACTTTATTTCATACACTTCATATATCAGCTTCATTTGGACCAAATGTCTATTTGTCTTCTGCTGACAAAATCTATTTCAACACACTGCTATAAAAATCATTTTTTGCCATAAAACAGCTGCTAATTAATTAGCAACACTCTCAGCAATACCCTAACAGTATAGAAAAAACGCTGATGTTTTTGTATAATTTCTTGCTTATATCATCATCTAGTCCAACCCTAATGTGGTTTATTGAAAATGCTTCGCCATACAAGCTTTCAATATGTTTTGTTAATTAAAGTTCTAATAACGGTCTCAAAGTTTAAGCACCACGCCCTGCATCAGCACCGAAAACTTAACAGAGATGCTGCTGGGCCCTTCATTTTATTATCCAATAATGCTGAAGAGATGACAACGGGGCCGTTATGATCATCAGGAGTATCGCCGCGGCGATGAGCAATTAAGACGGCCCTCCACGTGGACCGCTTCCTGCTCGGTGCAAAATACACACACGCGTGTTGACCTTTATCTCTCATTGTGTGCACTGTAAAAGAAGAGACAAAGACGAATGGAGGCGAGATGGAAAACTCACCCTTCTCTGCCCTGTTACACAGAGACAAGCGTCTCGCACTCGTGACTTGTGTGGTGATGCGTATTCATAACTTTGCTGAGCACCATTTTGCACAGGCAGAGACATAGAGATGTAGATAAAACTGAAAGAGGAAGAGAGAGAGAGATAACCAGAGAGAGAGAAAGAAGGAATGAGTTCATAATGACAGATGGGCCTGGGCGCCTTCCAACCTCCAAAGCTCCCGCAATATGACAAAGATTACACAGGAGAGCAATTTAAAAGAAAAAAAAATGTGCCTATGCCCTTGCATGTTTGTCTTTTATGATTCAAGGTAAAACAAATACAAAATGTTTGCAAAGAAAGATTACACACATTATCCAAAAATATTGTTCTGAGCGCATCTGTCGACCGATCTGTGCACATCTACGGCGACGTGGCTTTGTGTTTGTGACGGGCCGGGGAGAGTGATAAACGAAACGCATCGCACTGGCTTTGCAGCTCAGCGCTAATCTGTCACCGAAGCCTCTGCTGTAAAACTGCTGTGGCACGAGCTGCCCCGCAGGGGTGAGGCGAGGAGAGACTCTCGCTGCGTTGGTGAGAATTGAAAATGTGACAGCCAATTAGAGACAGAGCAGACGTACAGACTCGCAGGACTCCGCCATTTTTTTTTTTCAGCACAGACGCACACATCACAGCTCTCACATTTTTCTAATGAGCTCCGACTTCTAATAAAAAAGAAAAAACTAAAAAGGGGATGCTGTGACATTTTTTTTTAAATTTTTTACTCACCCTTTCTTTGCCAGAAACTCACACAGTAGGCAAAATTTTAATTATGCATCCTTGAGTTTTCCAAAGTATGGTTAGTTAGCAATGTTGCTCCCTAAAAACAAAATAACAGAGTTGGCAATTTGCAGCTCTTTCGTTTAATTATGGTTCTACTGGTGTTGCATTTGTCCAACATCCGTGATGGTGGACTGGATGTTTGTGAAACTGCAGTCAAAATGTATAAAAACAACTACTCTTTGCACCAGGATTACAGTTTAGCAGGGCAGGACGGAGAAGTGAAGCGTGAATCTGCATCCAAATACATGAGACAAGTCCAGTAAGTGGACTCCAGGCAAGATGCAACACTAATCCTTCTTGACGTGGTGTGAAAAGCAACATTTCACCATTTTTCCTGGCTTCTCCTCTTCCTGCACAGCCTCCTCATACATTTTACAATTTGACATTTTCTTTATTTATATCACTGGTATGAGTGCTTGATTGGCAAGCGTCAACCTCTGTGGCTGGGAAGTGAAGCCAATGCAGGAGAGGCAAAAACTGCAGTTTAAAGAAGTGAGTCAGTCTCCATAAGTCCCCATGTTAAAATGTCCAATAAACATGTTTACAGCCTGGTACAAAAAACAGTTTTGGTCTCTATAGCTAATTTCCCCGTTCATGACAACTGTACAGAGGGTGAATTTTTACACAACTCACCTGTTCATATTATATTAAGGCTTAAAGTTATGCATAATTAAGAGCGTGGCCACATAGACTGACATGTGGGTGCCATTACAGATGGCTTGTTTGAGCCAGCACCAGGTTTCAACTCCACTTCTTTGCCCATGTTTGGATTAGTGGGGAGCCAGTGGAGGCAGGACTGCCAAGTTATGCAGAATTAACAGCGTGGCCGCTTTGACTGACAGGTAGGTGGCATTACAGATGGCTTTTTTGTGCAACCAGGTGTTATTCGGCCCGCCTCAGGTCAGCCGATGACCGACGGCAAGAGACGGAAGAGACAGGACTACCAACATGGCGGCAGACAGAGTCATGGATTTTCAGAAGATTTCAGAATTTCCTACGAGTGACGTCACGGATACGCTGTCCATTCTTTATACTCTCAGTGGTTGGAGTGTCCTTTAGCAAGATACAGAAGTGAGCCGAGATGAACTGCTTTGTTTCTAAAGCGCAGTCACAAACGAGAAGCTTCTGTGATATTTGTGCGAGCGCATGTTGTTGTTATGTGTGACACTTAACCATCCCTCGACTAAATCAGCTGGCAGAGCTTTCTTGATTAGTTTACAGAGTTGGGGCTGATGAGCTTCCTGAATTAATCATGTGATGTCGGAGATGATAGTGTTCACTGATCAGGGGAAGAAACTCTACGAACACGTAGCTGTCAGTCGGGAAGAATCTTTTAAACACTGCAGGAAAATGAAGTTTATGGACACATAGTGCAAGGCCCAAACTGAGGTCAACTCTGAACCTTTGAACAGTTGCGTAGGTCTCTTGAACGCGGATGTGAATGTCCTGTGACAGGGCACGTCCGTGTCCCTTGTGATGCGCCAACCGTGTTGTCGAGCCTCGTCTTCGGAGGGAATTTCTGAGCCTGTATGCCTGCAACTGGTATTTGACCCATTCATTACCAAAAATCTAATTACAGGCTGCCACATGGTACTCATTTAACCATTTGCGTCTACATAATTACTTTAAGCAGAGATGAAAAGGGACAAAAGAGTCTGAGGCTACAAACAGCCCCGTCACACACTGTCCAACCTGGCAGAAACAAGCAACGCGTCACCTAAAACAGGCTGAGTTTACCAGCATTGTGTTATTAGATTTACAGATTTTATTAGATTTTCCTTTATACCAGTCTCTCCATATCTTCTCCTTCATCTCACCTCGTCACTGAAATGGCACAAGGCAAACCAGAACTGTGATCACTTAAATCTCGACATGTTGCACAGTGTATTCTGCCATTTTTCTTCTGTTACAGTGCATATTAAATAATCCTGCCATGGCGCCGCGTGGGTGGCAGCCAGTTACAGTAGCTCTCCAGCTCTATCTCAGTTTTGTGTGCAAACATGGACTTGGAACTATGGAGATTAGGCTTTTTAGGCAGACTGCCTTTTTTCATTTTTTTTTTGTCATACTTCATGATACATTGGGCGACCCGTTCCAAGGAAAGCCACGGCTCTCTTGTTTACACTTGGAAACAGCCGTTAGTGCTAGGCAGTGCTAGCGTACTCTCTGTGGAAAGACCGGTGGTCCACGCTGAAGTGAGGAGAAGGAGACAGGGATGCAGAGCTGGATCTAAGATGATACAAGCCATGAGTACCGTCTGTTATCATGGAGAAAATAAGATCTCTCCGCAATAAGTTGGCGGAGCTAACGGCGCTAACCAGGCTATGGAGAGCGTAGCATCACAGAGACATGGCTGAATGAACTCACTTCAGACTTGCCGGTAACTCTGGACGGCTTTCAACTTGTGAGAGCGGACAGGCTGGAGTCAGAACCGGGTCGCTGCAGGAAGGACTCAGCCTTTATAGGAAAATGTCCCAAGTGTGGGCTCAATAAAGTCTATCTTACATCTGTTTATCGTCATTTGTAACGCCATGTTTTTGTTGCCTGCCTAGGCTCTATGGTTGTAAATTAGCATTCTTGTTAACTCCAGCATGTTTACAACTTGTATTTTTATACCGCTGTTCATGAACATGCCCTCTCTCTATCAAATAAACAAGTAAAAGACATTCCTTGTAAAGAAAAGCCTCCCCTTTCCTTCTTCAGCGACTACAAGCATTAGAGATTTCAGAGATTTATTCAGATTTCAGCCAAGGGAAGAAGTCATCTGAATTTTCCTAACCAGGTGCATGTCAAAAAGGTCTTCCTACAGTTAAATTAATGTAAATTCCTTTCATTAATCAAGAGCTCGGGACATTTTCACGAGCCAAAATGTCACCATTTTGAAGGGCAGGGCCAACCTTAATTAGTCGCCTGGGCTATAATCATGCTTTATCTGGAGCAAAGTGAATCCAGCCGTCACAGCTAGGAGAACTTCAGCAGCTCGGAGTTCGTCCGAGGCAGGAAGAAGAATGAGGGCAGAAAGAAAATGAGAAAAGAGTCTCTCTGTATTCCAGAGTGGGAACTGCTTCTGTGATTGAATACACGTCAAGTTCACTGCAACAGAGGCTCTCGTGTGTCAAGAGAAACCTCTTTCTTTCTCTCACTGTGGCAGCTTCAAAGTTAAAGTTGAATAATGTGAAAGTACAGTGTCCACCAGATCTTCTCTTTTCTACATGCAAGTATGGCTACACATTAAGAATAGTACACAGAGGATGGAAAAACAGATAAAACAACTGACCCTGCTCATCTACTGATCAGGAATTTCTTATTTCCATCTCCAAGATCCAGTACAAAGCTGGCAATGATAAACATACACGTTTATTACCTGCAAAGGTGAAGTCAGTGTGGTCTCTGTACAACGCCACTACTGCAGACTTAGTTTGGTGAACATTTGAATTGTTTTAATCAATGCAAAGCAGTATTTTTCACTGCCATCATAGTTTCTCCATGGTGCTGGGAAAAGGACGGTGAGGTGAGGCAGTTGTAAGAAGCAGCTATGCCATTATCTGCTACTAAAATCCTACAAACTAGTAATTTAAAAAAAAGGTGTCGCTACTGCACTGTAAATTATATGGAAAAAAATGTCAAATTTATATTTATAGAAACTGAAGGTGCATCGGGCACACGCTCTAACAAGGTGAGCTACCAGGGCGCTGTGAATGAATCATTAGGAGGAGAACGCAGAACATTTCTGCAGATGATAAAATGAGAGTGAAGGTGTGTTAGGTAAATGTTTGATTATTGTTCAGCGTTTGTAGGCTTTGTAGTGCCAAATACAAGCACATTTCAGATTTAATACATGTATTTTTGTTCTCTATTTGTTAATAATGTCATAATTCCTTATGCCTTGTTACACCGGGTACTGGTCTGTGATGTTTTGGTGTGTACTAGTGATTTAAGTGCTTCTACCATGGGTAAGCAGGCTACAGAGTTTCCTTTTTAACTGTTTTTATGATTAGGAGTCTGCACGCGGTGTTTTATTTTGAAAATTGACCGGATTCTCTGTCGTTTCTGTCATTTCCGATCAACTCGATCTGCTCTGTTGCTGCTTGACGCAGCTTCTGTCAGAAACAGACAAGGGGTGTATTCTCCGTGGAGTCAAATGCCGCTGCTGGGACACTTGTGAAATGTGCTGCGTCGTTTTCGGTACAATCACGAGCATTGTCTGAGCGCGGCTGCGATCGGCTCTGGCGTCTGCATCCGTGCGTTCGTGCCCTGAGGAATCAAACATTTCAGGCTCAAAACACTCAACGGGGGGTTCGTACTAATCAAATAAACCATTTTGCTACACTGCATGCGGTAGAAGCACCCAGAAGTTGACTGACACAATCCTTCAAGAAGATGCACACAGAGAGGTTTAAGGCAGAGCTGGGGACAGATATAACTAACTTTATCCCGGGGATCTCCATATGGTGAACAACTGTGCACATACGAGAGAGACGCTGAAACCTTTGATGACAACAGCTGTTGTCAGGCGCCATCTACCACCACCATGTCCAGATTTCTCATGAATAAACTGATGCCACATTAGTCAAACGTTTATAGACTTGTCAAACAAAGGCAGAAAAAAACAACATGTCAGGGTCTTGGTATTGTGCATAATTACTCATTTAAAAGGCCTACTGGAGCGTCTAAATGGAACAGAGACATCATTAATGTTATTAGTTACTTACACCTGTGTTTCCTGCCGTAATTAGTCAAAAGGTCTACAGTGTGCAGGGCCTATTTTGTACAGAAAGTACACCTGCTGGGTTTGTAGGAGGCACCGTGCTCACTTGACCATTTTCTCGGTGTGGTGTTACATCTATAAACACCACAGAAAACAAGTTATTGTGCCTCTCTCCTCCGCCTGCCCTCAAAAAGTCGTGAACAGCTGTGCGCTCGGAACGGTCTGCAAATGGAAGTATGACTCCAAATATTTGCTTTGACGACTGAATCTAATTGTGAGGTCTCTGCCAATTCCATCTCCGAGCATCAACAAGCCACCGCTCTGTGCCAGCCCTGCAGTATCAGCAATTTGGTTAAATCCATAAACAGGACTAGTTTGTAAGCCGTGATAATCACACAGAAAAATAGCCCATGTCTGGCCAACACTCAAAAGTGATTTGAATCCACAGAGTGCTGTCCTCCTTCCCTAAATAAGACCAATTTAAACATCACTTTCATGCCGTTAGCGTAAATATCATCAGTCACTGGCATGTCCTTTGTGGATACGAAGCCGTTTGGCTGATTAGAAGACCGACTTTGACTTAAAAAACTGAAATTATTGACAGTATTTAAAAAATGAAGACATATGTCAACAGAATAAGGACACATTCAGACACGATCTGGTGTGCTGGAGAAGTTAACCCAAACTCAACTTTTGGAGGTTTTTTGAAAGTCACACTGCAGCCAGAAATCAGACGATCAGACCAGACAAACTCCTCCACAGTTCAGAGAAATGTCTCTGAAACTGAGACTATCCAGGTGGATTCATGGACTAAACTCTGATACTCTACCTGTGTGTGTGTGTGTGTGTGTGTTCTCACATTGTTTATTTCATGTACCAGCTCCTAAATCTGTGTCTGACTCACAAATTATGCTGCAAAATAAAGACACAAAGATGTTTAATTTGGTTTGAGAGGCACAGACAGTGAATAAGGGTGAAGGAACGCTGGCCTCAATAAAGCTGATCAGCAAAGTAAAAAGTTATTTCCTGATTGTTTCATAGCGTTTACGTTCAGCACAAATAGACACACCGACGTACAACTCTGTGGTGATTCACCACAATGCCGGATCCTGTCTGAATGTTCGCTAATAAGGACATTATGAGTTTTTCCCGTGTACTGCATTCGCAGCTGCAACTAGCAATTACTTATCACCTGATTACTTTCTAAATTTGTCACTTCATTGCTTTAGTTCGAGGCTATGAATGCCCATCACGTGTTCCCTGAGTGCAAGGTCACATCTTCCAACATCCAACCAGCAGAAAACACAAACAGATATTTAATTTACAAAGATATAAAGCAGCTAATGCTCACCCTGGACAGGCTGATGTTGGTGTTTTTTCTTGGCAAATGACTCAAACAATTACTGAAACAATTATCAACGCTTAACAAAATTGCTGGCGATTAATTTTTTTTTTTTTTAATGCGTCGGCTAATTGTTTTAGCTCCGCTATCATTAGATTCATTACACTGTCGCGTAAAATCCTCTCCATCAACGTGGCTATCGTCTGCAAATATTTCACAGAGACAACAGAAAAATTAACACAGCAGCCCCTGAATTCGTGCCCTCCTAACAAATAAATCCTCTTGTTATCTTGCCATAGCAGCGGCAGCAGCCCCGCTCGCTGTGTCCTCCTGAGAGCTCTTCCTCTCCCCCCTCCTCCTGTGCAGCCTGGCGTTGGCCATAACAGATTGACTCAGCCCGACAACAGCTGCCAGAACCCCGCAAGCCTCCGTCCTCCAGACACTGATGGATTGTGGGAGGGCAGCCAGGGTGATTAGCCCCTGACATGGGAGAATTATTGCAATGTACCACCCCAAAAGAGATTGCACCTGAGTGTCAACGGAGGGCGTTCGCACTACTTTAAGTCATGTTGTTAATGCCCATTCAGCCTCACGAACGCTCTGCACGTCAGCAACAAGTGGCAGGATTGTGTCGAGGGCGCTGATCCAACTTATCACTATCTGGAGAATTAAATCAGGGAGATACGGGGAAAAAAAAAAGGTGATGGCCTCACGGTGTTATTTTGTTAAAAAGAAGCGACTGACAGTCAAATATTCACTTTTGCCTGGCATGGAGGTGTTTATTTTTAACTGGTGTGGTCACATATGACAGATAGCTTAAATTTGACAGTGATGAACACTAAATAAGGTCCACAAGGTGCTTCTATTTGAGGAAATACTGCTGCTTGGAAAGCGAATTAGCCGAGAAACCCAACTGCTTGACTAGCAGGCATGGGACGGAGAGCTGCTGTTTACTTACTCTGCCAAAAATAAAACCAGATCCGCCGTGTCTCTCTCTCGCTCTCTCTTTTCGCAGCATTTTTCTCCTCTCACACGAGACGCTTCATCTGTTCTTGTCAGGACTTTTATTCATGCCGTACATTTCCTACCTAGTGCCAGAAAAACATACAGAACAAGCTGTCCTAAGTTAATGTAGCCTAACTCTTCCTGCCTCTTAAGGCGGATGTTGATCAGAGTGGAAGGGCTCACTCCTCCACGCCGAAAACACTCATTCAAGGAGCACTTTCTTTAGACCGGAGCAGGACGCGAGACGTCAAGAGGCAGCAGCTCCCTTCAGGCTCTCATTACACGGACATGGCAATTAACACCCAGGCCTCAAAGTTCAACACCACGGCCACATTCTCTCACTCTGGCCCGTGATTTCTTTTTTTAATCAGACTAGAATCGGGCCGCAATTAAAAAGTATACTCCATCACTAAGATTGGCATCGTAGCATGCTGCACAATCAAACCACATCCTACGACACCACACGCCAGCCAAAGGGCTCAAAATAAAAAACTTTGAACTTTCTTTAACTCTGCTTCAGGAGCATCCATCACAAATGAAGTTTTGGGTGGACCTAGCTGTGCTTCAAAAAAGTCTTTTGGAGAACTAAAGGTGTCCTGACTGTCCCTGACAGCTAGTCCACCAGGTTATTTTGATTAATAAAGGCGCTCTGCATTTATATGTCAGCTCGATAATAAAACTGTGACATTAAAGAACGTTTAAAGGCTTTACTAACTTCAATCATTTCAACTGTCCTGAAGTCAAACCGTCCAAAAATCTGACTGTAATCCTTAACTTTGTTGCCATTTATAGTGCTTACTTGCATAAAATGTGATAAATTATTATATTTTTATTTAAATATTTGTTCATTCTTGGCTTAAGTAGTTTAAATTATACATTATAAGCTGCTTTGGGCTAGTGTAAGGCAGAGGCCTCTCTAATATTTAATACTGCTGTGAAGACGTCGACAAATTTCTGCTTCATCATCTGTTATTCGAGTTTTCTTTTTAAACCAAGACTAAATTTTTACAGGACTACATTTGAACACATCATGTTAGTGTTAAATTTTACCTTCACCAGATAACAGACCTTGAACACATCATATTTTAACTCAAGGCACCCTAACAAAAAGCCGACAGCAGCTCAGTGAGACCCCGGTCTCGTCAAAACTGTTACCTGTTCCAGCTTGGTGCCAGTTATGATCCTCGCCTCCGTCCTGTCCTGACTTTTGGGGTCGATTTGAGTAAGATTCTTGCGCTGGTGCTTGGTTTGCGTGTCATCCGTGACAGCGCCTCCGTTTACTCTCTTTAAATAGCGCAACAGGTATCACTGCTGGCATGACCGGGGGCGATGATCGCTACTGTGGGAACGTTTCAGATTCATTATATTTTTCATGGTTCTTGCACCTCAGTCAACGAAAGGCTGCACGGTTAGTCTCGAGGCCTGTCACTGTCTCCAAAACAGACACCCGCGTACACAAAACATTAAACATTCATTTTGGGGATCATGTTTGTTTGCTGTGCTAACTAACTTTTCTGCCACTGATGGCAACGTGGCAACCTGAGGCAGAACGGCTTGCCAATTTCTCAAAATGAAAGGCAACTGCTCCTGTCGAGCCCTCAACTGCTAAAAACAGTCTGACGGTGATGCTGCATGACTTTTGTTAATCACATCTAATTGGCACCTTCTATCATCAACAGATGGAGGTCTTATCATCACATTTAGCTCACGTTCCCTTGGCTGTTCAACACAATAAACCTTTTTTTTTTCCCCCAGCAGACATTTAGACATGTCATTATGGAAAAATACCTCACACGGCACTGTTGCCGTGCATGCTGCGTGTGAGTAAGTCAATGGGGGCGTCGATGACGTTATCAGCTGGATCTGTGCTTCTCCTGCTACGAAAAGTCAAAATGTCTTCCATGAAAGGTAAGATGACATTCTTGATGAGTCTCAGGCCTTTGTGGTGTCTTGTCAGATGACGCCTTATATCTGATAGTGCACTTTGTGTTTGTTGGGAAACAAATTAATTGCACTTTATAACTTTGTTTTGTCACCACCTGCTCAATTAAGTCGACCATTTTCTCGCTTTTAGCTCCGTTTTTGGTCTCTACCACCTCCTGGGGGAAATATCTGGCCCTTTTGTTGCTAAATGTTTCACCAGCTAGTCGCTGACGTGTCTGTCTGTTATTTGGTGCTGAGCAGGTAGGTACACAGTGAGAGTTTTTTTTTTTTTAGAGCTTTTCTGCTGAACATGGCTGCCTGCTGTGGCCAAAAATGACCCTGTGAGAGCAGTTAGAGTGAGCCAAAACAGTAAAGTTACAAAACAATGAGCCGAAACTCATTAGAAGACTCTGCAAAGCCGTGGGGTGCTGCAAATGTGGGTGATAATTCTCTACAAGTTCATCATTACAAGCGCCTCCTTTCATGTCGTCATATTATTCATTTTACACATTGTTATAATTAAAATATTCATCATAGCTCCAAACTTTGCTCTAAACTGCAAGCAGCTGAACTGGTTTCATGTTTTCCACATTTCCAATTGCACCTGCATCGGGCCAAAAAATATTCCACATTGATCAACCACTTGCTAATTATGCCGTCTACACATATGATAATTGAGAAAATCGCAACATCAGGCAGGTGTCCGAGTGTTTAATGAATACAGCACATCTACGAGCACCTTGTCACATAATGAAATGCTGATTTTGCCATTATTCAGCACTGTGGCATTTGTTCGTTAGTATGTGACCACCACAGGAGGGGGGGTGGAAATCACACTCCTATGAGGAAAAGATCAATACTCTTGTCCACAGTGGGAATCGCAGTGGTTCGTACAGTCCATATTAATGCTGCTGTGGTCCAGACTAAACGTAACCATAAGAGGGGCGCTCAAGTCGTACGACTGGCTCTTTAACTGGATGGTCAGAGATAAAAAATCCATTAGATCATCTTAGTTGTGGACAGAGCTCTAATCACATTGGTTCAGCACCAACTTAAATTGTTTACATGGCATTTAAATGACATATTGCTGTTGTTTATATCACAGTGAAGAATTCCTCGGAATAAAAACAACAATCTGTAACACACTGCTGTCGAACGCTGACAGACTAACGCCGACTGTGTGAGAAGCAAATGACCTACAAAAACTACACCTCTATCTGGGGTTACTGCTGCCCAGTCCTCATCATCTCACACAGACGCTCATTAATCTAATAATACATGACAAAATTACATAACTGAAAAGTGATGAATATTGGTTTGGAAGTGAGGAGAGAACATAAAATCCAGACCGAGACGTGACCTGGACAACTTTTGCCACTTGTGCCGACTCGATACCTTAGATGAATTTTGTGTTTTCATCCCTGCAATCCTCTTTTTTTAGTTTTCTCTACATCATCACATTGAGGACACTGCATACGTCCCTGCTCAGCAACTTTCTTCCCCCCCCAACAACAACATTTCGGACTTTGGGAGCTGTAGTTAATAATATATATAACGAAACAATGAAAGTGACGCACATGTTCAACTCATTATCTGTGATGTATTAAGTGATTTGACAAATGGATCCTCATGTTAAGTAAAAACATTCACAAAGGCACTCTGTGATGATGCAGCAACAAATAAACTGACCACTACTGAGGCTGCTATTAATTGCTCAAACATCTGAGTGAAAATGGATTTACTGGTGACTTAAACATGTCGTAAAAGCAATGCTTATGTCGGTAAACTCAGTGTTCCCACAATCAAGTTAAGCCTTGCCTTACTAGTAGCTACTGACTACAAGAGGTCGGCTCCCCTCATTCAACTTCAGTGTTTACAGAAGGTGGTGTTGAGCCCATCTGACCCATCAGTCAAACAACACAACGCCCACTTCCTCGCTCACCGTCCTGTTCATTAGGTACAGTTAAATAAAACCAATGCAGTCTAATGCGTGTAATAAATCCCCCTGTAACGCTGGTTACTCTTAGCGTTAACTATAAACTGGACTGTGACTGAATTAAATCACTGTCGTCACGAGGACGACGGTCACTTTAACGTCCGCTTCAACAGCAGGACAACCGAACACTGACAGCTAAACGTGATGAATTGACCTCATATCACTCCGCCAAATCTTAACCAAGCAGGAAAGCACCGTATTATAAAGCAACAGAATATTAGTAGTTAACTATCCATCATCAGGGTCTCTGGAGGCTGGAGGAGTACAACCTAGACAAGTCGGCAGTTCATCACAGGGCACGAAGCAACCATTCACACTCACAGGGTCACCAATTAACCTGGTAAGGTCATGTCTTTGGACTGTGGGGGGAAGCCGGAGCACCCGAAGAGAAGGCCCCAGCCGAGGTTCGAACCAGTAACCTTCCTGCTCCTAAAAAGTAGTTATCATGAACTAAATCGTGCCATTTCGCCCTAAAGCAAACAAATCACGTACAAGTGTTCCCTTATTTATAAAGACGGGATGGACAGACACAAAACGCTAGCACAAACGAATTATCATCTTCTCACACCTTAAACTGTATCACATGGGGTTACAGCAGGTATTCCTCTATGGAGAGCGCATACCAAATAAATAATTACAGCTAAAGCTGAAGGTAAAACATGACTGACAGATCTAGATATCAAACTTGCAGACAGAACTTCCATTTGCAAATGTTTATCTTCATAACAGGACACAGCAGTGATGACAGTTCAAGTGCATTAACATACAGCATGATGGCCAATGTGTTGGAGAGCCAATCGTCTGTGTATCAAAGCATCTAGACTCATCATGGCTGTCACACTCTGCATAAATCATCACGCTTGTGTGTGTGTGTTTGCCACTGAAGGTCGATATTAAATTGGCAGTTTTTTGAATGAAGTTAGGCGTGACATTCTTTTACTCCATGCCTAATAATAAAAGAGCGGGTCTAAAAATATACACATATATATTTTATTTTTTAAAAAAAGGCCAGCTCCTGGCAGTCATACAGACTAGTCACATCACAGCAAAGCAACCGACAACACCGGCTTGGTTGACGTGTGCCTGCCCGAGAGACGAGATCAAAGCAAAACAGACTCACGACTTGCAGCGGCGACCAAACAGGGGACGACTCAACTGCCTCAAAGTCTTCATAAACCCGACAAACCTTCAACGTTTGAGCCAGAAAATCCGCGTTTAAGACGGAGTGAGAACAAGGGGAGTCAAGTCTGATATTTTAAAGACGGACATAGGGGGGGTCGCAGGAGAAAACACACACAAGGGGCCATATGTCTCATCTGGCCAATTAGCTAGCCTGCTAGCCAGCAACGGTCACAACAAAAATGCTCCGTACTCACACAGGCTAGGTTCATTAGCTTACTCACCCCCAACGGAACAGTCCGGGCTGTCCTTAAAAACTAAGTCACAGCCGCCCGCCAGGTTTGTCCAACCACGGTGTCGTCGTCGTTGTTGTTGTTGAATCTGAGCGACTGAAACAGTCTCCGGACAAGTCCTGCGGTGCTGCTGCTGCTGCTGCTGCTGCTGCGTTTTCGGCTCGCGCCGCTCACAGCACCATTAAAAGCTGCATCGTCGGAGCGACTGCCGCTGGACAAACAGCACAGACCGCGCAAAGCACTCTGGGAAACGGTGTTGATTAAATGTGGCTCAAACTACATGAAATGTTGGTGGGAGGCGACACCCAGCGGCCAGTGTGGGGACTGCAAGGAGAAATAATATTTATTTATGTTTAAAGGTGCAGTGATTTAGTGAGCTCTATTGACAGGAGATGTCAGAAATGTTATATAATAAACATAAATATTTATTCATTAGTACAGAAGCCCCAGGTGGTCATACAGTCATACATTTTAATTCCTCCGATAGCGAGTTTGTTTTCTCATGATGACAAGTAAATTTCACTAGTTTTCTCGTGATAATGAGTTAATTTAATTAATTTTCTCAAAATAACAAGTTACTCTCATTAATTTTTTTTTGCAATAACAAGTTAAGATCTCGAGTTATTTATGTCATTATGTCGAAATTACAAGCGTTGTTATCCTGAGATGGAATGGGATAATTAATTACATATCTCCAGGATACACTAGTATATTTAATCTTTACGTTGTGGTAAAATATTCTCCGGCTGTCCTGACATTGCCGCAAAAAACAAAATTTCGTTATCTTGACATGTTGAGAAAATTATTCCGTTATCTCCAGATGACAACATTTGTTATTTCGACATAATGACATAATTAACTCGAGATCTTGAGAAAACAGACTGCTTGGGGATTCCATACATTAATGTACTACTGTATTAACACGTTTACACTAATAAAAACATAGTTATGTATATTATATTCAGTGTCTGTCATATTTTGCAAATCTTAAAAAATCGACCTTTAAAGGTCCAGTGTGTAGAATTTAGTTGCATCTAGTGGTGTAATCGCTCCATTGCAATCTCCTCACCCTCACCTTCCTAGTGTAAAGGAGAAACAACACTTTAAGGCTCTGTTTAGAGTCAGTATTTAGTTTGTCTGTTCTGGGCTACTGTAGAAACACAGTGTTTCAATATGGCGGCCTCTGTAAAAGAGGACCCGCTCCTACTGTAGATATAAAAGGATCATTTTTTTAAGTAACAAAAACAGGAAGATTATTATTTTCAGGTGATTATACGTGCATGAAAACATAGCTATGAATATTATATAACATGTCTACTTTATTCTGAAAATAAAGGCCCCAAATCTTAGACACTGCACCTCCTCAGCTCCTGTTCGCTCCTCTCAGTTCTAATTGGGATGCAACGTGTAATACAGATTTTTATTTTAGTTTGTCTGTTTTGTTGTTTCTTTTCTTTTCTTTTCTTTCAGTCTGTTGTGTGTTTACCACTCCGGGGCAGAAGATGGCGGTAACGCACCAACAAGATGGACGCCGCAAACGAAGAAGAGGAGGAAGAAGGCAAACGCTGTCGCAGGCTGATGAGGTGCAGCCTGGAAAATGGAGAGAACACACATGTCAGCTTTTGCTTTGTATCAGTCGTTATCAACAGACCTACCTCCACCTGCTAAGACGGCCTCCCTGCAGGTAGACTTTATTGAAATAACATGGCACACACACACACACCTGTCTGTCACAGCTACACGAGGAGCAGTGTACACCTGAAAGGAACGTGTGTTATATTGATTTCTCCAGACAAACTGTGCCAGCTTTCATTGTGTTTTTTAGCCTTACCTTAACTTGTATGATGTTCTAGGTGGTGGAGAAGAAGAAAAAGAAAAAGAAAAAGGAGAATGGGGTCAGTAAGGTCAGCACACTTAAAGCTCAGTTAAAGCCTGAGAGGAAGAAAATGCGTAAGAAGCTCCTAAAGTCTGCACAAAGAGAGGCGAGCCTCAGGGGAACTACAGAAGTAAGTCTGTACCTGCTGCAAACATGCAAAGATAGACACCATGGGGTGTTATTTTTACCCCTTGAAGTATTCATAGTATCAGGCGTTACTATTATTTTCTACCCTAAACTGAGCATACAGTTCAGGTGTGGTTCATGGAGTCTGTCTGCTTTGGATGCAGGTGGAGGACTGTGTGAATGGAGACAGAGAGGATCTGGATGCTTTGCTGGCCGACTTGGCAAAAGTCAGCAACAGCAGGGAGAGAGCGAGTCAGCTGTTCCAGTGGCTCATCAACCCAATTCCTGCCAAGACCTTCTTCAGGTACTGATGCTGACGGTGTTTCTGTCTAAAACTCTGAATTTCATTTCCCAAATAAATGTAAATGCTCCAGGACGTTTGAGCAAAGCAAACACTGGACAGCAAAATAACACACCGTGTTTAAAATGTCATTTTCTTCGTTCGGTAGCTAATATTTCTCTATTTCCTGTTTCTGAAGGGACACCTGGGAAAAGAAGCCAATTCTTGTTCAACGTAAGAACCCAGATTACTACAAGGGGCTGTTCTCCACAGCGGAGTTCGATCGCATATTAAGACGGGTAAGGACCTCGGATATTACCCAGGCAATCACCCTTTGTACAAAATTATTCACGGTTCTTATCATACAGCAGTGAAATTTCAAAAAATCCCAGAAGACTCGGAATGAACAGTCAAAATGAAGCAGGAACTTTCCTTAATTTAACACAGCAAGTGTTTTTTTTTCTTCTTTTGGAAGCAAGTATTGAAAAATATTAGAAATCAACTACAACAGTCTTCCTGTTGTGTTTATTGGGACACTGATCTGCGAGTGGGTAAAGCCAAACAAATCTTTGGTAAGCTTTGCTGCTACTTTGAGGATTCTTCTGCTCGGTGTGATACCCTGAACCTCTAAATTGCACAAATTAGTAATAATCAAGAGAAGTCCGGTGTAGTTCAGCCTCATTTTTTAAAACGTATATGAAGAAATGTACCAGAGTAGGAAGTAAATCATGCTTTTAATGTGAAATTGAGCCACCACACATTGTATTATGTTACTAATAGCTCTGTGCATAGACTTGTTCATCTTCTACTGCATTATTTTCTTTGATAAATACTGACCTGCATGTCTGTGTTGTTTTAATTTAAGGAGGATGTTCAGTACGGAGTGAACCTGGACGTCACGAGCTACACTAATGGCACGAGGGAGACGCACAATCCTCCAGGGAGAGCTCTGCCGCTCACTGTGTGGAACTTCTACGAGGTAAGGCCGCACCGATACAGGCAGCAGGTTTGTTTGCAGTATGTGATCATTTGTAACGTGACGTTACGGTGATTCTATATATTTATTGTCCTGATCACATTCCTTATAATTGGGCCCTTCGCGGCACGTTAGCTGCTCCGGCATCCTCTGTGGGATTCATTAAAGTTTCGTCTCACTTTTCAAAGATTTCCAGGACCGCCTTCATTAAAGAGCAGTTCGATGTGTGTTTGAGCAGTATATTAATTTTAATATTTTCTGTGCTGCAAGCTAGAAGTAATCGTGTGTTAAATTCATTAACTGTATTAACCATGCACCATCGGCACTGCTGGCAAATCAGTAATCATCATCATCATATCTCCGTTTCCCCCAGAGCGGCTGCTCCCTCCGCATGCTGAACCCCCAGGCTTTCTCCTCCACCGTGTGGAACGTGCTGTCCATCCTTCAAGAGCAGTTTGGCAGCATGGCAGGAGCCAACGTGTAAGAATTTAGGACTCCTGGAAACCTTTTCTGAATGGTATTAATTGCTATTAAATGTGTCTTTCCTTTTTCTTTTTAAACAGATACCTGACACCACCTGGAACTCAAGGCTTCGCTCCACATTATGACGACATTGAGGCGTTTATCATCCAGCTGGAGGGGAAGAAACACTGGAGAGTTTACAACCCAAGGTGAGAGAAGCTTTCAAATGAGCGGGTAAATTTACACAGGCTTGTTTCGGCCACATTAACAATGCAGAACAGTGTGCTTTGTAACTCTTTAAAATGTTTCATATGTGGCTTTTTGCCAAGAAATACACTCTGAAGATGCTTTTCTGACTTTTTCTTAGGACGGAAGATGAAGTCTTGCCTGTGCTTTCAAGTCGTGAGTAAAAAAATGTTGCTAGTGAAGTGCAGGATGTGCTAATTTGCCTCCATTTGGACTTATATAACCATTAAATAACCGTTAACTGCATCTTATTGGCTTGACACATGTGCAGAGAGGAATTTCAAATACTTATAATACTTGCATGGTGTCATACCATCATCTCCTTGGAACTGATATACCGTAAAGCAGACTGCTGTCGTTTCTCAAACATGACCGCTTTGCTTTTCTGCTCCAGCGAACTTCGATCAGGCAGACATCGGGAAGCCGATCCTGGAAGTGGTGCTAGAAGCCGGGGATCTCCTTTACTTCCCCCGAGGATTCATCCACCAGGGCGTATGCCTCCCAGATGCTCACTCCCTTCACATCACCATCTCCTCTTACCAGAAGAACAGCTGGGGCGACCTGCTGCAGAAGGTAAAACGCTCCGATCGAGCCTCTAATCACAAATCTACAAAGCCGCATCAGGGTATGACACACCCAGTGGCACTTCCCGTGTGTTACTTCTGTGGTTTAACCTGCAGCCAGGTTATGAAAGTCTATGTGCTGATCTAAACACATTCAGTTCTTCCTGGAAAAAGTACTTGGGCACACAGAAAATTAGGCATTTTTGGTTTACAGCTGCAGCAACAGCAGTTATTTATGAATACAGAAGAAATTCTTCTTGTTGAGCTGTGGTAATGTATGCATGTGTTCCTGTTATCTGCATAAACACCACAGCAACGTGTGCACAAAATTCAAAATATTGTTAAATTTAATTAATAATAAGAAAAACCTTTTTAACGAACACTCTGGTCAGAAAGTTAGGTGAAATTTATTAATATTCAGCCACAGTGTGAAAGTACATTTGCACAGGAAATTATGTATTTTATGTCTGCAGCTACAGCGGCATAAGCAGAAAAATAATAATAATCCAGTCTGAGGAGTGACAGCTCACATAGTTAGAAAAGCAAAAAAGACACCAACATTTTAATCCGAAGATAATCCGAGGGGAAAAAAACAAGAAGCCTGTTTTAATATGCGAGATATTCAAGCACAGAAAGGCAAAATACAGCATCTACAATTAGGACATGCTGTATTTATTTAGGTAATATGGGAGAAAGATAGTTTTAATCATTTCGGTGCAATGTTCCAGTGTTGATTGTGGATCAAAATAATGTAATAAACAATACAGTAAACCGCTTCTGTCTTTTTCAGTCTCAGGAGGAAGTCTGGTTTAGACAGTAAACCATTTTTTATATTTTCTGCAGGTGGTTCCAGCAGCACTGGAGATTGCAATGGAGGAGGATGTGGAGTTCAGACAGGGCTTACCACTCGACTACCTGACGTACATGGGAGTGCAAAACTCTGACAAGGTAATTAATCTGTTGTTTTTTATTTACGCATCACCTCCTTGTCAAAGTCGCTATCACCCATCCGTGGATTTTCACCAGTTACCCACTGCTCAAGTCCTCCCTGTGTGTTTAGGATGACCCACGCAGGATGAAATTTTTCTCGCGCATCGAGAGCCTGATGAAGAAGCTGACGAGTTACGCCCCAGTCGATGCTGCCGTGGATCAGAAAGCCAGGGACTACCTCCACGACTGCCTTCCTCCCATGCTCAGTGCAGGTATCTGATGGATACTCACTGCATTGCACGAATAGGTGTGATTTTGAAATTGTGCAGAGATTCATAACACTTCTGATTCTGAACTATTTCATGCCACCTCCCACAGAGGAATCGGCCAGCAGTGTGAAAGGAGCACCTGTTAGGTGGGAGCGTGGGCAGGTTACCGGCACAGACGCACACATCACTGCCCAGACAAGAGTGAGAGTTCTGCGTGCTGGATGTGCAAGGTAACACATTTTATTGGATTTCACAGCAGGTTCACAACAGGCAGGTTTAAAATGGACTATTCGAAATGAGTTTAGTGCCTCTGACTATAAGAATAACTGCTTCAATGATCTGTATGAAGCATAAAAATGTAAGTTTACGATGTGATTTAGCTTATAATCTTTCTGTCTTCACAGGTTATGCAGTGATGGAGAAGCTGTTCATCTTTACTACACAACAGACAACTCCAGAGTTTACCACAAAGAGGAGCTCAAGAGTTTTGAAATAAACGCAGAGGTAGACTGGAAGAACCGTGTGAATTAAATGCGCTGTACACGGTGTCGGAATAATGTTGTCACCACATAATAATTGTTTTTTTCTTTCAGCACACAGATGCCATCGAGTTTCTGATCCACTCATATCCCAAATTTGTGACAGTAGGAAGTTTCCCGTGTGATTCTGCAGAGGACAGGGTATGTTTACGGTCTTTTTGGTATTAGTCATATCACAAAACACACCCTATTTTATGGTTATTTTTCAAGATGAATATTTGAGCCTGTGTTTTTGTGAAATAAGTGCTTTGAGTTGTTCTTCATGTGGCTTGTTTCCCCCCCAACAGGTCGCTCTGGCTGAGCTGCTCTTTGAGAGGGGGATTATCCACACTGCAGAACCTCTGTAGTGGCTACACACTCTTCAGTCATGCTGACTGCACAAACAGATTCAAATTGTTTGTACAAAAACTTGCATCTTGAATACAAAACACTTTTTGTCTCAAGTAGTCTCCATTGGCTTTACCGGAATGGTCAGACTGAACAAACCAGTTCTGAGTTTTCTCTCTGTTCAACATCAAATAAACACGTTTTCTTAAAAAATGAAATGGTGTCGAGTGTTCTGCAACAAAAATCACCAGCAAGAACCAAATGATTTTGATGAGAAAGGGCATGTTTATTGTCGGTTGATACAACTCAAAATATTAAAGATTATTGGAAACAGAGATGCAGGGGTCTTCTTAAATATTCTTGTTTGAGGGCCACCCATCAGTCAATCACACCACAGATGACAGGACACATTTCAGATAGATGTAGTCTACTTCCAGGTCACCTCCTCACCAGGCTTCAGCTCCCTGAAGGGAACAGAAGTTAGAAAGTTGCATGAGATTACACCCTAAATTTGGATGACGTGTGTATACTATCACAATCAACTCTAAAAACAGCTAATTGCACCTTGCATATTATATTTAAAGAGCAGTGAGCTCTGTTTTGATTAGACACAGCAAATGGACGCAAAACTAGAGGCTGTAATCAGCTTTTTGGTGTCACATTCAAATGGGTGCCATCTCATAAATGTTCAAGTTTATTAAAGTGGAGCAACTACATATTGGATAGTCGACTGTTGCACCTGCAGTTATATGTTTTCCCTTAATCACTGTGCATTCTGCTGACTTGTATGCATACTAATTAGAAACCATGAGAGATCTTGAAATAAACAGCACCTGAGTGATGATCTAATAGGGCCCATTTTACTTTTTAAACAGGTGGAAAACTGTGTTGTTGTTTTGTTTTGTTTAATCTTACCTGCCGTACAAAAGACTTTTGTTCCTGAAAGCTGTCAGCTTCTGGTCCTGCTGTTTGTCAAGGTACCATCCAATCACAATGCCCATGGGCACCAAGATGTTCGCCCAGTGCTCGCGAGCAAGTGCTAAAAAGTTAACCATGGTTCCTACAGAGAGAAGCAGAAGACATGCTGTAACATCAATGCTGTGATACTCTACAACGGTTATGCTTCACATGTGCAGCCGCCGTCACACATCAGTTCCCAACATGCTGAAAAACTGACAGAATCATTACAGTTCATCTAAACAAAAACAGCCAAGATCGTGTCACTGCTGCAGCTGCTCTGCAGTGCACATTTTGTAATCAAAGCCAGTGAGAACAAACTCCTGAAACATTTGCATCATAAGGAGCACTGGATACAGTGAAGTGCCCAAGTGACGAGAGACCAGGATGACATATTTTACGACTACACAAGTAAAAAATTTAAAAAGGACTTGACTCAGAGACGCTGAAATCAGTGGGAAGCGACTATAATTCTTAGCAAAAGGTGGTATAATATTGGATCTGCTTGAAGGGATTAAGAGGCAACTTCAAAATAAGATTTACGTACTCCTATATCACATCTGCAAACCTACAGAGAAAACAAGCCTACCTCCTATCTTAGGTTAGTCCATCTTTACATACAGGACCACCTCAAAACTAGTGACACTAAGGGCAAATAAGACAGATTTCAAACTATATGTGACAAATCATGACCTCAAACTCCTGTTTCTAACCTTTGGACAAGCTTATTAGAGGTGACACCATTTGGAAGTTTTCTCTGACTGACTAGTTAGATGGAGGTAACCTTCATTAAATACACATCTAACTCGTCTATATAAGGCCTAATACCGATTACTTCAAACCACATATGCGGTAGTTGTCTTTTCCAAACGTGCACGGCACATTAAATAACAGCTGCCAACACAAATGGAGCTAAAATATCAATAAAGTTGCCTTGAATACATTTTTTAAACGTTAAACTAACGTTAGCTGCAGCACATCCTGCTGCTAGTGGTTAGCTAATCTGTTAGCAGCAGTAGGTGTCAGGCCTTCGTTGAGAGCTCGTTTCTCATTTTAAATAGTTAGTCGTGTTTAATAATGTTCAGTACCGTTAATATGAGTACAATGGCTCAAATAATAAAGAGACACGACGTTTAAATATGATAATATTACCTGATGTTTACACCGAGCCGTGGCCTTCAGCTCCTCATTCACCAGGCAGAGGACATTGGACTCTACCAACTGTGCGAACACGACAGTGGTCACTTAAAAAAAAGAACACAATTATTACTATTAATGCCCGTTATGGTTGCTTATTATATCACTCACAGCATATTAATTACATTATTTAAGCACCTTTATTAAAACATAGAACGATTAAACTCGCATTTGATGTTTTAAAATAAAATGAGTCCGTTTTAACGCCGCTATACTTGGTACGCTCTTTCGCCCTTTGACACATGATGCAGCGGCTAACATGTTTGGTAGCCGAGTGTGCGTTCAATGATCCAAAAAACGCGAGTCAAAATGTCTTAATGTTTGAATTATAGTGAATCCAATCGCTGTGTTTCTATCCCAACGGGACAAATATTATATTATCTCATATTTAATGGTATGTTGCACGTTCGTTTGTCGATCCAAGTCACTTATATAGCCACAGGGCAAGCATGTAGCTAGCGTGCTAAACAGAGTTTGCCGGGTAAATTAGTAACGTTTATCGCTCGTGCGCGTTATTAGCTGCAGCTGGCAACCAAAACTGTGTTTACTTTTAAATTTCGGATTGTTTATTTACCTTAACTTACTTATCTTGCATGATACTGCTGGTTGTATCCTGCTTTATTCAGTTTACATTTGAACCGTGTCTCTGTCTTTCTTTGTTGAATGAGTTGCTCTCAGTTGGTATCAAAGTGTAGCTTTTAAGTGTTAACTGTGCTTTCAGCGTCACAGCTGAGGAGGAAACATGACGTCCATCATCAAGCTGACAGCCGTGTCAGGGGTCCAGGAGGAGTCGGCCCTCTGTTACCTGCTGCAGGTGGATGAATTCCGCTTCCTCCTGGACTGCGGCTGGGATGAGAACTTCTCCATGGACATCATCGATGCTATGAAAAGGTAATTATTAAGATAAGCTCAAGTTTATGGGCTTGTTTGTCACATGCAGGTTAACTCAGCTCGGCATTAGGAGCACAGTAATTGTGTGACAGCACTACACATAAACTAAAGGAGTAAAATACAACACTATAAACACTAAAAAACAATATTATAAAATACAAAATATAGGATGTACTAACATGGATTATGAAATATATGAATGCACTGTATAAGTGACAAGGTTCTGTCAACTGTATCCAAGTATTTGAGGATTATCACTGCATAAATAGATATGTTACACTTTATGGGTGAGCAATTGGTGACTCTAAATTGCCCGTACTGTCCCCTGCCACTGTCGTCTGGGATGGGATCCAGCCCCTCAGCGACCCTGATGAGTATAAGAGGTTACAGATAATGGATCGATATTGCACTTTTAAAATATTGATGGTAAGAGTAAAGTGACGTGTTTTATATTACACAAAAAATATACTGTGTGGTTCAGTAGCAGCAGTCACGGTTGGTGCGTCCTGTTAGACTTTAATGATCCCACAGCGGGGAAATTCACTTGTCGCAGCAGCTCGTATACACAAAAAAATATGTGACAGCAGTTGGAATGAAGGACCTGTGGTAGATCTCCTTCGTTTTAACAGAGTCCTGCACACTCCAAAAAGACCTCAGTCTCCTCAGCAAGCGGAGACGACTCTGTCCCTTCTTGTACAGGACGTCTCTGTTGTCCAGTCCAGTTTATTGCTGAGTATGGATATCATTAAAGTGTGGTTTCCGTGATCTTATTGCATCAGTTTCTGCTCTGTTCTGTGGGTTAAATAAAAAGTATGTTTTGTTCATTTTACCCTCCAGATATGTTCATCAGGTTGATGCCGTGCTCCTCTCCCACCCTGACCCCATACACCTGGGAGCCCTGCCATACGCTGTGGGGAAACTGGGTCTAAACTGCACTATCTATGCTACAATTCCTGTATACAAGATGGGTCAGATGTTCATGTATGATTTATATCAGGTATGAATGAGATGCGGCTTCATTATAGAGGTTAATTGCACGATAACCAGCTTTCTTAATCATTTCCTTCTTTCCACTTAGTCCCGAAACAACAGCGAAGATTTCACACTGTTCACCCTCGATGACGTGGACTGTGCTTTTGATAAAATCCAGCAGCTGAAATACTCTCAGATTGTCAATCTTAAAGGTAAGTTATTTGCAGACCCTTGCAGGTCAGGACTTATCGCTTGTTTGTGTATCACACATACCAGTGTGAGTGTTTCATGTCTTTGTTTTTTCCTGACAGGAAAAGGGCACGGTCTTTCCATCACTCCTCTTCCGGCTGGTCACATGATTGGAGGCACGATTTGGAAAATCGTGAAGGACGGGGAGGAGGAGATTGTTTATGCTGTGGACTTTAACCACAAGAGAGAGATGTGAGTAAAAACATTCATATAAAATGACATTTAGTTTTTAGTTTTTCTGTCATTTACACCCTTTTTTTTATAACTCTTCTAGTCATCTCAATGGCTGCACGTTGGAGAGCATCAGTCGTCCTTCCTTACTTATCACAGACTCTTTCAATGCTACATATGTACAGCCACGCCGCAAACAAAGAGATGAGATGCTCCTCAGTAAGTAATCTTCACAAGACTCTATAGTAGTATAATATGTATTTAATAGAAGCAGATATATTAAGAAAAGATACATTGCACTCATTTTAAATTAGCAAAGAATGAGTGAAAAATGCTGTTTATTTTCATTAATGTTGTTTTTACTCACAGCCAATGTAATGGAGACCCTTCGTGGCGACGGTAACGTCCTGATTGCCGTGGACACAGCTGGACGTGTGTTAGAGCTGGCGCAGCTCCTGGACCAGATTTGGAGGACAAAGGATGCCGGGCTGGGAGTTTACCCGCTAGCTCTGCTTAATAATGTCAGCTACAATGTGGTGGAGTTCTCCAAGTCCCAGGTATCAATCACAGATTTTACACTTCAGAAGATTAGATAAGATTATATAAATCTATCTCTATCTTTCTATCTATCTATCTATCTATCTATCTATCTATCTATCTATCTATCTATCTATCTATCTATCTATCTATATATATAAAATTGCTTGTCTTTCTGTAGGTGGAGTGGATGAGTGATAAGCTCATGAGGTGTTTTGAAGACAAGAGAAACAACCCCTTCCAGTTCCGTCACTTGACCCTCTGCCACAGTCTGGTGGACCTGGCCCGGGTGCCCAGTCCCAAGGTGGTGCTGTGCAGCCAGCCGGACCTCGAGTCTGGCTTTTCCAGAGAACTCTTCATCCAGTGGTGCCAAGATGCCAAAAACTCCGTCATCTTGACCTACCGCACCACACCTGGAACTCTGGCCCGCTACCTCATCGACAACCCCGGAGAGAAGATGCTGGATCTGGAGGTGAGACCGCTAGTCTCAATGCTGATTTACCACGACAGAGGGTTTCGATTTATTTATCTCTCCGTGCAGCGTTTGCCCCACGGGAAGCTCCTGTCTCTCACATTCAGACCCAGCTGAGGAAACAACAAAATGTGTCATTCTGTCATTTGCACCATATCCATCTTTCACTCTTCTCATCATGACAGGTGAGGAAAAGGGTGAAGCTCGAAGGCAAGGAGCTGGAAGACTTCCTTGAAAAGGATAAAATGAAGAAAGAAGCTGCGAAAAAACTTGAACAAGCAAAAGAGTAAGTCCCAGTGCAAATACACACAGGTGGACTCTTTATGCTTTATACCTGCTGGTGTAACAAAACATTTGATTAATATAATTTTACAGTCTGTTAACAGCTAAAACAGAAAATTATGTAAAAAGTCCAACAGAAATGCAAATGTTGGTCTCATTTGCAAGTCTGATACAAGCTATTTAAATGGAAATCTGTAAATGGGGGATGAGTCATGAGACTGTAAGACAACATTTATACCCTGCTCCGCTGCTGAAGAGAAATCTTTCCATGGAAACACAGTTAATGTTCATTTCATGCACTCACAGGGTGGATGTAGACTCCAGTGACGAGAGTGACATGGACGACGATCTGGATCAGCCAGCTGCAGTGAAAACTAAACACCACGACCTGATGATGAAGGCCGAGGGGAGCCGCAAAGGCAGTTTCTTCAAACAAGCCAAAAAGTCATATCCAATGTTCCCCACACACGAAGAGAGGATCAAATGGGACGAGTACGGGGAAATCATCAGGTACTACAACACTTACATACTTAAAGTCATTTATCTGTAAGTAAGCCAGTCATTCAGCCTGTAGCATGTTGAGTGAGGCAAGGCCTGATTTCTCTTATGTTGTACAGTGTGAGGGGGCACAACTGGACTGGGAGGACCAGCAGTTCTACACAGACTACACTGATCTGTGTTTCCTGCCAACACCAATAAACCGTTGTTGTTCTTTCACAGGCTAGAAGAGTTTCTGGTTCCTGAACTTCAAGCCACAGAGGAGGAGAAAAACAAATTGGAAGCCGGGTTGACCAACGGTGATGAGCCCATGGATCAGGACCTCTCTGTTGTTCCCACCAAATGCATCTCCAGCATAGAAAATCTTGAAATTAGGTGAGTGATCTAAGTCTAAATCTGTCTGTGGTGGTGTGTGTTGGATGGTGTGAATGAATGGACTGTTTGAATGTTACTGGAAAAAAAAACACTCAAGAAATCTTGTCAGCGCTGGTATTAAACAATGTTTGACAAATTGGCAGTACTAAAAAGCTTCATCCTGTGTCCCTCCTCCTACAGAGCGAGGGTAACCTATATAGATTACGAAGGGCGTTCCGATGGCGACTCCATCAAGAAGATTATCAATCAGATGAAGCCCAGGCAGCTGGTGATCGTTCACGGGCCGCCAGAAGCCAGCCTCGACCTGGCCGAGTCCTGCAAGGCTTTCAGCAAGGACATCAAAGTCTACACGCCCAAACTGCAGGAGACCATAGACGCCACCAGTGAAACACACATCTATCAGGTCGGCTTCATTAAAAGGCCTGCATGGTTGATTTTTTTCATTGTAGGGAATCGTACGCAAGTTCATCATCGGTTTATCAAGTAAATGTGTTTTTGTGGATTCATAAATCTAAAATATTCGGCTGATAAATCTCTCTGTCAGGTCATTTTTTCACATTTTACAACCCCTTGGCAATTGAGCCAAGAAGTTAACTGCTGCAAGGTTGATTTCTTTAGCAATGATTATAGCTAAAGCATAAAAGCAGCCTTCCATGACAGGCCAGTGACTTCAACGTCCTGTCTCACCCTCTCACTGCAAAGGTGCGGTTGAAAGACTCCCTGGTGAGCTCCCTGCAGTTCTGCAAGGCCAAAGACACAGAGCTGGCGTGGATCGACGGCGTGCTGGACATGCGCGTGGTGAAGGTGGACACGGGCGTGATGCTGGAGGAGGGCGTGAAAGAGGAGGCCGAGGACGGCGAGCTGGCCATGGACATCACCTCCGATCTCGGCATTGACAGCAACGCCACGGCGGTGGCGGCGCAGCGCACCATGAAGAACCTGTTCGGGGAAGATGAGAAGGAGGTGTCCGAAGAGAGCGATGTCATTCCCACGCTGGAGCCGCTGCCTCCACACGAGGTGAGCCGCCAACACTTCATAACAATGAAATGTGATTATTTCTGAATATGAACATTTGGTGCTAGTAAGTTTGCAGATTCTCCACGTACTTCTTGGAATAATAATTCATGTCTGATGTGTCTTTTTCCCGCATCACACTTGTATCTTATGTATTGGAGCGTGACTGGCTTCCAGACTAGTTGTGGTGTCACAAAATCCTGCTCATAGGAGCATGCCTTAAAGTGCACATACATCATTCTGCACAGTGAAGGTCAAACATTCAAATGCAGCAATAATAAACATAAAACATGCAAATGGAGACCTTTAATTACTTAAAAACAAGTTTTTATATTGTTCTAGTTGCTGGATGTGTCAGCCCTGGGTCATTGAGCTAGATAAAGAGGGAGACGATACAAGATTTAATGTCATTTGACCAACATTTTATTCAAAACTAAGACAAAAGCAACATAATGAAGAGTCAAACATGATCTCTAAAATGATTTTTCAAAGTGCTAAAAAACTTTCGTCATCCGTCCCATCTCTGACGCACTGGGTAATAAAAACGTGGGAAGAGGTTTAAATAGGGTGCTTTGCTTTAATTCAGCTTAGAGAAATCTTGTCTACAGCTGGAAGGCTTGTCCTCTCTGCTTCCCATTTTGGCAGGTAGGTAACCTCATTTCAATTTTTCGCAGTCATGCAAATGAATTACTAATGACTAATGAGATCGTACAAGCAACAGATGACTTTTAGGTCCCAGCAACTGCTGCAGCCAGTGGACGAAAACTTTTATTTTCATGTCCTAAGACTTCACGTTGTCAGGGAAAAAAGTTGAAAATGAGCCAGAGCAGAGTTTATCCCAGAACAGATAGCCACAGGACTCATGGGACTCTGATTAAGGGAGGTTTGAAATGCATTTTTCCCCCCCTAGTATGTGTCCACAAGGGCGTGTAAGCAATCCAGACGTCCCTGACTCTGACCGGCGCTCTCTTCCATCCTCTCTCCAGATTCCAGGGCATCAGTCGGTGTTCATCAACGAGCCTCGCCTGTCTGACTTCAAGCAGGTCCTGCTGAGAGAGGGCATCCAGGCCGAGTTTGTGGGAGGAGTGCTGGTGTGCAACAACATGGTGGCCGTCCGCAGGGTAAGTGTCCTTCCCGCTGGCTCGGCGAGCGCGCCATCCATCAGCTCCCTGCGGTGCTAGTCACTACTACGCCTAGACTAGCAGATGAGCTTGTTTTACGCTAAAACCAAGGAATGTTCTGGCTTTATTGATTCATATCTGGATCTGTGTGCAAAGCTAGTGTTTTAATTAAATAATTATTCACATCGCCTGTCTGCAGCCTTCAGAAACTTCTATTGTACTCTCCAAAGCCTTGGAAACAGCTTACAAAGAATAATTTATTACTGCGACAGTCACAGAATGAATACATTCCCAATGACATGAGTATTTATTGCCTTAGATTCTGTTGACTGAGTCATCACAAGCAGCGTTGCACAGCTGAAAACTGTCCCCGAAAGACATACTATTATGGTTGTTGTAAAGCTGCATGACACATTCAGCTTCTCCCATTGTTTGATGATGGATTGTGCATAGCGAGCAATAGCCGCTGTTCAGCGCAGTGGGCAACTTGTTGTAGATGCTGCAAGAAAGACAGCAGCTTAGTCTGGAGTCTGTACAGAGCCCGAACACAGGCAGAGGCAAGAGGTTTGTAGATGCAGTAATAATAATCTGTAAAATTAATAGTGTCTTATGTCTATATTTAGCCGAAAATTCTAAAAGACACGTCTGGTTTAGAGGTTAAGCTTTAATCGCTTACAGTGCTTAACACAAAGTGGGACGTTAAACACAGAGAAACAAAGAAAAACAAATACAGCCCTCCTAAATAGGATTTAAAAAACTCCCAGTGGCATTTGTTTCTCCACCTCAGAAGAAGAAACGCACACAAAAAAAAGAATCACGGGCAAAACTTAACAACTAAAGTCAAAGGAAAAGTAGGAGTGAGTCAGGATACCAGCAACAAAATGCATAATTTACAAGAACTTAAAATAGACACAACCTAGAAAATGGAATCAGAGCCGAGACTCATAAAGGAGTGTGTGCTTGTGTGTGTGCTTGTGTGTGCTTGTGGTATTTAAATGAGGAAAACTGCTGTGTTCGTCTGTAAACGTGAGAGGGCGTACATCGATGTTTAAAGGTGAAAACCGTGTTGCACAAAGTGTTAATGTTATGTGAGCACCCACGTGACCTGTGCGTCTTTGTGCTCTTTGACCAGACGGAGGCCGGACGCATCGGCCTGGAAGGCTGCCTGTGTGACGACTACTATAAGATCCGGGAGCTGCTGTATCAGCAGTATGCTGTGGTATAGCAGCAGCAGCAGCAGCAGGAGGACAGGCTGCAGAAGAGCATAGCACGGCAATACAGAGACAATCCTTTACGAGGACTTTACCCAGAGGAGAAGAGTGTACCACGCTTGGGCTCCCTCTACCTCAGGGGCAGCTCCAGCTGTTTCACTGAAAACCTTGTACATTTTCCCTTTTATAGTGTGTTTTTTTTTTCCAGATACCTTTTTTTTATTATTAGTTTACCTCCAATAAGTGAGAGGCAGATGCTTTTCCCTGACCTAGACTGACCTCACCTCTCTATGTGAAACTCCTCTCACTGTACAGTAACATCCTAATGCACTGGATGGACTAAAGGATGCTTAGCCCTCTGACTCTGTCATTAAACACGTTCTTTTTCAAATGCGCATCACTGTTGAAGGTTTGTCCACAAGTAGGGCTCGGTGTTGAACCTCAGTACTTTTTGGGTAGCCACCAAAATGTGAATGGAGCATTGTCAAAGCAAGGATCAAAGGTTTACTCATTCAGCACTTCCCATGTACACACAGTAGTTTATTTTTACTCTATATTGAGCAGTAAATTAAGACATTTTTGTGTCATCACTGACAGGTCTTATGTTACACTGTAATTGTCCCATCCATCTGTAAAGGACTATACATGCCATACACTATGTTTTGATTCCAAAAAGGTCATTTAGTGGATCTATCTGGCATTATTATGCAGTTAGCACACTCATTTAGAGCAGCAATATGTAAGATTTGATACCGCTGTCGTAAACATAGACATTTCTTTTGATTATATTAGTTAGAATCATAAACTAACAAGTTGACATCTTCGCTAACAGCCAAACCTCAAGCAAGGTCAACAACACAAGACGTAGCAGCCAGCTAATGTTACTTATAGTCCAACAGCAGTCAGCGCAGTTCGGCGTCTGTCTTTCAGCCTTTTATTTCACCAAGCTGTCACCAACGACTAAAAGTCAGTCCCAGATTTACTCTTGTCCAGTGGCTTCCTCCGTTGTCCTCTTCAGTCTCTTCGCCTGAAGAACAAGCACTCCCCCGGTGTTCTGCACTCACAGTGCAGGCAGCACGGCTAACTAACAGTAGCTAACAGCAGCTACAGCCCGGCAGCAGTAGATCACAGAGATTGGAGGCATTTTCTCAATAAATCAGTGAAATAGTTGCGTGTAATAACAGTGGTGTGTGACTTAGTGTTATAAAATATTACACTCTTCTCACAGGAGATCGTACCTGGAGCTAAACAGGTGTACGGGGTGCAGAGTGAGAGTGATGGGTGTTGCCTTTAAAAATGGCAGAGGATAGATAGATTGCACTTTAAAGTGAAACTTTTAATTACATATCCATATTGATCATACATTTACAGATTAATTGGTACCTTTGCTCATTTTAGAATGTATTTTATATAAGACAACATTAAAGGCGACTTGTTATTGCAGTTTCATAAAGTTTGAACCTTTTGCGAGACACAGACTATGAGAAAATGATCCCAATCAAAGCAGCAGAGTTCAGGCTATCCTGTGGTTTTTAGCTCATAGTAGAGGCCTTGAAGAGTTCTAGGAATAAAAGCTGGATCCGGCACTTCCCGAAATGCAATTTGATATCATCTTTCATTGAACCTTCATTCAACACTTTCATCTCGCAGCCCAGGATACATTATGTAATACATCTGATGTCTCGAGCTGAAACCGAGTTAACCCTGATGACGTAATCTGAAGTTTCTACAGTAAGCTGATCTTCATCACTAGCGGAAGTCTCCCTCCTGGTGTATTTTGATGAATATAAAATATTAATATTCCTCTGAATAAGTATAATTTTGGTGCAGTTAAATCAAAATGATCCGTGTTTTTTTTTTTTGTTTGTTTGCGTGTGCCGTTTGTCCACACACAAGATTTAGCTCCTTCTAGGTCAACTAGTTACTGCAGTGACACCAGATGGAGACATTTTTCAGCTGTATTAAACCAGCCTCTGAATACCCATATCAAATCTGCACATGCAGCAGGACCATCTGTAATACAGTGAGTGAGCCGACATTGTCCCTGAAGTGATAACTGGGATTCGGTATAATTCAGCCTGCCATGTAGTTAGCTTCACTTTATATTTTAGTAAACTGTCTCCCACAGCAAAAAAAAAAAAAAAAAATCTGTTTACCTCCCTGGCTGTTTGTGACAAGCGGGGGAAAAAAAAAAAAAAGAATAATGAAACGGTTCAGCAGTTTGTTTTCTTATCTTTTTCAGGCACACATGGATATACAGCCTCACCTCTGCTGTGCTCCAGTGAGGTCTAACCGGTGTATTAGAAAGTTGGGGGTGATAAGCGGTGTTGCTTGCGTCGAGGATGGAGGATGGAGGATGGAGGGGGGGAGAGTCAGGGGTGTCACTGGCGGAGAGATGTGTCCGCTGCAGCCGTGGTGGCACATTGACTCGGTTGATTACATTCGCAGCGTCGTGTGAATCCCCCCGGGCGGGTAGATCCAGCTGTGGAATGCCACTTTTATGGATATACCAAAACAAAACACCCCCCCGCCTGCCTCTCTGCCTCCCCCGGCAACTCCTCTTCATCATCCCCAACTCTCCCAACATCACATGTGCATCATTATAGTGGCGGAGACTCCTCCTACACTGATAGTCTATTAAGCAATCACAAGGGGGTTCACACACACACACGCACACACACAAGTAGGGCAGTGCAAGCTAGACTTGAGCACGGACGGATGGCTGGCTGACATGCAGGCCTGTTTTTATACAGTTGCATAACATACAGTTTTGCACTTTAGAAACATTAAAATTTAAATGCTCTTTTTTAATCCGTGGCTCACACACACACACACACAAAACTTTCATGTCCAGAAACACGTCAATGATGCTTGTATTTATTTATTTATTTGTCCTCCCCTGAACCTCAGTAACCTGTGAGAGACAGAGGCTGAGTGGAAGCTAGAGTGGAGATGAGGAGGAGGAGGAGGAGGAGGAGGAGGAGGAGAGAGGAGCTCTTCTGTGCCACAGAGCATGCCAGCCCTGCCCAGTCACTGCTTTTCATTTTGATAATTGACCAGGAACGCCAGAAATGTCCATCAGCTAATCCTCTTAGCTTTCATAATGCTGACTCTGTCACAGAAGCCCCTGTTTTAATGTAACGAGCAGCTAAGCCCAGAGCACAGGGCTAGAGCCGCCCTGGGACACCGAGGCTGCTCTGCCCCCTGGAGGCCGGCAAGCCGGGGAGACCTGCTCTCAACTCAACAAGTGCCAATCTGCCAATCTGTGAGAGCGCAAATCAAATCATGGATCCATAACCTGGCTCCAGGGCGACCACCTCCCACTCTGCCTTTCATACTGTACTCGCTGGCAGTGCTCAAAACGGAGCATCTTGGTCGTGTGTAGCCATTCATCCGTGTGGGTTGGAGGATGAATGAGCTTAATCCCTTTTGAATTCCCGGTCTACTCACTAAGCAGACCACTTAATGCCAATGACATCAATGTAATAATGTGAAAAGGGGATGGATTTCTATGAAACCTCACAATATTCAAACATAACATAAGGCACAAAAATCCCATGATATCCCGCTCTAAAAATGGATCTCCAACACCATGTCGCTCTGACCAAATGGACATCACGTTGAAATTTCTGTTTTTTTTTTACAACCTTAAGCTCAGGTTGTTAACGAATACAAAGCAGTCCTTTGGCATAATGACAATTGCTAGATATTTTAAAATGTGTGAGCCATGCCTCAATACTTTTGTTAAGCATTACCATTATCATGCTTTTTTTAATCTCACTTTATGACAAACTGCAAAGTAATGAAATTAGAGGATACATTTTCTGAGATCTTGCAGTATTTTAACACTCGTGTTAACAGAGAAAGAGTGATTAGGCTCGGAGATATCTGGAATTACTGACAGCTAGCTACAGAAGTGTCAACAAACCAGAGCTGGCAGCTACATCTAGACGAAATCCAATATTAACACTGATACAATTGGTTTAGCTGATTCAATGGGAGCTTTACACAGTTAATTTGTACCCGTGTCACTTGTTAAAGAAGAAAAATAACTGCAAAAGTAGCTACATTAGTCCATTTATTGGTGCGATTACAAAGAAGTAACCTTCTTGCAATAATTTATGAGCATCAAGTCTGAATAATGGGATGTCTTTCTGTTCTTCCTTTACTGCCAACATTGCGTGAAAGTGTAGCTTAGCATTAAGACTGGAAGCCAAGTGCCATAAACTGCAGTTCCTCAAACGTCCACTTGAGGCTGGCTCACAAAATGAGTCAGTCTCCATAAGACCCCATGTTAAAATGTCCAATAAACATGTTTACAGCCTGGTACAAAAAACAGTTTTGGTCTCTATAGCTAATTTCCCCTTTCATGACAACTGTACTGAGGGTGAATTATTATACAACTCACCTGTTCAAATTATATTAAGGCTTAAATGATTGCATAACAAACAGTGTGGCTGCTTTGATTGACAGGTGGGTACCATTACAGATGGTTTATTTGAGCACCCAGGCCTCATTCTGCCCACCTCAAGTCAATCAGTGATGCACGTCTTTGTCGATTTTTTAGATTAGCCGGGAAGGAGCAGAGGCAGGATAGCCAAGATGGTGGCTGCCCAAGCCGCAGATTTGGAGCTTCAAAACGGCTCACAGGCGAAATTGGCACAAATGGTCCAGTATGAATGATTTTCCCAAAGTGTTATCGTTAACTAGTGCCACTGCCTTCTCATGTATTATTTATATTAATATTTAGAATCTAAAAGTAGTTTTGACAATACTCTGGGAAGAAAGTTGAAACTGTTTTCCATTTTCTCTCCCTGTACAGTTCTTAATTCCCCCCTTGCTTCCATCTCTTCCCTGATTCCTCTCTCTCTGGGTAATCCCTACGTGCCATCATCTTCCTGTGTCTTTCACTAAAGGAAACCTCTCTTGCCCACTCCTCCTCTCTTTAAGACACACTAAAAGGCTCGTGTTGAACAGGAATCCTGAATTACAACATTACGGAGGTGATCCTCTTATGCAACCTGCTCTTCACACCCTTCCACAAAGCGGGAACGCTCACGAGCACAAATCCACGAAGACGCCCTGCTGCCAGATTATCCACAGTCCACAATACTGCAGCTGCCATTTTTTCCCCCTTTTTCTGACGAAACAATGCGTTTTGTTCCGTGCATTCATGGCTCTGACTGATCCCGGCTGGCTCTCTGGCAGAGACGTGTGGATGACTTAACCATCATGTGTATGTGACTGGATATTTAGGACAGATCACATGAGATTGTTTTGCTTGGCTTGTGTACAAACAGCACATTCTTCTCGTCCCCGAGCAAAACAAACCTGACCAGTTGGTTGTCCGTAACTTGAGGCGATGCGGGGAATAGGATCAGGAAACACGCTCTTTGGATGAGGGCAGCATCAGCCTCTTAGCAAACTGCATTCAGGCTGACATGTGGTTCCAGCCAGTCAGCAGAATGTAACCTGGCTGGCCTGCTCTTTCTGCTCAGCACATCAGAGGTAACCGGCCTTATCTGATGTGACATGGCTGACACTGCCTTGAGAGCTGTGAGGAGACCCTGCTGATGATTAATTCAAGCTCAGAAAACACGATGAGGATCGGCCCTCTGTGTTTACCCCCGCAGACGTCTCTCCTAAACTCAGGATGCATCCCTGGCGTGACACAAGGCCGTTGTAATAAGGCTGAATCATCTGCAGTGAATGATGTTGATGTGAAAACGAGTAGAGGCCAGGCCGAGGAGTGTGAATCCGGAGAGGTGACTCAGCACTACAACTGTTTATCTTTGTGCAGTTCAGTTTAGGTGCCAGCACTCTGAGTGGCGGCCTGCAGACCTCGAATGTTCAGATTATTCTGCCTGCTTTAATTTGTAACACAACATAAGAGAGTTTTTTCAGAGGTCAGGAAAGAATGCAGATCTCTTTTTTTTAAGATATGTTTTAGGCTTTTTTTTCAGATACAACTGAAGAGTGACAGGAAAGTGGGGAGAGAGAAGGGGGATGACATGCAGCAAAGGTCCACAGGTCGCAGTCAAACCTGGGGCCGCTGTGACAAGAGCCTCTGTACATGGGGTGGCAATCTATCTACTGACCTAACCGACACCCTCTCACCTTTTCATATGAGTCAGATTTGAGCCATTTCGTGCTGAATGATAAGTTTGTTTCCAGAACTACAAACTCCAGACTTAAACCGGATCAAAACGGTGACTTAAAACTTGACTTGAGTCTGACAGATGCGAGAGTCGACTTAAGACTTGAGACCCGAGAGCAGAAACATCCTTTCTGTGAGAAGTACTTCACACCACCAACTATGTCTCTACTTTTAATGATACTTTATGGAGAAAATGTTTTCTGTCCGTCTGTCTAGTTAGCCCAGTTAGCCGTGCCTGGACTGGGAGCTTTGAGGACCGGAGGGAGCGTTGGTGTTGACGCTGCTGGCGCAGAAGCTTTTGGGCCAACGCGAAGAGGAGGTTTTAAGGCTTGGAGCAGGGAACGCTGGTGGGAACCAGAGCTGGGCAAGTGGGTAAAGGAACCAGGCTCAGCTGCCTCAATGGACATCGTGGCAGAGAGGCAAAGAGATGAAGAGGACGTCAAAGGGAAAGAGCTTGGTGAAATAAAAGGCTAGGCAAGACAGACGGCAAGCTGGCCTGACTGCTGTTGGACTAGTAATTAATATCATCTGGCTGCCGTGCCTTGTGTTGTTGCACTTGCTTGATGTTAGCAAAGTTGAAAAAAAAGGTGGTGGAGTTCAACTTTAAAAACGTATCTGATACCTTCTCCATCAAAAAGCACGTTCCAGTCCTCGTGCCTGCTTGTGAATAATAACACTATGACATTAACAGCTCCCACTCATCCTCCTACCACCCAGTGCCTATAACTTTTGTGTCCAGAGAGGAGGTGTGTGATGAAAGCGCACAGCAGGGAAATCTACTGGCTCACTGACTTTATTGCACACCCCTCCACCCCCAACGCTCCAAGTGAACGAAGGGAAAGAGCTCAACCTCACTTTGCCCTCTGTTTCAGAGTACTGCTGGCTGTATTAATACAGACTTTGTATCCTGTCTCTGCAACTGTGATGCTATCTTCCCAGAATGAATGGGCTGCATGTTTCCAGTGGCATAACCTCTGTGGTCAACCTGAATGGATCTCTCCACTGTTCATTGCAAGGGAGGGGGAAAGGTTGCTCTTTGCCTGCCTACCCTTCCTTTTCTTCTCCGCAGACAAAAGAATAATGAAGTTATTTATGTGCAGCTCATTACAAAAGGCTAAGTCTCCTCCAGATATAGCCAATCTTTCCTCCTCTAGCCACTGTCCGTTGTTAGGCAGCAGAGCGCTCCGAACGGTGGGACTTTCATCCAATTTCACACCGTCCTGATACTCAACTGAATAAAACCATTTCAAAAAAAGTCAAATTGGTGTCTCGGGCTCAGGGGATGAGGCTGATGTTTAGATAGGTGAAGTGCAGTTTGTAAGAGGGAAGCAAGAAAAGTGAGATAAAAGAAGATTCAGTGCAACTATTAATAGTTTCTCAACAGGACAGCTCGGAGAACGATTAACATAAAAGTAAAATAATTAGTGGCACGCTGAGATGTTTCATCAGTGGTGTCTACAGTAGTAGAAGCACAGTTACTATTTTTAGATCCATGTTAACGTTTGACATAAAGAGGGTGGACAAAATAGCTTGAACACTGCAATATACCACTGCAATGCAACACCACCACTAAACTACTGAACTATAGCCTCAAACTGAGTGAACATACATTCCTGCTCTTGAAACAGTAAGTTAACAACATTTTAACATCTCAACATCTCACCAGCTTCTTTTTTTCCCCCACGTATAATTTTCTTAATTTTTACACAAATACATGAACAGGAAAGTCCCCGTCTTCTCCACCCAAACACAATGACAAGGATTGAAAAGGGAAACGCTTGGTTTTAAAGGTGACGTTCAAATGATATTAAGGCTTAAAGTTATGCATAATTAACAGCACGCCCACTTTGAGAATCCAGGAGTCATTCAGCCTCCTCAGGTCCGTCGATGAGGCCTTGATAATTTTAAGAGGCTGAAAAAGCAGCACAGCCAAGATGGCGGCGGCCAGAGCCACAGATTTTGAGCTTCAAAACGTCTCTTCAGGAGCCTGTTGTGACGTCACGTATACGCCGTCCATTCGTTTTACAGAATGACATTTCTGCCGTTTCTCAACTGAAGTTTCTCAAGTTTGAGAAAGAACATCGTGTCCCCCAGCCAGGAAGACGCTAACGGAGGGCTAGATAGCAAAAACACAACCTTCTGCATCCAGCAGAGTTTGCCCGCCATGGTTACCCACTGAATTAATACACCAAACCAAAAGTAAAGGCAGTCTGAAGCAGCCTGCTGTACACCACTCTGACACTTATGTGCTATGAAACTGAGTTTTTTGTTTTTGCTGTTTTATGGAGCATATAAACTTGTATCTCATGTTGTTACAGTTTACAAACCCCTGCATGAATCCTAATGTTTAGTACTGACGTTGGCTGTTTGGAGTTGACTGAGTTGTCGACAGGTGTATGCAGGATTTTTGTATTTTATTTTTTTATGTTCTGGAAGATGAAAAGAGCCACGCTGTGATGACTTCTGCCTCCAGAATACACAGATTAGACTCTCTCTGTTGCTCTTCTCTGCCCTGTTTACTCTTCACACCTGAGCAGGCATACAAATAAACCTGCAGTGCTGCCACAGAATGCTCAACGCCTCACGATTAATATTTTATTTTTTCTCTGCAGTTCACCGAGGAGCTTATGCAATGCAAGGAGTAAAAAATCAGCAGGTCTCCTGAGACATTTCCTGTTTGTGTATACGTAGACCGAGGTCGTACTGTACTGTTAGTACCAGCCGTTGCCGAAAAGTGAGCTTGGGAATACTTGACAGGTTGAGGCAAAATAAAAGAGCCGGAGATATCTATGCCTCCATCTGTTTACTTGTTTCAGATAATTAGTGAAATATTAGTTACAATGCCAGCAGTGGATTAATGGATGGTGTCGGGCTTTCATCTCTGGCTCAGTGTCACCTTGCTCCACTACAAACATGCCTCAGCAGAATCAGCCCCACTCATACATGGGATATCCCAACACTGTGTACATACTGTATTCCAACTGCCCTTTCCTCCCTTTGTATCATCCAAACACAGACATTTTAAAGCTACAGTCAGAGTTATATCAGAGTTTTCAAAATGTTATTTCAAGTTCTTTAAGGGTAAAACTTGGAGATATATTTTCTGATCTTAACTTAAAAGACACAAGAAAAAAAAGGACAATCTCATCTCATAGTCCTCTAAATTAAATAAACAAATTCAACCTTTTATCAACACATAGAAGTGTTTTCTGAACTGACACCATCAATCATTTGCCCGCGCTCGGGTTAAGGTTTGGTTAGGCTTAGAGAAAGGACACGGTTTGGGTGAAAATAAGTAGTGTGCTAACATTAGAGAACCTTTGTCTGTTGTCATGGTTTTAACCACAATATTAAACTTAGTAAATGGCTGTGCTTGTGGTTAAAAGAAGCCAACGTTGGCGGTATGTAGGAAATGTTAAAAGACTTCCTCCTTTGTTCCTGTCATAAATATTACAGCCACTAGAG
Organism: Protonibea diacanthus; assembly: GCA_028641955.1. NCBI lineage: Eukaryota > Metazoa > Chordata > Actinopteri > Sciaenidae > Protonibea > Protonibea diacanthus. The sequence goes on from CM053992.1 coordinate 17,771,467, forward strand.
AGCTTTGTTACTTGAATGTAACCCACGAGATTTAATCCTTAAAGTGTCAGTGTGGAGAATTCAGTGCCATCTCGCAGCGTAGTTACAGATTGCAACCCCCTCATTTCACTCCTGTCTCTCCTAATGTGGAGAAACTACAGCGTCTGCAAAATATGTGTATAAATTTAGAGCCAGTGTTTAGTTTGTCTGTTCTGGGCTACTGTAGAAACACAGTGCTGCAACTTGGTGACTTCCTGTTTCTCTTTTGTAATAAAGCCACTGAAGTGTTAACTTGTAACGCTGTGCTAAAATGTTATATAACAGTGACACAAATAGATGTAAATACTGTCAGGTGATCATACAGGTACCATCATGGTGATCATTAGCTACCATTAGAGTAAAGAGGAGGAGTAAAAGTAAGGATGTAGCAGCAAAACCTTGCAGTGTATTGAACTGGGCAAAATATCTTATTTGTAATAAGAAATATAAGAAATATTGTGATTTGAATATCTTATTTCAGAACTTAAGTTCCCACATCAGCTTGCAGAAGTAACCTAATGAGACTTTCAGGATCATTTCTGTCCTTCATTTTGACACCACTCCATGCTGTGGTTATATTTCATCATAGCAAATAGTAGCAGTTAGTAATTCACAATCTATTGACACAGACTAGTTACTCAGCTTCATTGTGTACATAATTATTGCATTTAAAAAAACCTCTGGCAACAATAGGAATCTACGCTGAGTTGTTTAACCAGGACTTACTGTCAAAAACCTACATATTAAATCTCTCGTTGAAAAAAAATGGTCACAAAAACATTAGCCTATGTAAACTCGCACAGCCCTTTAAGACCTTAAGATCTTAATCACTGTATTAAACCAGCAAATAAACCACATGAATCATCGCAGCAATAATGGAGCTGGAAGCCGAAACGAGCAGCGCTGAGTCAAGCGGCAACCGTTGTTCAACACTCACACGGTTCATTGTTAACACCTTTGACATCAACTCATTAATGCTGTGCAGCGCGGGTACATGACACATGCTTGGCATTTACATCCGACAACACATTTACATTATGCTGACTGCTCCTTTTGACACATTAAAACTTTCTTACAAAGTCTCTCGGTGTCCCTGCAGCCAAAACCACAGCTCACATACATTACTGCCTCTGCTGCATCTTAGAGCCCATTGGCTATCGTCTGAGGACGATTTACCCTCTGGGGAGCATCGGCCAATGTTTCTGGGCTTCAGGTGTAGCCAGCGGATATCCAGAAAACAGATAATGAAGACTTTCTCCGCAGTCCGATTAATACTTGATGGACGAGAATGGCGAGAAAGACACAATTCTGCTAATCTCTATGAACAGATGTCTGCATATGAATGCAGATAAAAAGCTAATAAAAAGCTAGATTGTTGTCAGAGGATAGCCGATGGGTTCCAAGATTACATTTCAGCCAGTGCGTTACGCCTCTTCTGCTCTCCACACAGGCTGTTGCATGCGAAGCCCGCTTAAGTGCGATTGGTCAATATTATTTGAACTGCAAACGAAAACCAGAGCAGCTTCCGGTGCCAACATCTTTGTTCCGTTGCCTACAGATTCTGCATTCGTGTGCAGATATCTGTTTATAGAGATTAGCTCTGCCGCAGACCGGTGGCCATCCACTGGGTCTTGCAGACGGCAAAGGAGGCCATGTCTTTATGTTTGACCAAGCCGTGGAGTGTAAAGCAGAGGCTAAATCTCTGTAAGCAGGCACTGGCATTGCTCCCCAGTTGCCTGACTGCTGTGTGGGCAGGAGCCTGGAGGGGAACTAATCCCTTGGCATGGGCACGGGTCACACATGTTGATGTGTTTGTGTGTGTGTGTGTGTGTGTTCATGCTGAAGAGCCACGCTGCAGGATAAAGACTGCTAGACCTGGCGACAAATTCAGAAAGCCCAGACTAATAACCTGCAGCGGCGTTAATGCTTAACTAGCAGCTTTCACACAAAATCTTGGCTGTTCCTTAGAGATGATGGGTAATGTTTTTGGAGGTCTGCCTTAAACTGTACCAAACAGCGACAGTCCTGATCTTACATAACCTTGGTCTGCAGAAGATTGCGTCAGAGCGTGGGGCCTTTAACCTTCTACATCTTGCTCCGTTTTTTTTGCTTAAGTGGGCAGCGGCGGTGACTGTAAAAGACTTGACATGCTGTTTCAGCCTTGTCAACCTCTACGTGTAGATGGCCACGAGGGCGAAGGCAGCCTTCCCTGTCTGTTATCTTGGCAGTTAAGGTGACCCACAGCAGGCCTGGAGGCAGCAAGAGCGGCCTCGTGCTCTGCAGCCTCCCCAGGTCCCTCAACACATGTGCGCGCTGTTTGTAATTTTGAGACAAGATTGCAGTCAGCTGTTGAACTGAATAGGGAAAATCTTGCTGAAAATTAGACGAGAAGATCAGTTCCCCTCTAATGTCTGTCTGTTAGATATGAGCCTACAGTCAGGAGTAGGTTAGCTTGGTGTAATTACTGGAAATGGAGAAACTGCTAGCCTGGCTCTGTCCAAATGTGTCTCTGTCCAAAATTCTACCAGCACCTCTAAAGCTCACTAATTAACGTTTGTTGTGGAAAAGAAGTGACTGCCAAGAAATAGCCCAGCACATAAACACCTGTGAGACCACAAATTAACATTTTTACTCTTGGATTACTGTGGATTACCTACTAGAACCAGACCAGAGATGATGGAAATACAGTTATGGGGTGGTGCTGTCTCACTCTCCCCCTATTGACAGTTTCCTTTTACTGCAACAAACCCCGGCTCATTTTATGTTGAAACAGCCAGTCTGATTGGAGGTTAAACAATCTGAAAAACATTAATAGTACATCTATACTGTAAGGCGCAGGTGCAGAAAGTGGAACCAGTCGTTGTCACCTCCCCTCGCCCCTCCAAGTGGATCAGTTCATAATGTGATAATGAGTTCAAGTGGGAAATAATTGAATGAAATCAAGACAGAAATCATGAGAGTTTGAGTTGGGAATACTAATAAAGTGATTAGAAACTGCAAACACGTTTTTGTCCACAGTAGATCTTTCACACAGCAGCCATTTTAACATGAAATAGTCGGGTCAGCACAGGTGTTTCCAGTGATACTAATTAAGGTTCACAAAGATGTACCTATGCTGTTATGATAGGTATGAAGTTATAGGTAACTGTCCGTCCAGGACATCATGACTGTTTAGTCTAGAAGTCTTCTCAAGTGGCAACCTCCGTGGCTGTGAAGTGAAGCCAGTGCAGAAGTGCCAAAACTGCAGTTCCTCAAATGTCCACTTGATGCTGGCTACACAAGTGAGTCAGTCTCCATAAGTCCCCATTTTAAAATGTCCAACTTCACAGCAGAAAAAACAGTTTTGGTCTCTACAGCTAATTTTCCCGTTCATGACAACTGTACTGAGTCTGAATTTTGATGGTCAAATTATATTAAAGCTTAAAATTATGAATAATTAACAGCGTGGATGCTTTGATTGACAGGTGGGTGCCGTTACAAGTGGCTTTGTTTGAGCTCCCAGACGTCATTCAGCCTGCCTCAGGTCCGCTGATGATCCAAGTCTTTGCCAGTTATTAGAAAACGGCTCTTCAGAAAACTATATGGAACGTCACACGTATGCCATCCATTCTTTATACTGTGACAGGGAATGTCACGCTGCATTACTTCCAACATCCCTGATGCACACTCCCTGTTTCCAGTCTTTATGCTAAGCTAAGCTAACCGACTCCAGGCCGTGGCTTTATATTACAGGTGACTTACTTTTCTAAATGGAAACATCTGCTTTTCACTGAATGGGACAAACTGAATTAAAAGTTAAACAATGGGAAGTGACTTCATTATTCCAGGAGCAGTCTATAAATAGCCGGGTAATAACAGAGGAGATCTGCATTAGGGGAAACAGCAGGGTGGCAGGGCTTTTTCTGACTAACACTGCTGTAAAGTTTAATCTGTTAGCAAGAGTTTCAGACAAGCTCTCTCCTCTGTGCTGAGAGCGGAAAACAGTTTAAAAAAACATATAAAAGATATAAAACATATAAAAGAGATAATATCTTGGGAATATCCACGCTGTTTCCTAACCGTGACATTAAATTACACTTGCTACCATAATAACTGGCTTCTTATATCAAAGTGTCCACTCACATATTGATTTTTTTTCACATATAATGTACACTTGGGAGTCCAGGGAATAAAACTGTCCAAAGACTTCCTTCAACCACAGGAGCAATCATTAACAAAGTGACAGCTCTGGGTGACAACAACTAACGCCAAATAATAGGTGAAGCGGCGACGCCTGACCTTCACCGGGGCTCTTTGTGAGTTGGCCTGCGTGGGTGACACATTTGCGGAGGCCGCTGCCAACTATCAGACAATTACGGATGTAGTGTGAAGGTTGAATCAGAATTTTAAGCTGACGTACGCGTTTGTAGGGAATTCATGTGCCACATTAAAAGTGAAGTGAAGTGAGTCTTTGATATGAATATAAGGCACAATTGATTTTTCTCTTTTTTTCAGTAATTGTTTGGCTTATAATGACCACTGACTGCAGGACATATTTTACCCACATTTAATTTACTACCTCGCTGACATAAAAGCTCCCCATTACATTATTCATTTCTAGTATGTACAGGTCTGTTTGTGTGAAGCAATTTTCTGACAGGCTGAATGCATAAACCATTATAATCTTGGCCAAAAAAAAACCTTTAGGCAATGAGAAATTATTTCATGGTTGGAGATTTGTGTGTGTGTGTGTGTGTGTGTGTGTGTGTAGGGAGAGGGGGGCCACTGATGAGCCTGAAGATCTATAACCTCAATTATTCAGCATGATATCAAAATGAGGATAGCAGGTGAGTTGTAGGCCAGTTATTAAAAGGTTGGGCTGTGCTTGGGACCCAGAAAGAATATTGGCTTTGGGTTTCATAACGCAGCAGCAGCAGCAGCATAGCAGTGTGTGTGTGTGTGTGAGAGAGAGAGAGAGAGAGAGAGTGTGTGTGTGTGTGTTGGGCTCGTTTTTGAGTAGCATGATAGGGCTTGTCGCACAAATCCAACACGTTTAATCACAAGTCGACGCGCAAATAAGGTGGAAACATTTCCAGCCTTCAGGGAGCGATCGATTAGACGCCGTGTCCAAAGTGGACAATCAGAGCAGGAAGATCTCTCACTGCTTGTTTGCACATGCAGTCCTCGGGAAAGTTAAAGGAGCCCGGTCTCATTGGATGAAGGGATGAAGAGCGCATGGTGAGCAGCTGATGGTCCTCTCTCTCATCATCACAGCACGGCTTTTCTGCACCGAGTGAGGAGGGATTCGTGTGAAAGGGGGAGGCGCCCCAAACGAAGCGACTGCTGCTGCTGCTGCTGCTGCCGCTGCTGCTGCCGCCGCTGCCCAAATTTAACAATTAACCTTGATGAGCACCGATTGGTTTCACTTACGCTAACAGGCGCAGGTGCGTGTGGCGCGGAGAGGAGCGGAGCGAGTCCACGTTTCTGACCGGACACTGACGCATTTTATGTCAAACACAGAAACTACACGGATAGAGGAGGACATCGCAGCTCATTTCTATATATACATAAATATATATATTGCACGGGACAGGATGCGCTTTGCAATGGGATCCCGTCCGACACTCATCCTCTTGCAGAATCCGAATCCAGGAGCATTGCTGAATTGATTTGGACACCTATATTGGAATTTGACCGCCGTGTCATTGCCAGTCCCAGCAGCTGAAAAGCATCTTCTCAGCGGCAGGAGACAAGAAGAAAGAAAAAGAAGAAGAAGACGGAGAAGGGAGGAGGGAAAACCTGCTCCACTACTCCCCATCTGCGCCCTTTGGACGGCTTGAAATGAGGACCACATCCCGGTTGTGTTCCGTGTGAAGAAGAGGCAAAGCGGGGGTGGCTGTAGTTTTTTTTTTTTTTTTTTTCTCAGGCTCTCAAGGACGCAAAAAAAAGTGGCCGCCGGGCCGAGCTGTGAGGCATGGAGCGGGACGACACCGACACCGTGAGCGTGTCCAAAAAGACAATAATTGCGAAGATATTTAAAGTTCGCAAGAGGAGGGAGATGCTTTTCGTTCAGGTGTGCTTTATCTGCAGTGTCCTCTTCGTGGCGTGGAGTATGTCGGTGATTTTAACCAAGACAGGTGAGTGGTGGTGGTGGTGGTGGTGGTGTGTATATGTGTGTGGAGAAGGAGGGGGGGATAAGAGACTGCTGAGATGCACCGGGGCGCAGGGGGGGAAAGCTGAGGACTGAGCATAACGACTCAGAAATCTGCAGTGAAATCATGCACCCACACGCACAGCAGTTCATTGTAATAATGGAGCTGTCTGTCATCGATCACAGGAGCAAACCAATACGCTGTTCATGTCAAGGGCATGGGATCAAAGCGTTCTGCTCGTTTGTATTCGCAGGTCTTGTCTTTATGCGCATGCCATGCCTGTGATTGTGTGTGTGTGTGAGTGTGTGCTTTTTTTTTTTTTTTTTAGATGGAGTGTGTAGTTTGCATTAAAATGCAGCTCATAGCTCAGGATGCTTTCATCACGCATCAGGAGGGAAAAGTGAGCTGCACATGTTATTGTCAGGTCACAGCTTAAAATATTGGAGTAACACATGCGTCTGTTTGCCCGTATATGCCGCAGTGTGCGCGCCGTGGCAGCGGCACGTTTTTTTTTTTTTTTTTTTTTTAATTCAAGAGTCTCAGGCTGATAATCACCGCACACGCACACTTCGTGCTCCGCACGCACTCACCCAGAAGCCGAAACACGATTTTTTCATTTGGGTTCGTTTTCGTTGTGTTTGGGGCGCCAGGCGCATCGTCGGTCAACACTACACACACCGGAGCTCAGAATCGGTGGTTAATGCTGGCATCATCGCGTCTGTGCCCTGGGATTCACACACACACACACACACACACACACACACACACACACACACACACACACACACCATTGCACACACTGGATCACCTCAGTCATGTCTCGAGCATCATCATCATCACCATCATCATCACGCTTCCAGGTTTCCGCATGGCCATCGAGGGAAGCTGCTTTTACGCAGAGGCCACCGATGATCATTAAAAAAAAAGAGAGTGTGAGAGGAGGGAGGGAGAGAGAGAGAGAGAGAGGAGCACCGGGATGCTTTTTGCTTGCTTGAATGTTGCAATATTCATAGCTGGTGGCTCCGAGGTGTGCAGCTTAACGAACGACCCTTGGCTGATCATGCGTGATGCGTGTGACGCACACATACACACACACACACACACACACTCCAAACACCATACCCTCCCATGCACACATGTTTAAACTCTTTACCTCAGGCCCGTGCAAATACTGCCAGGCAGAGCATCCCACACAGTCTCTCTCTCTCTCTCCCTCACACACACACACACACACACAGTTATGTAATCAAACGAGCAACCTTGACATTTTTGCTGGTGAAGAACGATACCTGACACACCACCGGGATCAGAGGTTAACTAGACAAAACGCACCCTTAGGACGCTATTGTTGTGAAGGGGAAGATTTTGCAAACATTTTCTGTTTTAGTGCAGGACGGGAGGAGACTTGAATCAGGATTTCTTCTTTGCGTGTGTGCATTAAAGAGAAGAGATGTTTTATTTTTACTCTCAAAGTGCTCCTAACCCCCCCCAGAACCCTGTCCTGAGATCTGCCCGTCTGCAACCACTTAGGCCTCCAGGACCTGAAAGCAGTTGTAAATTTGACCACAACTCCTCCCTGACTGTAGATCTCTAACGGATGTATCAGGAGTTTTATTAATTACATTAAAAACAACAAGAGGCTTAAAAGATTATTCTGGAATGATATCATACAGGCCAGTGCAAATCTCTTATCTCCAAAGGCAGGCACTGGGAGTCAAAGTAAGCCCCCCTCGGTCACTAATGGCTTGTTTTTTTTCCCGCCTGACCCACACAGTGATTGTCTTGTGGGGGTATTTGACAGAAGGCAAATCTCCTGTTTGACCAGCAGCAGCAGCAGCAGCTGATCGGATTTCAAGGTGACATGCATGAGAAGTGTTAATGTGTGAGAGAGCCAGAAATCCCCCCCCCCCGAACCTACGACACCGAAAGCTCGGCCATAATCAGATCTGTCTAATTGAATAGCTCTGGCCTTCTCATCTTTCAGGCATCCCAACGGGAGCACAGCAGTTGTCATGTCACACTAAAAACCTGTGCCCCGTGTTTGCCACCCATTTGATTGATAGCAGTGTGGGGGAGTGTTGATGTGGTGAGCAGTCCAGATGGATGGGATTTGATGTACTACTCCTGGGTTACATCTCCATAAATAGGGGTGGGGCGCAACATGCTGTCGTGCATGCTGATTGAGCCTGAGCGTGTGTGTGTGTGTCTGTGTGATGGAGCTCCGCATGGGCGACTAGAACAGGTGTTTTTCAGAAGAAGGGCAGGGCTCGGCTCTGACAGGTAGCCGCAGCAGGCTTGACGCCGATGGCCGGGAGGAAGAAACTGTGCTGGAGATGTGTTGAACACGTCGACGGCATGGAGAGATTGATGGATGGCTGTCCTCGTCCATTTCCCTGCTGAGTTGATTGAACAGACCTGGAGGATGACATTACCGCTGGGCTATTGTTCCTTGCTACACTCTTGTCTCCCTCTGCTGCTCAGTATTGTCTGATAGAGGTGTAGTCACATCCTTTTATTTATCCCATTTGAGCTCATTTCTTTGCTTCTTCTCCAAAGTAACAAGATTTAGTCTCTCTCTCTTTCTTTTTCTTTCTTTGCGCTGCAGTTATCAAGATTTCATGTTGGTGTTAAGTGTTTACCAAGCAGACGTCCTTATCTATGAAGCAGATTTAACGCTGAGCAGTTCTAAATCTTGTAACACAGGGCTGCAACTCATGATTATCATTTATAGATTCATCTGTCTTGTCTATAAAACATCAGAAAACAATGAGAAATGTGCGATATGATGGTGGTTTTGCTTTGCCCGGCCTCAAGTCTAAAAACCAAAGACAATCTGCAGATATTCACATCTAAGTGTAGAACTGCACGTGATATTTAACTATTGAATAGTCAACGACTGTTGCAGCACTACTGTCACACCATATCAGTCACTAGAGACGCTGACTTCTTGGCCCCATCAAACATAGAAAGAAGAGAATCTTGTGTGAATGTGAATTTACTGTAGCGCCAACATGAAGAACTGTTTACATTAGTGATATTTTTCAAACTGTGGAAAAAAAACAAATCTGTGACCTGTCACTGGTTCTCACCCCCCAACTGTTGAACTTTCTGCAGCAGACATATGAGCACAGAGCTCTACGTGCTGGTTCTATGTTACCCTCGCATTGGTTTGGACGTTTTTTTTACTCTCGAGCGGTGCTTGACTAAAATTGAACAAAATAGAGGAGACCAGAGGCAGTAGAGGAGCGAAAGTGAACTCGTTTGGTGAGGAGGAACAGGTTGGAGCGATGACTGGAGGGTTCGGTCCCTAGGATTGGAGAGCTGTGGGAAGCAGCTGCAGTCGCCTCGTGTACAGTCTGTTTGTCCAGCGCCTGCTGATCGTCAGGCTGTCTAACTATACTGGATTGAAAGCCAATTAATGAAGACTTTTGTGTGGCAGTACACTGAAGTATACCATCAGATCGAGGCGGAATATTTCAGGAAAAACAGACTGGAAGGCGAGAGTAGAAAAATCAAGATTTTAATGATCTGATATAGAGAAGCTTGGGTTCTTTATTTTTCACACACTAACAGCCAGACTGATACTGGATTCTGAATTTTCAGCTGACGACCTGGTGTAATTTTTCTTATTGACAAACAGAATCATCAGTTTCCGTCTGCTCTACAAAGCGTTTTAGCACCTTTCAGCTCTTTGTTTTCATTTTTTGGCCCTCGGTTTCCGCTCCCAGCATGCAGCCGGTATCTGCCAAAATGATAGTGATAGACCCAAGAGACAGATATTCACCTCGGGAGTTGGAGAGCAAAAATAGAGCTAAAAGGGGAGTGAATATTTGACTTAAGCTTGTCTAGTGGGCAGAAACCCAGCGCCACATGAATGCCAATCTTGATCTCTGCCTGCCGGGCAGCTGCTCACTAAAAGATTTGCTGAAACAACTAAAGGTTAAACACACGAGTGGCGCAATGTACAGCTTCAGAATCACTTAAAATCTTTGAGTTTCGGGGGACAAAACATCCTGGTTTATTCAAGAAAATAATCAGCAGATCAACCAAGTTAGTCCCAGCCCTGCTTCTAACATACACTTTTTTTTTTTTTTTTTAGGTCAATAGATCTCTCTTTGTCTCAAACATGACTTCCTCAAAAGAAAGGGAAGGGGAATTAAGCTCCTGAGACATTCACGTGGTATGGGAGACATTTACAAACACAGATGTCACATGAATCTACTGTTGCATAGGAAGTCTTTCGTAATCGTCGTTGTAAACTACAACCAAAAGCCTGACGGGGTGTTGGAGGGGGTGTTTCTGTCAATGAACAACTTGTCCATGATTAACCACATCGCTTCCCTCGTCAGGGTGTTCCCTTGTGACCTGCCTTTTTAGAATTGTGAAGACAGCATGACTCTTAATCATCCGGCAGTGACCTACGGCCGGATCGATCAAACGGTTTTGCTTAAAGTCTCAAGTTTGAAATGCTGCACAACTCGTCGCCATGATTTTTACATAATAGATTTGGGACTGCAGTTTATATCCTCATTACGGCGGCTTAAGTGCAGTTTAGTGAAAAATGAAACTTGTACACTCCTCCTCTGCTCTCCTCCCCGCTCTCCCACCCCAAAACATAATGGCACAGCAGCTGCATGTTGATGTGTTGTTGCTGCTTCTGCCGCCGCCGCCAGATGAAAATGTCATATCTACATAAGTGAAAACTTTTAAGGGATTAAAGGGAAGCAATCTTGTTTGGATTAATGGCCGTGATCACGGATGGGGAAACGTACACGTACACTAGCGGCCATGTTAGTTCTTTTGATTGCTGCTCTTCTTAAAAACATGCAAAATGGAGTTTTCAAGGTCTCTCCTTTAGCAAAATAAAAGACACGTTCCAGGAGCTCTTAGCATTAATCTCCAATGTGCTGCGTGATGGTAAACTAACATGCTTTGATACAAGGTTAGATATTTTATTCATGTTGAATGCATTATGAGTAAAACTGTGCTTGTTTTTTCTGTCGCAGGCCACGGGATGCTGGTGGAGGGACATCCGGACGTTGAACACTGGGGAAGACGGCTAATGGCTTCAGTACCAGACAACGAAACGGAGCAGAAGAACTGTTCAACTCCAGGTATTCTGTTTTTATGAGATTAAAGCTGCACCAATCAACTTCTTTTTTTAATTAACAGTGGATTAAGTGACTGTGTAATGTGAGAGAGCTTGCTCCTAGTCATGGTCCAACAGAGAATTATCACCTGACTGTGCAGTTTTCCTCTCTGTTTTAGCATCTTTCTGGTTCATTATCATTTGGTTTCACTCTTACCGCTCTCATCAATCACCTCTCCAAGAACCACAGAACAGCACACAAAGAAAGTTGGCGACTAGCTGGTGAACACAGTGGAACATTTAGAAGCTAAAGAGCCTGATATTTCCCTCCGGAGCTCTGATTTGGAGTGAATATTTGACTTACATTCATCATGTGGACAGAAACACGATTCCAAATGTTAATTTAGCTCCATGTGTGCTGGATCTGTAAATAAATCTGCACGTCCCCCTTGGTAATATCCAGTTTTTGTTTTTTTTTTGACTGTTAGTACTTTTTATACACACACACACCGAAACCTTCAATTAATGCAGAGAGATGTCACAGTGGGATGGTTTGCCGCCTCACAGCGCCCTGAGTAGCTTGAGGTAAGGTGCCATACTTAAGGTCACCTTTAGCCCAGAACCCCACAGGTGAACTGGCACCTCTCCAGCTCTGTATCGACTGGTCCATGCTGGGCTTGAACTGGCCCTCCTGTCCCAAACCAAGTCCCTGTGGACTCCCTAATAAGCAACTGTTTGCTAACATTGTGAAGTGATTTAAAAAAAACAAAAAAAAACAATTAAAACCGTTTTAATTGAGTGAAAAAGTACATCAGCACACCCAGCAGTTGTGAAGTTTTTGGGCTGATATGCTGCTTTAATTCACCTCGTTGTCAGGCCTCTATTGTTCCGACTCAGTTTAGATCACTTGCGCTGTAATAAGCACCGAAAGGGCTATAAAAAGGGTCAGATATTGATTATGTCAGCGCATCATTGGTATACTTAAAGGAAGCAGCGTTCTCTATAATTAGTTCTGCTGTACGCTGACAGTCCCACTGACACCGCTGACGTCTGCGTCAGGTTCCCGGGGAAAAACAAAAGCCTTCCATGAAATGTTTTTCATGAAATCGCTGATTCGAACTGGTACGTGGGCTGTGACGAGACGTGTCATTTGTTTGTCTTTGTTTTTAATTTCCATGTCATTTGACTCGCCTCAGTGCCGAGCTGGAAAGACTGGTTCAGTCGTGCTTTCTGTGGCGGTCATTAAAGCCATCTGGGTAAAGGATCAGACACATTTGGTGGTTTAATGATAAATATATGTACGTCTGTGCTTGGCATTAGGAGAAACCGCTAAATTTAACGTCACAAGTGGCGATGGACTGAAAGGAGGACCTGTCGAAGCCTTTAGAATAATTATTTAGCTTATTTTGGGATTTGCATTTGACTAGCACACAGGGGATGACACCAGAGCACAGATAATTTAGGAAGTAATTTGATAATGTGCCTTTTTTCTTTTTGCAGCATCACTAGTGACCCAGTAAGGACTAACTGGCTTTTACTTCATTACTGGTCACAGCAGGCAGAATCCTTCAGGGGATTAGTGAAGCACTGGTGCTGTAACCTGCTATTTTACCCACAAACAAGTAAAAACAAACACTTTTACAGCGCTGAGTTTGAACTATCCAATATTGTGACCATTTTAATGTGTGTGTAATGTGTAGAGGGCCTATTGAAAATACAAGATTATGTTCTTTTTCCTCCTTAATCCACCAGGATTACTTTTTTTTTTTTTCCGTTCAAATGTCTTTCGCACTTCACATTCCACGCAGTCCTCCTCGGCTCTATCCTTTCCCCTTCCTCTTATCCCAACACTGTTCTGCATCGTCAGTGTGTGAGCTGATCATATGACTCTTTGTTCTTGGTCTCGTGAATAATCCTGTCTTTCCTGGAGACATCAGGCTGCTCAGCTGACGGGTCTGCTAATGGGCTATTCTTAGTAGACTTTATGTTGTATGGAATTGTTTCTAGAAATGGGGATCAGTGAAAGTTCACGCGGTAGAGCGTGCAAACCGTTTATCAAGGCTAAAGCATTGACCTGGGTTCAGTTCCGGCCTCCTTCAGCTGTCACCGTCTAATAAAGCATAAAATGTCCCAAAAATATCTTTAAGAAAAACAAGCTTGCAACAAATTGATTTGTTTTTGTTAAGAAACTTTTAAATCATTTTAAATGGCAGTAAACACCTGAATTAGTCACAGGACGTGCTAGGCGGCCTGTTGTTAAACAGAAATACTTTAATAACTTCAGTGCAAACGGATCAATAGATGTGTCTCGACTGAACAAAAAAAGTTTGCCGTGTGAAGCTGTAATCGTGTTAAAGGAAGTTGGTTGAGCTTTTGAGTGACTGCAATTAGCGTTGTTGTTCATGTTGTACTTGTCAGGGGCAATTATTGTTAATGAAACCAAATCCCATCAGGGACTCGAGGATGTATGAATCAGAGCGGCTGCTGATGGTCTCTTTGAAAAAGTCCAATCTTTTTGAGGATGACACGCTTGTTTAGCGTCTCCACATTTGGCCGGTTCGTGGCGAGGGAAGTCTCGAACCACGGGGCTGTCCTGGTTTCTCGTACAGTTGATGATCCGGCAGTGAGTGTGCACACCTTCGGGGCGGGGGGGAAGAACTAACCATGGATGGATCCAAGCTTGATTGGATGAAAATTATTTTCGGAGGCTTTTGGTTTTATGCTGAGTGTGTGCAACATCTGAAGCTCTGCTTTAATTAGGCTGCTGTTTGTGGGCTGCATAGATTACACTCAGCTGTCTTTGGTCTGCCTTTTTCCTCATCATTATTTCTGTGATCAGCGAGGGAGCCCTTTTCTGGGTGCTAATGTTTTTGCTTGTCCAGAGATTTGTTCTGCTAAGGCAGCTGTTCATCATAAGTGCAGCTTTTATTGGCTAATATAACTCCTGAAAAGCACAAGGTGCTGTCCGGACTGCTTGATTACAAAGCATGTGATCCACACGGGACTCACAGTGCACTGGGCTGTTACAACCTCTTAATACTCCTCCGTCACATGCAGACCTTGAGTCATACCACCCCCGGAGATGTGTTGCTCCTGTAGCGATCCTGTGACAAATGGAACAAACGCCGCTCTGACTTTTTCTCCTAAATCTGACAAGTTGATATAACTCTGGAACAACACGTAACGGCTGTTTTTTGTGTTTCAGAATTAAATATTTCATGAGCTCTCCCAGGCTTATGATCAGGGACTTGAGGTTTACTTGAGGACACAGCATTCGATTATACTCTCTCATATGTACCCCCCTGTCTGTGTGGGACCAACCGATGCCAGCTGTGGAGCAAAGGAAAACTGGAGAGGGGGCAAAGCACCGTGGCTAATGTTGTGTAGGAGGAATAATTTGCTTTAAATAAAGACGCTGCTAATACCATATATTGAAACCTCCCACTTGAGTGGCGTAATTAGCCGGGTAGAAGCGGACGACGGCGCAAAAAGTAGAAGTGAACAACGAGGCAGAGGCTTTAGTGTGGGTTGGTTTGTACTATGAATTAATCCGATGGGATTTGATTGTAGTGGTTTTAGATATGGCACTAATCTGCTCATGGGGGGGGGGCTGCACATGTTACATGTTCGGCATGAGTGACGTGGGTTGAGGAGGAGCTGTAGGTGAGTCTGGACCCAGGAAGTTTCACCAAATCCTGCAAAAGCTGCGTTTTTTTTTTTTTTTTTAATTTATTTTGTTGTGGCACAAATATCTGTGAGTGTCACTTCTGCTGTTGGCGACAAACAAAAGGCAGAATTTGAGGCAAACGAGGGGTTGGACACAGTTTTTGTTCTGTTGATGGGGGACAGCAGGCAGGAAATTTGGCGGCGACGTTGAGGGATAAATCTGCCAGCGTGTAGCAGCCAGTCTACATTGGAATGCGGGTTCGTCAACTCCAGGGAAACACCAGAAGGAGGCTTTTTAAGGGAAGGGAATTACACAAGCGGGGATTATGCTGCTGTGCATAATGGAAACTGACCTCGCTTTGTTTCTCGCTTGCATGCCAGCAGTGGAACAACGCAGCGGAGAGAGGGGGAGCGCAGGCACGAGCACCTGCACAGAGCTCTTCAAACATGCCTGACCTCTTTATGCGTCTTGCTTCCACCAAACTTTCATTCTGTTCTGCCTTTGGCTAGCTAGCCGGAGCCCTGCTTTCATTAAAACTAAGGCCTGAAAGTACATTAAAGCAGCTTCAAAGACACATCAGGGTAGCTCTCTTTGTTGTTGCAGATCCATACCTTCACCCAGAGGGAGTTGTTTACCTCCTGCACACAGCTGAATGCATACGCTTCACAGCGGTGTCCCCTTTAGGTTCTTTGACCAGGAGTCTTCTGGTCCACCAGCTTGGCCTCTTTCAGCAGCCGGACTCACTCTCTCACACACACAAAACGAACACATAAAAGGCTGAAGGGGATTCGTGCTAAAATTAGAAGTGTGATAGGTGTGTGCGAGGGGTGTTCATGCAGGTGAAATCGCATGTGTTTTAAGCACTTACATGACCACGTGAGTTGTACATGTGATGCACGAGCATGTGAAAGTACTGACCTGACAACAAGAGGATAATAATAACATGTGTTTTGGGTCATAAACGGAGCCCGTGCTCTTCTGAGAGCTTAGCTTCTTTGCGGCTTTTTAAAAATATTTTCTCGTGGCGATGGCGGCGTGTTTACAAGCGTGTCAGTCGCAGTCGAGTCACGCTGCTCACTCATGTCTGCCGGAGCAAGCTAATTATCTAATGCACTAATAATGACCCAGAGGAATCATTCTGCTCTGAAGAGTCTCTTGATTACTGTGCCGGAGTGTCAACTGTATTGTGTTGTGTTGTTGGTGTTAATGACCTGGCCGGTCTGTGGGTCGGTGCGTGGGTTGTGACAGAAGGTAACACCAGGCTGTGTGCCAAAACATCTTGCTCATGTCAAAATATAGTTTAATACATGATGGCATCGTGCCTCTCTCTATCAGAATTATGTATTTTAAGGTTCTTTGCATCCTCCATAATTGGGTTTTTTTTTTTTTGCCCACAACAGGAGTGTTGGATGACGGCTGGCCTGCTCTGTGCACCGTCCTATCTGCGGGACAACAGACGGCACTCGATACTGAGCTCCATTATGTAACTGCACCATAATATCTGGAATATTACCAGATTATGGAATAATAAATGTAAAGAATGGCTGGCATGCAATGGCTTTAATACGTCAATAAGTGAAGGTTATCTGAGGGGATTTCTTTATAGCGAGACTTAAAACTGTGCAAAGAGGGATGTGTAGAGATGACATATGTAAGGCCTGAGATTTTTGAATTTCTATATTTTAAATCATGTAAATGTTCTGTGCAAACTAAATCATTAGTGTCGGATCTATTTTGCATGTCGAATCCAGACCACTTCTTTCCCCACCCTAATTATTTCCATACTGTCCCTCAACTGACCACAATTTAGACGGCGACGGCCGCACTGCATCTCATAAAATCCTCCCAACACTCCTCGCGAAGACTCCGTGTGGACTTGTAATTACTTCTGGGGTTGAAGATGACGCGGGAGGGGGGTTAGGGAGACAGATGAACAACTGTGTTGCCAGTATTTTCTTGCATAAGCAGCACAGTCAGGTGTCCAAACAGAGAATCCGTGGTTTATTTATAGATTTGTAGCTTAGCTTCTGAGGAGGAGTTGTTTTTCCCTTTTTTTTGCCTCCCGCCTGCCTGCCGCGGCAGTCCAGACGTCCTTTATTCACATTCTCCCTCCCTCGTTACCTCCCCCGAAAAAAGACAGCAGTCTCATGCAAACAAACACAGCAATGGCAGGATAGCTAGAAAAAGTTTCTCAATCATAAAACCATTTGTGCAGCCGGACAGATGTAGCTCACTTGGTGGCATCGTCCTGAATATATTTACCTGAAGATTTAGAATTTCTGGTGTAAGTAATAAGAATCTGCATTTGGTTTAAGATGCCTGGACCCCAGTGCTGATTAAAATTAGCACTGGGGTGAAATAATGAGGTATGCACTACGTGTCAGAAAACGTACATTATGAATATCATAAGTCTAAGTCAATGTCAGACCGAGACACTCAAATTTGAAGTATTTAAAGATAAAATAATCATTTATTGATTCCCCCAGAGGGAACATTCAGCTAAGATATGATTATATGAATTTGTATGGGGAGCTGAAACAACGGATCGATCGATTTCATCCCGCAGAAAATTAATCCGCAGCCATTTTTCCTGCAAAAATGCCAAACATTCCCTTGTTCCAGCTTCTCACTTGTGCTGTTCTTTGTCTTTTGTGATAGTAAACTGAATATATTTGTGTTTTGGACTGTTGATCAGGCAAAACAAGGGTTATTTTTTGACATCATACAATCCAAACGATCAGGAAATCGAGAATATAATTGGCAGGTTAGATCATGAAGTTGTAACCTTCAAATCTTTTTTTTTCCTTGTATGATTCAAAAGTGCAAAATGTTTGCGTCCACGGTGCATCATAATGATGTGCCTTCTCCAATATATCTCTTCGCTTATGTAAAAATGACACTTGAGCTAAGCTGAATATTATTTATGATTCTATTTATGGGCCTCATTTGAGATGCATCACTTAAGCAATCTGCCTGACGCTCCACTCCGCTGCATGTACATCCTGTCCTGTCCTTGCGTGGGGGAAAGCGGCTGGTGAAGCATGCACATGTCCGGTTTAACCTCTACGGTGAGGAGAAGCCGTCTGGTTGAATGTTTACAGGGACTCGGGGAGGTGACCCCTGCCTGCCATCTCTCTGCCGTCGCCCTTCAAACGCCTCTTTCGCGATCACCTATTTTTAACACACTCCCGGCCAGACCTGGATGAATACAGTGGCGAGGGGCTGAACACGTAACTAAAGAGCACGGATGGCAAAGGCGTTTAATTATTGATTAATGGCAGACCTGCAGGTTTGGTGGCTGAAAGTGGGAGCAGGAGGTGAAAAGGGTCGGCCAGCAGGAAACAAACCTGATACTCCACCCACGGTTTTCATGTTTTTCAGATGCTTAACAGGAAACCTTCAGCAGCTCGAATGTATAGTCGAGGTGTATGAGGTATCAGTAGGAGTTTAGCCTTCTGTATTGGCATCAGTTTGTTTTCAGCCACCTCTGAGGGCACAGCTGACAAATCCTGTAATTGATTGCGCCTTTGCTTGAGGCCATCGGCTTTCCGACACGTTTCATTCAGCACATAAACCTGTCAGAAATGAAATGAGCTAAAGCCGCCTGCCACAGTCAATGTTGCTGTGAGATTCCAATGTCACCCAGGTGTTCTCCAGTTTCTCCTTTATAATTTAAGGTCATAATCTGCATCACTCGTATGTTCATTATTCATCATTCTGTCGGCTAATCAGTTTGGATTTACTGTGCTGTAAAGTGCTGCAGCCTCGCACGCAAAAACTCCAAATCAAGGTCGGATTAATTTGTGTCCCGTCGACAGAAATAGCCTCGTAGTTTCTTCCGTGTCGTGGCTCTTTGTTCTGTTGCAGAGATATAACGTGTTAGATGACACCTGGAGATGCAAAATGGACCACATTTCCATATACGTGATGTAATTGAGCGAAATCTGGGATGCATGCAGATATTAAATGGGCTTTGACTACACACTGTATTTGATTTGCCTGCGCCGTGTTCCAAACGCTGTGCCGATTCAGTCATGCGTGCACACCATCGAATATCATAAAAAAACATGCAGTGGTGAGGTTGGGACAGATGCAGCGAGAAGTCTCAGGTGAGCACTGTTCCACTTCACGAGTCCATATGTGACAGGGGCCCGTATCTTCTCTTTGTTTTCTGTTGCAAACGGCATTGTTCTGCTGGCTCAGACTGTAACATTTTGTCCTCATCAGTGGTGGATTTGATTTGGTTTGGCACCGCAACAATAATTTCTACATGCAGCCACACGCAAGTTAATATTGCAACCATTCGTTAAAGCCATGTGTACTTCAGGTTCACAGAAAAGCTTGTTCAGAGGTGTTCAACTTCCCTGTTGGTTGGTTTGAATTAAAACGAGGTCCAATAATCAGAATTCCAATGAACCTTTTAAAAGATTATTGAACATAAAGCAGCTCTTCAAAGCACCAAAAGAACTCAAGAACATCTAAAAACAGTCTAGCAAGGTTGGTTGATACGCTTCATGGATCCAGACTGAAGTATCTCCAACAACTGCTGGTTGTATCACCATAAAAGTTGGTACAGACATTCATGGTGGCCAGAGGATGAACCCTACTGGCTTTGGTGACCCTTTTTACCTTTTCATCTATCAGCACCATGAGGCTAACATTTGTGGTTTAAGTGAAATGTCTCAAAACCAAATGTGTGTTGCCCTCAAGATGAATTGTATTAATTTTTATGATCTCCTGACTTTACATCGTGCACCGTCCGCAGGCTAAAAGTTGAATTTTATCTATGAACTACAAAATGAATGACCATTAGCAAATGTTAGCATGCTAACAAAGTAAAGCAAAGCTAAAATTAGCATTGTCACTGACTGACTAAATGGAATAATCTAATTTCACCAACCTCTTCATCCATGTGAATCATAAACCAAACATTTAGCTCAAAGCAAGCATTAGCTGTTAGCATTTCTCTTCAGCTGAATAGTTTATTCTCCCTGCAGAATAGGGCTAACTGTAGCTTAGAGGTAGCTCGTGTGAGCAATATGCTAGGTTTATGTCGCAGGCTTGTTACAAGGAGAGACAAGCTGTGAGCCTGCAGCACGGGCCCAACAGGAACAGGTCGGACAGAGGCCGCTCGCCACAGATGCCGGGTCCCGTCAGGAAGACGGCCAGCTTCTGTCTCCAGCCAGGTGCACTGCGGAGTGGTTGTGCTCCCAGAGATCTGAGCCGTATGGTAGTACCATGATCAAACTGTGTTCCAGCTGGAGCTCTGGATGATGGATGATGAGTCCACAGCATGGGAGGCTTTTTTTTTTTCTGCCTGCTTGCTTTAATTCTGTATGACTTCAGGCTCTTAATATAGCCTGAGCTCAGATTTTGAGATGTGATGGTTGACTGTTCTAGTTCGTTTTTTCCATGAATAGGTATGAAGTCAGTGGCGTGACACATCACAGGCTGATGATGATTTTTCAAAGTGTTTAGAGCCGTTTCAGTTCTCTTGAAAATTTAAAACCTCTTGAGGTTTCCATCTTTTTTTGGATGATGATCACAGGATGTTAGTTAATTTGCATTTAACCGCTTCTTCTGGTGCCCTGTCTTACGAGACCTTTTTGCTGCATTAGATAATCTGGTGAAAAGAGATGGAACAAGAAAAGAAGGAAGGAATAACACTCCCATAGGTGCCACAACTAAACGTAATCAGTATGAGCTTTTCTGAACCAACAGGGGCATCTCAGGCTCCTGCGGGTGGGGCATGTTACCTCGCCGTCCTGCTGTTGGTGTGTGGTGACTGTGACATTTCCTCTCTCCACAGCAATACACGAGTTCCCCGATGACCTTTTCTCCACCCAGGAACGAAAGAGTGGGGCCATTGTGCTGCACATTGTGGCGGTAAGAGAGCTGCTATTTCTTTTTCTTTTTTAAGATGCTGTGCCTGCGTCTCCCATCGCATCGGTCCCCCGTCAACACTCTCCGTGTCGCTCAGCTAGTTGCAGGTGGATGTAAAAGCTTTTTTTTTCGCATAGCCGCCTAACTACCTTCCAGGCTTTAAAAGCTAGAAACGCAAGAGCAAAGTGAGGTTTTTGCAGAGCCAGATTGTAAAGATGCCACAGAGGAGCTTTTTTTTTTTTTTTTTTTTTTTTGTAAATGCTCAAGTGATTATACACTCATTAAAATCAGCACGCAGCCAATTTTGTGCTCTCGTATAGATGTAAACTCACAAACAGATTAGCATGTGTTCTGCGTCTCGGGAAGATGTCCAGGGGAAGGAAAGAAACATGGATGGAAAAGTTCAATAAACAAGTTGAGCGTGGAGGTTTATTCTTGTCCTCTGGGATTTGAACATTGTGATAAAACATCCTGAACACAAAGATCTACGAATCTTTTTGTAGCTTAAGCAACAACCACATTAAATGAACTTGTAATATAGTAAACAAAGTCCTACTATTTTATGAAAATCAGCTGATATTGACATCTATAGAGGACATATTTGTGTAATTGTATAAAAAAAATCAGCCAAACCCTTTTATTAAATGCACATCCTAGCTCGGCAACTACAAGATGTCATTCATTTCTCTGTTTGAGTGTCGTAAAGCGCGTGATGACTCTCAGAGGGGAGCTTCAACTCAGCAGTGTGTGCGTAGAAGGCCTCATAAATATGGTAGTGGAGTATTTTTAGTCAGAGTTTAAATTTAAGCATGATTGATTAGAACATGCTGAGAGGTTTGATAAATAAAGGCCCAAGGCAGGA
This sequence comes from Protonibea diacanthus, assembly GCA_028641955.1. Taxonomy (NCBI): domain Eukaryota; kingdom Metazoa; phylum Chordata; class Actinopteri; family Sciaenidae; genus Protonibea; species Protonibea diacanthus. The sequence goes on from CM053992.1 coordinate 17,793,117, forward strand.
AATGAGGACAGGCAAATGTCCCTTTTTAAATATATATATCTTGTATGAGCGGCTCCTACACATGGAAAAACCATTATTGTCTACGTTCAGTCGTGCTTAGCTCCACTGACTGGACATAAAGACACAGAGCCACCTGTGGAGCTTCATGCTGGATTTAACCGGCTTTAAAGTCTTGGATTTTTAGTATTTTTAATAATGTATTATTTTGTTGAATTGTAGGATGGTTACATGATTTTCAATTCTGTTTTAAAGTTCAAGTATTTAGTCAAAAATTCAGTTTTAATGTTTTACTCCGCCTCCACTGCAGCTCAGCAAAGGAGCACAGGGAATTTTATACTAAAAGACGGTAACTACGGGGAATACGAACACGATTTATCTTACTCAGACTCATCTTTGCTTCAGATGAAAATTTGAATACATTTTTTTTGCATTTTGAAGATGAAGTTTTTGTCCTGAATCTCTTACGCTGGAAGCTCACATCAGCAGTAATGATTACAACAATCAAAACCTGCTTTAATGTACAGATGTGCACTGGGCCACTTGAAAAAAAGTGTGAGCATATCTTTTTTTTTAAATAAATAGATCAAATTCAAGTCAAAAAGAGCCAAAACCCTTAAAGTGTCAAAGATATAGATGGATGAAAAATGAACCTCCCGAGGACATGACCTTATTGTCATCACACAGCTACAGCTCTGAACACACCCGGCGTCTTTTGACCTTTTTTTTTTTTATAGACTTGACAAGTTTTAGTGACGTGATGAATGAGAGCCAGTGTGAGCAGAGGTGTAAGGACTGTAATTCTTCACACCGTGGTGAAGCACTTCTCACCACAGAGACTACATTAGCGCGGAGATCCCCACTTAGGATACTTGCTATATGGAGAGTAGCAGCTCATATCAACCTTAATGAAAGCTGAAAAACACAAACGTTTACTTAGGTGGAGGATCTTCCTCCACCACTGTGAAAATACTGGAGCTGATTTCGAGCTGTTTTGTATAGCTGTGGTTCTCCGAGGCTCACCAAATGGTTCTGGAGAATAAAGTAACATATTCTGGCAACCGGCGTGGAATGAGAGACGGCAGCTCTCAGTGATGTCAGCCCTTAAATGTTATTCATCAACGGGGACAAGGACTTAGAAACACTGTGTACTATAGACCAGTGTACCACCATTATGACAGTTAGAATACAGTGGTGTACATCTTCAGTTCACACAGAAGGCAGGATTAATCTGTTTAAACTGCACCTCACTTACTAATATTGCCTGTTTAGAGTTTAATTTTATCTCCACTTACTATCCTGCCGTCACGTTATAGCTCATAACGAATCATGGATGTAGGAATGCGTGAACGTGACCGCGTATCAGGATGAAGCTGAAACAATTTATCTTCAAAATGCATTTTAAATGACTTTCCAGAGTCCTCAGTTTATTTAAAATGTATTTTAAATCTTAACTTGTAAATGATTTAGTGAGCGAAGCCGTCAGATGATCAGTCAGACTTTCATCTAAACGAGGAGCACAACACAAAGTCCAGAGTCCAAAACATGTTAAGATATAATAAAGTATAAAGAAAGTACAAGATTTCCTCCTTTACATCTTGAGGGGTAGAAATATGTACAAATACACATTTGAGGAACTTTACGTGAGTATTTGAAGTACTTGAAAAAACAATCTGCAATCCAGTTCACTACGCTCGAACTTCACTGAGTGTCTTCCACACTGAAATATGACTTTATTATATTTGCTTCACTGCTGAGGAGGATAAAGTGTGTGTGTGTGTGTGTGTGTGTGTGTGTGTGTGTGTGTGTGTGTGAGAGATACTGCAGTCCTGCACTGCCCCCTGTGGATAGCATAGAGCAGAGCTCCTAGAGCTACTGGGGCCATGATGTCACACCTGATCTATAATTTATAGATATCTTGCCTCAGCTACTGAAATAAGCTGCCAGCCCTCTCCTCTCCTCTCCTCCTCACAGCGGTGGGAATATGCAGATCCTGTCTTTTATTTATTCATTTTTTCCAAACTGTAAGGGAAAGCGGCTTGTCACTGAATTGACATTTAAATTTAAAGCAGGTCCTGTTTTCTAAGATTCCCCTTGACCCGTCCTTTAACACCTCGGCCCGCCAAGGCTCGATTAACTCTGCTAATTTCTGCTGATTTAAGGAAGCATCCTTTAAATACATGGACACACACTTTTATCTCTCACTCTCACTCTTTGCCTTTTTCACACACACACACTTTTCAAACTTTGCTGCTTCTCTCTCACCCCAGGCACTCTACATGTTCCTGGCCCTCGCCATAACATGCGATGAATACTTTGTGACGTCGCTGGAGAAGATCTGCGAGGTACTTGGGAGTTGTAGTCTTGTCACGTATCACCGTTGAGTTGCTGTAAACGATGCAAGGCCGCTAATGTTTGCTCTTATTTGTGCAGAAATTAGATCTGAGTGAGGACGTCGCAGGAGCCACCTTCATGGCAGCTGGCAGTTCTGCACCAGAGCTCTTTGCATCTGTCATTGGTAACACACACACACACTCACATATACACATTTACAGTATGCACACACGCTCACATATTCCCAGATGGTTGGTGTCACCGCTGCTTCTGATTGGCCGCCTCCCTGCGTGCAGGTGTCTTCATCACTCACGGTGATGTGGGGGTGGGAACCATCGTCGGCTCAGCGGTCTTCAACATCCTGTGTATCATCGGTGTGTGCGGGATCTTCGCTGGACAGGTGTGTTTGTGTTTTGTTGTGTGTGTGTGTGTGTGTGTGTGTGCGAGTTGGAGGCGGTGACTTCCTGCTGCCGTTGTATCATTGTGTTTATTTATAGACGGCAGAGCAGCACATGTGTGGCAGAAGTTTTTTGCTGAGGGGAAACAAAGCCATCTGCTTCGGTTACTTTTCGTCAGAACCGGTTTTAGTGGAGAAAACTCCGGAGGCGTAAACAGATCATAAATCTGTATTTCTCCCTCTAAGCTCTTTCTGTCCAGTAAAATTTACATATTAAGTGCTTTTGATTATACACTTCACGGAGCTCTATTGCACATAGATGCAAAAAAAAAAAAAAAAAAATGACTGTGCACTTTTCCCCCCTTGAAATCTCAGGTGGTGATATTGACCTGGTGGGCAGTTTTCAGGGATTCCTTCTACTACATCCTGTCAGTCCTGGCTTTGATTGGAGTAAGTTGGACACACATTACCACATGCATTTATGAATGAACACCAGCCCTGATATTTTAATCTAAAGGACATGTCTCCCCTCTATTTTTCAGTTCATCTATGATGGGAAGATAGTTTGGTAAGTTACTCATCCCCTCGTCCGTCACTATAGATATTTTTGTCCATAGTTTTTCCTCGATCAGTCGTAAAAACTAATCAAATTAATATTTTTTTCTGCATAAATCTCAAACAACTCTTTAACCCTTTAAGTGCCAGTTTGATTACTGGATGTCACTGTTGTTTATTTATGAAAAAAAACACAAACAATTCTAGTTATTTTCCCTTTTTTCCCCCATAAATTACATCAAGTAATCAAAGAAATTAAATGAAAAATCCTCAGTGGTCGAATGTTTGGCAGTTTTTAACTTGTTAAAGAGATTTATGCAGAAAAAATATTAATTTGTAAAGTTTTTCTTGCATTTTTTTGGAGGTGGACGTAGTAGATTAAACTGATGGATGAGGGTTAAGTTGTAAATGTCTCCATATTTTGTGATTAAGAAACCTTTTGCGGTTAAATCAAAACAGAGCTTATAGAAAATACACAAGAAGATGTATATACACACAATACACACTCTATAGCCAGAGATTATAGCTCATTGGTTTGATATAAAGTCCAAGAAGTGCCATGGAGGGATTTTTATCCACCGTTGGTGAGGATTTGTTAACAGTTAACAGTTTGGTTAATGACCATGGTGCATGTGGATTTGCATTTTTTCCCTCAGACATGTTTTCATCATAATACCGTACATACTGTAGAGTACATTAGAGTTGTAGTTCACAGTGAGAATTACTCACACTCTGTCACACTCTGCAGCGGTCCATTAAAAGCTGTTGTTGTGTTTCATCCTCACCACAGTAAATCAATGGACATTTGTTGTAACATAACAGCTCCAAGATACAACAGCACGAACAGGCATTCGTCTATTTATAGAGAGGAGCCATCTAACATCACAAATACTCTCAAATAAAAATTTAATTACCTCAATGCATGAACCACTAAACATTTTTAAACCATTATCCTGTCACTGTTCATTTGTGGCCACAGCGGTCATTCATCAGCAAAAGTTCTCCAGGTCTCACTTTAAAGTTTTAACAGCTTTGCAGTTAACTGAGAAAGTTTGGGTGAAATTAGCAAAAGTTTGGGGAGCTTTGAAATCAATAAGGAATTTTCTCGCTTCGTTTAATGTCAAGCTTAGCTGCTGGCTCTGAGCCCTGACCGAGCTGACTTCTCCTGCAGTAATGATTGTAGCAGGCAGTTAGAAGACATGAATATAGCCATATGAGCTAAAATATCCTGGATATTCTCTGTTTTATTGTCATTTTATTCTCATCATCCTTCTTTCTCTTTGTCAGGTGGGAGAGTTTGGTGCTGGTGGTCATGTATGCTGGATATATCCTTGTTATGAAGTGAGTATCAAAAGTATCGTCTGTCTGATGCATTGTTATATATGTCATTGTTAGATTATTATTATTACCGGTGCATCAATATGTAAGCAGCATTTTACTGTTAGAGATGGTGGAGATGAGGCAAGTTTTAACTACTTTATATACAGTTAGTCCAGTGGGACAGCTCAGGGACCCTTTTTAGATGTTCTGCTACACAAATTTCGATAATTTTTTGGACATCTTAAATTTTATTTTGTGTTATATTGGAGAGTTTTACCCCCTTGAACAAAGAGATATGTGAGAAATTGATGTACTAGTGCTAATGTGACGTGGTGCCTCAACTTTTATGTAAAGGATCACAAGCCAAAAAGTTTGGAAACCACTTTAAAGCTTTAACAAGGTATTTTATTTAGTTTTATTTCCCAGCGTAAGTCTGAAAAGTAACTACTTAAGTAAATGTACTTAGTTACTTTTCACCACGGTCGATGTGTGCACGTCGAGATGCTTTAACGCTCTGTGGGCTTCCAGCTGGAGGGGAGTGTCTCATTCATGTCGCCCACCCAGATGTTCGCTGAAGATTCGAGTCAAGAGCCCTCTGATCGCTCCTAATGCAGTTTTTATGATGCAGTTTCTAATTTGAGAGCCCGTTGACAATTATAGTAGACATCAGAATGTGTGTTATTAAAATAAAATATAATGATTTTCTTAATTGCTGCACACAGTGACATACAGGTGATGATTATTTGCTGAAATCAAACCACCTAACACACCAAAATGAACTTTAAATCATTATTTCAGGTGTATTTTGTTACATAAAACTGTAACATACTTGAATCTATCAGATTTAAACTCTTCTTTTTTAATCTTGGTTGTTCTCAAAGGATCGATGGGGCTGTCTTTGTGGTGATGCACACATTCACATCATCTGATCACAGTTTTGGGTTACTGCCCTGCCCCGATAAGGCTGCAGACTTCATCTATTACGCCATATTTGTGTCTTTAGAGTCCAAAGTGCATAATGCCAACCACTGTCTCCGTCCAGCTGGTAATCTGTGTTACTCTCAGCAGCAGCCTGCTCTCTCCCTGCCATAAGAGTTTAATCTTTGTCCCTCTGCAGTGGCTAAGAGCACAGGCTTAACCGGATCACTCCTCTCCTTTCTCATTTGGAGGAAAGAAGTGCTTACTGTAGGATACGCTGTCATATGTCTCCCCTCTCCCAAAATACCCTGCTGACCATTTTGGACCATTCCAGTCAAAATGGAGTAGAGTGGGTTATATATAGAGCGATCAGTGTTCTGAGGTGACCTTCGATGGCTCCTCTGCTTTGATTTTTGTTTTTACCCCCTTTTTAAAATTGGTTGCATGCTGCCAAATATAGAACAAATAGCTGCACAGGGAAAAAATGTAATGTCATAAAACGTCTTTTAATACTTTTGAATCTTAAATGTTTGTTTTTGAATGTCATTACTCTATATCTGGGCCTAAAACCAACAAAATGTACTGTACAAAATGTAATCAGACACCCTGCTTCTGCCTGAATTACATCTATCTCCATCTTCAAGGGACATTCTGTAGATGTTTGTCTCTTTTTCTAATGTCAAACTAAACTATATTTATTTGTAGCAATTAGCTAGCTAACTTTGTTTTATCACCTGACTGGAGGTTGAAAGAAAAATATGAATATAATAACAGGTTTTACTGTTATTTGTTTGCTTGTGATAATCTTTTACAGCATTGTCAGTTTTAGGTGCTATTATGCTAACAACCACTATCATTAAACCCTCAATTTATATATGAAGAAAACTTAACACACAAAGTTAAAGTGTAAAACCAGTGAATTATTGCTAGGATTGAAAATATAACTTTCAGCAACTTGTATAACTTAGCATAGGAGTAAATTTAACAGGTTTAAGTTAGACGTAAGTGCAGAATTACATAATTAAAGGTTCAGTGTGTAAGATTTAGTGGCACCTAGTGGTGAAGTTTCAAATTACAACCAACTGAATACTCTCCCACTCTTCACCCTCTCCTTCCAAACATCAGAAAAACTCACACAAAAAGCACAAAAGGCCACATCTACAGCCAGTGTTTAGTTCATGGAGGGCTCACTTTTGAAGACATAACAAGTCTTATTTTCGGTTGATTATACTCATAATAAAAACATACGTATACCTATTAGTAGATACTCCTAGATCTTACACACTGGACCTTTTTAAATCACTTCACTGCACTAGTATAGCCATGGCAAAGCCACCTACTGACAAATTTATCATTTTAAAGTCTCAAGGCATAAGTTATTTGTTCCATCTGGTAAATTTCCCAGATCTTCTTAATGTATGCTGGGGGAATCAGGCTTTATCCATTTAATTATGATACATTTAAGTGCTGCAGTAAGCAATATATGTAAAAGATAGTGCCAGAAACACTTCTTCCCAAAATGTTTTAAATTCAGGGCATGTCCTGAATATGTATAATATATGGGTATGTTTGTGTCCTGCAGGGTCTCCAGCATTTATGTTTGGGCTCCATTTTGGACACAAAACAGACGTTTTTCAGTGTTAATGTTAGCTCCTGAAGGTGCAGGCTATAACCTCTGGAAAAAGATGGAGCAGCTCTTGTGATGTTGCCAGTGTTACATCTGCAGACATTTTTGTTCAAAGGCAGCTGTCGTGTGTGATCCATTTTTATGTAATGGCACTCAAACGGTCTTATTTGAAGGCCCGTGTGGCTGATGAAAGCCCTGTGATTGGCTCCGTGGGAACATTTTACTCTTTCTCGCTCCAGCATCAGCCATTTTTTTGTAAAGTGTGACGCTGATGCTGTTTTCTTTTTAGAAAGTAGGCCATCTTAACTGTGAGCTGATTCTATAGAAGTATGCAGAGTAAATATATTTTGGCTAATTAACACATATCTATATTTCAAACAAGTGGGAGCCTTTCATCTGAGGCTCGTGAATCTTACTGGATGTCCTATGTTGTTTACTTCTTTCCGTTTTGGACTCTGGGCTGAACTATTTCAGTATCACTAATTTATGGGATTATGTTTCATCTGTTTACTAGATTCAACTCCAGCATGCAGAGATTTTTCATGGGGAAGTCGAAGAAGAACGTGGCCAATGGTAACGCTGCGGCCAGCAGCGAGATGGAGGACGGTAATACTAGTTATGACTATGTTTGGGATGACGACCCGTCATCGCCTTTACTCTCAACAGGTAAGGTTAATCAGACAGGCTGGGTACCCAACACCATGATTAAATGAAAATATGAGACAGCATTTGATTCTCTGGAAGACTGTGGTTGTTTCTTTCTGCTGGAAGGTCTTCGGCTTTAACCTTTGCCCCTTTCTGCTGAACTAACTTCAGCTGCTTCAGCTACTAGTTACTGTATTCTGCTTTTCTCAAGCAATAGTTTGACATTTTGGCAAATATGCTGATTTGCTTACTTGCTGACTGATGAGAAGTTTACCTCTCATCTGCCCGATAAAAATGAAGCTAAATCAAGAAATAGAAAAACCAAGAACAACTTGTTCTCACACTGCATGTTTGGCACAAATTTAACAAACAAGTTAACGTGTACATTTACTGTAAAAGGTCTTAAAAGGCAGAGCTGGTCTAGCTATTTCCAGTCTTAATGGTATGCTGAGCTAATTGGTTGCTGGCTGTAGTTTCTTATTCAGTGTACAAACATGTGGTATCAGTTTTTGTATGACAGGGGATGTAAATTAGTGAGTTTTAGAGTTGTGTGTGTAGATTTTGTCACCTTCAGATCAAGCCAAGCTAGCACTTCCCCCCCTGTGTAGTATGCTAAGCTAGCTGTAGCTACCTGTAGCTTCTGAGCATATAGACACGAGCGGTATAGCATCATCAAGGCTTGTCTTGTCTTAAAAACTTCTAAATGACATCTTTAATGTCATGTTTAGGTGAGATTTCCTCAGTGCCACAGTTCTCTACTTCTTCCTTTCCTACCTGTGACCTTTGCAGAAGTGTCTAATCTTTAACATTTTAACCCCTCTGAGAGATCTAACCCTTCCCACTTTGGCTGCATTAGTGTGAACACGCCTGTCTGTTTAGCCTTACTAAACCTACTCTTGCTTATTGTCAACAGTGTTGTGCTGCTGTGTGCCAATTCTTTCTGCTTGCATACTACTTTTCTTCTGCTGGTCTCTGGGGCGTAGACCCACTCACTCCTAAGTGGTAATGAATTTCACATGAGGAAATGTTTATGCCGGCTCTGTTTACACAGCCTTAATTTGACTTATTATGCATGCACCAATGCACATAAATTAGCTGAGTTAAACTAATAAGTGTACTGTAGAACTTTTTTATTCCCCATACGCTGCAACTTACATACAGTGAGGAGATATAGGATTCCAATAAAACATTTTATGATGTGTATCATTGTCAGAGCAACAACAAGATGGACTGACCATATGTTTACCATATGTATACCAGAGCTTACATCTTTTCATGTCACAGATTTTTTTTAAAACTAACCTTGGTCTGCACATAAATATTCACAACGTGAAGGCAAACTTCAAAGCTGCACCAGGCAATTTAGGGAAGCTATTTGAAGTTGTGATGTCAGTAACGGCACATAGCATACTCATGTTAAAGCAGCTGGTGTGTGATGTTTAATACCAAAGGAATAAGAGAGAGAGAGTCCAACACCTAATCTGACCATGAATCTGCTGCTCCAGCAAAACCATGTGATTTTTCATTGAAGTCCACGTGAAGGCAGTTCTGAGATTTCTTTCAAAATACATTCAATATGTTGGAAAATAGTTGCTGAAAGACTTTGAACGATATATTACTGAAATGTGGAGTTAGAGGTTCAAACAGTTTTTCACCAGTTTTCAGTCCAGGATTTTGTGGGCAGTCCTTAAAGGGTGGCTCGATGATACACTGAAGCCACCCTGAGCAGAGAGACATTAATTCATCTAACTCAGTGTCTCACTCGCCCAAAATCAGCTGGAATAGGTTCCAGCCCCACTGTGACCCTGATGAAGACAAGCAGTTACAGATAATGGATGGATGAACCCAGCTCCAGGTTTTTTTGCAGATCTGTGAGAGTCTCATTCATATTTTTGTACATGCTTCTACTACAAAACCCTTCTAGCACGAGATTATCTGAAGGGAAAGAACATAAATTTCCAGGGCATGAGAGGAGGACTGATTTCCATAGCTTTAGGGAACACCCCGCCTTGTCTACATGCTGTTGTTTAGGGGACGTTTTTGCTCTAAGGTTTTGATTTGTGGAGGCATTGAACTGTCCACACTGAGCTCAAGTCTTGATTTAGGGTAATGGGAATGGTGTATGTTGACAAAAATCTTGCCTGGTGCAGCTTTAACACTGACATGGTGACAAAATGGCTCTGGCTCAGTCCATTAATAATCCTTTGTAACTTGGCCCGGGACGATGTAGTACTGCAGGCCACGCCGTTAAAAATTCAGTACAGAGCTTCTGATGGCTGTCCACCTCTTACGAATACATTTTAGGATATTCCAATGAGGTGTAGTTGATTAATAATTAACTTAATTTCACTGTCAGGAAGGTATCAAGTACACACACTTTAATGAAACATAAAATTTGATTGAAATGAATGAAAATACAGTTCTGTGCTGGTAAACTGATGCACAGTTTGTTCATTAAGTCATGACATTTGTTTTCGATGTATCATATTCCACCAACCCCCTCCTCAGTCAAGCCCAGCAAGGCTTACAGCCGTGGATCGGTGGTGATGGTGGACGAGATCATGAACGCCAGCCCTTCAAAGTTCAGGTTTCCAGAAGCTGGCCTCCGTGTCATGGTCACCAGCCATTTTGGACCCAAGACCCGCCTGCGCATGGCCAGTCGCCTCATCATCACAGAGGTACAGCTGCGCGTTGTTGCTCCAAAAAGCGGATGTAGCTGCTGCTGCTATATGTTAACCTTTTGTGTTTTTCATTCATGACTTACAGAAACATTTAAAAACATGGCAGTAGCGCAGCAGGCAGGGCAGCAGCGTGTCTGCTCATGTGCTCTTTGACTTAGTTTCTTTTTTCTGAAAGCGCCAGAAGTTGGTTCAAGCTGCCAATGGAGTGGAGACACAAGTGATCGACGGGAAGGTTGAAATCGAGAATGGAAACGTGCCAGAGGACAAACCCACCGAGGTGGAGGAGAATGAGACCATCTCACCGTTTCATATTCCAAGTATGTGACTGGACATATGGATAGACACTTCAGGGGTGATGATCATATTTTATAAATCTATGATGTTCTCTCGTATACGTTATTTAAAGAACTTGAACTTTCCACTTCAGTGGTTCTTGATTTCCTGGCTTCAAATGTAAGAAACATGTATGTGTGAATGTTTGCACTTCCAATAATCAGAGGAGAATGTCTGTTTGAAAATTATTTACATAATCCACTTGTTAAAGAGCGAGCACACTCTAAACTGTAAATGTGTTTCAATCAATATCCGATGATCAAAAACTAGAGGAGGCTGGTTTCTTGTGCATTTCTGCTGCAGAGGGTATTGGCAGCAAGCTGAAGTGGCTGATCTCGTGGCCTCTGCTCCTGTTGCTGTTCTTTACCGTCCCGAACTGTGGCAAGCCTCGATGGGAGAAATTCTTCATGCTCTCCTTCATCCTGTCCACTATCTGGATTGCCGTCTTTTCCTACTTCATGGTCTGGATGGTGAGTGTAATGTTTGCGGACACCTTTTTTAGCATTTTACTCTTGTCTTGTGAGTCTTGTAGTGTTGGTCGGCTTCTCAAATTTTCTGTTTTTCTGTTTTTAATATGATCATAAATTGCATCTTTGGGTTTGGAGTGTTGACAATTTATCGTAGTAATCGACACTTAACGTCTTCTTCCCTCGCTTTGCACATCTATGCAGCAATGTAAGCAAACTTCCAGTAAAGATTGACGAAAGGAGTTGGCCTTCTGAGAATTCAGTATATTAGACTTTCTAAGCTGTCCTAAGAAGGTTGATGCCCCTAAAATTAAGGAGCATTCAGGGTATTCTTTAATCACTTTGGGACAGGTTTAATAATGGATTTGCACCATGCTGACGGGATTATGCCTAATTCAAAGCATGTGCTGAAATGATAGAAGAGGACCTCTAAAAGATGATATTTAAAAACTTAACTTTAGGATACAGTCTGTTCTGGATCTTCAATTTTTTTCCTCATCGACAGCCCTTTTTAACTTCTGCTATAGAAGTTTAATTTCCCGGTAGATTCATAACCATCTCCGACTCCGAATGTTGTAGCACAGATGTAATATTAAAAAGGCGTCATCAAAATCAGGTTTCCTGAAAATAAATCTGCAGAATCTTTCTCCCATTCTTCCACTTTTTTATTTTCAACATCCCAGTTATCTCAAATATTTTACATTGGTATGGGTTGTTCTTTGGAGAGACGGAGTACACCGTGGACAATTCGCCAGCTCATCACAGGGCTGATTGTTGTCAAATTATTCTATTTTAACCAAAATATCAACTCCTCCTGAGGCATTTATGGCTCTTACATGTAACTTAATTACATGTTACCAACCCAGGAGTACCTCCAATCATCACTGACAAAAACTGCTATAGGACTACAGTCAGCGGCAGCTCGTACTAGCAACAGAACGTTTTAAGTGGCGGTGACGGGAAGTGACGCCTGCTTGATTAATCGTGTGTTTGTGTTAAGCGAAGTAAAGGGGACGTTAAACTTGGGTATTTGGTTTGAAGGTTAACGGAGGGACGGGGTGTGTTATTCTTGAGCTCTCACTCTCTGTATGTTTCCCTCAGGTGACTATAATTGGCTACACTCTGGGAATCCCAGATGTCATCATGGGCATCACTTTCCTGGCAGCAGGCACCAGCGTCCCAGACTGCATAGCCAGTCTCATTGTTGCTCGGCAAGGTATACTTTTTCAGTCTGAAACATTTTTAGATGCCTCTCTTGTGGTTTTATTATTATACAGTGGAGAGCCAAATGGATGCTGAGGTGGTGTACATTTGGTCATTAGATTAAACAAATATAGATGCATGGTCCTGTTTGGTTGTTTTCTAAGGGTCCAGTGTAAATATACTATCCACAATTATGTTCTCATTGGTGTATAATCGCCTGGAAAATAAAAAAACACACTGTTTTTGTTACCTTAGAGAAAGCCTTTATATCTGCAGCCACCATGTTGAACCATCATGTTTCTACAGTAGTCAAACTGAACACTGGCTTTAAATTGGCCCTTATACGTTTTCTTTGTTTTGTTGACACTTCACCGCCTGCTTTCAATCCCATCTCGCCAAATATTGACTGCAGAGGTCTTCATTTGGTGGTTGCAATCTGCAACTTAATCCTAGACGCTGCTATCCGTGACTGCAGCTGTTATTTATATTTTTTTCCTTTCCAAGGTGTCTTGTTGTCCACAGTGTTGAGTTGCCATATTACAGCAAACCAGAGCAGAGAAACTAAACACTGGCTCCAGATAGTGTCTTGCACCCACTGTAGTTTCCTCACTAAAAAGGAGATGAAGAAACGAGGAGGTTGCAATCAACAACTGCACTGCTTGATGTGACTAAATCTTACACACTGGTCCTTTTTTATGTGGATACAGAAGAACGTGGATAAAGAAATGTGTTATGACGTCCAAGTCTGCATCGTAAATGAGGCTTATAAAGAGGCGCATGTTGCTGCCGTTCACAAATTTAGTGTGACTTAACTTACAAAACGGTGTCCAGAAGTGTGTTGTCTCCTACGTGGATGGAAAACAGTTGAATAAGTCGGAATGTGAAGAGTATTACAGAGCACAGGAACAAGAGAAAATAGTACAGAGCTGTTTATAGACGTTACAGTGCAGCCCTACGTCACTCGCTTCCCATCTGAATAAGGTTAGGGCCCATGTGAATATTAGAAAGTACAGAACAGCAAAATGTTAATCTTCAGTTGGAAATAAAGAGCTTTATTTGACCTAAAAGTCTAGATGAAAAACTACCTCGAAGTTCTACTTGCTGTTATTTTTTAATAACTTCATCTGGTTTTTGTTGCAGGTTTGGGAGACATGGCGGTGTCCAACACTATCGGCAGCAACGTGTTTGATATTCTGGTGGGACTCGGCATCCCCTGGGCGATACAGACCATGTGCGTCAGCTACGGATCAGAGGTAAGGAGCTTGTTTACCTTTTACAAGGACTTCGATCTCGTCAACTCCGTGTTATTGTGAGTGTGTGAACAGAAATCCACTTACTCCCCTTATCCGTGAAAGACTGTAGAGCTGCAGATGATTTGTTGTTCTCTCCGTCTTGTGTGTTGCAGGTGATGATTAACAGTCGGGGTCTGGTGTACTCTGTGGTGCTTCTGCTGGGCTCTGTGGCCCTCACGGTGAGCAACAGTTAATGATGTTTGTGCCGCACTGGCGCCACGTTGACCACTTCCAGGAGTTCATTGTTGTAGTGTACCGTATGTTTTTAAAGTAAAAAGTACTTCAGTATAGATAAAAAACATCTCCGTTTGCCTGCTCATCACTGATGCACTGTTCGTGACTGAACAGAAGTCATGTAATCGGTTCATCAAAATGTTAAATTTGAGTATTGTAAACACTCTGCGTTTCCTGTGAAAAATCATCTGGTGCCGAGGAGGAGTAAACAGAACAAGATTCAGTTAGTTGTGCCGAATTCAGTGATTAACTTGAAATGTGAGACTCGTACGGAGGCAAACAAACAAAAATGGATCTTTATTGCAATTCTAGTCTGAGAGCTGGACCAATTTTCTAAAACGAGAAATAAAATACCAGCAGGAATGTGTGATGTTTTAGGAAAAAGCATGAAAGGGAGAAACACTGAAATCATCATTCCTGAAATGTTCAAATAACACACACTGTACGAAACGATCTATATCAATAAGAACTTCTTAAATAAAAAACTTTTTTTATAGTTTATTTCCAAATTTGGTTTTCACTCAAAATGGCAGAGCAGAGCAACGATTCTACTTTATAACAAGACATGAAATAAACTTTACTTTTCTAAAATAAACTTTCTTAGTTTGACTTTTTATAATTGAGTCAGTTTAGGACACAGATTGGAGTGAATAAATCATTGGCTGCACGTTAAGGGTTAATTTGGGGCCTGCACCAACTATTCTGATTACATTTAGCTGACGCTTTTATCTAAAGCAACTTACAGGGAGCAATTTTGGGGTTCAGTATCTTCCCCAAGGACACGTCGACATGCAGACTGGAGGAGCTGGGGATCGATTGCCACCCCTCTGGCCCCTGAATCTGATGGTGCTTGTGTTTTGTGCAGGTGCTCGGGATCCACCTGAATAAATGGAGGCTGGACGTGAAGCTGGGCTTGTACGTCCTCATCCTGTACGCCATCTTCCTCTGCTTCTCCGTCATGATCGAGTACAACGTCTTCACCTTCGTCAACCTGCCCATGTGCATGGAGGAGTAGAGCGCACAGCAGCATGCCTCGGATACCAAAACCTCAACGCTCCCGTAGAAACCCCAGAATCTTTTTTTTTTATTATTCCTTTTCTTTTCTTTCGTTGATACTGGACCTATCTGCAGACTCTTTTTCTCCTCCCATGTTTAGTCCGAACTATGAATCTCTTTTCCTGAAGAGGCAGTACACGCTGTAAGAGTGGACTCCATTCTGTGTCTCCAGTTTGTCCTCTCGACACCCAGTGCCAGTCCTGAATGCCCGTTATTCTGGGCGTTGCCTGTTATTGCAGTAAAGTCTTTATTTCCTCTGTGCGCCTGTTAACTTTCTACCCATCTAGCATGCCTTTTAGATGTCGGGGACCTCCAGAATCATAAGTGCCCCTGTTGATTGGTGGTGTGTGTTTTCACTGTTTTCACATTGTAGATTTTCACACGACATGTCCAAAGCTTTTCCACGAACCAAACCAGTCTGTGAAGAGAGAAAAAAAAAAAACAATCCTAGGACTCCAACCAAAACCCCCCCAACGTAGAGATAACTCCTTAAGTTATTCCTTTAAAGAAGTGTTATCCCAGCACCCAAAGAAAAAAGAATACACTCCCTTACCCACCTCTCGACTCTCCCCTGGAGGAGGGCTTTGTCCTTGGCAGCTCCCCTCCTCCAGCTTGGACCCAACAACCCCCTGGCATGGCCTTTTTTGGCATCAGGGAGCAGATACTGTTAGCGCTTTCACTTCACTCACCCAACCCTCACCTGCTTGATCAAATCTGCTTTGTTTTTCTTTAAAAAAAAAAAAAAAAAGAGGAAAAAAAAAGACATTTTGTCAGGACACTTTGTGTCGACGTGTCACAGTCCAGATCAGTCGACTGTGAGGGTGTTATGCATACGCAGCACGGCACAATGTAAAACTTGTAAACACTTTTTTTTTTTCTCTTCTTGTTATTTTGTATTTATTTTTTCAAAACAAGGTTTTGTCTAGTATGAAACACGGAGGAGAGCTTGTTGCAAATATAGGACATTGCCTGTTTTTCACTGAAACAAAAATTGCACATGGAAAACGCTTTTTCTTGCTTTTTGTGCTGTAAGGAGATTTGACCACTCAGAGGGGTATCTGGCTGCTGCTGGTGGAGGTGGAGGTGGTGGCGGTGTTGTCGTCGGTGGCTCCACTTCCCGGCGTTCTTTACATTCAGTGATGGGTCAGTCCACTTTTCCCCCTGCACAACTTCGGAAACAAAAACTGGCTCCAGATCTGTGGGACGCATCTGATTTTTGTCATCGTCGGGTGACTTGTTCTCATTTTGAGACTGCAGCAGAATGGAGGTAGTTTTAAAAAAAGAAGAAGAAAAAAAAAAATGCAAAGAAACCAGACGGTTCTCAACACTGACTGTCAGCTATAACAACTCCTGGCCAGTAGGGGGTACTGCAGCCCCTCTACCAAGGACAGGGGTGTCAACCACAGCCGTCGGTTATCAGGGAAACTCAGAAGGACAGCTCCATGAGGTGTCAGTGGTGATGGTCTCTTGATTTTGAGTTACATGTAGATATTGCACTTTAACAGCCGTCCTCTCATTCTGAATCAACTAGTGCTTCCTTCTGTGCGTGTGTATTTTCAGTGTATATGTGTCCGTGTGACTGACTGTGTGTGTGTGTGTGTGAGAGAGAGTGAGAGATAACATTGTGTGTGTGTGTGTGTGTGTGTGTGTGTGTGTGTGTGTGTGTGTGTGTGTGTGTGTGTGTGTGTGTGCTCAGTATGGGCCCATGCTACATTTCCTCACACCGGGCTCTCGATGCTGGAACAGAACTGGGACCTCGTTAACACCATGAGCACACCCCGCCTCTGTCTGCAGTGCATGCTGGGACATTAAAACCGCAGCTCCTCCACCACAGCACAGCAAAACGGCTGAGGGCTTCTGGGCATCTCCATGGAAACAGCCCGGGACCCACTTTACAAAAATCGGCAGCTACACTGCAATCCAGACATTTTGACATCATGCAAAAATGCCTGTGAGGAGTCCACAAGTGAGGTGCAGAGACTACAAAACTAGAGAGGAAAAAAAAAAAAAAAAAGGGCGTGTGGGGAAGTGTTTTAAGTGTTGAAAATATTCCTCTGCCACGCGACTGGCAGCAGGCACTTGTATATGCAATCTCAGTTTAAAGAATTCTATGTGACCGAAGGCCCCTGCAAGGTTGCCATATAAAGACGGGGGGGGGATCCCGTGGAGATGTGACGTCGGTTTGTCTAGTAGTACTTGATGTGTGAGCTCACAGGTGTGTGTGTGTGTTTGTGTGTGTGTGTGTGTGTGTTTGACAGCTGAAGAACTGAGCCCAAAGGATGGACATTTCAGGAACAGTGGCTTTTTGTTTCTTTCCCCCTTGTTCTTGGCACACACACTCCTTTCCCCCTTCTTTCTCCTCTCTCGTCCCCTCTTGCACAAGGGCATTAACTCTCCACCAACCCTAGCTGAAGGAGCAGAGGGCCAGCAGGGAATGCATGGATGGATGGATGGATGGCTATCCTCCACTGCCCTCGGGACGTTTGATACTTTGCAAAGGACCTGGATGAGAGCAGACTTTAAGGATTTAAAAAAAAAAATGGTGGACCCCCTTTAAGCTGCTACTCTATCGGGGTTCAAACGGCTGTGTTTACTGGACGGAGGTGACCACACAGGGCCTACAGACTCCTCCACACACCCACTGATCTCCTTGTACGCCTCCTCTTCCTTCCCTCTCAACCTTGTCAGTGGGTCTTCTGTACACACAGGACCTAACTTTGTGACGTTTTTTTTTTTTTTTTTTGTGTGGGGAAGACACTTCTGTACTGGACTGCACTTGAGTTGATTCAGAATGTGCAGCGTTGAAGTTTATTTCGTGTATGTTTCTGTCGTCGCTCTGTGTGGTCATGTCCCAGTTGCCAGGTTTGAGTGGTATCACCACGGCGGGGGAGGGGAAACAAACACTGCTCCTCCTTTTTGTCCTCATCTTGACACACAGCGTACTGTACGTTCTGACTCACATCTTTGTTACCAAGTCACTTTTTTTGGAAGACGAAGGAGAGAGAGAGGAAAAAAAAGTAGAATTCAGATGCCATACTTGTCCGTAGCTCTGCATAAATCCAGATTGTATGTATGGAAATCCTGTGTACAAACTAAGCGCACACACTTTAGAAAACACACGTTAGAAAGGCAGATCGAACACAAGACTGGTATGTATTTCTCGACTGAATGCGACCTGATGCACTGTGAGCTCAATGTGACGTGGGAGTTGTTTGTCAAGAATAATAAATGATTAAAAAATATATTTAATGTAAAGTTAGTTACTATAAAAACATTACTGAGGACATCTGTATAACTTATATGAATGTATTGTCTTGCTATACTGGACATATCCAACCAATGCATTTTACTGTAAAGCAATAATGTGAAGAAAAAAAAATAAAATGGCAAAATAATTCCTGTACATTTGTCTCATAAGTTCTTGGCTTGTTTGTGAAAAAAAAAAAATAGAATAATTAAATGAAGCCATTTGTACATGTATCTTTTGCTTATGTTGTTTTGTTTTTCATAACCGATGTACCGATGTGTTTAAATGATTAAAAAAGGACAGTTTGACACTTTTTATCCCATATTTTGGATTAAAAATAATGGAAATATTGTACTGAAGTGCAATTTTAAGGTACTTCTGTGAACAGCTCCTTGTAGTACGCTACATTTCAGAGGAAAATGATGTACTTTTTAAAAATAGATTTTACTTAAAAAACATCATTTCTGATATTTAAAGTACATTCTGCTGCTGGTAATACTTCTATACTTAAAGGGAATCTATAGCAATTTAGTAGGTGGGCTTGGAAGAAATGGATCATAAAAGGAATAGTTCAAATTGAAGCGTGATACCTTCATGCTCCAAAAATATAAAATCCTACACTTCCTATAGTGCATCTTCAGACTTTAGTGAGCGAGCCACAGGAGACATGCAACTGTTTGGACAGGCTGTGTGGTACTCCACGTGATGACAGACTTGGTGAAATGTTAGGCTGAAGTTTTGGTTTCTTGCAAGCTGTGAATATATAAACGATTGCTCTAAATGTTCATCTCTCAAGCTATACAAAACAATGTATGAATTATCTCCCGTTTGTACTACAAATGGTCTTTTCTGTAATTTATGCAAATTATTTGCATTAATTAATTAACAGGTGACAACACTGGGGGATAATTTCATACTTGCTGACTGTAAGTTTTTTTTTTTCTCCTTAAAACCAGAAGCCAAATGACACGGTGCAGCTTTCACACTTCTGATATGAGCAGTAATAAATCTTTCTTGGTGAAATGACCCTTAAGGTAAAGTTAATAAGTTTGATGTACTCCTTATGGCTACTCTGTTGCACCAGCAGGCATTAAAGTACAAGAAAAGTAGCTTGTCCCCTCAAAAACTCTTTAATATATTCCGGCCATATCACCCTGGCTTGATTGCATCCTTTCTTCTTCCTCTTCTTTTTTATTTTTTCATCGTGCCAGCCTTGCGATTCTTTAGTGGAAAATGTACTGATTTTTAATTAAAATTCCAACATCTTCCAATCACATCAGCTGTGGATAAATTCACTCTCAGTCGACGCTCTAAGTAATCCCATGCAACAATACTTTTAATTTCTGGGATATGTGTGAGATTAGATAGCAAATAAATCATGCTGCTATTTGGTTGAAGCATCCCTGAAAAGAATATCGAAATGAATGAGTCCCACTTAGGATTGAGATGTTGCTGCAACAGTGTGCATTTCTCCCCCCCGAGTGAATGATGAATAATGATTTGTTGGTCCTTACTGGAAACTTGTCTTGTGTAATAATCAAGCTGAAGGGCGCTGCACTTAAGCAGACAGGGTGATTGCGAACAGTTATTTATAGTGATGGCTGGCAACATGTGAAGAGTCCATTGAGGGGCGAGTGATTGGAAAATTCATGTTTTGATTGCATCTCGCCTCCATAAATCTAGAGTTTTAGTTGTGAGCACCAGCAGGGGGCAATGTTGTGTAACGATTCATATCCCAGTGTCGGAGACAAACTTTGTTACAGCTCAGGATGAAATGAAAATGGAGCTCCTTTACCCAAGTGAATACGAATCTGGCAGTCTGATATAAAGTTTCTAATATCAAACTGTGACATATTGAAACCATAATTGGAATGAATGTATGATTTCCTGCACAAAAAGAACACACTGCACATAATTTGTTAATGACGGATGTCCACATACTCCCATCAGCCAGCAGATAGGCAGCCATCTGGTGAGACCAGCATGGCCCGTGCAGGCTACTGGTGCTTTTCCCTAATGAGCCACCCTCTTGGCTACCGTGCTGCAGTTAACAAGCTTTTCTGTCAGCCGTGATCTTGTGCACTGATGAGTTCCCTCTCTGCCCCCTAACAAGCCCATTTGGGCAGCTACTGCGTGTCTCCCGTGAACGCCGGCTTAGCTCCCCTCCAGTTATGTGTTGTGTCACATTTAGAGACAAGGCTCACGCATCCCGGCCTCGACATGTACGGCATCGTAATCCTGCTTTGAAAAGTTGTTTATCTGTTCACCCTACCGCCCCCACAGTTACAGTTTGGGGACATTTTCTTTCCTTGTTTGTGCCTTGCCAGTATTTTTGACTTCGCTCTGCTGTCGGTGTAAATTGCTTTACTGCAGTGATGGATGGTGAGCAAACCTGCAGTCCCTCCAAAGGGCATCCTGTGCTGCTGAACTCAAGGTCTTGTAGGTCGCCCCACTGTCCTTAGCTACCCGTTTGGTTTGGCTTCCTCTCTAGCATGCCGACATGTACTTTGACTGTGCATTTTTTCTTTAGAGAGTTTGTTCACTCAAATATACATGCAAATAATTGTTTCTAAAGCAACTGAGTATTTTTTCATGCAAAAATGGCAGAAAATGCTGCTTTCAGCCTCTAAAAATGGAGACTTTTCTCTGCTATATATCATATTGAACTGGAAGTCTTTGGTTTTAGACTGACAAAACAAGACATTTAAAGACATCGCCTTGGACCTTGGTGACATGAATGGACAGTATTCACTGTTTTCTGATGTTTTGTACTTCAATCAAATGGTAAATCTAGAAAATAAAGGCAGATTAATCGATCATGAAATTTCCAGAGCGAATTGTCCCTGATAACTGAATGCAATGGACCTCAGTGAAGTCTTGTTGTGGTGCTCAGAATAATGTAAAAAATCTATTTTAACAGACACATCTTTTTCCAAGAAACATTTTTTTTTTTACTGGAACTATTTGTTACTAAAAAAATAATGACAGAAAGTAATTTGGACTTTAATTTACCTGTAATCTCTCAAAAAAACGTCTTCTTTCTCCCTTTTTGCATCATGTTGCAGTAGCCTGCCACATGACTGGCCAAGCTGAAGATATGTAACCCTTGAAGGGCTTGGATTTGTGGGTAATGGAGACTAACAGAGTTACAGCAGTGATTGGCTGTGTTGCCTTTTGGCGTGTAACTCCTTAAAACTAAAGTACTACTCTCTTGCCAGAGTGATTTTTTCTTCTCATTTGAAAAAATGTGTGCTGGATTCAGTGGCATCTAGTGGTAAGGTTGCAGATTGCAACCAACTGAATACCCCTCGCTTCATGCTACCCTTCTAAGCTCGTGAGAGTACTGTAGTAATATGGTTGTGCATCATGGTGGACTTTGTAGAAGAGGACTCAGAAACACAATAATTCTTGATTATAGGTGATTATAGATGAATGAAAACATACGTTCAGTTCCTTCTTCTAATAAATCCACCTAATTTTGATACAATGGACCTTTAAGATGTAACTGTAATTATTGTACCCAGTAAGATATTTGTGACATAAATCCACACACACCAAACTGTTTTCTCTTCTTTCTAAATGTGTTTATTGAAGAACCCTCAGATCTGACCTTGAGATTGGGAACCATTGTGTTAAAGTTGACTAAAAACATAAAAACATAAAATATTAAAATATTTTTCTGAAACCTTTAGTTCATGGTGCTTTCCAAAGTACCGTACAGTGTTGAAGATGAAACATTTTAAGAGATGAACAACAAAATAAACTCCTTTTTCTTTGTTCTAAGCATCGACAGCGTTTTCACAACACAAAAAAGAAGAGTCCATTTAAAGTCTCTAAGCTGACGGTCCACAATCCTTAAATAGTACATTATACTCCATTACCACCATGTGACCTTTCCCTGGTATTTAAACTGCAAACTTTATAACTAGATAAAATTAAAATAAATGGAATAATGATGAGGACAGTGACATTATCCGAGCTGTAACCTGTGGTCACTCACTGTTTTGGGTCTTTTTTTTAGCATCTCGGCCAATAATGAAGCCCCCTTTTATAAAATAGCGTATAAATCAAGCCATAAACTCAGAGGACAGTCAGCTGTTTTCACAAATAACAGCAGGACTTTCTAAAACAATGCACGCTCAGCTTTCATTTATGCTTATAGGTTTATGACAGCTCCCACAGTCTGTTCCCCTGTGCATTGTTGCTCAGTGATTAATCCATTCTGCACGCGCTGAACAGTTCACGCTGAACACAATAGCTCCTTATCTAAGTAGTCGGCCCTGGTGATGCTAGCGGTGTGCAATGGAGACTGATAGTTTTGATAAGACCATCTGGGAAAATCAACTTAATGGTGAGTCATGCATTCAGCCCTTTAATCAAGGTTGGAGTTCGGATGTGTTAGCATGCCATAGATCACTTGAGCGCCGTGGACTTTTGTTAGGCTATTCCACAGACATCCATCATTACAAGAACACATTAGTGTTGGAGTGAGTCCAAGGTTTCCACTTATTGTAGCCTGAAATATGGATCTGCACAGAGACTCTAATCTAATTTTAAATTAAAACAGTAAAGCTGACTCGTATAGGTGGTTTTAAGTAAAAATCATGGTCATAATTCAATGTATTGTCATCTATAATTAAAATGGGATACTTCCTCCTTTATTTGAGAATTATACAGTAGGCACATGTAGCCTAATATCACAGGTAAATGATTAAATTTTAAATCAGCACCATTTTCAGTGTAAATGAAGCAATATTTTTTATATATACTGTATATTATATATTATTAACTCAATAAAACTGTGCAGATAAAGAAATAGTAACATCCAAAGGCATAAAAATGTGCAATAAAGTGGAACGACAGAGGGAAAAAGTATTGAACACGAAGCCTTTGTTAACAGCGACAGCTTCAAGACGCTGTAAAAAGAAACTAATCTCTCTCAGTGTTCAGGAGGGATTTTGACCCATTTTTTCCACCGTCTTTAAATCTTAAAGTTTCTTGATCTTCAGTCCTTTCCACAAATGTTCTGTCAGGTCCACTTCAACACTTTTATTAACTTTGCAGCATGCTTTGGATCGCTGTCCTGCTGGCAGGTCCACCCGTGTCTTAACCTCATCGTCCTGGTGGATAGTGACAGATTCTTCTCACGAATTTCCTGGTACGTACTCTATTCATCTTAACTTTGACATTTGGATTCTGACAGTACAATCTGAAGAGAAACAACAGCCAGTACTCTGATGCTAACCTCCAAAACTCACTTTAGATACAGTATTTTTCAAGGTCACAGGCAGAGCCCTTTCTTCTCCGAACATGGTGTTTTGTTTTGTTGCAGAAATGTTCGATTTTTATCTTGTCTGACCACGCTATGTTCTCCCAATAATCTACAGACTTCTCCAAATCCCGTGTAGCAAACTTCAAAAGAGCCTCAACGTGCCTTTTCTTAAGTCTTTCAGATCGTGTATGGAGGCCGTGGCAGTGGAGTGCATTGCCTAACGTGCGTGGTCGGTTGATGGTTGAGTGACGTTCCTTCCACTTGTGGATAATGGCCCTTGTGGTGCTTACAGGAGCATTAATAGGTTGAGAAATCTGGCAGTAACTAGTGCTGTGCTGCTTAACAATGCTGGCTTGCGAAGGTTTTGGAAAAACTCTTCGCCTCTACCCATCATGAGATGTTTTTGTGTGTGTGTGTGTGTGACAGGTTGGTTCCAAATGATTTGTTTACTTGCATTCAGAGATGGGTAAGAGTGAAAGTACTGATCTACCAACACGCTGCGTCTAATTAGCACAGGTAGGAGAACTAATTAGTGAAATCAGCTGGTTTAGTGTGTTTTCTTACCATCGTTGCACTTCATTGCACATAACTCTCCTTATGGATTGAAATGTTACTATTTCTTCACCTGCATAGTTTTACAGAATAATGACCTAAATGTTTGCATGTATATGGTTTGTGGCAGCCGTTTTGACTTTAAATAGCAGGTAAACACAGGTGTTGATGATACTAATTAAGGTTCCAGCAGAGACTTTTCAATGACTCTGTTTGATCTGAATGGAATGAAACCTTAATTAGTATCACTGCTAACACCTGTGTTTACCATCTCATGTCTGTGAAGAAGGTCTATTGTAGTATAACCAGTATTTTATTTCTAGTTTTTAATGTGTTAATTTAATATTTTACATTCTCTATTCCATCTCATTTTTGTTGTTTCCTTTTCTCTTTTTAAGCCTGATGCCTCTTCTATGTTTCTAACTCTACATAAGGCCACACCAGTTCCTCTGAAATCTCCTTTATGTCACCCTGCTCCAACAACCTGTAAATCAATCACCATGACGATAGCACGGCGGTAACAAACTTACCTATTTACACATCAAGCAGCCGCGGAGCAACATTAGCATTCATTCGGAATCTTGTTTCTGGATGTCTGACATGTCTAAGCCCAACATTCACTCTTCTGTGAGCTCTGTTATTGTTTCCATCAGCTCATGGGGGAAATGTCTGGCTCTTTGGCTGCTAATGCTCCGCCGTGTTCATTAGCTAGTCGCCTAATTTGTCTGACTGCTGTTTGGTTTTGCAGGTAATGCTGCAGTGTACTAATTAGAAATCTCTTAATTATAGGTGTGAAGTGCTTTAGCTTTCAAGTAGGGAAGAGGTGTGAATGACATGTGATTAATACTGCTGCACACAGAAAGTTAAAGATGATCTTTAGTCTATTAATATGCTTAGAAAGAAGAACGCGTCACATCATCAGTATCAAACTGAAACAGAAACGGTTCACAGCTAATTCTGTGTATTTTTAATGGTGAATTTTGCCAAACTGTCGACACATATGAGCTAAAAATAACTTGGCTCAACTTAACTCTCCGACTCCATGGCAACATTACAGTCTACTTCCTATTTGATGTGGGGATTTTGTCTGAAGGGGAGCCCACAGACTTCACTAATTGTCACACAGAGATGTGAATATGCAAATATATAGCTGCAGAAATGTCATCGTCCAAAACACAAACACTCTCACCGGAGGTGGAGGAAGTATTGAGATGCTTTACTTTCCTGCATTCATGTAAAAGAAAACATTTCACTGTCGTAGCTGGCTGAGGTCGAGCTAAGGACTGCAAGTAATGATTGTTTTCATTATGGGTTCATCTGCTGGTTATTTTCTCTTTTATTAATTGATTGATTTGGTTTGTAAATGTTCTGAAAATGAGGAGAAATGCCATCACAAAAACCCAAAGTGACACCTCAAAATTATTAGAAATAAATTAAAATAATTAAAAGGAAAAGTCATAAAGTGTTACATTTGTAAGGCTGGGTGGTTTTGCATAAAAATAGCTGATAAACTGATTTGTATTCAGTTGTACTTGAACGTTTTAATTAGTTTTGTGCACAAGAATCTTAATTTGTGAAGCAAATTTGGGCACCAGTATAGTACTTGACTAAATGATCTTAGCTGCAGTCAAACGCTGCGTCTCGCTAACTTCCAGCACCTTTTGTTGACCAAGCCTCGAATATGTTGCCGTTTTGTGATAGAAGCCCCATCAAAGAGCGATTTCCATATAGATTACTGCGCGTGGTGGGTGGTACAGTTGAACGAGTGTGTAGCCAACAAAGTGATTACGGCGCGAGAACAAAGACTTTTTCCTAACAAGTGTGAAGCAGAGAGAGCGACCAGTCAAGCGACTGAGTGGACAAACTCCTACAAGTCAGCAAATCCAAAGGTGGTCCACAGTCTGTAATGGTGGAGAAGCCTCATGCATGCTGCTCATTTAATTTTTGCTCAGACTTCAGTGCTTCAAGAAGTCGTGGTTACCGACTTCTTACTTAGAGCACGTTTACATTCCTGATTTGAAGGCGTTGTGATTCATGAATGAATCTCTCGCTCTGTGAAAGGTGATCTGTTGCAAGGGCAGCCACAGGTAATTTATTCTATTCCCAAGTTCGCCATTTCCTTCACCCCCTTCAACCATTTATTTAAACAATAGCAGCGTTATGCTGCAAGTCTAACAATGAGCTGTGATCCAGGTTCACAACAAAGATTTGGTCTCAGTTGCAGACATGCCAGACGTAGCAAGAACTCATTCTGTGGCTCTCTTATTCAAACATTTTTAATTAAATGTTGGACCTGGTTCTCCATTCCCATTCTTTGAAAAAAATAATAAAAAAAACATTTTGCTGAGTCGACTCTCTAGACAGAATAAGAGACATTTAATAATGTGAGCTGAAGCGGAGAGCCAACCACGCTATCAGCTGTCATATAGGCTCCGAAATCTCCCACATTTAGTCTCCTCATAACGCCGCAGCTTTAAATAGATAATACCGGTGTCATTTCAGCATTTAGAGTTACGGCCTGTTTACATTTAACAAATGATTTTGTGGTGCATGAGGTGTGTAATTAGATTTTTTTTTAATCTACTTGTTTATAAAACACAGAGTCAAACCTAGATTAACTGCTGTCCCTGCTAACAAGGATGCTCTAAATATAGAGACCGGGATGTGACAATAAGGTGTGTGAAGTGACAAGATTCGGAGGGATTATTTACTGGAGAGTGAAGAGTTGTATGTCTTTCTGTTGACGACGTGTGATTGACGGTAAAGAGAGTATTTCAGAGTTTGCATACACAAAAACCAGTAAATTTAGACACAGTGCAAAAACAGATGAACAGAAACTGATTGCACCCTCAATGGCATATTATGTAACGATGCAGCAATGATGTCCTGATTTTGAATCTGAGCAAGAACTTTCATCATTTCCATGTTGTATCAAAACCCAGTTTATCATAACTCCGCTCTCCGTTTTCCTCTTTGTTTTTACTGGTGAGATGATGAGAAATACTCGCAATATAATACATAACTAACTCTGACAGGGTAAGCTCATCAGACCAGCTGTAAACAAGCCAAACATGGAGATGATCTGAATCACTTTAATTGGAAGTAAAACTGAAAATGAGTGCAGCCAAAATGTCAGTTATGATCCGTCATTGCACAAGAAACACAGCGATGCGCAGTATGCGAAGTATGGACGGCCAAAGTCGGACTGTGAAACTGTGTTTTCACACAATCTGTGCAACAGAGCATACAGTGGTTTGCATGAGCAGCACACAGTCAGCACATAATCCTACAGAGCAGCTATATAAGATGATCCAGACTGCATTCAAGTGTCTTTTCTTGAATTCCCATCTTCTTTGATATTTTCTGCCGAGCTCGAGATGTGTCACTTGGCCTGATCGGATCAGAGGGTAGAGTTTCATAACTGCGGGAATTCAGAGATGCACATTATTTATTTAAGGCGATATTTTACATGAATTAAAGTTTCTCAGTTCTTTCCCCTAGTAAGAATATACACGATACGATCAGCCATAACATCATGACCACCTGCCTTCATTTACATTTAGTTATTTAGCTGACGCTTTTATCCAAAGCGACTTACAAAGAAGGGAAACAATCAAGGTACAGTGCGACTCGGACATGTTGGCGCTGTGACATTTGTAGAGGGGGATAGATTTAGCATGTCCAGTTTTGGTAATGCAACAGAGGGAGGTACTCTCTGAAGAGCTGGGTCTAGGAAGTGGTAGGACGTTCCACCAATGGGGAACGACAGACGATGCATGATGAGCAGTGGAGAAGAAAAGTTTCAGCATTCTTTTTTTTTTTTTTTTAAGATTACTTTTTTGGCTTTTTTTTTCCCCAAGCTTTTATTGTATAGAGACAACTTAAGAGTGACAGGAAATGTGGGGAGAGAGATGGGGAATGACATGCGGCAAAGGGGCCACGGGTCGGGACTTGAGCCCAGGCCGGCCGCAGCGAGCCTTCGCATATGGGGCGGCTGCTCTACCGACTGAGCTAAACACCGCCCCAGTTTCAGCATTCTTATACCTCTGTTGGTCTGAACCACATGGGCCAGCTTTCGCTCCCCACATGCATCAATGAGCCTTGACGACAATATCGCCAGTTCACTCACTGCTTTTCCTTTCTGAGACCACTTCTGGCCACTGCAGATCAGGAACAACTCACAAGAGCTGCAGTTTTGGTGTTTTGGAAGCTTTGAACAAGTTCTCTAGCCGTCACAATTTGGCCCTTTCAAAGTCGTTTTAATCCTTACATATCTTTCCTTTATCTTCCTTTTGGCTGCACATTACTGCCAGTTACCAAACTAACCAAACTGACTATGGCTGCAGCTTTTGTTTGCAAGTTTGTTTGAAACCTATATGATCATCTCACCTGATGAACTGACTGGGTGAGTACAATGTTTACAGGCAGGGATTCATGTTCAATCATGTTCAAAACTATGAAATGCAATTGTGCTTAATAACCGGATCAATAATCTGAATTTTAAAGCTCCCCTTCTCTGCCTCTTTTATTATAGTCTGTCACTCTCCAGTGTTTACTTTACAGTAATGGAGATGCATAAAAATAAAGTAAAATAAAATATCATATATAACATGGTGTATAAACTTTACAACAATGAGCGCAGTGAGGAAATACTACGTATTTTTTTTATTTTTTATTTCATAAGTCTGTAATTCGGCCTCACGCTGGAGAGCTACTGTAAGACAGGCGCTCGACTGGAAAGACAGGCAGGATGAACAAGACGTGTCCGTAGAGATATGCCTCAGAAATATTTAATACTTCAACGGCAAGAACAATCAATATGTTTCTACAGAAGAGATTCCAGCAGACGGGTTTGCATAGATACTGTAAGCCTCAAACTGATCCTGCTCACCCAGTTAAACGGTCGGCTGTTTAATGAGGTTGAAGCAACAATGTAGCGGGCACGAGGAATGAAATCAACACTTCACTGTGTATATTTTCTCCCTGAACAATGTTTTTTTTGAGCCTTTGTCTCTGTGGATTTTGCAAAATAAAAACACTCTGGTTATATAAGGAAGTATACAGTAATATGGGTCTTTTTGCCAACCAAGCACAATTTTACCCGAATGTAAATAAAATATAATTAAGCTGTTGCAATGCCTGTCTTTTGCTTTGCTAAGGATATTTGGCAGTACATTGAATGTGCAGTGAAACCTACTTACATCTTTCGTCTCTCTTTGATTTTACAACACTCAAATTAAGCTTTAATGCCAAAGATTAAATGCAGTCGTATACCTTTTTGTAAATGATAGGAGCCTTGACTGAAGCCAGTCTTTGCACTCCAGCCTGTCTAATGAAGCTCTTCTGGTTCAAATTTTGAGAACCACAAATTAAATCAAATAAATACAAAAGTACATCATGTGGATGTGAAGTAAAAAGAAACGTCACTGCTTTGGTGATCATCCAGCCTCTTTATCACTCTGCGGCTGACAGTTATTGTTAATGGAGTGGGGCCGTTCAGGGTCTGAGAGTGTGTCTCTGCTGAGTCGAGATCAGCAGTTAACCTTCGTTAACCTGTCGACAGTGAAGTGACTTTCCTCATGTGGCCGACCTCTTCATCTCCCGCCACAACACTCGAGGTTAGTTAATAAAATTCTCCACGGGGACTTGAAGGCAGGTTTGATAACCGATACCAGGTCAGCGCAGAAAAAGATAGTGTTAACAGGACAAAACTGTGAGCGGGAAGGTGATGAAGATGACTGGGAGGAAAAGGGAGAAACAATTTGAGAAAAGGTTCATCCGTTTTTATCACATTTTTAAAGATAAATTCATTGCTTGCTTTTCCCAAATGGGGTAGCCTGAGGGGCAAAGAATTAATGCCCGGAGTCCGGGAGGAGGATGCTCGGCCGTAAATATTTATGTGCTGTGTGGATTCTTCCATGCAAAATGCAACAGGAACGCCTCGCTGCGATGTTGCTGTTGTGTACGAGTTGCTTCTCAGCACGACAAAAGCACAAAATACTCGTTAATTTAGCTAAAAATAATATTTATTTAATCATAATGAACATTTTGGAAAAAGAAACCATGCTCTCGTCGTTATTCTTTTATTTATACTTTTATTAAAACATCATTGGCCTCCAACAAGTAAAGAATGTACATAATGATAATAATAATGATAATAATAAACTGAATAACATCAGAAAAAGTATTTTCTGTTTGTATGTTATTGTATTTATCTTTTTATATTTTGTCAATTCTACAGTGAGGCGTTCTCTGGACTCTGATCTCTGCATTCTCTGACTTCAAGGCTTTAGCTAGTTTTAGAGGAATGTACAGTACAAGAAACAAAAAGTATCTTACCCCCGTTGTATTGTTTTTTTCTTCTTCTTCTTCTTCTCACATCTCTAAATATTTTGTCTCATTTGCAATTCATCACACACATCAACCACTCACATCTGTTCCAAAAACTATTTGAAATAAACCTCCCGTGGCGAACACGTACTGTACGCTTGCAGGCATACATACTCTATAGACTAGTGTGCGTGCACGTAGACACACACACACACACGCACAGTGAAACACACGCTTTGATGCCTGCAGTGGATGGTGTAGGTGCTGAGCTCCGGTGCTTTAATGGGACTGACCGAGGCGGCAGCTTCCTTCCCCAGCAGAGCCAAACACTGGAAGGGAAAAGCATTCGTCTGCCGCCAGGCTTCCTCCACACGGCACAGTTAGACCCCCATGACTGACCCGTGTCACTCTCTGCTCCTCCTCTCTGTCAGCGCTTCACGCTGAGTGGTTTGTCCTTTGGTGCTGGAATACAAAGGAAATGCCACACTGTCGAAAAAGTGACCTTAAAAAATACAAGATACTCACCAAGGCGAGGGACCAACTGTCCATTTTACACAACATAATGTCACCGGGCTGCGCAGTGTGGAGATTGTCTCTTAATAAAAGTTTGAACTTTTTAAAACTTTTGAAACAATTAAAAACACAACAGCACGATAAAAACCTTTTTCGACTTTGATTTCTAAAGTTTGCACACTGCACTCAGAGTCAAGTGTAGGTTTACAGTACGTTCTGACAGGCAGGTGATGCTGAAAATCTCTTTTATGGTTTCACAGCAGTTCATGTGGGCTTGACAAGAGCAGAATATCATCCTGTCATGCAGCTGATTTCTCTATCTACTTCCACTCCTGGAGCTTTCATAAAAAAAGAAGCAGTCAGTTTTCTAACGGGTCCAGCGCTGGCGGTCATGTGTCAATGACGTCCTGTGCCGGCGAAGGTTCATGTGGCAAACTGGTGGCGTTGGGCAGCGGCTGCGTGTGGCTGACAGAGTTCTGCTGCAGCTCTAGCGCCATGGCGTTCTGTGGATGGGGGAACTCCTTCACCTGTCTGCGGTACTCCAGGAAGGTGGACGCCTTGGTGGCGATCGCCACCACGTTCTTTCCGACAAAGATGGTGGAAACGCGGCTGTCCTGAAACAGCACCATATTTACACCACGTATGAGGATGGTGACCACGTTTATGGTGACCAGGCTAAGAACCGGGTACAGCATCATCTTCTGGGGGGACATGTGCTCCCCCTGCATGCTGATTTCACTGAGCGACACGCAAGGCAGGATGAGCAGCAGGATGTAGCAGTAGAAGAACATCAGGCCCTCGGCCCAGATGGGCAGGCCTGTCCGTTGGGGTTCCCACAGGTTTGCTTGGATATCCAGCAGGTCCAGCAGGTCCAGAGCCACCCAGAATAGACGACTCCTCATGTCCTCCTTCTTCCGGAAAGTTCTCACATATTCCATACTATCCAGAGCCACGAGAACCAAATATAAGCCTGGTACACACACAGATAATAGTAACGTCAAAGCCTTCCGGGCCACCGTCTCCAAACTCTTCCTGTCTGCCTTGCAATTCTGGAACACAAAGTAGAGCTTGATCTCCAGAACAAAGATGTACAGAAACCAGAGGATCATGGCGTATCCTCGCCGGGCGGTGCGCACCTCGGCGCCGACCCACACCGCCACATATCGCAGCACTATGAGGAAGCATACGTCCCCAACCAGCACTATAATGCACACACCGATCTTTCTGGGACCCTGGTTCTGCTCCACCAGGTAGGCGTCCATGAAGGCCATGCTGGTCATGATGACGATTGTGGTCAGGCACACGTGGCGTTTGTCTGGGGGCGGCAACACCATGGCGAGGGCACCTGCTGGCTCTCACTCTCTGTCCCCAGCTTTCAAAAGGTAACCGCGGCACTGTGTCCACTCCAAACCTTTTACGGTTGGAGAGAAGAAAAAAAAAATTATATTTAAGGTGCTCTGACAGCTGCAGTGTGCACAGGAGCAAATGTCCAGCTCGTGTGTCCAATATTAAAATAATACTATAAGTCACGGCACTAATAGTCCATAGAGGAGGGCGGTTATTGCAGTGTAGAAGCAGAGCGGTATGTGGAGTCAGCGGAGATATGCTGGCTGCTGATTGCTCTCAGACCATGTGAAAACAGGAACATCACCTCGTTACTCAGCGCACTTCCATTGATCCGCCTCTGCCCGTGAGCAGCAGCTACACCGAGGGCTCTACAGCTGACACACCATGACTGATAGTAATCCACACGCAGTCAAATGGAGAATACTCGGGCAAGCGGGCTCGATCTAAAGGACATGTGATGGGATTACGGGACACGGTGCTGCAGTGTAGCAGTGTTTATGTAGGTGTTTATTTTTACATGAGACAGTACAGGAAGCGGTGGCGGTGGTTGTCTGTGCACCCGTGCTGCAGCTCAGCATGTGCGAGGAATTCCTCTTTGGATACTCCTGTAGATGGTGGTGCAGTGTGTGTGGCTCCTTGCAATCCTGCAGTGTGTGTGTAGGGAAATGGAGGAGAGAGAGGAGAGGAGTCTGCAGTGGCCAGAGGCCCCCAGCCGCCATAAATCAAAGAAGACAGCAGGTCAACGGCCCATGAGGCCTTGCGTCCGACGCTGGCTTCCCTGGGGGGAGGCTCTTACACCGGGCTGAAGATCCATCCTTCCCCCCTCCTCTTGCCACGTGCCAGCCTCTCCACAGCCTAGAAGAGGGAGAAATAAAGAGGAGAAGAGGGGGGAGGGCAGAGGAGGAGAAGGAGAAAGAAACCTGTCAGCACTACTGGGCCATATAACACAGTTTTCATTGCCAACGGCCCTCCACATATGAGGAGCCAAGTAATGTGTCAGCTTGGCTCAAATATAGCCTGTTTCACTATTGATAGGGCAGAACATATTGCACATTGTACAGTACTACTGCGTCAGGATGTCATTACCTCTCTATTGTCTGTGATGTGTCACACGGCAGCTGGATGCATGGCTTAATATGCTCCAGCGGTAATGTTATTGTATTCAGCACATTCGGTGCCATAGCACTCAGTAGTTTAATTTTGGAAGTTAAATTAATAGAGGATTTATGACAAGGAATTGTAGAAACCAATTTTAAAGTATAGCCTCATATAGTCGCTAACTGCTCTGCACCTCTTCTGCATTACTTGGCACTACGTTTTCTTCTTGGACGGCGGTGAATGGGGGAGGGAGGGACCCACAAAGAGTTCATCTCCTGCACGTCTTTTTATACGGTGGTTTATACTTCTGTGCTGCTGTATTTATGCAGTTTATATTTTGTCGTATCAGAAATGAATTCGTGTTTAATCTCTATCAGATCACGCAGATGACACTTTTTCTATCTTCCTCTGGAATCGAGTGGAAGCGTCCAGTTTCCACCGCCAGAGGCGAGATATCACATCCGAGCTGGGCACAAACAAACCTCTGTGCTCCAGATAGGCTGAGGCTGACATAGTGCTCCGGATGATAAATACCCTTAATCAGACTTTACGTTCTTAATTTTGTTTTATTATGTTTTAATTTGACCAACACCACTATAATATAGAACCACATACTCCAGGTTTTTGCGGCCTCTTTGTGCACTGATAAAAACAGGACATAGCTCTGTTCTGGACTGTTTCACATTTTGTTTGCTAACAGTAACCCCAGACGCCTGCACCATCATCTAAAATATAAGAACAAGAGACTGTGTGTAGCTTTTATAACCGAGATCCCCACGTGCTGTAGCTTGACCTTATTAAGGACAGCTCCTCGTGTCCTACCTGCAGTGTCTGATAAGACTTTTATTCCTTATTTTTTTGCAAAGGTAAGATCTGGAGTAAATCATAAATATTTTTTATTTTTTTAGACTCTCCCTTCTTGTACCGTATATTGATGATAATAATATTCCTGATGTTTTGTGATTGTTTCAGTTACAGCTACATTTTTTTTTTTTTTGCTGAATGATGTTTCAATGTGTTTCTGCTTCAACCTGTTTAGTATTCCAGCTGATGTGTGAGTTGAGGCATGTGACGGCTTGGGTCAGGCGGGGCCTCTCGAACAGCCCAGGCGGACGTTTACAGCGCTTTACAGAAAAAAAAAAAAAATGTAAAAAACTACCAAAAACTGTACAGATGTCGAGCGCTTAACTTGCCAGCAGGAGCCCACCTTGTGCACTGGCCTCATCCATAAATAACACAGCGTGTCTAAATATTAGCATATAGAGGAAACAAGGCTGGATAAAAGAAAGTGAAATGTGTTAATTGAGCAGAAATGTCTTCCTCTGTTCGGGTTTGGTGAACTTCAGCAGAAACTAGAATTTATCTGTCGCTCTGCTCTGCCGTTTATTTCTGTCTGCTCCTCCTGTCACTGGATCCTTCGAGCAGAACACAAATAAATCACATTAGTTTCTCTGTCAGCTGAGGTACGTTTCATATCAAGATGACTGTATCATTCAGAGAATGGACTGGCAGCACTCCAGTAACCAGAGTTTGACGTTTGGCTAAAGCAAGCGACCATGAAAGTTCTGTCTCTGCATTATGTAGCCATCCCCAAATCTCACAAAGAGTACAATGAGAGGAATTTGAGCTGACACGCAGAACCAGACAGGAATAAATATAATACTTTAGTCTAACTCTCAGGGTTATACCTGACCCGTAGGTTTGCCACATCTCAATGTGATAAAAAGAAAACTGACAAGTTAAAAAGCCTGCAGTGTGTCTAAACATTAAATATCGATCTCTAAAGGGCACTCCAGTGAGTTAGTATTGCTTTTCCATAAAGATGGGGGGACCTACAAGAGACAGATTTAAAGAAGGGTTAAAACGCAGACTGTGAACCTCAGTATCCTCGCTTAGATTCTGGCTGGGGACCTTTTATGGAAGTCATTCCCTCTTTTTTTTTCTCCCCCCTCATTTCCTATCATCTCTCTACTATCACCACCTAATAAAGGCAGAAAATGATGATGACATCTGGGTTATTTTCAGAGCGAACACTTTGATTTAACTGTTTTCACAGGCTGAATAATACCCTCCATGACAATTAATTTGATGTATAAAGTTGGTGAACTGCCTCTTTAACTTCCAGATTAGGGTATTTATAGTTTTACATTTTATAGGCTGGAACTAATGGCTTCAACAATGGTCAATAAGTAATTTATTCATATTTAATAGTCTAGAATTTGTCAGCTGTGATTGGCTCCAGCCCCCCCACAACCTTTTAAGAATAGATGGTAGATAATAAATGGAGATCAGTTATAAATCAGAATAAGGACAAATATAATGCGGCCACATTGTGAAAAATCTTATTTATTGGATGATCTATTTCTATTCAGTAATAACTACAGTCACGCATGTCAATAAGTTGTTTTAAAAAAAATTATAAATATGCTGATTAGATCTTCATTAGATGAGGTAATTAATGCCATTCTAACATCTGTATAAAATATCAGCAGCTGGAGCTGCTAGCTGCTTAGCTTAGCTTAGAAGAAATAAGTTAAAAAAAAAGCTAGCCTTGCTCTGTCCGAGGACGATAAAATCGCTTTAAAATGGTCTAAAAATGGCAATTTGCTGAGGGGTTACGTCCTGGAAAATTTCCTGGGTGGAAGCTGAGACTCTGGAAAGACACTGATCACAGCCAAGAGATAATCTGACCCCTAATCACCTATAAAATGTAGAAAACATAGAACCTGTTAACCTGTAAATGATTAGTGAGGTGCTGGTTGGATGATTTTGTTACCTTTGGACTGAGCTAAGCTTCCCCACTGTTTTCATGCTAAACTAACCAGCTGCTGGCTTCAGCTACATATTTCCCACACAGACATGAGTGTGGTATTGATCTTTTTATCTAACTCTTGGCCTTTTGTAAAGAGTACTTTATTAGAAAGTGATACCAAGGTTGAAGAGAACATCAGTAACAAAAGAAATGTCATAAATATGTCATTAACAGTGTTTCTAACAGAAACTGAAGGCCAGATCTTAAATCTATCCCCGTGCCATTTACTCATAATTTTCGCAAACAACTGCAAACCTTTTAGTGACATTGATTTGATTCTTATTAAAAAGCCGGTCTGGAATGCATTACAAATTGTTCAACCACTGTATTTGCCTTTCTTAATCAAACACTCCCGCTCTGACTAACTCAGCTCTTGATATGAGAGATTCAAGTATGCGATAAATAAACATGAGTTTGTTTTCTGCACTGTGTGAAATCACCAAAGCAAAATGGGCTTTTGAGCTTTTTTTTTATGAATGAGATCCAAAAGATCGTGGAGAGGTTATTTTTCATCAGAAAATACCGCCCTTGAAGAACATGAATTGTATGTACATCGTGCACCCATGAATGATACAAGGAAGGAAAAAAAAAAAAACCCATCAGAGCTTTAATGGCTCCCTGTAAACTGTTAAATAGATGCGCTGTGCTCGGTCATCGTGACATATCCTCATGTAGCCAAGAAGGAAAACAACACGCTGCATCTACGAACATCTCGGATCAAATCCTGCCGACAGAAGCTCGGTGTTTAAGGAGAGCGCGGCGCCAGAACGAGCCTCATTTGTAATCCAAGCATGACTTTGAATGTTTAAAACCCATTATGTAGAACAGGGTCTAAGTAAGAGATTAAATTCATAAGATGGTGATTAATTGACTGATTAGCAGAATGCTGGGGATCATTAACATGCTATAAGGAAGGCTGCTCCCACATATACAGTCATCACATCATCATTTAAATGCCATTAATTATCAAAAAAAAAAAAAAAAGAGATGAGATTGTTTCCCTAATGAACGGATTACAGCCGCCATGATAATATGAGAGTTCTGAGTTGGATGGTTTGAACCTCTCTGGAGTTAAGACCTCGTCTGCGAAACATGGCTCCCAAGTTGTTATTGGTGCGATTTGGTGCCCTACGAAACAGGAAGCTGATGAATTTTGACAGTAATGGATGATTATTAATCCATCTGTCATGTACTGTAGAAAAGTGCCTTTGTCTGTGTGAAATGATGACAGAAGCTCTCTTTTGCATATTCTGTTCAGCATTTATAATGTATAACTCGAAGCTGGAGATTAGCCCTGGGTGTCTTCACAGAAATAGAATAAATAAGGAAAGAAATGTCCATCGATATGAGATTAGACAGCTCCGATGACTATCATTTCACATCTTTACTTGACTTCTTCTTTTTTCCCCCCCGTGAGGCTGTGAGACTGTGACGCTGTGTGCTGCGCTCTGTATGTTTCAGCTTTGCTTATATGCTTCAATTACAGCGCATTAATTATGGTGCACTATAAATAGGCAACATGGAGGGCTGCGATGTGGCAGTACAACATTTCTTCGCAGAGGGAGGCTATTATAGTGTCTGTGGTCCAGGCCATTATCTCTCTAAACAGCCAGAGCTTCCTTGTCAGGCAGTTTTATTAACAGTTAGCCTCCCTGACTGCCCACAGGCCTCCACATGGATCACAACAAGGACAAAGGTTAGGGCAGACAGTGGCATTACTGCTAGTTTTACTGTTTGTTTTGCCAATTGTTGTAAAAATGTCTGTTTAGGCCAAAGAACAAGACATTTAGTACAAATGGAAGAACAGGATGCTTCGACTCTATCGTGGGGAAAAAAAAAAAAAAGATCAAATGAAAAGTCGTTTCCAGGTGCTGCTTTTGAATCTACGCAAAACGCTCTCCTTTCAAGCACTGACTCAACATAATTAGCCACATTCTGTCCATTGATGTTTGTCTCTTTTGACACAGAGCTTCAGGAAAGTGAAGCCTGCCGAGTATGAAGACGCTCCTCTTTTAACGCTGAGATATTCTGACACTCCACATGCCGGGTGAGGACTGTGAGCTTTCACTTGTTTACAGCAGCGAGATCATTTCATCCTGCAACTGTGGATTATGTGCTCTGTTACCTGTAGGCTTCAAAGAAGACTGAGATGTTTATGCTTTTTGGGGGGGAGCCGCATTGATATGCATTAAATGTATCGTAATACTCCACGTTTCTGCTCTCCTCCCTCCTAGCCTTGACGTCCCCCCGAGGATGATCAAATGTTTACGTCAATGTCAGCCACGCTGCCGCGGCACGGCGCAGGTCTCCAGAGCGACCCGTTTTGTCCGATATTTATGTCAGGTTGTCTTCATTAGGGCCAGAATGAGACCCATATGTCGTCTTGGCCGCCAGCCATCTCCATCATCTCAGCAGGTGTTCTGCGCCGTCCTTTGTGTTACAGTCAGTGCTCGGCTAGTTTTGGGAGAGGTGGCAGATTGCTTTGAATTTGCCCAGTACACTGAGTACAGCTCAGCACGGCTCTCACACGTGTTATGCACAAATATGCACATGTAGGGATGCTCTTACACACACTTCCCTTGCCTCATAGGTTGCTGACAGGATGCCAGTCCGCTGGCCACGTCTTTATCTCGTCTTTCACTGCCTGATAACAATCTGCAACCACACATGGATCATATACATCCTGTTCTCATTATAACATAGCATGGTGTTATATCCCCAGATCCCTGAGCACATGTTAGGAAGTGTCTCCGATGACCGAACCGACTATATCCAAAGACGTCAGCTTGATTCCCCCAGTCACACTGATGAATGTGTGTGACACACAGACGCTCTGCACATTTCCTTAACGTATTAAAAGCTCCAGACTCAGCTGCCCTCGTAGGACTCGGGCTCGTCTGCGATGCATTATTCACAGTAGTGTATCTAATGAAACGCTGCGATGGATGTGTTGAAATTCTAACCACGTCTGCTTTTACGCATTTTTGTTGTCATTATTTTTGACTGCTTTGGTCCTGCTTTCCACCTATTTCGTGCAATTCAAAGGCACACATCACTTAGTCTCAACACAATACACGAGGTCTCTGTGTTACTTGCTGCTCTTAGATTCCCATTCTCTTGTTTTCTTGTTATCCCCGCATAATATGCTTGTAATTGCTTATGAGGTTTCACCGGGTTAGAATACTGAGGAGGATCTGAAACCAAGAGTGTTTTGTAACAGTGGCTAAGCTCATTTTTATCACCCATTATGGTCGATTAAGGCTGATCCTCACTCTCCTTTGCCATGTCATGTTGTGCATGTATGTGTGTGTATGTGTGTTAAGCATTCATGGTTAATTTCAGCACATAACCGTAGCTAACCCAATCTGTATTTGGGCTGCCTGCGCTTTTAAAGAGCTGTGGGTGTTGATCAAACGCTGCCGAATTCAAACGAGCCTCAGACGACAAAGGACAGATAGATGCTATGCAGTGTAGGCTGCCATAATAGGCATTGTATAGGGTTAGATGTTGAAAGCGGCTCAAAAGTGCTTTCCTCTAACTTGGCCCTGAGCGGCAGAGACAGGGGGCTTTTCAACATGACAGACGTGTCTTTTTCTCCCCTGCCAACTCTCAAACGGCCATAATGTGCACAGCGTCAATCAAAGTGTATTCTTTATTCACAAAGCTGGGGAGAGGATCAAAGGCACCATGCCACAGTGAGTCACCATCAAAGTGAGGAGCAGCCCTCTGACATCCCACCCGGCAGTTACTCACTGACACAGGGGGGGGGGGGCGCGAAGATGACTAGTTGCCCAACGTGCACGCATGAGAGGAGACACTACCGTCCAAAAAAAAAAAAAAAAAAAAAAAAGATGCTGTTTAAGTGGCTGCAGCTCAGAGAAGTTCAACCTTTGGTTTAATAAGCGTGTAATTTCTATTTTCTACAAACGTGCACTTCGGAAGAGGCTGCTATCAAAAAGAATCAAGTCAAGACGTTGAGCTCATGACGACACTGAGAGAGAGCCGGCGTTGCCAGCTCCTGTAACTCAATGCAATCTCTTCTTTCATCCCCGAAAAACTGAATCCTGGGGTTTACCATCAATATTCAACGTTCTGAACATCGCAGAGTATCTGCACCACTTGCTATTAGACATTGAACCCTTGATGATTTTATCAAAGGTGAATCATGCTTTATTAAGTTAGCATTCATAAAACTATAGTCCCCCTTTAGATATTGAGTGAGTTCCACCCACGCTCTAACCTCCGCTGTCTAAAAAATGTGAACCGTTCCCGTCTGTTGGCTCTGCCACTTTCCTGGCCTCGGTCTAAACCGGTGACATTTAACCCAGTATTACAAATGACCATAATGCTCCATTCAAAAATATCAAATACTCTCAGGACAAAAACAGAGTGAATTGCACAACATGCTCCCGAGCAAGGTCGCATTACAGAGTTGGATATTTGTTAATTTTTATTAAAAATGCCAGCATGATTTTGAATGAGGTTTTCTTGCTTTCTTCTTCAGCACCCAGGATACTTCTCTCTGCCTTGTGTCAGTAAATGTGAACAATCATACGAAATCTAAACAGTGTCATTACAAACTTACAGGAACAGAAGAAGTTACACTGGGAATAAAAAAGTGTAAATAATAATGACGGCTCAAATTAATTGATTCGTAGCGATGTGTGGCCGACAGAACGAGCTGTAAACACAGCGCTGACATTTTAAAGATAAAAATATGACAGCAAACCGTTGCCCTTTTCCACCTCCAGCAGACATTTAGCAACATTAGCATTCATCTTAAGATGCACTGTCCTCTTACTTCTTTCTTTTAGTTTCCACCAACTCCTGACAGAAATATCTGGTTTCTTTAGCTGCTTATCGCTCCACTGTGTTCACCAGCTCCCCGCAAACTGTGTCTGCCTGCTGTTTTGGTGTTGGACAGGTATTGTACAGTGGGTTTATTAGACCTTCTGTCTCTTTGTGCTAAAAACAGCTGCCCGCTGAGGCTGGAAACGACGCTGAAGCGAGCGGTGAGTATAAAAAAAACCCCCACAGTAAAGTTGCGGGCCATAAAACCAAAACAATGAGCTAGAAGACACTAAAACACGAGTGTCTGCGCTGGGAGGAAACTGCAGAGTTGCTGATTTTTCTCTGTGGATTCATATAGGCAACCCTTTTCATGTCATTTGAGACACTGTTCATATAAAAATATTGATCATGGCGGCTTTAAAGATAGAAAACATTATGTTCTGCCAATACGTGACGTCTGAAATGATGGACGGTTTTGCTACAGACTGTGAAGACCTCCTTTTTGCCATTGTTTAAGAGGACAAAATAAAATAAAACCCAGAGAGGACTGGGGGAACACTGCCACTGCTGCTGTCTGTGTGAACCTGATACTATAAAGGGAAACCCCATTCAATTTAAGAATTATTGCCGGTTACACCTGTGATCTCGGACATTTCAGTTGACCTGCAAAATCCACTTTAATACCCAAGTGTGCTTTAGCCTCTAATGCCGCTGTCAGCTCCGATCAACGAAACATAACCTCACCCCCTGGAAATAACCCCTCATTTTCTCTCGCTTTTATCAAACTTCCCAGATTGCAGTCAGTGAAGCAAGACTGCATATAAATCCCAGCTGCTTTGTCCTCAGCTTTTTGGTTTTTAAGACTTAAACTTTAGCAATAACAATTAGGAATTCCTGAATAATTAAGTAGAGTTCTCCTTTTAATCCCTTCTGTGGAAAAAAAACAAAAAAAAAAACACACCTTCCGGCACATACAGTAACTACCCTCACCCCTCACACTGATAATTGGATTGTCCCCTCAAGTGATTGTTGGACGCCCCCTTTAATTTTTTAAATTGAGAGCCACAAAGGAGCATAAAGTGCCGCAGTGATTACCATTACCCCTCACCTCCACACACACACACACACACACACACAGATAAACATCTCTGGCATGGCATTGATGCTGTACCATGGTAACACACTGTTACACACTCCTCTGGCTTTTAATTCTCCCGTGCACCAGTGGAAGAGTTTAACAAGCATATTGATTTGCCCATGCGACACTAGCGCTCATATTCATTTCTCTAATGATAATTTGGGTGTGCGATCACCCAGGGACAGAAGTGATTTTTATCCAGCGGTTTTACAGGGAGATCCATTTAATCTTTGTGTCAATAACCCACTCCTGCCCCCCTTCCTACTCTCCTAAGCCTGCTCTTTTGCCATGGCTTGCAATTCCTCCTCCTGTGTTCACTGTCGCCATTTCTAATCTGGCCACCCTGAGGGAGGTGGCTTCCATACCTCATTCCGGTCACGCTTCCTTTCTGTTTGCTTTCAGTTGCACTTGGGGATAAAATGACTTCTCAAAGACATCGGAACCCTCACAGGACCTGCTCAGTATTTATCATTTTTTGTATGGCGTTAAAGCAGCTATGCAATAATGGCTGAAAATGCAGCAGATCCTCTGAGCTTTGCCACTAAATCGCACTTTGTTTTCTATCTCAATTAAACACCCACACTCACACGCCCCGCTGCCCCCATTAGTTAGCATAAAACAGATGCACACTGGCAGGTAAAAGGTGCAAGACTAGTCACCTTCATGCGTGTCCGCTGAGAGAAAAGTAAAGTAAGAGGGGAGGAAAGGAGGAAGGAGATGAAACGGAGGGAAAGAGAGCAAGGGTTGCTGGTCCACGTGATTGAATAAAAGGCAAAAGAGATGCGATACAGAGAGGATTTGAAGTGCTGCTAATGAGCTGGGAGTTAAAACGGATAGCTTTGCAGAGGAAACAGACTTAAATAGTACCAGCCAGGGATTTATGATGAGGCAAAAAGATGTCGTTCTCAACAAGTCATTTCATCTCACATTCAGCCTTAAAAACTTATTTTCCATGAAGCAAGTGAAAAACAATCTATTGATAGTGTGAGAAATGTTCCGCCGTTTTAAGGATGATAGGTTTTTAAAACCAAGTACACGATCATTTACCTCAAGTAGAGATGTTTGGCGGCGAATGAGGATCGCTGTCAGATTCCGCGCGTGTGCTTTCTGTTACGTGAAAGCGAAACCGGGGTATTTGACAAAACGCTGCAAAACTTTGAATGTGTCTCGCGGGCACGGCGGTTGCTGCAGGCGACACCTGCTTTGTATGATAATGAAATGGAAAACAATATTTCACTCAGGATTAGACAATTGTTTGCCGTGCGACTCGCTGAGGAGTGTCGAATTTCTTGGCAACCGCTTCTGCGGAGGTGTGGTTGGTTATGACTAAAGTTTAGAAGTGCTGTGCACCTCTGA
The DNA here is from genome assembly GCA_028641955.1 of Protonibea diacanthus. Taxonomy (NCBI): domain Eukaryota; kingdom Metazoa; phylum Chordata; class Actinopteri; family Sciaenidae; genus Protonibea; species Protonibea diacanthus. The sequence continues at coordinate 17,836,632 of CM053992.1, forward strand.
AAGAGCCATTCATGAAATTTATATTCACTCTCTGTGGAGTTCAAGTGAGTATATAAATTGCAAAAAACAAACAAACAAAATAATTATACAACTGTGATTTGACTTCTGGTTGTTGCTCACACGAGTGTTGCCTACTCAAGCTTTACTCACAGTTATTGGCTGCGTCATTGTGGCCAGTCTGTGGTAGCTTTTGGTGGGCTGTTGTGAATCTGTGTGCAGTTTTTAAATGGGTAATTGATATTGATGGGATACTTTGGCTGTGCGTTGCAGTTCTGAGACTGTAGCTGTTTGCAGCTCTTGCAGCACTGCTGGGAATACAATACTTGAACAAATGTAACCAAATACTAATTGCTGCCCCCACAGACCCGGCAAACAAAACAAACCAGTGGCTAGCGAAAAGAGACAACACATAAATAATACAAGTTTGGATTAAGTGGCTAGTATTCCTCCTCTTGTGGTGGACGATAGCATTCTTACTCCTTCTTTAGCTCCCACATCAAACCCACAAAGTTGAACTCCCCTTAAATTCCTGGTAAAACAACAAACAAACCGATCTGACTAGAGTGTCAAAGTAAAGCAGCATTGATGGGATTAGCAGCCTTATTGTAATTTCAAAATAAAATCTCTTTGCAAACATGATATGTACTGTGTGAGTAAAGCTTAAAGCCCCTACAAACTGCTTCATCAGTTCATAAGAACATGCTCGGAAATCCTCTAATCCTTATTTACTATGAAGGGAACTATATTTGCTATCTGTCTTATTTGAATGTCCAGATTCTATGTGTGAAATTGACGCACCATATGGTGAAATGAAATCCACCCGGACCGGAGCAAAACAGCTCACTGCATGGACTGACGTATGCAGCAAATGTTGATGTTACCAAACATCTGAAATCTTAATTTAGTCCCTCAAATATGATTTATATTGATTATTATTCTATCTGTTGACTCTTCATCACATAGAAATCAGTGAAGGAGTGAACTAAGGATTTAATTTAATCCTCTGTGCTTTCGTGAAGAATTTTATTCCTCAATGATCATTTCAGTTAGCTGAGAGAGTCCAAGAGGTCTTACGCTAAAATGTTTATTGAAGCTTGGCCAAGGCGAATGGATGGAGGATTTATCAATGCACTTGTCATGACACGATGCCGCCTTGGTCCGGAAGAAGCTGTCCTCTCTGACTCGTCTGTGACACAACTACGATGTCCCTAAATGACCATTAGTCTACAAGGAAATATGTTTACCCTTAGTGCTCTGACACTGTCTCTGACTCCGTAGAGGCTCCTTCGTGGGGGTGAGACAGCACTATCCTCTGACCTCGGTTAGCACGGTAATGATCTGAATGGTGCCTGCTTGTGTAGTGACTCTTGTTTGCTAGAAGAGGCACATGCCGGATCTCCTTCTTAACCTGGGTGGATGTGTAATCAGCCAAATGTGTGGAGGCTTTACGTATAGTTAGTATGGACTGGTTGCGCAGCAAACATTGGTCTTGATAACAGCAACCGTCGGCTCAGTTCCATTAAGTATCCCAGTCACTCCCCTAAGTGGAATGCAGCAATCATTAACACACCTGTGAGCTGCTGTGTGACCAGTCCATTCATAACAAAACCAACTAAACTTATGAAATTTAAAATGTCATGCTTGGACCATTTTGAAAAATGTAGTAGTTTAAGCTACTATCTTTTCTTAAGACAGTTCATGCCATCCATAATAACTCAAAAGCAATAAGGTGACTCCTAAATTTGGCAAACTGCGAGTTTCCTGGCACCAGTGCTGCCAGACAGTAGTTACAGCGTTAGCTGGTGTTACAAAGTGGTGACCTGTGATGGGCGTGTGTCAAGATATTCATCCATAATAGACATTTAGTGACAATTAGGGGCGATGCATCTCATTTTGTCACATCTAAAGCGGACGATCGCTTTATGGAGTCAATAAAATGGCTGACTTGCATTAATTAATTTTAATGGCGCAAGTAATTTATTTAACAATTTAAATTTCACTCATTTAATTTGTCTTATTTCATATAATTTATTAATTCCACTTGGGGGAAATTCAATTTATAGACTCTTGCTAATTTGTCCTGTTGAGTAAAAGAAGAACCAAGGGCTTTGTCAAGTACATCAAGCACCATTGACATCCACTTGATGATAATAGCCTGTTCCGCTGCTCTTAATGCAGCCGTCTTCTTATCAATTAGGAAAATCTGAAGGCAGGCATCAAAGAAATGACATTAACATCAGGTTGTCTGATGTAAACAGGCCTACAGAGGCCCCCAAGCAGATGGGGCGCACTAATAAACTTCTGTTATGTCATGCTCTTCAAACAATGCTACGCACTAATTTGCAAACAATCAACGATGCAGAGAAGTCATTAAGATAAGCAATTAGATTCTGAGGTAATAATTAATGTGACGGCAACATTTAGGAGTTGAAATACAGAGAGGAATGTGCAAAAATCATTTTTGCACATTTGTAAAAATGTGTGTTACGTGTCGGTTTATTTCATGGGATTTATGTGTTGCTGAATTTACAGCCTCTGTTTATCAGAAAGGAATTAAAGGCACAGTCATCTTTTGTCTTGAGGCTCGAGGATGGTGATGAGTGCCAAGGCATCTGTCGCTGCTGTATTGATCTGACTATATGTAACAATATGCTGCCATGTAAACATTTAATAATGTGCATCAAGGGGATGAAAAATTCACTGCAGTACTTCATGCGCAGCATGTTGTACAGTCAGTTCAAGCACCTATGAAGCATTTTTTTTATTTATTTTTCACCACAGGGAGAAATCAGCAGTATATCCATCTATTAAATCATCTATACATCCACCTTATATATCATGTCAGATGGTTAAAGCCAAGCTCCGTGGCTGTGATGTGAAACAAAGCAGTTCCTCAAACGGCCACTTGAGGCTGGCTACAGAATGAGTCACTCTCCATAAGTCCCCATGTTAAAAACTTCACAGCAGAAATAAACATGTTTACAGCCTGGTACAAAAAACAGTTTTGGTCTCTATAGCTAATTTCCCCGTTCATGACAGCTGTACCGAGGGTGAATTTTTATAGAACTCGTCTGTTCGAATTATATTAAGGCTTAAAGTTATGCATAATTAACAGTGTGGCAGCTTTGATTGACAGGTGGGTGCCATTACAGGCTACTTGTTTGAACAGCAGGCTTCATTCAGCCCGCCTTGGGTCCACCGACAATCCACACGTCTTAGCCATTTTTAGATTAGCGGGGAGGCGACAGCGGCAGATGTCGACAGCCAGAGCTGCCACGCTCTGAGTTTCACGACAGCTCCCTTAGAAATCTGTGTGTGATGTCACGGACACAGCGTCAATATTTGTGCTGTCTATGATCAAAGCGCAGGGCTCTAGTTTCAGAGAAGACACTGCAGTTATTTCGACTGTCAGGGTTGACTTCTATTTTACTACCGGCCAGCTGACAACCCCCTCAGCTGCACCAAAAAGAACCAGGAACTGTTAATGAGTTTACTACCTCTGTTTGCTGATCATGCAGGAAGTCGTGAAGGTACAGTTGTGCATGCGTGTGTGTGTGTTTCATGTGGCTTAATCATCTTTGAAGGTCAAATAAATCTACTTGGTGTCCCGTGGACCACAAGAGGAATTATCTGCATAAAGCAGTCAACTACCGTGACGTGCTAACCAAGCGGATAACTATCTTGAGTCACAGCAGTAATTCAACTGTATTAGTATAATTGTAGTACTGTTAAAGGGGCCAAGAGGGCAGACAGAGCCTGTGCTGGAAATAAGGATGCTTAAAGTTATATCTTTAACTGTGTATTAAATGATTAGGTTTTAGGAGGATGGACACTGACTTAGCTGTGATACATTTCTGTGATATGGTGAGTCAAATTTCAACTTCTTCAGCCATTGCAATCAATCTCCACCTTTATTTAAAGACTATATTTATTCTACATTATGATCTTTGCCTACGTCACTGAAAAAGAACAAAATAGTTTGACCGTCCTTGAATGTTTGGGGACTACCCTGTGCACAAAAACCAAAGCTGAGTGTCGTCTTGTTGATTTTGTCATTGTTTGTTGCCATCAAAGTTTTATTTTTGTCATATCTAATGATGCTTCAGTTATATTGTGAACGCTGAGTCATGAATTGATTTGAACAGTGAGGAAAAAAAAAAAAAAAAACACTGTCCCATCCTTACTCAAGGTCTCAGAAGAAAGCTTGGGGGGTTGTTGTGAGCTAAAAAGTCAATCTGATCAATCAGCCAACCGCCGTCAGCCTTTTCAAAATGAGAACAGCCTCCATCTGTGGAAGTGCTATGCTGATGTATGCCACACACACACACACACACACACACACACACACACACACACATGTGCGCGCACACACACACACACACCTCAGGCTAGCCTGCACCTTCATAGGCAACAGAGTGAATAGAGGAGGAATTAAAAAACAGCAATTTGCTGTCTTTTCTTCAGAATGTGCTCTGTGTTTCCAAATGTGTCTCTGCCTCTGGGCTGTGCTGTGTCGCCTTTATTAACAGATTAAAAGCCAAAAAGTAATTGAGAATTAGCAATTCATCAGCAAGTTATTGGCAGTTTGGTCTCGCTAAACTGGGTGTAGAATCATTCAGGCCACGGGCTCCTATTTTAGCATTCCCATTTTTTTTTTGGACTCAGAGAGGGAGCCGATGGAAACACACTGTCACTTGCTACTGTAGTCCTTTTTGAGGTTTGTAATGTCCTTTGACAGACGCGCAGCCCTATTTAACTGCCTCCAACATTGACACGCAATTTAGTTTTTGCTAATTATAGGGTACAGCGGTCATAAATTATTCCCTGCTCCTTAGCTCTCCCTCACCCACTCTCTTTCTTTATACACAGACAGAAACGCACACACACCCACGCTAACCACACAAACAAAATGACCCATCTGCTGATTTTCACACTGAGGCTGAATGTCACGTACAATAGGATGCCTCACACTGACTCGGGGCGAGAGCAGATAGAAAGAGAGCCGGAGAGAGAGAGAGAGAGAGAGAGAGAGAGCAGGCGGAGAAATGAGAGCAGGGAAAATCCAACAGTTCATCTCTCCCCTGCTGTTAAAGGCCATTCATAAATACTCAGCCTTCACTCTGCCTCACAGTCACTGGTTCTCCGAGACTCCAGTGCAACATTTTTAAATTATCTCTACACCCAAAGTTGAAAACATTAAATGCATCTTGACAAGGAGAAGAAAAGGCAGCGGCAACAGCCGAACACAACAGAGCAGCCCAATTAAAATAATGAAACATTCACAGAGCTGCTATATTCAGTCTGCGTGCAGCGGGAAGATACTGTTAGCTCGTTCACAAGTGCTCTTTTTTTGCTGTGTATTTGTGATTCTGTGCAAATGTGTCACTATGTCATGGAGTTAATAAGGTCTACTGGCAAACACACAGAGGCTAAATGAGTGAGAAAAAAGAAAATGTGCACACCCACAACTTAAATATGATGATTACTGAATGATTAAAACACACTTAACTCTAGGCCTGGTGTGCTATCTCAGCTTAAATTGAAACTGAATGCTTAAAAGTGTTCATCAATAAACTACAGTTCCCACGAGGATTTCTTGTGGCGAAGCACCAACATTTTACTAGCTGCTAACAAAATAAACAAATATCAAACAATATTTGCAAAAACATGATCAAATTTTTATTTAAACGGACACACCAGCCCAGAATCCCTAAAAATGACCATCCACATCGCACCTCATCATTCACATACAGAACCAACCGACATTCAGCGCCGGTGCAGGAAGTACTGTGACCTTAATGTAGCAGGGCAGAAGGTAATGTTGTGGAGATAGGGTGGTTATTAGCTAAATATTCACAGTTTTATTAACCACAATCTTTCCCAACCTTAACCCAACGTTTTAGTCACCAAACCCCAACAACACTTTAACCACAACAATCGCAATCTTACCCCTGAACTCACTGTAGTTCCCATGCACGGATATTGTAAAGATTGTAAAAAAATGTTGGCATTGGGTGTAATCCAGGGTTTTGTATCGTTCAACATCTTTGTCTGGGAAAAGCTGCAGGTCAGGTCAAACTATTGTATGTCTGTGTTTTTTTTTTTTTATTACACCCATGTTCTCCCTCTTCTGGACTATGATTCATGTTCAGACGAAGGACTTTGCTTAAATTGCTAAAGAAAGAAAGAAAGGTGCCGAACTCCAAAGCTGCAGCGGCTAGCAGACAGAATTATGAATGAGGAACACAAACACAGACATAACGAATAAATGTACAATGTGTTTTTTTTTCCTTCTCTCTTATTTCAGTCTCTCTGTCAGGTCATAAATGTTGAGTATCCATGAGGTGGAAATGCTCCAATTCTCCCATTTCTTTCCTTGAGCGAGCTCACAGATTCTCCCCCCTCCTCCTCCTCTTCCTCCTCCTCCTCCCGCCGCTGCCTTCGTCTCCCATCTCTGCCTCTTCGTCTTTGCTGTCCTGATTTCCTCCTTATTTCACAGAGCCTGTCTGACCTGCGCTGAGGGGATACGACTGTGCCCTCCTCACCCCACGCGGAGCTAACAATCTTCTCATGCTCCCTGTTATGCTGAGCATTCGTGACGTACACCTCGCTCAAGGTCATTTATTTTTCTTTAAAGCTAAGCTCACGCTGTTAACATTGCACAGGAGGGGAGGGAGAACCAGAGCTTGTAAATTAGAACTGAACCTCCAAAATATGCTTGATTTTCTTTTACTACAATAACTTAAAACAGTAATGTACCAAGGAGGTGGAGTAGCAGCCCAACATGACATGTTTAGAGCATCTTAAAGCTAAATTCCTTTGCTGCTGAAGTGAGTGTTGTCCTGGCAGAGACCGGGGTGTGATGAAGACCTGACTCACTCGTGGCTAGTTTCACAGACATGAATTACGTCTGTCCCCAGACTAATTTGCCTTTTCAGCTCATATCTGCGCTGAGAAATCTCTGTAATTGAAGTCTATGCATAAGCCGCCTCCCCTCTCGGCCTCGCTCCTGAAATTATCCTTCAGTTGAACTCCTAAAAGCATTGGACCGACATGGACTTGTTCCATCCACACTCTCACCCCTCTACCCCTGGCTTGGACTCTAGATTTAAGACCTCAGCAGATAGCACAAGTTGTACAGCTCCGGCTTATTCATCATGTTAAATATCCCTTAGCCTTCCGCTCCCACGGTGTAGATTATTCAAATGACGGCTTCCTCATATTTGGAATTAGTCTGTAGACCTATCGGCTCATAAATTGGCTCTATCCGACAACACACTCCAGCTGCAAAGAGCCCTTGTGATGTACGCTCTTTTGTGTCATAATGTACTATTATTCCATTTTGAACATGCTAGTGTGTGCTGCGTCTGTGTCAGCCGCACAGATTAGAGTCATAAAACTTGAGACACTGAGACGATGTGACATTTCGCCCAGGCTGTAAAATCTCTGCAGGCGGATCGCACTTTCACACTGTAAATTCAAAGCCAGCAGTGAGCGCACTGAGTCAGGCTTGTGTGCCTGCTAATGGTATGTTAAATGTGTACATACACAGGGCGATTATTCCACATGCTTTAATGTGACCTAATGTGAGATGCATCCGAAGCCTCTGCATGAGTATCCAGCCATGACTAGACATGTTTGTGCGCTATAGGCGGCATATATGTCTGTGCATTTGCATCCATCTTCAAGCATGAGCGCTTAAAACTCTGCATGAATATTCATCATGCTCTCTTGTGCTATGTGTTTGTGTCTGCATCAGTATCTCCCCAATCCATCGGGTGGGGTGGCAGCGGGTTGTACAAGGGAAGGGAAAAGGGACAATGAATGACATTGACAGGCAACGTGCGGCAGAACGTCTCCCCGTTCCAGGGACACTGAGCTGATCACTGATAGCAGATGTGTGTCTAATTGCAGAGGGGTTGGGCGCCCTGGATACGTCTTTGTCTCCTCTGTCTCTGCCTGCCAGGAAGCTAAGCCCCCTCCAGAGCCCCCCAATCACTGCTTCTAATTAGAGGCCTTATCTCTGTCAATCACCACGCCTTGCGCTCTTCTCTGCGGCCCGCTGCATGGATAACAGGGTAAGAGGCTCGGCCAGGATGCCGTGCTGGTCGCCAGAGGACGAGAGAGGAGATAGACAGCGATAAATGCTAAAGGGAGCTGACAGAAGGAGAGGGGGTGGGCTGTGTGAGGACGGATCGAAGAGGTGTGTGTACGTCTCAGCTTGTGTGCTCGGGTGTGGGTGCACTTTGCGCGTACAGGTGGTGTAAAAACTGTCTGAACGCGGATCCAAAGAGAAAGGATGTGACGCTACTTAATTCAAGTGAACGTAGCTTCCTCTGATCCACTGAGCTTCTCAGCTGAGGTTAAGTGCTTTGCTCAATGGCAACTTAACAGTAATGTTGAGCGCCGAGTGAGAGGGAAATGGTTTGAACTCCCCGTCCTACATTCTTCTAACTGCTTCTATTGACGGCTTTCAGTCAGAGCACCTTTTATCTACCTTTGGTGCATCTGCGCTGTGCAAAATGATAGGACAGAGGCAGATATGTGGCTGTAAACTGAACTAAAGTGGTACTATTTTGGACCAGCTACCTTGGCTATTATCATCTATAACAGTTCATGGCTGTTGGATTCTGATACCAGCAGTGTGGACTTGAAGAGCAAATCCTCTCAATGTTTGTTGAATTACAAACTTAATATAGGGCCACTCAGGTCTCAAGAGCAAACTTATCACGATGTGTCTTTCGGTGGCAGCTGTGAAGAGACTGTTTCATTATGTGTACGCTTTCATGAGTCGTCCCTGAGACCGCAGCACAAGAGGTCGTTCTACCTCATTATTGAATCCAGCTATCTAGCGGAGTCAAACGTCATTGACTGTCCAGATAACTAGAGCACGGATTTATTAAAAATGTGAACCAAGACTTGTTCAGCCCAGCGTACAGATTCATAGACCACCATACAGAGGTGATGTAAGAATATATGTGAAAAAATAATAATAACATTGCAGGCTTTGGCTTTAAATGGACATAATGTTTTTTTTTAACCCATTTACTCTAAGCCATTCATTTTCGTTTGTTATTGAGAGAGCTGCAGCTTGGACTTGCAGACAGGAGACTGATATCTCGATGTTGAAAAGAAAACACAGAAGTGTATTTTCCTATTACTTTAAAGGACCAGTGTGCAGGACTTGGTGGCATCTAGCGGTGTAGTTGTGGATTGCAACCTCCTCCACTCACCCTCCAAGCATGAAGGAAAAACAAGCCAGTGTTTGGTTTATGTCTTCTGGTCTGCTGTAGAAACATGGCGATGCAACATGGTGGTCATTCAATATAAAGGGCTCCTTTGAAGGTAACAAAACACAACATGTCTTGTTTTCAGGTGATGAAAACATAGTTATGCATTTTATATTCCACTTCTGCCATATCCTGTAAATATACTCCCTAAATCTGACACACTGGACCTTTAACTATTGGACAATGCTGGTCTTTTGTGTATAATAATATCTTTAAAAATGTATTTTTAATAAAGCAGCGACTTATCGGCAGTGGTTGATGCCCTCTTACCACCCAGCAGAAAATACATGAGGATATGTATTTACTAATGATGTAGTACAGAACATGATGGACTTCTCTGCACAAGAAATATGTGAATAGAATCTGTCACTAACACTACAGATTTGTTCTGGGTTTTTAAATCAGTTATCTACTTTCATTTCCTTTTATCATATTCTGTAGCTGCTTCAGGTTCAGATGTCAGCCCACATAAACCGAGTTTTAGGTCCCGCACATCTATGATTGTAAAGTAAAATCCGATAATTTAATATGATAGTCACATTATAGAGTACGTGAACAGAAAACGTGGGTCGAAGGAGGTGAGAAGTGAGGTTAAAGAGAAAAGACGGAAACAAGAGGACAGACGTGTGGCGATGAAGCTTAAGTGTAAGATAAGAAGGCAGATTAGGCCAGAGGTGAAGAGGGCTGGAACACGTCCAGAGAGAGAGAGGGAGAGTGAAAGAAAGAGAGAGAGAGGAGGGAGAAGGAGAAATCCTCATCTCAATGTCTCTCCATGCCGGTTCTGTCTGGGCACCTCTTCAAAATCAATTTAAGAAATTACCATTCAGCCAGAGTTCCGTCATTAGGATTTTATAATTTCATCTTCCTCCTCCAGTGCCTTTATCCCAGAGCCCCTCAGTTCATCTCTGCAGCACAACCCCGGTGAATAATTAACCGTGGCCGTGAGCAGAAAGACGATGAGCGACACAAGCGTTCTATCATTCGCACACAGCCGCGCACCTTCAGTGGCGGCAGCGGCGGCTGTGTCCTTTTAAGTCTCTTCCTCTGCTTCTATCTCTCTACGGTTTTACCTAAATCTGACATAGCGTGTCTCACGCTCGAACACTAACATGCCAGCGTTCTGAGACACAAACACAAGTTCTCAGACAGCAAATGTGTCTCACACACTGGCGTCCACCTTATCATTTGCACACACACACACACACACAAGCTTGCTTTCTGTCTGTCTCCTCTGCCCTTCATCTATTCCCTCAAGGCATTTTAGCTGAGGAAGCAGAGGTAGGTGGGGCAGGAGGGTGGATTTGGATTTGGTGAGGATCCTCTGAGATCCCTACGTGACGTGACACAGCAAGTAAGCCTCTGTCAATATGAGTAAAGGGAGATGCGCTGAGGCAGGGGGGAGACAGAGCCCTCATTTGCCCTCTCTCGCCTGTAGTGCAGAGCTCCATAAACCAGGGCCGAGGGAGGATGAGGAAGATGAGGGAGCCATTAGAGGTGGGCACTGATTAGAGGTACACAGGGTGTGGGTCAGATGTGGGTAAACATGTTTTTGGACAGTCAATAGGAAGGCCCAATTGAATCCTCTGCAGTCCAGTCATTTCCAGACTGACTCTGTGAAACTAAGGCATTTATTCTGGTGCCATTTGGCTAATGGGCCTGTGGTGTGTAATATCTGCAGCAAACATCAGCTATTATTCCTTCGATTCTGCTAACACAGGTCCAGCATGTCAACAGAGATGTGTGCGAATGTTGTGCCAAAGAATCTGGTATATCTAAGAGCCTGAGAGGTATTTTTTAATAGTTTTAGTTCTGCAAAGAGAATACATTTATTTTATTTGCCCTACACCCGTTTACTGTACTCATAATATTGTTTTTATCCTTTCTGCAAGCTTGTTGTTATTTAAGTCTGGCTTCACGATGTCTTTAGGTTATTGTTTTTGTTTGTTTCTGTCTTTCTTGTATTTTTTTACTGCAGTTTTGTGTGTATTACTTTGATATTTATAACGACTCCAGCAACTAGATATTTCAGGAGATGGAAATGTCGGTTGTCACTTTGGTCCAGACTGAAATATGTCAACATTTATTGGATGGATTATCAACAGGTTGTGTCGAGACATGGATGAATTTTTTTTTGACTTTTCCTGCTGCTCTATCACGAGGTTGACATTTGTTGATGATTTTATTGAAATATAAATATAACTTCCAGGTGGACTGCAGTGAATTTCTGCATTCATGATCCCCAGAGGATGAATCTCACTGACTTTGCTGAACCCCGGGATTTTCATTTGATTCCATCAACGGCAAAATTCCCATGTATCTAGTGAAAAACACTATGTCTCCATCTGCAAGAAGGATTGGCATAGATTTTTGGCACAGACATTCATTGTCCCCAGAGGATAGATCCTATTGATTTTGGTGATTCCTTGATGAGACTTCTTATTGTGCCATTATGAGGTTCGCATTTGTGGTGTCGATGGAAATGTCTCCTCAACCGTTCATGCAGTTTGATGCAGACATTCATGGTTTTGTGAACTCCCTAAACTTATCATCTAGTGCCACCATCAGGTCAGACGTTTACTTCCACCTATATATTGGTATTTATATCTGACCGTCCTCACAATGAGCTTTGTGGCCTCAAAGAACTGCTACTGCAGCTGCAGACTCTAAAAATACAAAGCGTTGTTACCCCCGCATTTGAAAGTACTCAAGGAAGCAAGAAATTGGTTTTATCTATACAGTGATAGAAAAACAGACGCTGTTCTGGCAGACTCCACAACCTCTGGAAAGCATGCTAAGGGTAACTGATTGGTTACTCTCTCTGTCTGGAATCAGACCATTGCAGAGAAAGGAGACAGTGCCAAAAGAATAATGTTCCAAAGGATGTCATCTGGGAACAAATCAGTGAGGAGCTGCTGGCAGATGTGCATTCACATCACAACCCTCAGTTGTGATAGGAAGTTAGGAGACCAAAAGTAATAAAAAGTAAAAAGTGTGGAAAATTTGCTATCCAGTTGGCTTGGTTTTGGTGAGTTGTGTGTAACACTTGTAACACTTTGTTGTGATATTCGAAAACAGGATAAGATGTTGTTGGCATGAGAAGATGTGTTTGTGTGTGGGTTTAGGCTGGCGATGTCAGTGTGAATGAATACCTTGCTCTCATACCATGGACAGTGTACTTAATCAGCACTAGCTGCAGCATATGTAGGCCTGTAGGACAAGTGTAAACCTGGTTGGACTGGCTGGAATTTACAGATTGGAAGTGGCACGCTATCATTCTTAATAATGCGCATTCCCCAAAGTGTTGACTAATTGGAACCATTAAAATCTTGACACCGGTGGTTAATTTGTTTCCTTGTGTTTTATAGCGATCATTTGTCCCATCGGAAAGCTCTGATGAAACATGAGGTGATTATGCCAGTAAGTGAGTCTGATGGAGTTGGAGCGGGTCGAGCGAGGTGCGGGCCAAAATCTCATACTTCCCAAAACCCCTAATGTCATCAGTCGCTGACATTTTCGTCACGTGGAAATGCTGGGCCCAGATCGCCGTTGTTGTGACGAACAAGACCTTTCGCGAAACGCTCTGAGACCTAAATGGGGAGAATAGTCTAGCTTGACCTTTTTGTGAAATCCTTGAGGAGAACACAATGAGATATCTTAATTAGAAAGAGATGGAGTTGCTAAGAACACACATTGATCAGGCAGAAACCACAGCTGTGGAGACAAGGCTGCAGGGAAGGAGGGAAACATAATGCAAGGCTGTTGTCGGACAATAGTCATGAATCATGAGAGTCTGCTCTGCAATGAAGAATGAGGTAGCTCAATGTGCAAACTAGTTTTTAATACAGACACGGAAGACTGCAAGGCCACAAAACTCGCCTTTTACATAACAGAATATATTTTGATTAAATAAATTACATAAATAATACATCAGCTCAGCCATAAATTAATTTGTAGTGCATGTATTTGGACTATAAGTAATGAATACTCATTAATCAAATCAAATTTTATTTGTATAGCACAAATTCACAAAACACATTTTGCCTCTGAGAGTACAGGAAGTGACACCCTCTGTCCTTCATCAGTTATTTGATTAGTACATCAAATGTCTGGATATAGTAAAAAATGCCAAAGCCCAAGCTGACATATTCACACATTGATTTCTTTATCTTACTGTTCAAAAGTTAAAAATGTTCCACTAATGATCAAATGAGACAGAAAAGTAGCAAATCCTCATGAGTGCAGAGCTTTACTCGGCGGATGTTTGACGTGTTTGCTTGTAAAATGACGATTAATTTATCTTATTATCAATATAGTTTCTGTTGACAGGCTAATTGACTGATCGACTAATCGTTTCAGCTCTAAAGTGTGATTGATTTTCTTCAAATTAAAATTTCTTCGATCGAATCTTGGCACACACAAACAACAGGGATTGTTTTTTTTCCCCCATAAATCTTGTCGATATTAGTAAAATCCTATTTGATGGATGTTTTATGCCTTTTTCTTACACTTACACGTCATAATTGGTGCATTTTTTTCTTCTATCTGCACTTTGTTTCTGCTTTAGTGTTTTTTTTTTTTTCACTACAAATACATACTGTAAACTCCTGTGTAGGGCCGATGGGAATCTTAGTGTTATGCTGTACCCAGACCCATTGGTTCCCCAGTGCAGTCAAGAGTGCAGAAATGTCCCTTGTAGCTTGTCTTGGCTATTGACAGAGACCTTGTAAACTCCAGAGTCCAGTGAAGCAAGGCCCCAGTCAACCTCCGATTCACCTCCTTGACTCCTGTTGACCAGCTCTGTTGTAAACAGAGTGCCAGCAGTGCACTTGTTTGACCAATACAATATGCTGTCTGTCTGCTGCTGTGATGCAACTCGCCCCCTCATCCGGTTTCCCAGCCTGCACTGTAGATTTTCATCAACTTGCATCACTGTGAGTGACTGCTATGAGCCTTATCGTTATTATTACGCTTCAATTATTGGCGAGAGATTTAGAGCTGTATGAGATACAAGAGTTATTATTTAGCCTGACAGCATTTAGAAGAAAAGAAATAACCTACGGAAGGACCCAGATGCTGGTTTCATCAGACAACTCCAGAGAGTTTTTGAGGTTAAAAAAAAAAATCATTACTACAAAGTTTCAGCGATTGCGAACAGACGGACAGGGAACGTAGTGATATTGATCTGCTGAGGCTAAGAATAATGTTCAAAGGCATCAGGCTTTGGGGAGTAAGCTGGTCGGGTTTCATTAAGTGTAAACATTTTCAAGAGAGGAATAGCTTGAAATGAGAGAATTCAAGGGAATGGGAGATGAGGGAGAGATAGAAAGCCAATGAGAAAGGAAAGAGAGAACAATTCATGTGCTTTTTATTCTTATTCCCAGAGTCATCTCTTTTACTCTGTGGCCAGCTCAGGATAGATGATCGTGTGTTGCTGAATGATGGAGCTTTTCAGCCTTGGTGGTGGTGGCTGCAGTCTCTGTCTTTGGCTCTGACATGAAACTATGGGCAGCAGCCGCGGGGCCCACGCTGCCAGAGCACTGTGTGGACAAGGATGAAGCACCCGCCGCCGCTTTAGCTCCGGTTCCAGTAACAACACCCACATAAATGGCCTATATGGGCTTTTAATAAGTGTTTGAACAAACAGGCACTTGCATCTGCTTTTGTTTGATGCGTTTCAAGGACGTGGTAGAGTCTTTTTAGCAGAGCGGGCTTCCACCTGCTGAAATGCATCGTCGGGATGATAATAGCAGTTGACTTCGATTGAGGGCTTTGTGCCGGGCAAGGCGTGAATTGTTTCATCTTTGTTTATCAATGTTTTTCCCATGGTTTTCGGCTAATTGCAGAGCAGAGTGGCTTGCAGAATGCCTATTAGTGCCGTGCTGAGTTGAGAGACAGGCCAGTAGAGAAAAAAAAAAACAAAAAAACTGCTCATCACTGAAAACAAGAAAAACCCACAAGCACTTACACACATTTGTATGTCGAATAACTCTCCTCTACTTTCTTCTTAGCGTGCGCCGACATGTGCATGTGGTCACACACAAGCGTAAAGACAACAGGCCAAGATAAGACAGAGAAGCCTTTTGTATTCCAGCCCACACACAGAAAATGAAGCAGAACACGTGAGAGCACATCACTGCCGGGAGTGTGTGTGTGTGTGTCCTTGCATTATCTTCTGCCTGTTGGTGCTGGTGTTTAAGTGCTGCTGAAAAAGAAAGAAAAAAGGGAGAGAGGGAGGGAAGACAGGGAGGTGAGGAGAGGAGAGATAGGGGAACGGGAGAGAGCGGGAGAGGAGCCCTATATATCCAGAGTCCCCCTCCACAGCCCAGGGGCAGTGACACAGCAGCAGCTGCTTCTGCCTTTCAGAGCCACAGTCATATGAAGCAACATTTATCCCCCCAGCAACAGTTACCAGCAGCCGCTGTGGACTAATCACCCCACCAGTCATGGCCTCAGCCTGGCCGATGGAGTCTGACTTTTCCCCTCGTCAGGCTTGATCTGTATCGATGCTGATATACACAACGGTTACTGCGCTCGATGGGCTGAGACGCACAACACACAGGCAATAATGTCCTACAAACGGGTCCGGTGGCCCCATGCAGCAGGGTTAATTCCCTGCCATGGTTGCCACCTTCTTGCGCCTCACAAAGCCATTGAATTTGTGGAGGGCTGGCAAAGGCCGGCAAGTGACAAACGAGAGGGGAATACAGAGAGCAATACAAGAGCGTATGAGACATGGCCTGTTGGCTCACTGCTCGTTCTCCCTGTGTGTGTGTGTGTGTGTGTGCCTGCGTCCATGTGTGTGTATGTTTGTGCGGTAATTAAATCATGAGAGCTTGTGTTTTGGAGCACTGCACATGGAGCCTAGACCAGCCTGGGTGCTGACTCCGTGGGCCTGACTTAATTACGTGCAAACACACATACTGTAATTACACACAACTGCACCTGCATGGCAACACCGGCTCTGACAAAGGCCGTCCAGACAATATTTTCTGCGAGAACAGTTTAAACTTGCTTCAATATGCATGCCTAGAGGACAATCCAATGATGTTCCCTGATTATCTACTGTACGCATCTGGCTTGGACTGTGCTTTTAGCTTCTGTAACCTTCACTCTGGCTGGTTTTGTCCATTAGTAAATAAATAAACAGTGCAGCAGGATACTGTCAGCACAATATGCTGCGGATGTTCTAATATCTTTATGTCCTCCAGCTGGGTGAAAGTTGTCACATACGTGCACATATAGAGTTCAACGTACAGCTGTGCAGACAGGCGTATGGTGACACTTCATTGCATGCACACGCGCAGCTGTAACGATTCCCCCTACTACACTTCATAAATTACACAAATAGACAACCCAGGCCCTTGATGCACACTTTGCATTAAGCTGATTTTCAGATCAGCTTGTTTTCCAGATGCTCGCCATTCATCTTGCTCCTTAACCAGTATAGCTATGGCATGCAGGCAGGCGGGCGGGGGGCACTGGGACCCTGATCTGAACCAAGCTGTCACTTGCCTTTTAACAGAGCACCAAAGAAAAAGTGGAAAATGTCAGAGCTCACTGCGAAACTTACTGTGACATCTTTTGTGATGTGATATAAGAAATGTGTCGCTTCAGTTGTGACCTGTGATTCCCGACATCTGAAACAAACCCCAGTTTGAACCTACCGATGACAAACTTAAGTAAAAACCAACATAAAGTATCTTGGTAAGCCTCCAGAACATTTAATTGGAGCTCCACTGGTGGGGCGAACACCATCCTTCAATATCTCAGATAAAAAATGCCTAGAATAGAAATACATAGAATATCATAGCCTGTCTGTAAACTTGTCGCTCCCCGCCAAGCTCAGCACGGCAGGGGGGGATGTGGAAGGTAGTCATAGGCGCTACAGGTGGATGATCTGTGACTAAGGAGGTTTTCAAATGCTATATGAAGAGAAGTAGTGGCAGCAACACTAGCAGCAAGTGACAGCGTAGCGTTCAGGTGAGCGCCGTGGCAGCAGGCAGCATGGCAGCGAAGAGTGAGCAGAGCGCTGTCAGCTTAAGCACACCGCCATGGTTGAAAGGGTGCATTGGATATATGTTGCAGAGACAGGAGTAAGCCATGTGAGTGTAGCAACAGACTCGAGTTGGCTGCCTTCACGAGCTCGCAGGTTTTATTTTATGTATCTCCAATTTGAGTGATTTTTAAATTTTCAGATGAGCTGAAGGGTGTTGCTTTACAGGCTGTGAAATTTCTCCGACTGCCTAATCTGAGTTATCACATTGGATTATTTGAACAATGCATCATCTCACAGCTGGAAACAAGGTGGTTTTTCATTGCTGATTAGAAGTGATGTTCAGGAAACTCGTGATTCACTCAGGGAGCAATTCAATGACCCCTCGTGTCTTTTACGGAAGCATCTGCATTTGTTATGTTTCCCCACTCGTTTGTTCCTGTTTTTCCTTCGTACTTGTCACCTACATGTAGAGAATATCGTCACACCGTCACTCTAAAGTGCTCAGCTGGTTCCCCCCTCTTTCTGTGCTGTTAAAATTAAGAGTTATTCACTGCACAAAGTGATTCATGTTTTTCATCATCGGAAACTGTTAAATGCCTTGTTGACACTTAGCTGTCACTGGTGGAGTGCTTCCTACCCACTCCCAAACACCTACTGTTAAACACAAGCACAAAATCCGGACACACACACACACACACACACACACACACATACACACACACTCATATCCAAGCACAAACCAATGCAAGCTAACACATACTCCCACAAACACAAGCTCAAGTACATTCCCACACACATACTGCGTTCTCACAAATGGCAGGATATACACACAAATGTATGCACACACACACACACACACACCTACCATCTGGACAGGTGCGCATACTTGCAGTAATGATACCAGGGGATGAGAATGAGAAGCGAAACACATGCAAACAGGAGCAAAACATGCGATATGGTTTATTTCCTGTCTAATAGCATTAGACACCCGAAACTGGAGCACTGCTGTGACACCCTGGTTATGCATGGAGGGATGTATGTGCACATATGAATTCACAACCAAACGCGTATGCTGATAGATTACTGTTGGATGCTTGTTACGCTGACAGTTCAGGCGTTTAAGCCGGTAAGGTTACGCTTGTTGTAAGCTGTTTTCCTGTAAGAGCTTCAGTAAAATGTGAAAATGTAAATGGAGCATGGACAGACACACACTTCCTGTCCCTACCTCCCGTCAAGATGAAACCATTGAGAGCTCTGCAGGAAAATGGGTTTACATTCCTACTTAAAGTCATTATAAAGGAAACAGTCCCTGTGGGATAATATGGTATATTAATGTTTATGGACGTCTAAACCCTCAAGAGCCTCCAGCTTCAGTACATTACCTCGCCCTGTTCATTTCTGCATGTGATTCGACTTTGGCCAAAGCTGCTACCACTGCACCTCAAAGCACATACGCAGCTGCGGAACAACAATAAAATGCATGAATTAGATATGAGGTTGACATAGAGATGTATCAAATCTATTTGTTTTTGTTTGCCTTCATACTGCAACGCCCACTGTGCAGTGAGCTGAGCAAACACAAAAGTAGAGATAGATAGATAGATAGATAGATAGATAGATAGATAGATAGATAGATAGAGTGCATGTTTTGGTTCAATGGTTAGAACAGTGAGCTGCAGACATCAAGGCATGCATCTGGAAAAGACAAGACTCCTCTCTTCACCACAGGCCAGGCCACTCCACTTGAGCTGATTGATTTCCCATCAGTTCTGTATCCCTGATAACTGCATGCCTGGAGGGCTGCAATGGCTCCAATATTTCACCCGCTATATACCCGCACAGCCACGCTCTGTTTAAAGCATGGTTTCCAATGTGTGGAAGCGGATGTGCGTGGAAGATGTGTGCTTGTTTGCGTGTGCGCGTGCTACAGCACTAGCAGCTAGCTATATGGTGACATTTGTGGTAATGACATGCCAAACATGTCTGCGTGTTTACAGGACAGGAAGAGGCTATGCATTCTGCCTCTGCTACAAGTCCCTGTTCATTTCCTGTCAACAATCCTTCACTGTAGCAAATTAGCTGAGCTAGAGTGGGAAGAAAACACAGACAGACAGTCGGAACAGTGATAAGGAAAAATCTTTAACCACCATGCAGATGTTGCAGAATTTTATCACACCGTAGCACCTACCTGTCTTACTTAACAATGATTGGTCTAAATCCACATCTGCACATTTGTTTTCTCCTTCTTGCAACAGTCTCTGATTTGAAATATTTGATTTTTAAGCTCAAGTGTCGCTATTGCAGCTCTGCTTTATGAGATGCTAAGCTGATTGCTAAATTGCCCTCCAACAGAGAAGCTGCCATTTAGAATGGCAGCGATTTTTTTTTCAGAGAAGGATCTAATCATACATCAGTTCTTACCGTGTTTAAGTGTGGTACTGACAGAAAGATAAACTTCTTATCTTCCATTCACGGCAATTTGCCTCTCTGTTGGAATAACAGCAGTTGCTGGGTTCTAGCTGTGACCCTTACCTAGTTACCTTTCCAATTTGTATTCTTGCCAAAATCATCACGCCTGTTTTCTGTGTATAAAGAGGCATGCTGCAGACGAGGCCTTTCAAACAGCTGGATGATTTAAAGGAAACACTCTGTAGCTGTTTTCTTTCAGATAAAATTGCAGACATTTTTTTTTTACATATGCAACGACTGTTTAATCTTCGAGTTCTTTTAGCTAGGCTTGGATAAAAGCTTGATTAACGCTTAAAAAGCCAATGAATTTTCTGGCTCCCCGGGGGAAGACCAACAAACCGTTAATTGAATAGGTTGGATGTGTGTGAGCGCTTCTTTCTTGCCTGGTTTTGGAAACCTCTGGTTGGTGCTCAAGTGTGTCAAGAAGAAGTGGCAGAGGGGGATTTTAAAAGGGATTTAAAATTGTATAAATGTAATGCCATTCTCTTCTAGAAAGACTGAAAATGTACGTTTGATATCTCAGTTTTAGTTTTACTTTTGTGTTTCTGTGTGTGTGTGTGTGTAGTGATTAAAGAGAGAGGCAAGCAAAGTGGTGCCAGTTTTTTCTTTTTTTTTTCTTCCCCAACTGCTGTGCTTACATTAACATAGATCATGCAGCAATCCATAATACATGGCTCGTTAACAAGGTTGGTATTTTTGATCCATAATTAAGGAGTGTATTTTCAAAGAGTTTCCTGAGTTAAACATGTGATGGCTGCAGGCTGCTTTCCCCTCTGCCACTCCCAGGCCACGTTATTGTACAGTACGGTAGCTATTGATTCACCGTGCCATTTGGCTATTGATTAGAGTGGACGCCATTATGTCAGTGAGATTATAGCCCTCCGAAGCACAGTGATTCTGAAGTGGAAAACCAGTGGCTGAGAACCGATGAGATGAGCTGAGTGCTTACTGCGTCGTATGCAACAGCAGCTGTGTTTCAGCTAATGACACAGAGCGAAGCACAACACAGCACAGCACAGCTTAGTGTAGCATGGCACAACCTTGCCCAGAGTAGAGCCGAGCACAGCAAAGACAGAGCACTCTCATTTCTCTAGTTTCTATCTGTGCCAAAGTGAGCTGTAGAGACACACAGGGGAGTGAAAAATCACATTGACTATTCCGGACACAGATTTTTTATTGGTGCAGCTCATTGCAGCCTAATATTCTCTGTGACAGCCATTGCCTCCCAGATTGTCTTCGGTTGATCATTCAAATTGACCACAATTCACTATGCGGCGGGATGAGGGGGAGGGTTTTTCTTTGGAGGCCTGGGATGATTGGGAAAGGAGGAGGCGGGGGGTGGGGGGGTGGTTGTGGAGTGGGGAGGGCGAGTGGGCGTTCTCTCTCGGCTTTCACGCCGACCCATCGTGTAGTTCCAGCAATATTGAATTTAATTGCGTTTCTAGCGGGGTCCTGAATTTTAAGAGCACTCATAAATGGAATTCCAGGCATGCAGTAACATGATCAACTGGGCAATGAGCATTCAAAGTGCACACATGAAAAAAAAACCCAACTCGGCCTGCAATCTGTGTGCATAATGCAAAACACAAAAACAAAAAAAAAAAATCAAAGCAGAGCCCATCAACCTGCTGCATGCTGGATGCCAATGGGGTCTCGTAACTACTGACCCCAAGGGTGTGTGCTGTGTCGTGATTTCCAATGAGGCACAGTTTGAAACAATGCGAGAGGTAACCCTCTGGGTGGCAAATGACTGTCAAACTGGCCTTGCTTTTATGGTACAAGAAATGCCTCCAGATAAATGCCCTGAATTCAGTGTCTTATCCGTGCCCTCCAACCACGGGAGTTTCATTTCTAACTAGACAAAGGCAGTTTAGAGAGAGGTAACAGCCGATTGTGTGTCCTGCCCTCTGTAGAGCCACTATTCAAATTCAAATTCATAGTCTGTTTATTGGATAATAAATTGAGCATGAAAGATTAATTTGCATTTATTTCATCATCCCCGTGATTTAGAGCAGCAATTTCTATACAGTAGAGTCCAGAGCTTAATAACCCAGAGGCAAAACCGGCATATCAAAATGTGCTTTCTTTTCTTTTAAGGACACTGGAGTAGAGCCCTGTGGCAACATATCCACTATGATTCACACATCTCGCTTCCTCCCACTAAATTCTTGTCACTCACAGTCTGAGACCGACATATCAGACACACCGAGCTGAGAGTTATCACACATTCAGCGCAATCAAAATCCTAATGAACATCATTAAAATCAAGGCTTTAAAGAAAGAAAGAAAAAAAAAAGAAAGGATTACATCACTGTGTGTTTACACAGTCAGCGTGTGCGTATGCTTGTGTGTGTGTGTGTGTGTGTGTGTGTGTGTGTGTGTTAAGGGCTATCAGAGGTTGTTAGAACGCCGCAGGCAAAAAGCATTGGGGGTCACCTCTTATTCAAAGCAGGCCTGACACGGGCATTTTTCTTCCTTTACATTCTCCGAATTAATTTCTTTGTGCAAGAGAGCTGCAGCAGACAGTTCAAGTGATGCATGGAGCCACGGGGGAGAGAACCAGGGCAAAGCTGGGTGGTCACATCACTTTCGAGCACCAGTCTGGTAAACCAAAAGGTCACATGTTTAATCCAAGCAACAGCTAATGCAGCTGGGATTACAAGGTTGTCAAATAAATGAGTTCTTGAATGTGACGGTATTTGTCAACACTTGAGACGTTAGGTTTATGACTGTGGCTCCAACCAATGATTATTTTCATTGTGTGTGCTAGTAAACAGATCATTTTCTTGATCAAGCACACTATTCCCAAAGAAAAGCAGCAAATATTCACAGCTGATGGGTCGAAAATACTATTTGTGCTAGTGACTGAAGGAGCTCTTGCTGAGACTGATGACTGCCAAGATATAATTTGGTCGATCATACCTCATGTTAGTCAAACCCACACTCCAATACATGCTACAATGGTGGATCAACTTTTGGTTAAACAGGTGCCACAAGAACCAGTAAAGAGGCTCCATGCAGCAGCCATGTTTCCTGCTGAAGTGCCATCAAGCAATAAATAAATAAATCCACACATGAAGAGGCTAAAATGAACTGAACCAACAGGCTGCCAACTTATCGGCTGGATTAATAGCAAAAAATAAAAATGTTATAATGTGAGTATATAAGGTTAAAAGGGATGAGCGCCTGTCTCGCGCTCATTACCAGACAGTCAGTCTGAAATATCGGTGTGGTGAGAACGCACGCGGGGGGTCGTGCGGGTTATATATTTTCTTAGTGACTGCTAGCTGCTGGCTGCATGCCGTGGGGGTGGTGTGTGTGTGTGTGTGTGTGTGTGTGTGTGTTGGTGGGGGCCTTTCTGAACATGGATGGACTGATTTTTTTTTTTTTCCGCGCAGACCGGAGGCACGAGCATCGCTGCTGCTTGGGCACGCGCTGACTCTTCAAAATAAATAAATAAATAATAAATAAACAGCTGCCTTTCAATAAAAACTGGCGGCGGCATAGCGTTAATGATAACAGAGTCATGATATGGCACACGTATGAATTCACTATTAGTCGCTTGAAAAACGCTGTAACGTATCGTGAGGAGCGGCGGGAAGAGTCGCAAACTAGAACCGGTACAAAGTGGCAGCACTGATGAAATTTTTACATTTGAACTCAGAGGATTGAAGAAGAAACTCAGCTGAACTGCTTAAAAAACTGACATGAATCCACATTTTTTTTTTTTTAATAATGTCCGCCTTATAAATCCAGCCAGTCTCTCTCCGGAGCAGCGCTGAGACAAGTCGTAGCACGTTCAACATATTGTAGAAGAGTGATTTTTCTCTCAGACTAACATGTTAGACACGACATGTTCAAAGAAGAAAAAAAAAACTGTGAACTCAGCTGGCTTACCTCCAGAGGACGGTTCGCCGCTGTCCAAGGTGCTGAAGTGCTTTAGTCTCTGTCCAGGGTGCTGAATCTCATTGCAGGCTCCAGGAGAGGCTTTGTAAATCCGCTGCGAGGAGGCGCCGTTAAAAAAAAAAAGAAAAGAGAAAAACGCCGGTCCAGCAACTGCTGCTGTCGCCGTTAAGTTACTGTTAAAGAAAATCCCATTCCCAACCGAGTGTCCAGCACAGACAAGCACGACAGATATTCAAAAAAAATGTGGTGCCAAATATAAATCTAGATAAAAGAGTGGTAGTAGCCTGGCTGGCTGTGTGGAGCCGCTTTGGCAAGTGTAACTGCTGAGGCTTCTTCTGCTAGTTGCTTCTTCTTCCTCCGGATAGGCTCAACCACATCTCTCTCTCTCTCTCTCTCTCTCTCTCTCTCTCTCTCTCTCTCTCTCGCTTCCTCTCTCTCTCTCTCTCCTCTATTCTCCTCGCTCTATCAATCACTATTCAATTCAAATATGTTGGAGTGACAAGAGAGAAGCCAATAGCCCCCTGTATCCTATACAAAGCTACAAAAAGACATGAGCAGATGACTGCCAATAGTTAAACAGAAATCATTTAGCATTAGCTTTATTGGCAGTGATGTGATAAAGAAACATTCAATCTGACTTAATTCAAGGAGACTGTGCCAAAAAAAATATGTCCCCACTGCATAGAGGCTATAAGATGAAAACAGACATATAGATATATTCTCTCTCTCTCTCTCTCTCTCTCTCTCTGTCTCTCTGTCTCTCTCTCTCTCTCTCTACAACACACACACACACACACACACACACACACTGGGGAATTGAATTAAATTTATGGTCAATTTACTTATGTAGAGGGAACAGCCATCTGTTCCGGGCACCTCCTGCCCTCGTCATTTTGTGCGTATTTGTCTTTTGTTTTTGAACAGAGCAACAGTTTGCCACAGAATATTGTGGCGGTAAATGACAGTTGACAACAGTGGTGGAAGGATTAGTCATGAAAGAAAATAACTAATGTGATAATTAATTTGGGAAGGGTGCCATGTATGTGAGAAGCACGTTATGGCGTTATTGTGAGAATGAGTGATGTCATAGGAAATACAGTCACTGGTAATCTACAGTTATAACCGGTTGTTCTGTAGCAAAATTACAGAGAAAGGAAATGAAACTGTAAACATCCATCTTAATTTAGCATGTTAACATCAAACCCTCTCTATTTAGCATTTATAGACAGCATATAAACATACCATAAATAATTTATTTAACTATAATCTTATAAATTACTTTTTTAAACGCTAAATTAGGGTCGGCTGTGGCTCGGAGGTAAAGCGGGTCACCCACTAATCAGAAGATTGGCGGTTCAATCTCCTCCACTCTGCATATCGAAGTGTCCTTGGGTAATATACTGAACCCCAAATTGCTCCCGAAGGCTGTGCCATCGTTGTGTGAATGTGTGTGAATGTGTATGAATGGTGAGCTCCTCAAACTGATGAGCAGTCGGCACCTTGCATGGCAGCCAATGCCATCAGTGTGTGAATGTGTGTGAATGGGTGAATGAGATACGTACTGTAAAATGCTTAGAGTGGTTGGAAGTCTAGAAAGGCGCTATATAAGTACAGTCAATTTACCATTTACCATTTAAATAAAGTCTTCATGGTCCCAGAGAAAAAATCTGGGGCTCAACAAAGTCATTAGGATTCATCTTCTTGCAACCATGAATGTCTGGAGAGAATTTTGTGCCAATCGATGCAACAGTTGTTGAGATATTTCAACATGAATAACTGAAACAATTTTCCCTGCTGGTGGTGCTATATTGAAAGTCAAAAAATCATCAAAATCATTAAGATCCATCCTCTGGGTACCATGAACATCTATACTAAATTGTATGGCAATGAAGTCAGAAGTTCAGGAAGCATTTTACCTAGAACCACAAATGTCAACTTCATGGTGTTACTATATCAAAACTCGGGGAATCACTAAAGTCTGTATGATTCATCCTCTGGGGACCATGACTGTCTGTTTATGGCTATCCGTTCAAATATTGTTCAGATATTCTACTGGACAAATGAAAACTTTGATTTGTTGGTGGCGCTACATGGAAAATCGAAGAATCATCAAAGTCATAAAGATCCATCCTCTGTGGACCATGAATATTTATAGCAAATTTCAGGACAATTCATCCAGAAGTTAAGGAGACATTTTCCCCATTAAACCACGAATGTCAACTTCATGGTGTCACTATATGAAAAGTCTGGGGATCACCAAAGTCAGTCTGATTCCTCCTCTGCTGACTGTTAATGATAACCCTTTTAAAACTTGTTGAGACATTCCATTTGATACAGCAATGTCGCAAGGGTGGCTAAAAATATAAAGTGTGATGAATGACCTGAAACCACTATTATAGCCGGGTAGCCGGGTAATAACATGATACCATTAAGGACATTAAAATGCTGTCATGAAGGATAAGGTTGAAAGATCACAGCTGAGTGCAAATATGCATCGTAAGTGGCTACGTTCAAGCAATATTTTAGAAATAAGAGCTGAAACTGAAGAATTACAAGGTCACTAAGTACCTATCAAGCAGCACAGACATAATATAAGTCAGTATAGGAGTAATGAATATTACATGATGCCATAGAGGGTGAAAAATACATTCAAAAACACATTCAAGCGCACTCTAAAAGTTAAAATTGAAGTACCATATATATAGTTTATAGGCTTGCTTTGTCCTTGTAGGGTCATGATAAGAATATTGCAGTGTTTGTTCGTCGGGGATTTGGCTGCCCCCTTCCCTGTAGAGGAGAGGAGTCTGCTCCGTCTCATTAGCTTTCAAAACCACATCTATATGGAGTGACTGCGCACAGCTACTTCAAATCAAGTAGGCACAGAGAAAACCCTCCTGCACTCGCTCGTCATTTTAAAGTTATTCAGAAGGCACACATACCGGCATCACATTAAAACTAATTTTCAATGATTAGGGTTTTCATAAGCCAATCAGCGCCGATTAGATTCGGGGACACAGGGAGATGTGAGGTGACTCTCTGAGTGAGCTTTGATGGGGCAGATCAGAAGGTTATTCCTCGGTTTGTGTCAAAGTGAATATCGGATGAGAGGTGTTAAATATTGAGGATTCCCCCCTCTTCCTCCCCTGTTAGATCTTAGCTCCGGTGTTATGTAATGATTTTTCTCGTGTTTTTGGAGTGTGGGCAAGATTGTCCTCTGGCAGTCAAGGAGGGGAAGTTGACTGATGATGCATGCTTTCATCATACAGGGTAGAGGCACCATAGTCCACCGTGGCTACCTGCGCGACTCCACCAGAATTTAAAGTGCCCGATCAAACCATTTGATACAAACATTCTTCACTGAGTGCTCGATAAAATCAAGCAGCAGCTGTATCACAGTAAAAAAATGTAACTTTAAAAATCCATCTTTATTTTCACAAAACTCCAAGACCTTCTCATATTCAAATCAATTCACAATATCACTCGGTGGAAGATCCTATTAGAGCACTTATCTCTGGCTTCTACATTAGTCTCAATTAGGCAGCATGGACTGATGCAGAGTTATTATACAGTACATCCAAACATATCTTTTTTTTTTTCATCATTATAAAACGTTATCTGCACTGCTTCATGATAAAAAGTATGCAGATAAAATGCTCAGCTATAGACCTTATAGCAATTTCCCAATCACTGCAACAGGATTAGCATTACATCTGTGCCACTATGTTACTGCCTAATCTAGGGCTTTTTGTAACAGAAGTACAAGTGGATCAGCAGGTGCAAAGCTGAACTCAGTGCTGTAGGTAATTTTAGCCCATATTGCCTTGTACTTTATAGTGGCAAAGCAGCTTATTTCAGGAGCTCTGTTCAGCAATGGTTTTTCGTCTTCAGGTGACATCTGTGCTGCGTTTGTTGACCAGTGATTAGTGAACATCACAAAACAACTAGTCCTGAGCGCTCTTTGTGTTAGTGCATCCGAATGCAGCATGTAAGGGCAGGTCAGATTTAACTGCTCTGTAGTAAGTGGTGGTCATGCAGCTGTTTACAGTGCAAAAAACTTGTGTCCCATAGGACACTACCTGCTCAGCAACAAAACAGATAGATACAGTTAACTGCTAGCTAAAGAGAGATATTACCAGATATTTGCCTCAGGCACTGGCAGAGACCAAAATAAGTTATCTAACATGATGATATGTCAATGCTGTTTCCACAAATTGCTTCTGCAACCCCCTAGTGGCAAAAAAAGAGATCTTTGGAGTAAAATGTACTTCAAGTATTAAAAGTAAAAGTACTTTTTAAGCAGAGAAATGTCCCCCGTGAAAGTTATGCTCTTTTTTTTTAAATCAAATTGCTGTAATTGAATCTATAATCTACAATAATGTGTAATCATACATCATCATATATGATCGTAATATGTTTTTTATATCCATAATGAATCTGTAAAGATTAGTATAAAGAACAATATTTGCTCTAGTGGCTAGTGATTTAGAAGCACAGATTAGCATACACTTAAATTGCCTAAAAGTGCCACATAATTGCCTTCAAGTACATAACTGAGTAAATGTACTGTGTTCCACCAATACAACTAAGTAGTTTTGTGGACACAAAAATGTGGAGGTAAACATAATCGTAAACTTCATCCATCATTAATCCCCAGAAAGGATTGCATTGTTTGTCTGAATGAAAATAAAGTGACTTTTTTCTTATTTCAGTAAAGGTTGGCTTTGGCCCCGCTGAGTTAAGTATATTGCTGGGTGCAGTTTCAGGTTCTTCTTCCAAACAGCAGAAAACAACACACCGTACGTACTGAGTCTCAAAGTGTCACAAGGGGATTACTTTATTTTGGTCTTTGCTCTCTTGCCCTGCAGTTTAGTAGCACAGCCAAGCATTTTGCAACAGTAAGTTTTATGAACAAAGTCAACAAGCTGAGATCATACAAAGCGTCTTCGTTTGAATCATTTGAACTCAAAACATCAAGAGCTGTTAGTTTGAAAATGGATTTTACACCCCGTTTTTTGTCTTCATCATAATTTTAAATTTCTTTCTTTAAGACTGAAAATTAAATCCAGTCAAGCAGACCCAAATTTTTAACACATCTATTGATCTCAGTTATACATTTATTTTGCTGCTAAATTGGTCTTTCATTATTTCTAACTAGCATACAAAGATAGTTAACACTACCTAAATGACACAGAAGTGAAATAAACGGTCGTGTTCTTCAACTTCATCACGCTTTGGAAAACTTGACGAGACACATTTCTCCTAATAATGTCTGCTCTCGCTGAGCAGATGTCTCTTTGTAAAAATGTAACATTTGTTGTGACTTATCATCGCAGCTTGACTGCAGACGGTTTTTTTTGTTACAGTCATCATTACTTTTTCAGAAATATGTGACGAAAGTATTTTTTTGTGTTGAAGAACTGTTGGGTTCTTTTGACAAAGTGCTGAAAAGACAGTAGAAAAAACAAAATAAGACAGATTCTCCTTCTAGGTCAAGCCTTTCCCTTCAGGTTGTTGTCTTTGCCTCCTCTTCTCGTCTCTGCACCAAAAGATGCTAAAAGAGCTGAAGGCCGTGCTTCTTTTTTTCTTTCTCCACATACATTATTTCAACATTCTTGAGTTCTGCAGCAAATGTGCATTTTTTACGCTTGATGTGCGCACTGCGACAGCTGCGAGCGACCCTCTAGTGACCAGAGGCGTTGAAGCCATGGTCTCCCCTGGCCTGGCCTAAATTTACTTGGGTTTAGAACTTAGGTTGAGCCCTCGGGATCCAAACAGAAACTGGTGTAAATGAGGTTAGCGTTCCAGTCACTGTGTTCGTGTGGCCAGCA
The DNA here is from genome assembly GCA_028641955.1 of Protonibea diacanthus. Lineage (NCBI taxonomy): Eukaryota > Metazoa > Chordata > Actinopteri > Sciaenidae > Protonibea > Protonibea diacanthus. Next base: position 17,866,121 of record CM053992.1, read on the forward strand.
GCTACTTCCACAGTTCCAAGCCTCTGCCCATCTGCCACACTGCCACTGACCCTTGTTTTGCCAAAAGACCAATTGCAGTTTTGTGGCTGCCAGATTAGTCTGTGGTGACATGATGATTTTGTCCCACATAAGGGTGATTTGACATGCTCCGCTAGCCTGTCTGTTGCTTGCAGGCTCTGCTCCTCCAGCCCCGGCACTCTGCCTCTGTCTCATTACTGTCAGACACATCAGGAGATGGTTCCTCCATTTGGTGCACATTCACAAAAATCTTCTCCAGTTATCTGTCTCATATTGTCTGTTTTAACGCAGCCCTTATTGAGGCGTCTGCTATTTGTTCTCATCTGCATGATTTCTGCTTGCTATGCATTATTCATGCTCTCTCTATAACACAACTTGCTTTTTCTCGCTTTTAGGATTTTTTTTTTTCTTCTTTTTTTTTTTCATGTTAAGCTTTTATTTTCCCTCAGCTTCCCGTCTGTGTTTGCTGTGAGCAGCGCTTTGATGTCATGGTGCCGGCCCAGCCCAGCTGTCTGGACCAGGTGAGGTGGGATTTATTCTGAGTTTCTTAATAACACTTTAAAATAGTTTAAATTCAGTTGAACTTCAGTACTTTTTCATACTCTACATACATACGCAACTTAAATCCTCTGTGTTGAGCATTGCAACATCAGAATTGAGTGAAATAAAATATTTAATTTAAAGCCTAAAAGCAACAAAAAGAAAATCTGCCTTACTTTATATATATATACATTTTGCCTCATTAAAATCAATATATACCCCAAGCATCACTATGTGAGTGATTCTTCTGCAGCGCTCTTGTGATTGTAGATACCTAATAAGATACAGTAAGATGAAACTTTAATGATCCCCATCGGGGAGATTGGGCAGCGCAGGGTAACAAATTGTAGCAATGCAGTGTAGTACACATTCTCATGCATAATGATGTAGGTTTGAAATGTGGAGAATATAGATTCATGCTGAGCCATTTACAGACTCCTGTTTGGATGTCCAATGCATTTTTCTACGTGTCATTTTCACCTCTGCGTGAACCTGTTTCATGTTTTTTTATATCCTTTATGATAGGAGGGATAGAGAAGGAGAGATAAGTAGAAGAACAGACAGAGAGAGTAAATCCTTTCAGGTAAGAGTGGCAGCACTGAAGGTGAGGTCCTGGCAGCCAAAACCAAACCCGCCTCCCTTCTTCTCCTCCCTTCCCCTTCCATATACCCGTCCTCCTACCACCACCACCCCCCCCACTCCCCTCGGCCTTGTGCATCTCTTCACAGCTCACTTTCATCTGCACTGCACTATAAACAGAGCTTCTTACCATTTCAAAGCTCATACCTGTAACGTCTCCTCTCTATTACCTCCCATCTGCAAAGGGCAGCAACACACAGCAAAAAGTACAGCGGGATGGGACCCGGGTGCACAGGTGGTGGGATTTGGCCGTGGGTAAAAAGTGCATGAGGGATGATAAAGAGCCAGAGTGAATGCACAAAGACAGTCAAAGCAAAAGCAAATTATTCGCGGTGCATAAAGGATTATACCCCGTACAGCACAGCGGGTAAACAATGAGTTGGATTTGAGCAAAGTGAGCAGTCTTGACACATGTATCTTTGGCTTATTTAGAGAGTCAGCAAATGTGCAAATGTGGGAGGATTTCAGTGAAATATACGAGGGAAGTGGCTGCATGTCATTATGTTTGTGTTAATGCATTTGTGTTTGTATTTATTAGGCAGACATTTGGCATTTGGAAGCCAGCTAGGGGCTTTGAAGCATATTGTTTGCATCCCTCTGTGTGCGTTTGTGTGCACGCAGATATGTGAGTGGAGGTGGTGAAGTGCATTAAAAGCCTGCCTGGCACGCTCTGTGGAGAGACGGGGGGTCTGTTCCAGGATAAAACTAGACTTAGATCAGCATGTTGAGTTTTTGGCAGTATTTAGCCCCCTAAAGATAATTTGCATATTGATTGTGTATCTGATAAAGCTAAATTTAAAAAATAACATTGTTTATTACAGCCAAGGGACTAATATCCAACTCTCATGGCACATATGGCTTTGTGAATACGAAAACTTACTTTGGCTGCAAGTAAATTTGACAGCTTACCATCTTTAATCCTTACTCATATTTATAGCCTCTTGTTTTATGTTTTTCCATTTATTTCTTACATGTTTTGACAAGATAAGCATTTCTTGTCCCGTGCTAATATAGCAGATGAAATTGAATTGGAGGGATGAATTGAATGCATGTGTAGGATGAGAGTGAGAAAAGAAGGGGGGGTGGGGGGGTTGGGAGCGAGCGAGATTAGTGGGGTGGTGGGATTAGTCGAGAGGAGCGTGAAAGAGAAAGAGTATTGCTCTGCCAGGTGAGCCGTGAGGTGAGCCAAAGCTTTCAGAGATTATAACAGACTGGTCACAGGTCAATCAGGTGGGGGGGTTGGGGTGGGGTGGGGTGAGGGCTTTTCACCTCCCACAGCTCGATCGGCGTAGTGACCCATCGTACGTTTGTGCCTCATTACCCGTCCTCGGATCAGCATGTTCTGAAACAGGTTGCTGAGGAGAGACGGCGGCGGCTGATTGAAGGGACGTTGATAGATGTGGGGTGTGAAAGGAATCTTATGTTGGCGCACCAGCACAAAAGATGGAGGAGTGGGGTAATTCTTTTCAGAAAATGTGAGGTTACGAGGCCTTGTCAAGCTGAAAAGAGCACTAACCGACTCTGTGCTCAACACAGAATTGTCTCTCTTGTCGCCCCGTTATTTGTTTTCTGTCTGCAAAGAAGAAGTCTCAAAGAAGGTAATATCAAGAGAATTGATTCTATTATTATGGTAGTAAGATACAAAGGAGGTGGACTAAAGCTTCATATAAAATGGACTTAAAGTATAGGGTTGGAAATATTCTATATTTTTCTTATTACCAATGAATCCCGTGAAGAGGCCAAAACCAACCATGTGTTTGTCCATTTTCTGACTGTCTTCCCCCGTCAGCCCAAAGTAAATCTTTAAACATCCCCTGCAGACATGTTTTGATACATATAAAAAATACTCCCTTGGAATAATAATTCGTATGTGTGTTGTGGTTTTTCCACCAAAAAAAAAAAAAAAAAAAAAAAAAAAGTTAAGAAGAGTGGAGAGAAACTTTTTCTCCCCCAAGCAGATGAATGTGAAAACAACCTTCCAGTTTAAAACTCTGCACATACATCATCCTGCACAGCTGAAGGTCAAACATCCAAGTGAGGCAACAATAAGTAAAATATGTTTTTGAGTGGAGTGGAGTGGGATTTTAAAAGAATTTAAAAATAAAAGAGGCTCAATAAAAAGGCTGGTCTTTAAGCAAACATCACTCAAACGGAGGTAAAGAGTGTGTTTGTTGAGGACTATTTTCAGCCTCAGATGTAAATGCCTCTGAGTATTCACAGAATCTGTACAGTGTGTGCGAGTTTGACTTAAAACAATGCCGTGTTCGTGGCTCATTGATGTGTTTTTCTCCCTTTGGACAACAATGGAGCTTTACGGCACAGAGGAGAATAAAGTCTACACAGACAGAAGCTTGTTAGGAGAAAATCATTTCTGGTTTTTGGTCTTTTTTCTGGATTTGTTGACAGTGAGAAAACAGATAAACACACTTACCCTTTAAGCTTTAAAGGAGCTTAATCGCTATCGCAAACGCAGCTACAAAGGTGGGGAATATCACGCTGCATGACAATTAGCAGTGTCAACCTCTTATAGGTTTCTTCTGTTTATTCATCGTGTCCTTGTAGGTTATTCTGAACTCGCGACTTCCTGTTTGACTTTAAAAACCTGCAGGATTGCTAACTTCTTGATCTTTATAATGGACAAAAGCTGCACGATGAAACACCTTTTGAGTTTGTTTAACATCATTTAATCTCTCTCCTGTATGTGTGTATATAAGCCAGAACAGATGGACGTGATGTAGTGAAGCACAGTTACAATGTGAAGTCTTTTCACAAGATCGTTTTTTTACGACTTGGTCTTGTCTGACGTGAGCGCTGCTTTCATTCTGTATCTTCAAATACAATCGAGGACACCTGTTGAGAACATAAAGACCTATTTTACATTATTTATACCAGTAAATGCAACGTGATTTAATGCTGTAAAAGTAAAAAAAAAAAAAAAAAAACAGGAGTGATGTGCAGGCGACATACTGAGAACCGCCAGGTTTTGGTCTCTTTCTCGTTAATAGGATTCCTTTACTTCATATTCTCTGGAGCTACACACACTCAGTCCCAGGCCGCTCGTTTGATCAGCCTCCAGTGGTGTGAAGGTGCAGCCAGCTAAAACCAGACTGAGCAGAAGGCGGGCAGAGACCTGATATGATTGTCGCTTCCTGAACAAACCGTGATATCTGTGCACTGACGAAACCTTGTGTAAGGCAGCTCAAACAGACAGTTCCCTCACCATTACTAACGCTAATTAGCTTTTCCACCAGGCTTTCATCTCACTTGGATTGGTGCACTTTCTCTTAGATTGACACTTCGAGATTGCAGGATTGCCTGGAGGTAGAAAAGGCTGATTAATAACTTGGGTCTAGATGTAATTAGTTTGGTCTCTGCTATGACTGCTGAGGGGCTCTCGAGCACAGCTCTGAACCCCGCATTGTTGGAGGTGTACAACAGGTGACTCTCCAGACTCAAGTAATTTAAGCTCAGATAGCTGATGTGTGTATGCAGCTGAGAATGATCTGTGCTCGGCTGTCATTTGTCAGTGAATATTGAAGTGAAAAACAGTCATTAAACCTTTAATTTGTTGCTAATTGAAATCATAATGGTGTTTGTAACGAGACAAATGGCTTTATTTCATTAGGCACAACTCCAGGATTGTTTTTCTGTGCTCAGCTGGGCTATTTTAGAAAAGTTTGTTAACTAGCTTTTGATCATTTTTCCTGATTTGTGCGCTTCTACCATCGATAAGTAGGCTAGGTACTTAAATATTTTACTATTCGTCTGTTTTCATGATCGTGAGTCTGCACAGGGTGTTTTATATTTTGAAGTTTCCATCAGCTCGATCTGCTCTGTGCTGCTTCACGTGGAAAATAGACCATTCCCGTATTCTCCGCGGAGCATAGAAGAGAGCCGCTTCTGAAACATGCTGCAGTGCTTCTGGTGAAATAACAATGGCGGCCGGCTCATCGTGGCCATGCCTGGTGGAATCACGCAGTAATGGCCGGGACGCCTGTGTGTGTAACGATTTTATTTCAGTGACCATGTTAACAGATTATAGGCACCACGCAGCCCGCAACAGCATTTTCCATGTACGGCTGCGATGAGTCACTAGGGAGCAGAGCTCTCGCCTATTTCTTTTTTTTTTTTTTTTTTTACATGTGACAGATTCTCAGCAGAAATATCAGTGAGACATTATGCCAGCTACAAATACGCCTTTCACTACAGTTTCAGTGTCTATATTTGTGATTTTTGAACTCAGTTCCATATCAGGTTCAGATTAAATGCTCTAGTTTCACCAGAATTGATTAATATATTAAACTTAAATTAAATAACTTGTTTTGCTTTTGTTGTATTGAATCTATGCAGGCGGTAGCAGCGCAGCAAAGCTCTCTGTTTGGAGCAGCGCTCAGCAGTGAGGTAGCTGTCACGTACCGATAGAAGACGCCAGTGTGTCCCAGCTGGATGACTCTATACAGCCATGTTAGCAGCTCTTCGTACCTATAGGCTCCACAGTGCTTTGAGTTAAATCCTAATCTTGCATGCTAACCATGTTTACAAAGACAATGCTAATGCGCCAATGTTTAGCATCATAGTTAGCTTATATGGTGCTAACGGTATATGGAAAGTTAAAAAATCAGTAAATTAAGATTTTCACATGTCCGTGAGAGAAACGTGTGTGCCACATGTCATGAATATTTCCAATAGTTGTTGAGACCAAGTAGGGTCTATCCTCTGGGGAACCTGCATACCTGTACAAAATTTCAGTGAAATTCATCCAATAGTTTTTTAGATATTTCATGAAAATCCACAAATGTCATCTTCATAGTGGCACTGCAGGGAAAGTAAGGGGATTACCAAAGTAATCATCATCTGGGGACCATGAATATCTGTATAAAATGTCATGGCAATCTATCCAGTAGTTGTTGAGATATTTCTGTCAGGACCGACTGATTGTTATTCCTAAAGTGATGGCACTAGTGTGGCCAAAAATGTTCACACAGTGACTTAGTTTCACTTCAGCTCTCCAACAGTAGAAACAAGTTTAGGCATCATTTTTTTGCCATCAAATTCTGCCAACTCTGCAGCTCTGCTCGCTGCCGCGCAGTAAGGCTGATTAGGTTATTACCAGAGAGTAAAATGTCGGGTAGAATGAGGTAAATAGTGGACTTTCGAATCCATAGTGCAATCATCTTGCTGCAAAACACTCAAATACTCTGAGGTATTAACGCTGGAAATGGAGCTGAGCTGATGATGACAGAAAATTATTTTGGAGCAAACTTTTCCTCAAAAGCTATTGATTCTCAGGTGACAGGTCAGCTCTTATTTGTGTCACTGCATCGCTTCCCTGGAGCTCTTTTTGGAGTAAAGTGAGGTGAGAGTTTATTATTTATTATTCTTATCTGCAACTAAAAAACTGTATCACCGAGACAAGGATTACAGTATATCCTTTAATAATAAATACCTTCTGTAGGGAATTGCACTTAAAATGGCATCCAGCCGTGGCGCTTCTGAACGCTGCGATCTCGCAGACCCATAAATTAGGACGGCAGATCATCAGAGACTAACTGCATTTTCGAGAAGAATTACAAGCTAATAAATGTATATTTCATCGGATTCTTCCCTTCATTTGTGAATTTTCTAAACTCAGGGCCTCTTAATTCTGACAGCCGGTTTTCATTTGAGACACAAAGTCAATTCATGTCCACGAGTCATGAGTTAATGAATTTTATTGACCATGCAGCTCATATTTGCTTGAGTGATCATAAATCATGCCGTCTGATAGCAGTAAAAGAACCTAAATGTTTCTTTGGATAGCTGCACGTAACGTTAACAGCCAGGATGTATAAGTTTGTTCTTGCAGTTAAAGACATCTCGGTAATTAGGCTCATTTGATATAATTAAATGTTTAGATATTCCAGTTTTCAGCCCAAATGAAGTATGAAACTTGCATGCTTTATGAATTGTTGTGCTCGAGCTAATTTGTGGTTTAAAAATTCATTTAGATGCATGTGTAAACCGCAACAGCTTTTTTTTTTTTTTTGTGGCTTTTTTTTACTCATTATGCAAATTCAATAACTGGATTAGATTCAGAAAATCAGAAGCTCAGACAAATACATGTTAAGAATATCAAAGTTCCACTGCACGAGCGGCACTTTTGCAAATGAGCGCGCATTCGTTTTAGATGTAAAAGCAGTGGTACAGTAAAAGGTTAGAGGGGCTGCTTGAACAGATGATGGATAGCGTTTCCGGAGGACGGGGAGCGGAGGTGAAATAATTAGAGGGCAATAAGAATGGGAGCAAAGATGTCAGGCGTAGATAAAGGGAAGAAGAAAAGGTGAAGGACAGAAGAGCGAATGGGAGATACAGAGCACTGATGTAGAAGTGAAAGAGTTTCTTCAAAATTTGCTTTATCTTCAGTTTGAATCAAGGTTTTGACCTTTGTGTCAAGTCTGTGTTCTGCCTCTCATTTTTCACAGCGAGTCAGTCTGTGTAACCGTGCAGTAATGCCTAAAATTCAAAAAGTAAAACAAAGCTTTGTGTTCCAAAATTATATTATCCGTTTATATTTCTCAGCTGAAATGATGGTGCAGAAAATGTATCATCGTTCTTTATTATTCGCTCACATCTCGATTGCTTCTCTCAGAAATCATTTGAAGTTTTTCTCTCTCTCTCTCTGCAGAGTTTAGAAGTTTCCATGAGCTGCTGAGCCGGTGCTGTTTTGTTTGGTAGCTAGCTATTAATGTTACATAATGTGTCTCCTTGGAACTTCAAATCCGTCATTCTTTGCATGAAACAAACAACAACAACAGAAAAAGGTTTCAGAGGATTAAGATTTGTACACTTTTGTTCTAATAAGCACCAGTTTTAATTACAGACTAATTGTCAGTGATTTTTCAAACAAAAATGAAATATGACCTTCAGCCTCTGTACTCTGAGAATTTTCTGTTATGTGATTTCTAAACTGAATATATTTGGGCTAACGACACTTTTTGATGACATGACCTTGATTTTTAGGAACTTCTGATGGATACATCAACAGATTAATCGGAAATAATGAATCACTGCAGCCCTGTACTGACTGATAAAATCAGAATTCAGTGATAGCTATTGTTGTTCAGTTTCATCATTTTGGATAAAATGTAGCTAAATGTTAACTATTGTAAAAATATACATCATGTTCTTTCTGCTGCTCCACATAGGGGTCACCACAGCAGACTGTGCCCCGCCCATCCCGATGATCTGCATGTTTGATTTGGCTTCTTCACACCGGATGCCCTTCCTGATGCAATTTGAAGCGGCCGTTAGGAATGCACTGGCTCGTGCGTCCCCGAAGGCTTGGTGGCAAACTGAGGTTTGGTGTCTGGATGGTGGAGGTCGGACCCACCTCAGCCTCAGCTGCCTCTCTCAATGATAAAAAATAACAATTAAAAAAACAATCTAAATAACTAACAATTTATCATTGTTCTACAAAAATGGACCTCAAGCTAAATGTTTCTTACTAAAGCTGGACCACTAAACGCTCGGGGAGATATGTCAGCCAACATTTCACTTACTGCAGATGCAATATATTTATATTGTTGTATATGCCAAAGTTAGAAGAAATTGCAAAACACAATATCTTTCATGTACAGTGATTTAGAAGCAGTGTCACCACCAAAGAGCCTTGACCTGTTTATGTTTCAGCTGCATTTCTCACATAGAATATATTCCACCAAACTTATTCTGGGTCATTGTGGACCTATCCCAGCATGCACCGAGCTTCGGATTCAACCTCGCCTGACCTGTATTTCATCACTCCGCGATAAGAGGCTGATGCAGCCGAAGATAAAGCTGGACGAAAGATGCAAATTCAACAGAATGGGAGATTTTCCTATCCAGTATATCTTCATAAACCTGAAAGAAGAGACAGTTGACCTGATCAGGCTAGAGTAGAAGACAAGGCCAGAAACAGCAGGGTGGCAGCCAGCTCGAGTGTATTAGCCTTGCGGCGTTGTAGTGATAGATTTACACAATACTCAATCTCTGACCTTTCAGTCTTGCCAAAGCAGCAGAGGACGCCCACATTTCTCTCTTGTCTTCTTCCTCCATCGCTGACTCTCTTTACCCAACCTCTTGAGTCTCCCTTTCAGAACCAATAAGCGGCCTGAAGACTCTCCTTTTTCTCCCCCCGACCGGTCTTTTGCTCCTCTTTGTGTTCATTAAAGGAGAGTTTGATGTGATTTAACCGCTGAGCTTCACCGAAAGAAGAACAGAAGAGGCATGTAAGAGTTACCTCAGCCGTTTCTTTTGCATATTGCATATTTTCTGATAGGAGGCCATGCAGGCTGAAACCCATCCTCAACCCTGCACAGGAAGAAGAAGAAGAAAAAAAAACAACCCTGCAGTACAGAGCTGTTTGTAATCATGGTAGCTTTTTCAGGAGGTATCACAAAACAAAATAGCAGCTTATTTCTTGCCAACTGTGCTTCTGCTCCCTGTTTTTTCTTTTATTGCTCCATTTTTTTCCCCTGCTCCTGTTTTTCTGCTTTGCTCTGCCTCTGCTCGTCTCTCTTTCACGTAGACCACATTCTCATTATTTATCGCTCTTCCAACCTCGCTGCTTATCCTCTCTCTTCTCCTTTCTCCTTACCTTCTGCGCCGCTCTCTCACTTAAAAGCATGGCTGGGTGGAAACTCTCCTCCCAGTACCAGTGACCCAATTACTCTAAGTTGTCCCTCCCTGGTAGGATGTAGCAGTGTCCCTCCCTGGAGACTCAGCACACAGACAATCCATCACTCTCCGCTGCCACCTCCCTCTCGCCACATTTATTACTGTCACACACACACACACACACGCACGCACACGCTCAGAGGCGTACACATTCCCCCACATGCACGGATGCCCTCAAATGCTCTAAATACCAGACACACACATCAATAAAACACAAAATGTATGCATAAGTAGACATATGCATGAATGTAATTTACATGCATTTATACACACACATACAAACACACATTTGGTTGCATAATTAGTGGTGGGCGTCTGACACATGTTGACAATTATTTCTTTTTGCCCTGACACCTCATCACACCTCCACTCTTTGTTTGTATAATCCTGTCTGGCTTTTTCACAATCCTGTCATTAGAATTTGATGAAGGGGGCAGGCGTCACGAAAGGCAGCGTGCAACCATTAATTTGCTGAATTCACCCTCCGCTGCTGCTGGGAGAAAAATAAATAAAAAAAATCCTGTTAGAAATATGTGATGGCAGGTAGGGTTGCATGTACAATGAATTCATTCATCTGTACACAAGAAAGTTGGTAACTCCAATTCATTACAGCTACTGCCAGCCTGATACTTTAATCTGAACAAAATTATACATAACTATTCATATAAATGAAAGATTAAAATGTACGCAACCGTTTTAAATGGGTGCAAAATTATTTTGTTAGTCACGCTAAAAAGTGGCACAAAAGAAATGAATTTTTGTCCTTGCAAAATAGGTTCTGATACTCTTCTACCTGCAGGTTATACAGTGGCTAGTTGTTGCAGCTTGTGTCGTGCGTAGCAAAATGGAGCTCTGTTGGCACTGCCTCTTATTCTGCAGGAGGAGGGTTGCATAAAATTGAATGGCATTGGCTAACATTTTGGACTGTCCAGTTCCCTCCGTTCCATAAAAGGTTAGCACTGTCTAGACAGTTTTCCACTTGGTCAATGGTGCAAGTGTGTGTGTCAAAGTTTACCAAAGTTGAATTTCAAACTAAGGTACCATCCAAAAGTTCTTGGCCTTGGCAAGAAAATCCACTGAATCTGGCGATTTCATTGAAATTAAACCCGCATTACTGCATTTCTTTGGCCGCTTGTACAGCAGACACTGGGCTACACCAACTCTCCTTTAAGCTTTGAGTCTTGCTCTTCACAAACTCCCCTGGAGATTAACTTAACTTCCACAGCTAGTCGCTAGATTTGCTCCGCAGGAAAGCTGCCTTCTGAATGGAGGAACGTCACCAATGAGAGCCAAAACAATGCTAAAAGGCACTAAAGTGCTGCAGAGTCAGGAGATATGTTTTTTGTGCATTTGTCAATAAGCGCAACCTCCTTTACATTTCGACCATAAAGACATCAATTAGAGCCGCTTTAACTGATTTCTGTCTGAAAACTTCATTTTACTTCATGTTCACAAAAAAATCTGTCAAAGTACTGTTAATTAAATGAATCAAACAAACTTTTATTGTCAGATCTACGTTTTAATTAGGCCTACAGTTACTGCTGCAAAGAACAGCATGGGTGTTTAGAAGAGGAATTACAAAAGAAATGAAACATTCATGCTTTGTTTAATCACATCGTGATAACTTATTGATATCCATTTTAAACCATTGTTCTGGTTAAATCGTCTCTGCTAAGCAGCTCAGACAGGCCTCAGCACACACTCTCATCAACAGTATTAGGACTACGACGGCGTGGCACAGACCCAGCACGAGTACGAACACACGGTATGTGACAGTTTGGGCATGTTGGTCTTTCTCAGCAACCAGCAACTCTGTCAGATCAGCAAAGGAAGGAAGAGTAAATAGGGCGCATTGTGGAAACATGATTATCTCCGAGCAAGAAACTAGACCAGTCAATAGGCACTAATAGATTAATGGAGACAACGGGGGATGGAGTCCCATCTCTAACTCTGGGCATTAGTTTAATGATCAGAAATGCTGAAACAGACTTCGATTGAGTTCAGCCGATGCATTTGCCTGCTGGACCTCTAATGGGTTTCTACTTCTGTGTATCTGTGTGTGTGTGATTCTTTCTCTGTGTGTCACTTCCCTTCTGGCTGTGTAGCTTCTAATACTCCTTGTGGTTCACAGGCTCCATGGTGATTGACAGTTGCTGGGAAGGGAGGCAGAGGGGTTATCAGTCCATCTGACAATCAAAGCCCGCTTAAAGTAGCAGCACCCGGACTCACATAGGAAATAGGCCCAGAAGTCGGGTGGAGTGATTTAGTGAAGTTTAATGGACGTTTTTTAACCCTTTTTACTCGAGAAACCCGACAAATTACACACTACTCCGTTCACACACACTGTGAATAACGTGAGCAACTTGACACACCCGCTGTCAGGTGAATCATGGCCAAATGGCTCAGAGACGATGGAGGGGAACCCGCGGAGGTCTCAGTATGGGACCTCGACTGATGTGAAAACACCCAGGAGAGACGAGCTTGCTGCCTCATGTTCTCCCAGCATGGCAGCTAAGCAGGTGGGTTGGCTGATCCTTGAAACTATGTCCCGCTGAGAATACAGGGTGGCGAGGAGGGGGTTGTGGCCAAGACATCTACTGACATCCCCAGACATCACCATCATAAAAGATTGGTCCTTTGATACTGGACCTCCTGCAACTCTTCCTCTTTTTTTCCCCCTTTTTACTGGACTTGGCGACCTACAGCTGAACAATGAATCTGGCCAATTGCTCCTCTTGTGTAGATGCTTTCTCTGGACAAGCATCCCTGGAGCTGGAGATGTTCCAGGCGGTGGAAGGAAAGTAGGAAGTTGTGCTTCGTCCACGGGCTAGAAGTCTCAGCCAAGCGTGCTGACCACAGTCAGTGGAAACTGCACGTGATGTGTTTTGGCCCTGGAGGCATTTTCTCAAATGAAACTAGGTCTGTCTAGAGTGTGATTCCACTTGGAATATATCCAGTAGTATAGGTGTGTTAGCTCCACTCTATCAGTAGGTAAACGCCGCTGGTAGCTGTATAACTTTGCCAGTTTTTGAGAGATATGCCTGAGGTCGGTTGTTGAAAAACTCCTGCATGAACATGCCAGAGTTGTGACTTATACAACTCTGAATGCTGCAGCTTGGTGTATGATATGATATGGAAAAAAGTTACCTTTTGTACTGATATACATTGCCTTCACTAACCTTATTGATCCAACTGTATGACTTAGCAGTCTATATATTTTTTTTTACTATCCAGGCAATAACTAGTGGCACAGAAATAGAAGCAGGCCTCCAATCCTTCATTCCTCCACCCAACACAATGTAGTGTCAATGATCTCAGTTATATGTTAGCGTACAAAACCAATGCATCCAAACAATATAGCACACACAAGAATTACTCAGAATTTAAGCCATTAGGTCCAAGAAAACACTAAAAGCCTGGTCAGAGTATTATTCATCTGCAGGAAGGATTCAGCCAGAGAAGGATACCAACGTGGATTTGTTACAGACCCAGAAACACAGATGCCTTAAACTTTCTTGGCGCACAGCATGAGACAACTGTCATTGGAAAGGAGGGAACAATGTTTGGAACACAATGCAGTGATCACAGAAACAGATTGACATCTCCAAATGCTCTTGTCTCACAAAACAAACACAAAAAACCAAACAAATCATAATTATGCCTGTCGGCCATAAAAACCTCACTTTCTCTCAGCCAGCGTTTGGGACTCGAGTCACACTTACACTTCACACACACACACACACACACACACACTTGAGTCTTGTCCTCAAAAGACTTATGACGAGCTGAATGTCACCCCCCTCCCTTATTATCATGTGTAATTACACATTTGGTATGTGTGGCCACAGATGACTGTAAGCTGCAGCGACAACAACACCGCCACCATGGTGAGCACACCTGCAGCTGCTGTGCCGTTTGTCAGAAACGAAAGGGTCGCCTAACACAACACCTTTAGCATCAAAATAAAAGATGCTGGATCGACCACACTGGACTTTATCAGGCAACTGAAAACACACCAGGACAGGTGAGTCACCTGGACAGTTAGCAAACATGTTCTGAGGGAGGTTAACTCAATTTAAATAGTTGTTTGCTGAATATTTTGAACACTTGTTCACATATTGACTTCGGCATCCCTATAAAAATGATCAGGTAACATATTCATCCATGTTTTTCTGCCGCAATCTGCCGGCGTTTCAACGTTATTCGCTTATTATTAGGTTACCATTACACCGTGTTGGAGAGCCTAGAGGGATGTGTTAATTTACATCAGTTTATAAGCTGTCATTATTTGGAGACACATTGTAATTATACAATATGATTGTACTCTTCTACTTATAGCTCTTATTGCGTGGCTAATAATAATAAAGTATTACTTTCCTGCTACCCTGAGCAACGTTGTCTATGTTGATTTATTCTTAATAAAGCAATACTAGCAGTAATGTCAGTATATGTTCATGTTACAGGGCAAAATACAGTTATTAACTCTGAAGGAAAGATTTTCTTGTGTTTCGCAATAGCCTGTAACCAAACAAGCAATCCTGCTGACAGTGTGTACTAATATCTTATGGAGTGATGATAGTACATGCTCTGAATTCGTTATATAGTGATGCAGTTGGGTTGCAGTAGATAAAAGGCATTCGTTACAGCCATAAGAGACTCAAGACTTGACTTGGACTTGTTAGCATTTCCGAGTTTACCAAGAACCTAGCTTACTATGCCATTAGTCTAATTGGCAGAATGGTTTCAGTCAAGAACGACTGAGCTAAAGCAGCGACGCTGATGATGGATGCAAACCTTTACATTTTTTATCAGTGTGTTGGAGTGTTGGAGAACTTTAAGAGAGTCATCCTCGAACTTTGACATCATCTATATATGTATTGTAAGAGCCAAATACAGGATTATAAGGACCAGAATGATGATGCTGTCTTTTCCTGTGTGCACTGTACATCGCGCTGTATAATTATCCAGTCCACAGGTTTAAAGATATTAAGTTACTGTTGACGTCAGGTGCTTTTTGACCCCTGAAGGACAAACGGAACAACGAAATGAATAGTGTTTGTTCTGATGAAGAAACTGTCAACAGATATTGTTCTACAGTATGTTGCACGGAAAATTAAGCATCATTGTAGCATCAAGGGCAACGTGTGGACTCAAGGCCGAGCGCAACATGCAGCCTGGAGAGAGGAGAGAGGAAAGCTTAGCACATCCACCGGGTCACTCCTGGGTCAAACCCTCAGTATCTCAGTAATAGACTAAACTCCTAATGGAAAATCTCTTCACAAATAAGAGTTTGACTTATCGCACTCTTGTATTTGTCGACAACCAAACAGAGAAATGTTTCATAATGACGTTCAACAGCAGGCTGTTTATTCTTGCATCAGCGGCACTCTCAATCATGAATATAAGAAAATATCTGCAGCACAAGAACATAAAGACATTAAAAAACAGTCAGTGTGGAAGAAACTTGTGCCAGATATTATGTATCAGTAATCCAGTTGGGATTCTAACTGGGGCCACCATGACTAAAAATACTGTTGCCTTGGATAAAGTCACAAACCACGAAGCCATGGTCTGACGGCAGATCTGACATTAATCCTCTGGGCAGCGTTTCAAAGGGCTGATTTTTGTTGGTGCTCTGAAACATCATATCACATTTCCAAACATTTTATCTAGTGGGTCCTCAAGGCGCAAATTATGTCTCTGAGGCACAGAGGGCTGTTTTGGTGCACACTGTGATGTCTGTAGATACGAGCGACATGGGAGTGCATCGCAAATTCTGGCCCAAAAGACTCTCTGTGGTGGCTCTTTGCACCTTTCTGTTCTTCCCCACTGTCCTTCTGTTAAGCCAAAGCCTCATTTGTAAAAGAAGAAAGACCTCTCTTAGCATGCTGCACCCTGCTTCAAGAAAGGAGCAAAAAAACAGCAGAAGTTATGTGAGCTGGGTTCATTTGATGTTGGGAGGGAACTGTGCATAATATGGTTCATATACCCAAAATGTGTGTATTCTTCGTGTGGTATATCTCTGTGTGTGTTTGTGTGCGGCTGTGCTCACTAAATGATCGCGTGTCTCATTTTCTTTCCGTGCGAGTCACTGTGTCGTGCGTGCATGGCAGAATTCATTGCGAGAGTGGAAATGAAAGCTTTGCATCTATCTGAACGTCAGTATGCCAGTGTGAGAGTGTGTGTGTGTGTGCGCATGTGTGTCACCGTGCTCCTGTATGGGAGCTCAGCAAGACAAAGAACCCATTGAGTCATTGCGTGAGACTCCCATTACAAGCAATAGCTCCTATTTTCAGAGCTCCCTCGCTCTCATTACGGGCTCACACTGCAGACAGAACATGGCTGACATTTAGCCATTATGCTCTGCCACCGTCCTAGCCTGTCCTAGCTCCTCTGCACTAATCGACTGTGTTAACGAGCAGGTTAAAGAGCACGGTAAATGGCATTAATGACAGGCCTGTGAATACAGTGAAAGAAAGGAAGCCCTTTGCATAAAAGCAGAGAGTTGAGGCCAGCTTAGAATCAGGGAGCGGGTTTGGCCAAGAAACCAGCGGCTTTGTAAACTCTCCGAGGATACAGAGCTGTGCTGATCTCGGGAGATTTTAAAGGGGCGCCGCACCATCCGGGAGTCACAAAGTGCATGGCAAAGCAATTAACACAGAGGCACATGACCTCAGCGTGTAAGAGGCGAGGGAGCAGAACGCGGCGTGACATTTGTGTCGGAGACGCGCAACTGCCCCGCTCTGCCACCGAACATGATCATTTCTCTTGTCAGGATGTGATTATCTGCTCTGGGCCTCGCTCTGGTCCCCCACCCCCAATTATGGTGTTCTGAGGCGGGGGGGAGAAAAGCCATCAAGACATGAAGGCACGATGCCAGTGCCGGGTGAGGCTTTTTCCTTCAGACTCTTCCTTTCACTAGGAATGGATATGTTGTGTTGCTACACATTAATTACAAGCGTCATAATGGTCTGAGAATGTTCTGCTCGGACGCTTTTGTCGAGGCCACCACAGTGATACAAAGCCGTCCTCTGGTATGAGACGAAATAACTAGAAGCACACACACAGACAAAAAAAAAAAAAAAAAAGTGAGTGAAAGAGATAAAGTGAGAGAGACACAGCGAGGGAGGGGATGGCAGAGCCGACTGTGCCCAGTCACCATGGCAACCCCTTTGACATGCAGCTGCCATACCTGCTGCCAATATCGGAGCTTTACTCAACCACTCACTTTGTGTCTTTGTCTAAAAGACACAAACGCGGCCACATATAAACGCCGAATATCACGTATCATAGAATTTACACAGTAAGCATGCATGCATGTGTGTGTGCGCATGTGTGTGTGTGTGTGTGAATCTTTTCACTACGCCAGTATTAATGTACCTTGAGTGCTTGCAGTAATTATGTCTTTGAGCTGGTGTTTGGCAGAAAAAGCTGCTTTAAAGGGATTTTTTTAGACACCTCTCACTGGTAATTACTTTGAATTATTACCGTAGTTTGAACTCAGGGGCCCCGGTGTATGCATAATGTGTGTTTATGTGAGAGTTTCCAGGGGTGTGTGTGTGTGTGTGTGTGTGTGTGTTCCAATGGAAAGGTAAGGCTTCAGGGCAGATTTCTGAACTTAATACACCTCTCAACTTACCAGAAATCCCCCCCGTGTGGTGCTGCTCTGTGCTGAGGAGTTGGTATTTGATATCAAAGCAGGACTGTCAGTTCCGAGTGGTGCAGAATGACCGGTAGGTACCGCCTCAGGGTGGGTGACATCTGTACAGTCTGACAAACTGTGACAGAACACCTGAGGCTTCACAAACTCTGCACAGACGCGGACACAATGCATGTGAAAAGCTGCGTTTGCTGTGATGTGGAGGCGTTTTACATGTGCAAACAGACCGGACAGCTATGCATACACGCATGCCGACACACATGCGCACAGACAGCTCTCAGATCTGGTCTCAGTGGGTGCTTAACACCTTTAAAAAACACCTGCAGCGATCCGGTGGGTTCTGCAGAGCTGCTGTGTTTGTGTTTTAGTGCAAGTGTTGTTTTTGCCCCAAGAGATACCAGCAAGCCAATACACACACACTCACATGGACATTCATAAATATATCCACACACAAACACGCGTGTGCCTGCTCACACATGCCAAACCAAGAAAGATGCTTTTGAGCTTTGAAAAAAGTAACTGCAGTGAGATTCATAAACACACCCATGAATTAATAATGGTGCTGTCAAACGCAACTTTCCACTCACGCCGCTGTATCCGGGCAAAACTCTCCTCACATGTCAACTCCCCTTGTCATTCAGTAAGACATCATGCAAAGCAACCAGTGAAGTCGCAAATCTTTTTTTTTTTTTTTAATCTTTCAGTACTCTTAGTCAAACCAGGCAACTTCAATTGAGATGCCAGAAATAAATAAATAAATAAAACATCCCTTCGATGTCATGTTTTAAATCAGGGGTGCCCAAACTTTTTACTTTGAAGGGCCGAGGCTGAAACGTCACGATAAACCACGGACAAGAGGCAAACACTTCAAATCGAGTTTGTTGACTGACTCGGTGCACAAAGTGTCACTCTGGCTGCAGGTTATGGTTTAAAAAATGAAGCGTCTAACAAATTAAAGATCATTTTTTACCTCACAAAATTAAAACAGCCTGAACACACTCGGATGGAGCCTAACCCAGCTGGCAATGGGCACGAGGCGGTGTACACCCAGGGTACAGAGGCACATAGAGACAAACAACCATTCACACTCACACTCACACCTAGAGGCAATTTAGAGTCACCAATTAACCTTTCAACTCTATGTCTTTAGGACTGTCTTTGGACTGTGTGAAGAAGCCACGCAGACAAGCCCCCAGCAGGGGTTCAAACCAGAATCCTTCTTGCTGTGAGGCAATGAGACTGTACTAACTACTCCACCACCGTGCCACCCTCTGAGCATTTTTTTAATCAGCTTCTTTTTAAATTTTCTTTTTTTTAATAAGAACATCTGGTGGGCCAAATTAAACCTTATGGCGGGCTACCTCTGGCCTGCAGGCCCCACTTTGGGCAGCCATGCTTTACATGCAAAGACAATAGTCTTACGTAAGTTTTTTTTTTTTTTTTGCCAGAGTGAATAATTTGAGTCCTGGGCAGTCACTGACAGCACAAAATGAATGAGAATTCAGTTTGAGGTGAAATGAAAAACAAATTTTCTTTTGTGCTTGAGATGCGTACAGCATGAAAATGCTTCATTCTCCTCCGAGGCTTCAGCGGCAGGAAGAGAAGTGAAATTTTAAAGCAGCACTGGAGAGTAGCTGTTCATGTGATCTTTTCTCATCTTAACTTGCAAACATGCTAATAGGTGCTCCTGTACAAGAGCGCCTGAACTCACAGATTTACATCTTCTCATTTAAATAATCTTTAATGGAACATGCAAGTGGGAAGGACAGATGGAAGGGTGGATAAAATAGGCGTTTTGCGATCTCCAAGAAATTATTTCAAACATCAGTGATTTCACAAGTGAAAACTCAGCGTGTGTCTGCTTTTATCGCTGAAAACCAGCTTTCACATACTAATGGAAAGAAGACAAGTCCCCAGATAGAAAAAGTTGTTACTTTAACATCGAGTTCTGGTGAGAAAGAGACGGTTTGCTGGGTGGTTGAGGTTGAAAATTCTCGACGTTTTTACAGCAGTCACAGTTTATATGTTGGAAACACGACACTTATACAACGTTGATTGGCATTTTTGGTTACAATGTTGACATTTTAACATCAATATTATCACAATACTGCCAAAATATATATTTAAATAAAATGAGGATTGGGTAACAACCATTTTAAGGGTGTGTGTGACACATTTATTATTTAACTTATTTGGCTTTAGACGATGATGAAAACATTTACAAGCTGCACCAGCCGGTGGAAAGAGAGGTAAGTTATAATCTTTTAATTAACTGACGAAAAATACAAGGTCAACATCTAGCTGTAATATCGTCTTGGCATATTGATCCACTGATTGTAATATTTGACAGTGATCTGGCGAGGAGCAAGTAAACAGACCAGATATTTTTTTTTGGCAATGTTCAGCTAGATTGTTTTTTTTTTTATAGCAACCATCTGAAACATTGCCATTTTCTTGTTATCTTTATAGGATGTCTGATGTTGTAAATGGTTAGTAAATTAACTAATGCAGTCATATTTCATGGAATCTCATTTTCACTCCAACTGGCACCAGTAAATACCAGATACTTCCTGCAGTTAGCTGCAGTATTAAATGCTTCTTTTTGCAGGCCCTGTTATGTATATACATCCAAAGGACATAAAAAGTTTGAGTTAAGTCCTTTAAAGAAACAAAGTTCCTTCAGTTAAAGGGGAACTTTCAGTGGGATTCATGTTAACAGTATCTACAATTCACGCTGTGTGCTGACACCTCCTTTGGGAATGGTGGGAGCTTCCTACGTAATTAGCACCACAGTTAATTAATAACGATAAGTCAGACGAGTTTTAAGTGCGAAAAATCACAATGTTGTATCGTGCCGAGCCTCTTCAAGCGCCTTTGTTTGACTTATTTTGTATAATTACAACTGTGTGTGTGTGTGTTTTCTCACAGGGATGCCAGATTCGACCTCAGGCCGCTACCACACATTAATGGTCCCGCACAACTTGCAAGAAATGGTATGCAATGCTCTCGCTAGATCCCATACTACTTTAAAGTACTGGCTGGACTCAGGCGATACTTCGGGAAAAGTACTTGTCTGTCCGTGTCGTGGTTGTTTGTATTTTTGAACAGAATTGTGTTTACTTTGTCCACGAGCACATACTCGACATTAAAATTCAGTCCACAGCTGCAGTCGAAGTGCATTGCATATTAGACAGATGCTACTTTCTGCCCACTCTGTTAGTCACTCCGACCAACAACCGCCCTCAGATTCTCCTTCCAGAGTGTCAAGGTTGGACTTCAAAGGTTACAGAAAAACTTCCGTCACAACAAATGGTCCAAGTGCAATTACAGTCACATTCATTCAGCGAGCTTACAGCTAAACCACTGTATCTACTCAATAGATTTTTACAATTAAGGGAAGTTAGAGCGATGTTCAAATCCTCTTGAAACCTGCTTCACTTTAAGATGCTACTCCTTCGGCATACGTTCAGCTTCAGACTTCATTTAAACTCTAAATAGATCACCAGGCTATTATAAAATATTTTTTATTACAGTTTCATGCCTCTTTGACTTATAATGGTGGCTTATTGAGCTGAATGTCCAGAGCACAAATTTCACTTTTTATATATAATCTTTATGTCAGTATGTATAAAAATTTGAGCTGGTCGTAGAGTTGTCTGGAAGCAAACGGACGTACGCTTTTGGGTCACAGGAGTGCCACCCAACTGTCGCATTCACTCAGAGAGCAAAAACATCTGGAGGGAAGTTTTTTCAAATTGTTCACATTTCTAACTTTATCTACACAAGCTGCATATGTACAGTTTTAAGATGCTCATTATCAGGTCACTTCAGCAACACAGCCTATAGTTTTTAAAAGCAGGTGTTTTTAAGGGGTAGCTCGGTCATCACCAGTTCTGCTCAACGGTGACTCAGCACTTTTAATGATTAAACCTGATTAAACTGGAAATTAAACTGGTGAACAAATTGGATTGGCTGTTGCTCTGCTACTGGATAAGGAGCGGATGTTTTGGGTTTACGACATGCTGCCGCCACTTCTTCCACGTGTCGTGGTGTGAGTTGTGTCCACTAATGTCAGCCTATGGTCTGCATTTGCCCCACCATTCCGATCTACCGGTATCAAAACAACAAGAATAAAGGCATAAAGTAGTAAAGCCCGCCTTTTGCTTGATTTGATTGGGCCAAGTGTGACATTAACAAGCACTACTGTACACGCCACATCTGTCTGTCTGTCGCTCTCTATGTGTCTGATGATGAATAACTCTGTGTCTGACTAGCCTGCAGCTCTCCCTACATATTATCTCTGTAACTTGGCTAAAAGATGGATTAAAAGACAGCAAGAGTACTTACATGTCTTGTAGAGCATAATTCCTGCGTAACTCCAGGCACAACTGAACCCACCCACGTCTGTGTGTGTGTGTGAAAGGGGGCTGTAATGGGTATAACAGTGATATATACAGTTTCCGATGGTCTGTTAGAACATCACAACTCACTGCTTTTATCCCGCAGTGAAAATGAGGCTTGACAAAACGTTTTGTTTTTCTCTTTTGAATATATATTTTAGGTTTTGCACAAAAAGGTTTTTTCCTAAATCACACATTTAGTTCTCCATTTTGACTTCTTACATAATAACCACAATGCAGCACAGATTCTTTTTTAAATGCATGAAAATACACGCAGCGTGGAGCATGCTTTATTATAGATGCATCAATATGTACTGTGGATTAATCACTCTCATGTTTCATGACTGATGATATATTGATATACTTAAAACATTATACATGTTTATAAGTCATAATGCATTAGGAATGCATTATAATTCACTAAAAATTCCCCCATAATGCACTACAGATGGTCGAGAGTCTTCAGGTGTTACCAGAATGTTTTATTTCCTCTTCCTCCATCAAGAAAATCTTTTTTTTTAACCTTTTTTATCTGTAGTTTCTCAATTCTTGCACAACACAAAAAAGTTATAGCAGCTGACCTTCACCGATTCAGAGAAACATCGGAGGATTCAGTTATTTTTTATTCTATTCATCTTCCTTTTATCTGTAAGTATAGTTTCACAGTTATTTCACATTTAATAGTTTTCTATTAACAACCGTGTATAAGTTCACTAATTCATTTATTTTGTGTATGTTCAGAACATTTTCAGAAGGTTACAGAAGTTAATTGTGTTGATTCATTGTCAGACGTAACTGAAAATCTGATGTCTGTTCAACATTCAACATAGACGTTTTCAATTTGGTTTCATTGTCAAGCATCTGTGTAGATTTAATACTTCTGCCTGGAAATAGTGAAGTTTATGTAATAACTACTCATGGTAAAGGTCAGAAGGGTTTATTATGGTGTAAACATGGAAGTGTTAAGAGATGTCCGTGACAGTTTCATATAATTTATTTGTGGCGTAAATAGAAAAGGTCAATATGTTTAGTTGCATATAAGATTTTATGATATCGTGTGCAGGGTTGGTGAGCAAAGATGAAATACGCTCCTGATGCTTTCATCTTATTTTAGCGTCTTACATTTGCTCATTAACATATAAAGAACAAAGTACAGCCAGACCCAGCGTTCTCTTTGCCCGTCATGTGATTGTCTGGATGTTTGAGGCGCAGCGTGGTGGTGGAGCACCAGTGTGTAAAAAGTCATGATGCTTCACTTTATTACATTTTGTCCACAGAGAGGGGCGCTTTCATGATTTATCTACCATACGGGCATCCAAGAGGGCACTTTAGCAATCGTATTTCACTGTCATCGTTAAGTAGAAGGCGGCATAGTAGACATGGTAGGGTTTTTTTAAAACATATAAGCCTACATAATATAAATCAGTAGCATTTAAACGTCCAAATAAATGCCCGGCCGGTTATTTTCCTCTCGTGCCGCACTGAGCACAGCTGAGGCTGTTGGGAAAATGTTTTCAATTTTAAAGCTATTTCTCCTGGTGATGGACTGGACGTGAAAATAACAATAAAATAATAAATAAAAAATATGAAACACTAACAGAAAAACAACTGGGAATAACAGTTTTGAGTTTTTCAGTTTTGAGAAGTTTTCAGTAAAGTCAGTTAACTTTGTCTATTTTTTTTTGGTCCCACAAGACAAACAGGGCAAACACGTCACGGGTGTTGATACCAAACTGCAGCTTGTCCGACAGAAGATACCGTGTGAAAAACACAGGCCCGTGAGCTAACGTTAGCTCCTGTCAGCTAACGGTCCACTCAGCAGATTACCGTCTGAATCTGCTCCTCTGCAGCGCTCGCTGAATTTGATTCACTGTGTTTTTGTGACAAAAACAACTTCAGAGCAGCGAGGACTTCCTGACACAACAACTGCTTTCACTCTAGCAGCAACAACAGCAGTATAAAATATATATATATGCGTTTATCCCCACAACGTCTTGTATCAGCAATAATCAGCAGCTAGTT
The DNA here is from genome assembly GCA_028641955.1 of Protonibea diacanthus. NCBI lineage: Eukaryota > Metazoa > Chordata > Actinopteri > Sciaenidae > Protonibea > Protonibea diacanthus. The sequence continues at coordinate 17,890,094 of CM053992.1, forward strand.
AGCATGTCATCAGCAGATGCGCTTAAATATTTTAGTAACATTTCATCATCATCAGAGGCTTTTAGCCTTCGGTGTTTTTTCTACCAGCACTTACACTCGAGTCATAAATAAACATTTGTAATCATCACGCCTGTCATTTAATACAGACGGCACATGAAATTAATTTTAACAGGCACTTGATTTTAGGCTGCATTTAAACATGGAACATGATGCTCTCTGTTGTTAGCCTCGTATCGTAACCCTTGAAGGCGTCTGTATGAACAGGATGTATTCCCTGACTGAGTCTCGGTAAACTTTGAATAAACAGCAGTTTTTCATCCTGTTCTGTGCCAAAAGAAGATAACAGGGAAACGCTCTCAAATGTGGCAGTTGTTGTTTTCATAAGCGCACCGAAAGCTTCAGACCATCTTCTGCTATCTCTTCAACGTGTTTTCAACATCAAAAGAAGCCGATTATATTCGGCGAAATCTACCTTGAAAAGCTGACCATTCGGCGAGCCGCCGCCGATGCTTCAGAAGTTCCACCTGCAAAGCGGAGAGAGGCTGGATTAAAAGCATAAAGAACACGCGTCAATTACTTCTGTTGGTGTGCAAATTCTTATTATATCTGAAGATTTATGAGAATAACTGTAGGAATACACACACACACACTCGCAGGTACTACATGTGTGCTTAGTCCCAAAGCTACAGTGTGCAGATGGTTACATCTACAGAATACACTTTCTGACTGCACAGAGATGATCCTTGAAAAGCTTGTGGGATCAACTGGGCCACTGCTGCAGAATGGGAGAGCGAGTGTTTGTTATTGTTCATCATTTTTATGTCTTTGTTTTATGGCAATTAAGTATCGTTCATTAACTTCATATTGTTATTCTGGTTGCTCAAACATGAGTATTTTACTCCAGTAAAGCTCGTTTAATTTGGATTTGATAAATGAACAAACAGAGAAACAGAGACCGAGACAGCGAGAGAGGGAATGAGACAATATTTCTGCCTCACTCTGACAGACTCGAGTCATCTCACATCTCTGCTGACTTTGAAAAGTAATGATTGGAATACTGAATATGAATATTTGCGTCTTTTTCCTTTGTGTGCTTGTGTTTGCGACAGCACTTCAAATCCCGGAGACTGACACTTTCAGCAGCCTATATTTTTTTGCTGGTGAGGCGATACGGTAACTGAGATAGAGGGTTTTGTTTCAGCTCATTGCATAATGTCAATAGACAATTAGGAATTTACTGGATTCTACCCGCAAGCTAATTAGAGCTACGTAATTAGCGGAGGGAGAGTCTTAAGTGTTCCCAGATAGCCACTTACGCGGTGCTGTGCTGTGCTTCGGCATGATACCCCAATCACAGCCCCAGAGACACTCAGACGAGGACTAGAGGTGCTTGACAAGGCTCAACATGGCGTTAAGTCAGGATAAGTGGTGTTCAGCACTGACGAGAAAAAAATGGTCTGTGCTTTTCTGTATGGCTTGAACTCACATTTGGACAACCAAGGCGAAACTCTGGGGAGTTTTCTCCGAGCACTCTTCTCCGGAATGACAGAGGTTTGCTGAAAGCTGACTAAACATCTTTTGAAGATGCCGAACACAATTTTTCTGAGTCAGACATTCCCGTCATGCTCATCCTCCTGACCTCGCCTCATCTCTACCCCCTCGGTCTCCCTTGGGCTCGTTTCAAAAAAATGCCTCATCTCTTTTGCTGTGATGGACTTCCAGCTGCGATGCATGCGTTTCCAAGGCACGGCATGCCTCTTTGCGTTGCCCCTCCTCGCTTCTTTCTCTCTATCCATCCGAATTTCTCCGTCTCATGTGTTTGAATCAACAATTCAGTCACATCTATCCCTTGCTCTCTGTCTCCCATCCATGACTTTATTCACCATTCTTTGTCTTGTTCCTCCCACAGCTCAGTCGGGAGGCACCAAAATGGCAAATCCAGGTCATGCAGGCAGGCGGCCATCAAACATAGCTTTCAACTGTGAATGAAAGAAGCAGATATATGGAATGGCATTTCTGTGATAGATCTGCAGGTAATCATTACTTTGAGTGCTGCACCTGAACTGTTGCTGGTTATTGGACATTTTCAGGATTGCTTTCCCAATGCTAATGTGATTAAATTGATCCAAATAGGTAATATTTTATGTTATTTACAGTATGCACAGGCCAAAACATGCACAGGGCGATGCAAATTTTAGGAGTCAGCGGGGCGTTGTTGCTCCCAAAACAAACCTTGGAGACACAACTTCAAAAGTGATCAACGGTGAACCAAGATCAGGTTTATTTTTGTAGTTTTCTCAGACTGTCACCCCAAAAACACTTTTATGTGTTGTTCCAGAGGGCATGGACAAACATTACAATCTATCGTTTAATCTTTTGATCGTTTAATCTTTTATCATTTAATTTGGAGGGCTTTTTCCATATGGAAGAGCATCTCACTTGCAGCTTTTTTTTTATCTAACCCTGCTGATTCTTTATCAGTTCACCCTGCGATATGTTAAACAGACCAGCTGAAAAGCCAAAATTTCTGTAAAGGGCCTTTCTTATGTAAGCCAAATTGTAACCAACAGTGTGTGTTAGTCCAAACCTCATTTATAAACACAATGCATCGCCTGTAGTCGCTTTGCAATAAAAGCCACAAAGTGATTCACCCATGCAAAACTTTAAATATCAGACGAGAGCAGCAGGAGGTGACGCCTCGAATTAGGAGTCATCTTACAAAAATATTGCATGTCATTGGGAAAAAAAAAAATCCAATTAAATAAAGATAAGCTTCTAATAATAGTAGTTCAGATCTGAGTAATCCAAACTCAGGGTTCACTCACGAGCTTTTTACTGAGCATTCATAAGCAGATGATTTGTCATGGGGATGGATCTGTTGACATGTGAACTCAGTTGTTAATTTTTCTGTAACGGTTTTAACTGAAGCTTTTAGCACGGACTGAAGAATAAACTTTCATGCTTCACTTTTATGCCGGCATGGTCACAAGGTCCTGGATGTGCTGTGAATGATATAATAACTGTCAGACAGACCAGACGCACAAAGTATCATATTTAGTCGAAGAGCAATTAAACTCTGGGAGAACTTCTACCAAGTTTGTTATCTAAAAACACATAGTTTGAACTTGTTGGTGTCTAGAGAGAAAACTTGTTTTTGCCTTAGGAGTTTCATGCACTGGTATGATTTCTGTGAAAACCATTTATTCATGAACTCTTAAATTTAATTATCCCCTATTATTTTGTGCCAGAATACGCCACAGGCCTTTCTTCTTGTTCAGGTCTTTCTCCTTCTCTCTTTTGGTCATTCTTTTGTATTCTCTGTCCACTAATGATGGCTTTCCTCTGTCTTTCCCTTTCTGTTTCATGCCATCCACAAGTACATGGAAACCCTCAAGCCAACAGCCTACACTGCCAGTGGCTTGGATTCAGTCTCCCCTCTGAGCAGCAAAGCGTTTGCATTTGGACTCAGGCTGAATCTGTCTGCTTGTGATAGAAGCCTCAGCACCACTTGTTATCACCAGACACTTCATAAGTGATTCCCAATTGGACGCCTTCCTGAACCGGGACCCAGAAATCAGATTGTGAATGACTTTGACACTGCAGTGCCTCTCCAGGAGACTAAACCGCTCTGCCTTCTGCTGAACGACAGCAACCTGCCAATGAACATAATTCAGCGTTTGAAGCGTTCTCTGCGATGCCTGCATGGACCTTACATCCTTATTAGTCTCTTACTGACGTGTAGGAACCTCGGTTCCCCCATGATGTAGCCATGCCTTGCTGGTACTGTTGACGGTCAAGTTCACAGATGCAGGTATTTCACTGAAGGAGCTCTGGGAAAATGTTGGTCTGCTGAGTTATTCAGCACAGCATCCTTTTAACATCCTGTCAAGGTTGATCTTAGAAATGGTGACTGAAAGCGTTTGTCAAATACATAATTACTGTATGGTTCAGGGTGAGGACTCACAATAGGTATACCATGTCAGTTGTTGATTGACATCTCATGGCCAGTGTTGCTAGGAGACACACAGTCAACTTATGTGGTGGGCTACTAACTGGAGCATGTCAGACAGTATATACTTTAATGTTCATACAGGGCGTTTTCCCCATATGTAGCAAGCTAACATAGCGATGGTTATGTTCCATTTTACATGATTTAAGTCTGTCCCCTCAAATCATTCATCGTTTGGAAGGCACCATCACTCAAAAAGTGAAAGCTAGCAACACAGGTTAACTTACTTCCCCTCAGAAAGTGGAAACATTAGTGTTTGTTCACATTACATGTGCAGTCAGTGCTGCCTTTGTGCCACATTATCAAAAGACGTGGGTGTAGCTGGTTGTATCAGCTGCCTCTCCTTTGTGGGTCCACTTCTAGTGCTGGCAAAATCATGGCCGCAACCACAACAGATCTTGTGTGTTATCCCAGAGGTAATGCGTTACAAGAACTCACATTGCTGTAATTATGTCATTTCTTTGGATACTGAGTGCTTTTTCCAATTTTACTCTCACTTAACGTATTCCATCTGGTGGAAGTCCTGGAAAAGTGTCCTGAAGCACTGTCTGCTTCTTTCTGGCACCCTTGTTAACCGATTGGGCGTGGAGCTCTGCGGCCGGTTCGTGGCCTAGTTTTAGTGTCTGTTATATCTATATATTTTGTGTGTACCAAAGCGAATCTGGCAAGAAAACATCATGTGGGTCAATAAAACTATAAAAAAAAAACACAACAACAACAACGCTGCAGCAGGCGACGTGACCACACTGACCAAAGCAGTACAGGAGTTGGGAGTAATTTACTGAAGATTTGGAGAAACTGAAACCAAACAGAGAAAGATTAGGACAAGGTCTGGCTGTTTATTTGCAATGCAATGGGAGAAACGAGATACTGTACAGGTTCAAAAACATTTTCAGTAACTTTTAACAGACGAAATTCATTATCTTCGTCTATAGTGTAGAGTAATATGTCAGGAATGTAACAGCACTATACTTATGGACAGATTTTCAGTGTTCTTTCCACCACTGGGTACCCCGTAACTTGAATCACAACACAAAGTAAGGTACTTAGTCACAGAGTAAACAGAGAGTGCACAAATCACAGATGGGATAAGCATCAGCTAACAATATTGCCTCCCCCAGCTGTCCCTGTCCCAGTCCCTCTGTGGCTGTTGGATCTGAAGTACTAGTCCCCACTTACTTAATGCACTAATCAAATCATGTTTTAGACGTCGTCAGTCTGCACCAAAAATTCACAGCCCCTGGAGAATACGGAGATGGAGCTGCGGATGCAGAAAAGCTAAAAGGAAATCCCCCACAAAACATACTCCGATGAGTTCAAATTCAGTTCAACTTTTAAGGCCATGCACTCCCACTCAGCTGTTTTCTATTGTTCTTGCTGATTAGACTTCTGCTCGGGTTGATAGATGATGGGAGCTTCACCTCACATTGTGTACCATTCGAAGTATAAATCTGGATTTTCCTAACAGGTGCAACAAAGCTAACAGGAGAGGAATGGAGATGCAAACCGAGCACAGTCTGTACATGCAGCCCTGAGAAGAGGTCTAATCATGGAAAATAATCACCTGTGTGGTTTTACCATAAGTGTGCAGGGTGCTTTGAAATGAGTGGAACACTTGAAAACTCATGACAAAGAGACAAATTAAATTGACGAGGAGGTCACAAGTTAAAGCTCACTGGGAAGCATAGAGAATAGACACTTAGCACAACAGCCAAACAGTTTCAGACTTGTGCTTCTCGTTGTTACTGCATCAGACCTGAGTCATCATGCTCTGAAAACATAATGGTGTGTTCAGACTGCAGAAACTAATTTATTTTTACCCAACACTCAGACAAATCATCAGCTGTAAACATCACCAATCAAGGGGTGCTGATCGGTGGATAAAAATCTGTGGTTGTGTTCTCCAGCATCTGGAAAACATTTAACGACAGCTGCTCAGTGCACAACTTCAGATATAGGGGCATATGTTTACCACTCGCAGTATAAAGAATGGACGACGTATGTGAAACGTCAGCCACAGGTTTCCAAAGAGCCGTTTTGAAGCTCAAAATTTGTCGCTCTGGCTGCCACCACCTTGGCACTCCTGCCTCTTCTGCCTCCCGGTTAATCTAAAAATTGGCGTGGATCATCGGTGGACCGAATCACGCCTGGGTGCTCAAACAAGCCATGTGTAACAGCACCCACCTGTCAGTCAAAGCGGCCATGCTCTTAATTATGCAAAACTTTAGGCCTTAATATAATTTGAACAGGTGAGTTGCATATAAATTCACCCTCAGTACAGTTGTCATGAACGTGGAAATTAGCTATAGAGACCAAAACTGTTTTTTGTACCAGGCTGTAAACATGTTTATTTCTGCTGTGTTGGACATTTTAACATGGGGGCTTATGGAGACTGACTCTGTAGCCAGCCTCAAGTGGCCGTTTGAGGAACTGCAGTTTTCGGTACTCCACTTCACAGCCATGGAGGATACTGCTTCATGTTTTCCTACCTGGAGCCTGTATCAAAGCTTTAATTATGAAGCTGGATATCAGCTGGCTCCGGCGGACTGTGAGTGAGTCCACATGGAAAAGACAAACTTCTTAATTGCACTCCAATCAGGCAACATCATCACTTCAAGAGTGGAGTATTTCATATATATATATATATGACATAATATGATACAGTAACACTCACGGGGAAATGTAATTGCTGCTGTGGCACAAAGTAATATTTGGGGAAGTGAAATATAATGCAATATCATCACATAACTAGAATGGAAGGAAAAAATATTACATCCAAATACTAAAAGCAAAGCTACGGCTATAAATCATTTTTAACCTCAATCTTCTGTATCCCAGTATTAGAAATAAATGGATAACAGATTCTCTTTGATACCATAAATAAAAGCATAACACGTCAAAACATTTAAAAATTAAACTTTCTGATGTCAAAACAAAGGAAAACTGCAGATACCTTACCTGCAGGAAAAAAATGTGTTATAAGGTCCGTCTGACCAAAATATCGCATTCATAATTGACTGTAATTTGTCACTGTCAAACATGTTTTTTTTTGAAAATGCAGTACTTTGAAGGTAGGATCCTGTAACAGGAATAACTCCATTTATCCAATGACATGATCGATGAGCAGGCGAACCTTTCTATCTGATCCTCTGAGCTGAACCGACGCCGGCTACCAGGGGCCATTTTCACCAAACCTGAGAAATAAAAATGGTTACCTCCAGCTGCTTTAAACACATTTCACCAGTCAAGACCGTACTGGTGACCCGTACACGAGCAGGAGAGAACCCCGTTGGACCTGCAAATTCATCCGCAACGTGCGAGAGTGATGGTCATTTGACGGTGAATGTGATGCTGTTTGTGATCTGCGTGTAAGGAATTGATTTTGTGTGTAAGGCTCAGGTTGGTCATTGTGTACCAGGAAAACTGTAAGCACCAGGGTAGCCGGCTCGCTGTGTGAAAGAGGCTACGGTGTCGTGTTTGTGGCCCAGAAATCGATGCAGCTCTAAGGTGGAAACTCTGTTGCCTTGTGACGATTTCCAGAACAAGTATAACGCCAACAGCATCACGCATCTTCATCTCCATCCAAAGTATCACTTAACCTTTGATTAGTAGTTAGTTTTCTACATTGTTCACCCATCTAAGAGCTGTAGGCCTGAAGATAGATCCGCACTTCACACTGTTAAGGAAGAAACTCAAAGAAGCTGTTCTGAAGACAAATGTTGACCTTCCTTTAACTCCCCCTTATATTTTTCCACTCCCTTTACAATATGTCTCTGTACTCCTTCCCTCCGATCTCCACTCGCTGTCTCTCAATCCTTCCTCTCTGTTTTGGGTGTCAGGCGAAGAGGAAAGAGGAAAAGGGTTGGCTGCCGTACCGGCATGATGGAGAGGGGTTGCTGTGCTTTTTTTTTTTTTTTTTTTTTTTTTTGTAGCTGCTGCAGAGCTGTCAACCGGTCGTTTGGGGAGGTAGACATATAAAGACAACGAGACAGGAGTGTGTCACACTGGATTGAACTGTCACACATATTGAGGGGAGACTTCCGTCATCAGGCTCCTGTGTGTGACCTCAGATTTACATTTAAATATGAATACTCGGAGTGCTGAGCCTCCCATTTTTATGCATAAATGATACTGTATATAGGAAAAGAGTTATTTTTATCTCACATCACCATGTGAGAGTTTGACGTGCTTATGTGGGAGGCAGCACAGCCAGGCCTGCCATATGTTTTTTGCTCAGTGTTGTGTAATATTAGACTTTTTGCTTTAGTGCAGTTCTCCATGACTGGAAGGTTCTGTGAGATTGTTTGCTCCCGTTTTTGCAATAAGGGTAAATATGGTTATTTAAATTCCTGACCGGGTATATGTGGATATATCAGAGTATAAGTGAGTTTCACTGTGCTGCATGAATATTGTTTTTATTATTTTCATAATCTGGTGAAGGGAAAAAAAATCAATGTTTTAAATATCTGCGTATAAAATCAAATTTTAAAATCTGTAGTTAAACTTTTCTTTTTTAACCCCGAGGAGTGCATAATCAGCAGCTCTTCTTATTCTTGTATTGAAAGTTTAAGTTTGTCTGAGCTGTACTTGTTGCAGGAGGATGTAGTTTTTCCACTTTGATAATCAAAGTTTTTATTGCAGCATGACATTTGAAAAGATCTGAGGCACACAGAGGGGTGTAAAAGTCTGATCTTTGCCTACTTCATAGTGAAAATTAAACCCAGAATCAACGTCTCTTACATGGACTGCATGTCCTTGCCTGTTGCCTGCGGTCATTATGTGTATGTGTACACTTTGTGTGTTTGCCGTGTGTTTGGCTAACATGGATTGTCTGCTGTGACGTTGATAAATGGCATTGCACTTTGAGTAGCGGCGCTGAGAGACTCAATTCCTCCCGGCTGTCTTTGCTCGTTGCTCCCTCGTATTATTTATCTGTGAAGAAGAGAAGTGGAGGGCCGGCCTCTGTCTGTCAGAAGACAATCCATCTGGACGGAGCCCCAGTCCTGTCACCTGGCTGCAACTTCCACTCCTCCACTCCCTCCCACATTTCCTCACACTTTGGATACTATGGCTGTCCACAGTCACACATTACACACACCTCATAATTCTCCCATACAAAGTGCTGATTGTTGATAGATGCGGTACTGCTATGTTGGTATCCATATGTGTGATATCAGTGTCTGAGCTTAAAGCCTCTGCATGGAAGTTTACCACAGAAACAAACAAACATTTTTCAACAAGCCCATAAAGGTTATGTACTGTTTCAAGCTGGACATTCAATATTCAGGGATCCTATCATGCATGTACCACTTGTGAAGTGGAAGCTAGGATAACTAGCTGGCTAACTTTAGCGTGTATTTGATCACCCTCAGGTACTACCTGTACCTGCATCAACTAACTAAATGATCTCTCTGTATCTGCACACAGGTTTTATACAGACAGCGGCTTTATAAATTATGTTTAAGCCTGGAGCTGATATGGGATGTTGCTCTTAGAAAACTTTTTACAGCTTCAGAATTGAGCTTTTCTGATCACAATAATATATATATTTTTTGACAGAATCACTCCTACTGGTAAAAAGCACATTATCCATAGCTGATACACTCAGCCGTTGTGACTACCCACACAGAAGTTGCACCAATTAAATAGTCTAGACTTAAACTGACAGTGCAGGTTGAAACACACCAGTGTAGGCGGCATTATCATGGTTGAAAAACGAGTAAAACTTCAAATTCTTTTTTCTTTTCCTTTTGGTAATTTTTACCATTTGATTTGTTAGACTAGTAAAGAAAAAAAAAACATGTAATATTAACAATGGCTGTACTCTGTTGGAGTGTGCCTGTTAGCCATGACAGTGTGACATTGAGCCAGCGTGTTCCAATCAGGTCATCGTGAATTTTTACATGTCAAAATGTCTTCCATGGAGAAAAAGGCTTTGTGTAACTAAGTACACGAATCGAAAGAAACACAGATGTACGGATTTCTCTGCAAAATTTGAATTTAATTCCCGTTCAAGTCTGCAGCTCATCTGTTTACTTACTGGTCGACTCACTGCAGTCCCAGTATGCTCCAGATGCTGTGTAATTCCATAGTCCTTGGTAAATTACTAAAAAAAAAAACTGTTGAGAAAAGAAAGCTAATCTGGGAACATGAATAGAATAATACTGTTGTGTTTAACTTCAAAGACATTATTATGTTTCATCTGCACCAGTATTTTAATTAACTGGGTCAAGGACCACATCTCCACTCCATTGTGCCAATTTGAAAGGGGCTGTTATGCATAAACAATCGGTTCTGCCCGCTAGTCCTTCATGATATCTGATCACACTCACCTGGTTCAGAAAAAGGGCGCTTCCTCAGTTTTGTTTTAACGTTTTCATGACATGCTGTGTGTCCAGCTGGGGGTGGTGAGTGAGAGGACAAATCTTGTGGCGTCCATCTTTATATGAGAGGAAGCGTTTCAGACTCCGTGGGGCTTTTAGACGCCTAAGTGGATCCTTTTAAAAAGCCAGATGTTGCTTTTCCGACTTCCAATTCTGGCACCAGTGGGTCAGAGAAAGTGTGCAGAGGAGGAGGAGGAGGAGGGGGAGAGAGATGTGGAGGGAAAGAAATAAGAGACTATAAAGGTAGTGGATAGATAGACAGATACATACTGTACACAGGCAGGCAGCTGCATCTAATCCCCCGAAGAGAAAGTGAAAGAGCAAAATATAAAACAGGGAGCATGACAAGGAGGGAAAATAGAGTTTGGGGGTTAAAGGAGAGCGACTGCCCACATCACTGGCAACTCTTCTTTGTGATCTGCTGTCTACTGGCTCATGTTCTGGGCATCCATTCCCGGAATGTGAGTCCAACCCTCCAACCTGCTTTTTGTTCTGTATTTGCCCCTTTCACACTCAGCAATGCCTGCATCGAATGGAGCTATTCTGCAGAGAGCTCAGCTGTCTGCTTATGAAGACTGCAAGACGTATAATTCAGCTTCAAAAGCTGTCCTACTGTGTATTTACGGGTCAGTATAAACGCAAGTATTTTCAGTTATAACCCAGGGTTGTGAAAGGAGCTCTTTAAACTTTCATTTCAGGTAAGAAGACTCAAATTCAGTCACAAAAATACATAAACAAATGAAGCTGCAGCATTTCATTGTTCCCAAATATGCTTGGTCAGTTCGAGTCACACGGATGGTGCATGACTTACTTCTTCTTAATTATTGAACAAACAATTTACCACCATTGTTCTTTGCTTAACCAAGTAAACCCTTTGTCCCTGCCAGTGGGTAAAACATTGATAATTTTCATATTTCAGAGCTGAATTGAAAACTCACACAGTCATTGGTGTGTCATTGCCTGCAGGCAGACATTTTCTAATTTTAAAAATATTTGAGTATAAATGAGAAATTAACTTTCGCCACTCCGCTCCTGACTAACACAGTTTCTGCAGATATGACTTTGTCCAGCATTATTACCGTGCAACGCGAGGGCCAGCTGGTTATTGATATGAGCTGAGGAGCAGGTAGAGTGGCCCGGGTTAATGAGGGTCAGAGCCACTGCTGGCTGTCAGAAAGCTGAAAAAGCGTGGAAGATCCAGCACATATTAACACAGTTAATTGTGGTTCTGATGCAACATTGCCCACGGCTGCCCTCTCCTTGTAAAAGACCTGAACCATACCAATGGCCTTGTCTCTTAGACCATCTCATGAGGTCTGCACCGGCATCACTATTAACACAACACACTCCTGAAAATGAAACTTTAAATAACATGATATTACAGGGGAGCAGCAAAGCTTAGAAATCAAGACTTTAAAGCAACACAGTGCAACTTTTCTACCATAAAGACTTTAAATCATGTTGTTGCTACACTGACGTGTAATCAGATGAATGGTGTCTCTCCAGTACGTAACGCTTTACGGCACTAAGTCATACATCACCAACTATTTGATGTATTACAGTGAAACTGAACCTTATTTTATGGAGAAAATGTTTTCTTCTTTCTTTTCCTTTCATTGACAGAATAGACAGTAATCTACTGCACACTGTAGCTGCTGTTAGCTCAGTCTGTTAGCTGGGCAGCCTGGACTGTGAGCAAGCGCAGGGCAATGTAACCGGGCTTAGCAGCTCGGATGTAAAGACCGAAGGTGATGTTGAGGTAAGAAGCTAAGAGAGACTGAGCGAGAGGCCGCCAGACAAGAGTAAATCTGGGACTTATATTTTGTTGTTGACGAGAGCTCGGTGAAATAAAATGCTGCCGCTCAGAAACATGTTCTTGCAACTGCAGCTTGTAGAAACTTTGGCTTATGAGTCCAGGGCCTGTTGCACAAGTATCTTGTGACTATTAACAGTGTGCTACCACACAGACATCAGCACGCTGACACAAAGACCACACATCTAATGTAATCTTTTGTCAGAGTTTTTTTTTAATTTGCAGGATGCTTACAGACTAATCAACATTAAGGGGATATGAATTCTTCAACGCCTACATACATAAATGAAGCTAAAAATAACTGCGTGACTTGGTAGACGTATGCACGCTAATTGAGTGCATTAAAAATCCAATTACATGTGGCTCGCATGTATTTGTAGGTATACATGTATACGTATGACATTTTGAGGTCATGTCATGTCAGAATTAACTGTGACATGAAAGCAGCGATAAATACTGTGCTTTAGTTTCTAATTACTGAACATGCACATATGAATTCACGAACCTGCACGGAGACATATGCTTGATTTAACTCTGAGTCTTGGGAAATCATTTAGAGATAGCTGCCCATTTAAATCTTGCTGAGATGAGTTCTGATGAGCTAAACTCACTGGCAGGAGATACTGGCAGAGTGTCGTGGAGTTCATAAGTTTTCCCCACTGCAAATGTGTTTGTGTCGGCTACAAGCGCACACTTTATGACGTTTGGAACAGATTAATGTTGCGGTTGGCAGAAGGCAGTTCAAAATAAATTATGTGTCCAGTGATTTTGTTGTTATAGGAAATCACCTTAAACGTGTTTGAGCAGTTTGAGATTGGAGAGCAAGCGAGGAGAGCATCTGCACCACAGCAAGGCAGGAAGCTGCTGCAGGATTTCATATCCCCTGCAAGTACAGTTACACGTCAAGTAAAATATTTGTATATTCACATGCTGGAAATTATGCGCCCTCTGACAAAGAGCTCCGCTGGATTGGTGACCTCTATGTCAAGGCGATGTTTGTATGCATTACGTGTGCATGTGGGAGCACAGTGTTGAGCTGGCTCACTGCTGGTCTGGTTAAATCAGCTGACCATTCATATGCATTCACGCACCGGCAGCACAGGAGCAATTTGGGGGTCAATATCTTGCCCAAGGACACTTCGACATGCAGAAGGGAATCGAACCACCGATCATCTGATTAGTGGACGACCCGCTCTAAGTATGCAATCTGGAAATTATACCCCTTCAGACAAAGGACTACATCTTTAACCTTTTACAACTTGTTTGTATGTGTGTGGCGGCACGCCGTAAAGAATTACTTCAGCACAACGCTGGTCGAGTGCAAACTTAAAGCTGCTTCCTTCCTGCAGCAGAAAGTTACCGGACAAATGGCGAGGCCCATACATCATCACGCGGAAGATAAACCCTCTCACCTGTGTAATTCATCACCCAGACAAAAAGAAACAGAAACAGATCTAACTTGTGAACCTTCAGAAAGAGTGGAAGTAACAACCCACACAGGCTCTTGAGGTTGCTCTCTTTGTGAAGGAAGTGGATTTGAAAGAAGAGGTGTAAAGGCCTTAACAAGGACTCCTATTCTTGTCCTTGCGTGCAACAAAACAAGTCTTGCTACTCTTTCATGTCAAGAAACAGTATCACTGTTACATCGCTTACAATCCAGGCAGAACAGCGTGCATTGAACATGTCATTAGTCTTAAAGACAGCCAGCTAATCTGCCAGCGTCCTTATTGCATTTCACAGTAAACCGGTGGAAAACCTGCTATCCTGTTCATGATGCCACCCACTCCTGTGGAACCCACTAGCCACAGACGGCAAATTAAAATGCCGTTAAGGCAATTAGGGGGGCCGCGTTATGTTAAAAATGTTGTTGTCACCTCACAGCAAGACCTGGTGCAAACCTCAGCAGTTTGCATGTTCTCCCCCGTGGCTGCGTGGGTTCACTCCGGGCGCTCCGGTTTCCTCCGACAGTCCAAACACACGCACTTAACAGGTTAATTGGCGACTCTAAATTGCCCGTAGGTGTGAATGGCATGTGCCCTGTGATGAACTGGTGACTTCTCTGCGGTGCACCCCACCGTGACCCTGATGAGGATAGGCGGTTACAGATAATGGATGGATGATTTTGTTGAGTGAAAACAGCTTCAAGCACAAGAAAAGTTGGTGTACAGGTGTACTAAACCTGCTAAAGACCTCTAAAATCTATAGAAGCATGCTTACATTACATATAGTAATTCCCTATATTCACTAATAACATTTGCACAGACATTTCATCTGATAAATGTGAACCGGTGACTTGCACTGCTAACTTTCAGCACCACAAATTCATTTTTGATTCAAGGAGCTGAGGATGGAACCACCAACTCTATGATAAATAGAAAATGCTCTGTACCTGCTGAGTTCTGTGAGAGATTAAATTTTCCAAATTTTGCTGGCTCCATTGACAGTAAACTCATTGTCATTCAGGAGGGCTCCACGATACTCAGGGTCGCAGTGCTACAACTGAAAAGAGAGCCATCATGCTCTTGGCTGTTTGCAAATGACTGCTTCCAAGTCAGTGATGTCGACGCCTCTGGCAAGAAGACTAATTCCGGTGTATGACTCAGCCTTTAGACAGAGATGAGGACAGCTGCCTGGTAATTCCACCACCTATACCTATTCCTGGAGCTGTGGGCCCGAGACAAGGCCTTCCCCTCGAGATTAACCTGATGAGGACATACTCCGCATGCCAGCTTCAAAGACACAACCCCTTTAATTTATATCAGACTGTGCAGAACATGATTTGTAGAGTACTTTTTGGAATTTTGGCGTCTCATTGGAGGATTTAACACATTATGTGTGCCCACCAAAGCCAGTACTGGAGGCCATGTCAGGTGATAAGGCAGACATTTAAGGAAGCTGACCACGTTTGCTCCCTCAGCAGCACACAGTGACCCATCCACCACTTCTCAAAGACCAACTACCACTGTAAAATCATCATTTCCAACATAATTTGACATCATCTCATGTTATATCTGGTGTATTTTACAGGTACAGGTGAACTCAGACTCAGAATAAAAATTATTAGGATACATTAACCTCTTATCTTTCTTTCTGAGCCCTCGCCTCTCTGAGCACCGTGCTCTGCAGGTCGGAGTGTTCACGAAGCCATGAACCAATGAAGATATTATTAGATAACAGGCTATAACAGTTTTTTTTTCAGCCACTATATCTCAAAGGTAACACACACTCATTCTTATCTATCATCCTCCATCATATGGCTTCAATGTATACACCTTATCAAATCCCAACACACAGAGAAAGACCTGTTCCTGGACTGAAGTGGCTTGGCATGCGTCCAATAGGCCACAGAAGTCAGATTCTGCTAACTTCTTGCATTCTTTTCTTTCATTTAACAAATAGTTATTACTCATTTGCAATGTTGGCTCCATTCAACATTAATTTGGTGATGTAATAGTACCTAATATGCAGCTGTATCCATAATCATTATTGGGATAAGTGGTGGAAAAAGGATGGATGGCTGTCCCAGTAAAAAGCAAGATGGCAAAGAAATTTAGATTAAAAATCAAATAACTATCTGATGAATAAAAAAAGTGGACAGCAGATACTGACTTATTCAGCACTTCAGAACTTAAATGGTGCACTCATCCAAATCTTTCTGTCCATGCTAACAGGTCTGCTGACAGGCGAACACTGAGAGAGACAATAAATGTGAAACACGACCAAAGATGAAGCATCCTCGGATTTACATCTTGTTAGTTAACTGTCAAGGCTCTCTTATTCCCCGTGGTGGTGTGGTGTCATAGATAATGGATGAATATTATTTCAGCTGTATGAGATGTTTTCACAAACTTTAGAAATCATTTTCTGTTTAAGTTGCTTCAACAAAAACTCCACAAATTTCTTGCAAACATGAAACCGCTGAGACTTTGAGGCCACCACTGGCAAAAAGTGACTTGAATATTCCTTGGTATTATAATGAAATGACTAAATTGGCAATTTGTTTGTATTTGGAATAGCATCAAGAAAAAATATTTTGTTATACAAACCACAGAAAAACATGACTTCATCTCACGGATTCCCACCTCGACTTTACTAAAATAATTACTGTCTATTGTCAAACTTTATTTTAACCACCGCAACAAAAAGAAAAAGAATGGAAACACTGCACCAATCACGTAACAATACAGTCATATTGCACGTTAAATTAAACAGGAGAAACTCTTCTACAAGCACGTATAAATCATATTTACACACACCAAACTCAACTCCAACACCAAGCAGATTAATTATCGAATATCAAAGTCTGTGTAGCGTCATGAAGTCAACCCACTCACCACATCTCATTGTAAAAGTATGAAATGAAATGAAGGCTTTCATTTATGATGTGTGCCATCTTAATTTACTCTGAGCCAGTGAAATACATACTGATACTTACACATCTGAACAAATATCACAAGTGTTCCCTTTATTGTGACGCCCAAATTATTCAAATAGACTTACTTACTTATTTTGGGTTTATCATATTCGAGCAGAGGCCCTTTGCATCCAGTGGAGGAGAGATGAAACCATGTGCTCTTTTTTGACTTGAGTTTATGGGGGTAAATAGTCCAATACAGAGAAAACAGAAAAAAACATCTGTCAGTTATTGTGACTGACTTGAGCTCGCATGTTCCCAGCAAACCACAGCCAGCACTCCCGTATGTCACCAAGCTTGTAGGACCAAATATTTCATGAAGACGGGCAGATTAATTTGGCTGTGCCACTCTCTGGTGTGACGGGGTCTTTAGTGTGAGTGGCAGCCAGCAACTTCAACTGTGGCAAAAAAGAAAAGAAAACTGACAACATGAAAGTTACTGAAACAAGTTAAAACAAAACTGGATTTTTGAGACTTAAACTGCGTCATAAAGAAGCTGCTAAATCTTCAGCTTTCCAGTTTCCTCCTTTTGTAGTTGGAGCCATTTAAAAACTAGCGTGAAGCTTCTGGCAGACACTGCATCTTCATAATGTGCCTCGTCTTATGCCTTTGGCAACTCTCTCCAAAGGAAATAAGAGGCTGGTTGTATTCATGGCACCTGATTCCTGGTTTCACCTGGCTCCGAGAACACTCAGCTGACTGCGGCATTAGCATCAAAAGCGGTGAGCACTGGAGGGTGAACCATGGTGGTGCTGGCAGGGCAGATAGCTGGATGGTGCCACAGAAGCCATAACACAAGAGGAGGGCCCCACGCCTGTAATGACGGAGAGAGGGAAAAGGGCTGGAACGGGCAGCGATGCTCAAGAGAGTTATTGGACCCCAAGCAGGGTAGACAGGCAAAGGCTCTGTGGTGGTGGAGTCATGGGGGCTGGATCAGTGAGAACAGGCGTGGAGCTAAAAATGTTCACAGCAGGCACAAAGGCATTGATGGAGGCAGACAAGGCCACGACGGTGTTGGCAGGCAGGCGGACCTCAACAGCTAAAGGTAAATTACAGCTGGTGTTTCTTGGGTTAAAAAAAAAAACGACAGAATCTGCAAGAACTTCCAGAGCTGTCGTCTTGTCGCTGCTGCCTCGTCGTCCTTATACCAGTCCCTCAGCCCACACCAGTCTGAAAGCAGTTGGAAGATTTTCTCACTTACATCTGTGACTCTCGAGGAGGGATTGTTATCTGCAGGGTGCGTCACATCCATGACACCGTGTCCCTGATCACTCTCACACTGCCTGACATAGCTTTTGAAGAGCTTTCGGATACACTAAGGGCCTGATGCATAAAACTCTGTGTACGCAGAAAGAAGAAGAAATATGCGTATGCATTCTTTTATAGTTTTTATAAAGAAATTTAGCTATGGGTTTGCTTTGTTCTGCCACATGCACATGCCTCATTTCCAGTCCCACATGGAACACAGAGACACCATTAAACGGTACGTCTGCCCGCTCCAGCACTCATTAGACCTGTTGATGAGGAGAGCGGAAAAGAAGCAGCGCAATTCATCAACTGAGCAGCACTGGGGAATGTTCTCCAGCAGCAGCATCAGAACCGCTGTCATTACGCACGGCTGCGAGCATTTACAGCGCCTGTAGCACTAATTCATCACAGACACGTCACGTCTGTGAACCAACATCGCAGAGACATGTCTGCTGAAATGATGAAATTCATCACTCTGATAATCTAAAATCAAGCTCCTGGATGTTGACAGATATTTAACAGAGACGCGGTTTAAACCTGCAAAAATAACACAATCAGTGTCATTGGCACGATGTTTCGCCCTCTCACCTGTGTGAGAGTGTCTGAATGGTTGAATGAGAGGCAAAAAAATTATATAGCGTTTCGGATATCTATATCTGTTTAACCCCAATCATACGGCACCGTGCTCACAAACTGACCGCTGTCATCACACGTACAAAGACAGAAAATGAAGTGAATAAAATTCTTGTTTATTTGTGTGTTTTCATTTTGAGAGTTTTTTTAAATTTATGACTTCCGAGCCCTTTGTTTGTTGTTGTTGTTAATTTCTGTTTTGGCTGTTTTAAGTGATTTAGACATTTTGGCGTGCTCATTGTTTTGAGCAGACCTCCCTCTTTAGATGCCGTTTGCTTGAAAAACCACACTTCTTTTAACACCTGTCTAATTTGCAATTAGTTTTGTTTGTCACTCGAGTTTGAATGCATTTGCGTCCCGCATGTGGATTTGATTGCATATTTGTTTGGTGCTTCAGTCTTAATAAACACAGACTGGTGGTTTGTGCAGAAAGTGTCGTGCTTTTAGCCCAAAGTGGATCAAACTGCTCCAGTGTGTTATATTTGTTGTTCTAAATTGCAATATTTTAATGCTCAGTTTGGCTTTGAAAAGGTTTGTCATGTTTGAGGTTTGATTTCAGCGTAAAGTGTCCTGTTATTTAATGCTAAACATTACCATAAAACACCAGCAAGATGAAAAATAAAAGTATAGATTACTAATGCTGCATAGCTGCACAATAAATACAAGGATGAGAGTCTTCTTTCAGACCGATGCACTTGGTGATCCACTGGGATTAAGTGTATTGTGCTAACTGTTAACACTGGCACCGAGAGGGGACAGCTAAGTGTTTGAACTCATGTTAATGCACATTGTCATGAGACTACAAGACAATTACACCTGACATTTTGACACCAGTCATCCTCAAAGGTGCACCTTCCATCGATCTGAGCTGCCGTGTGCTGTCCCCTCGGTGTATGTGATATCTAATTAGTTGAGGCAATTTCGTGTGTCTGGATAACATTTACATCCCCACATCAATATTAAATGACTTGACAATCCATCGAGCCCCTTCACGCGTGGCATTTCCATAAACTTATTTATCAAAAGCGATTCCCTGCCTTTTAAAACTGTTAAGGTTCTCGTAAATTCACAGACTTCAGCAGCTTGTGTTTATGGTATTTGGTGCTATAACTCACAAATGGTCCCCATAGGAGCCCTATAATCTACATACCTCTACATCTATGTGAAGATTATAGAGTCATAGCAGCTCAGAAAAGAGAAGCACAGTCACTAAAAGGGATCAAATGCAGCATATCATATCAAATTACTTCCTTTGCTTGGCAGAACTCGTGGTGAACGGAGACAAACAGCTGCTTTTAATGTACTAAGCAAATTAATTCACCCACGCTCTCTCTGCAGTTCATTCCTCCAATGTCATCATTTGTAATTCCAACACTTTTACATTATCTTAACCTCATGTGATACCTGAAATGATGGATGGACATGGTCCCCGAGTCTACTTGTACACAAACACACACACAGATACACGTTCACCCTTGACTCCACTCCAAAGTAATTTACAACTGGGATGGCGGCCATCTCGGAAATAGCCTCTCGGTTTGTTTGGAAGAGAAATGACACACGTAGCCGCCGCCAAAGGCTACTTGTCTGTCAACAGTGAGCAAAACAAGCCACATAGTCTCTATTAATCATTTACAACTTATTCTCATCAATTATTTCTATGTTCTGTCAAATAACATGCGCAGACATGAAGGCACTGTGTCATCGGTGGACACACTGCAGTTGCACGTTCCCGGCCAGCCCTCCTGTGAATATCAGTGTTGGCTAATCCACCCAGAGGGTGCATTATGTCCCTTTCTGAAACATATTTCCTCTGGCTGCAATCCTGCTCAACCATTTCTTACAAGTTCTCCATCCTGCCAGCTTTCAATCTCGCTTTCTTCCAAAGGAATCACAAACTCGAAGCCTGTTCTATCCACAGGGGGGGATTACAGAGGGTTTCGTGCAGAGGAGAAATGTCTAATACACTAATGTACCTTCCCCTGGCATTGTGACTGAATCCTGTATGTGTAAAAGAGTGTGTGTGTGTGTGTGTGTGTGTGTGTGTGTGTGTTGTTGTTGAATGTGTGTTTGCCTGACATCTCAGAGATCACCTTGTTTCTCCAAACAGCCCAGCAGAGCTGTACCGTACATTAGCTGACAAATTGTCAGTTAATGTACCTCGTCTTTGTTGCGGGGAGGACTTCAGATGCTACTCCGAAAGTCGTCTGTGTGGACTTTTGGTTGTTTTACATCCTTTCATCTCACCAGTGGGGTTCTCCAAAGCCCTTGTAGTCCCCATCAAAATGACTGTACCCCACCTTTAGAGCTTCTTTGGTGACAGAATCAGGACAGCTCCACCGTCAACAGCATCAAAGCCGCAGCGAGACGGAGACGGATTAATAAGTAAAGAAAAGTGTGACAGAACAAGAAAGGCCCTCAGATCACACAAAGGCAAGTCACCTGGGACCCGTGAAGGAGAGGAAGTTTTCAAACCTGTTTGTTTTGTCATACGAGCTCAAAGAGCTTCTATGCATGAGTTCCACCATTTCAGGAACAGCGGGAGCCGAGGAGGACGGACTGCCACTGCTGTACATAAGCTTGAAGAGCAAAAGAAGGCATGTGCTTACACCCGCAATCGCCCAGCACGCCGCTGTTCATTATTCCGCCAATCTGTCAGCTCCCACTGCTGCATCATCGCAGCTACACAGAAGGGAGGCGCCCAAGCGTCCCAGCGCCGTACGCTAATTTTTGATGTTTGAGGACATGAATGGCTCGATGATTGGAGGAGGGAATTTGAAAACGCACATTGATATGCATGAGAAAAGACTTGGAGTGAGCTCAAATTTTGTGCCTTGGAACAATCCCTTTAGAGTTTTAATTGCCCTCTGTCTTCTCCCGCGCTCATTCAGGTTTCCCTTCCTTGCCTTTTACCATCATTTCTCCTGTGCACGTGTCCTCCTGTTGAGTCTCACACACGTCCGCAACGACACATCTGTCATAACTGCAATAGAAATTCTTATCTCAGAATTTGAGGTAACATTTTTGAGGCCGTGCTCCTAGTATCAGGGTAGAATACAGCCCAATCCCCCGACACACTATTTCCCCTGCAGTCAATCACGCCGAAGTTCAGCTCTATTAAAAAAATAGAAGAAAAAAAAAAAAGCGCAGCCTGATGATAAGGGATAAGGTGTTTTTTTTTTGGTATCAAATATGTCCTGCTTGCCTCAAGGTGTTTTATCAGATGCTTAGAAGTTTATGAGGTATCACTGTTTATCAGCTGTTATCTGGTGTTTAAGTATAATCTTTATGACACCGAAAAAACAGCTGCGAAATTTCCAGAGCGGCGGTAAGGTCACCCTGCTGATAGGCTGCGGTTACCTGCTGCCAGAGTTTGTTCACCTCTCCTGCGTCTGCCCTGGGCGCAACCAATCGAAGCCTTAAACTGCCCCGGCCACTCATGTCACAACAACCCAGCACCAATCATGGGTTATTACCAAACACACACTCACAATCCGAAACAAGCACATAAACGTCACCCTCTTGAGTGAAGACGTTTCTGTGTGCTGTTATGGGATGGGACCGCGGCACTTTCTAAAGTCTCGGCCAATTTTCCAGAACACACAAACGCACAAACTCACTCACACACTTTAACTCTCTGTGAGCTTGCTTGACCCAACAGCGAGGGAGAGGCGTAATGAAGCTAGCTTTGCTCCCTTCCTAATCTGGCCTGACAGGTCCTGACTCCGAGAGTATGATTAATGTGAGCTGCAGCTGCAGCCGGACGCATTTAATGTCATCTGCAATATCACCCTGCTCCAAACAAATGAGGGCCCAAATGTCATAAATTCCTGTAGCACGTTGTCCATATCCATTAGCAAACAATTTATTGCAGAGGTGAGAAATTTGTTGTTATTTTCTGATGCCGTTGCCGCCGTATCCATCAGTCAGCCGCTGAGCAATGGAGTGGCACAGGAAGTCAGAGAGTGATAGCCTGTGTCCAGATGCCATGAATCATTCCTCTAGTATTCACTCATTAACCAGGTGGTAGTTTGAATTTGGCTTTTCATGGGACCCGTCTGGTTTTCCCCTGAGGAAGCAGCAGGGAAGCAACCTGAGCATATGGGCTCTGAGCATTCATACCCGGGACTGTTAACTCGCGCGCCCATGAGTAAAGCCAGCGTTTATTGCTGTGATTGGTCAGGAGCGACGCATAATGAGAAGGGAAATGTCATTGGTCAAAGCGGTGATTAATTCAAGGATGCAGAGCTTAGAACAGCTGCGCTCATCTCGGCACTCATGAAATTCATCTGGTATCGTTAGAAAGTCAACAGGAATAAAAAAAAAAAAAGGAGTTTACAAAGTTGGATCTAAGCCGCGAGTAAGCAGATGCATTTTAATTTGCGAGCGAAACTTTCCTGCCTCGCTCACCTGTGGCTGACCTTCAAGTTAATCTTCAAGTGTTTTGTTTGCTTGCTTTTTCTTTTGTCAGATTCCACCGATGCTCCCCTCCTGATAACGTCTCACTCACCACTGAATAGTGTGAAGTGCTGCTTTTCAATTCCAGATCTTGACATTTAGAGCTTGACTCAACAGAGCTCCGAAAGTCGGAGCAAACAATGGGTTTCAGGCTCAAATGGATAAAATAGCACAAATTACAGCTGAATCACTGTTGATGTTTCACAGTGTTGCCCTCGATCCAGCACCTCACGCAGGCACCACTTGCAACTCCCTCCTCCTCCTCCTCCTCCTCCTCTTCATCCGCCACCAACTAAGCCTCGCAATATTTTCCCATTCGCCGCACGTTGCACAGTGGCACGCATCTTAATCTGAAGAGACGGTTCCATTTCAGCTCGCTCCCGATAACCTTCCCATTCATCGCTCCCCACGTACACCTTCAGTGAAAAGAAGGAAGCACCCAGAAATAGAAATGAAAGGAGATGATTTCAGTGGCTGAATCATAGATTTAGGGGAAGGGAGCACGTTGGGTTGAGAAGAAAGGAAACGAGGAGATGTGCAGAGGGAGAAAAACGGCGGCCATGTTTGAACGCGCGGTGTATTAACTTCAGGTTTGGAGCGTCAGAGCTGAATATTATCGCCATCACTGTCTGCTTGGTTAAAAAATACGAGCAAACAGTGTCGCGGCGGACTCGAACAGAAACATTGTGTCATGACAAATGGACTGCTTAAATACTCCACTCCTTCTGTATCATCTTGTTTAAAAAGCAATCAGTCTGCTTCTCTGTTTTAAAAGACAAACCACGAGGGAGCATCCTGAACATTTGAGAGACAAATGAGGTTCAGATCGGAAATGAAATAGTCGAGAGGAAAGTAATGAGTGGATCCCGCTTTCCTGATGAGCTTCATGCTGCTGACAAATTACTGGTAGACTTAATATAGAGTGCTGATAGACTCTGTGCAGAAGTGAGAAACCCTGTGGAGAGTGAAGGTCTGTGGGCTCTTTTCAATTTCTCTATTGTCTCGTGGAATGAAAACACAGGGAGGTTAATAAAAAGAAGGCCTTGATTTAAATGTCATTGCACCATGTTTTTGTTGCCATGGAAACATTTCAGTCAGACTTTGTTGATGTCACGGCTGGTTGATTGTCTCGAACAGACCTAAATAGGCCGCAGAGGTTACATTTGAGTATTACTGTTGTGTTCGTCCCCTCCTAATAGGTAGCCTCGGCGGGGTTTTTTCGGTCAAATGAAGCGACACCGTGTTCGTCTATGAGCGGAAAACAAAAGGAAAGAAAATAATAACAGCTACTCACCTTTTCCTTACCAGTGTGGTGACAGAAGAGCGAGGTGTGTGTGTGTGTGTGTTTTTGTCCTCAGGCTGCCAGAAATGTCAGCAACACACACCGGTGGTCACCAGCCGAGGTGGCAGGAGGGAGGAGGACAGAATGCTGATGAGAAAGCTGGAAGGAGCGAGCACGAGGTGAAAGACTCTTTACTTACCGCACATACATGTCCCCGGAGGCGGATGTGTAAACAGGCGGCTGAATGCACATGCCCCAGACAGAAGCAGTCACGATGCAGACTCAACGGAGATAAAATACACAGACACACATATGTTGGTGCACAAATGCATACAGTAGCCTCAGTCTGACCTCCGAGGCTCCACTAGATGAGAACCGGCTGTCACTGAGCTGTTGTAGAGAGCAGTGGGACCAGACAGAGCATCCTGAGAGGGAGCTGACCTTTTTTTTTGCTGCATCTTCGCTGCACCTCCGACCTTTTGCGGATCACCTGTTCAATTCAGCTACATCTCCGGGGAATATTTGCCCTCTCAAACCACTCGCAATCCCTTGTTAGTCCTCTTAAGGAACACACTGTATTTCTGATGCAGCACATAGACTGTGCGGCTTATGAAGAATGGATAAATCTAATAAAGAAGCCCAAAGATACAAGAACCACCAACTCAAACTCGCTTACCTCCGGGGATACCTCATACTTTTTTAACTTCCCCACTGCCCTGCTGGTGGGTCTGTCATCACAAAGTCATACTCTGGGGGCAAACTTTAAAATTAGTGGAGAACACAACATTGCCAAAGATACCAAATATGCAGAGGTCAGTGTAAATAATAACTGATATGAGTCAAAGATTCATCTGTATCCACACAGATCCGACCCAAATTCAGCATGAATTTCTGATGAAATCAAATCAATCATATTTTCAAGTAAGTCTCTCAGTGTGCTGCTGCCTCCAGTGTGTGTGTGTGTGTGTGTGTGTGTGTGTGTGTGTGTGTAAGATCCTCCCTCTCCTGCTAGCTTGATACAAACATATACTACCTCAGCAATCCCGCACTGACAGCCCTGTGCAGCGCTGCCAGAAAACTTAAAATATCCATCTGTGCCATAAAATGTGCACGGGAGTTCTTCAAATGTTGCTGCTCAGTTTTGAAAAACCACATGTGCACGGAAGGAAAAGTTACTGAGAGGAGCAGCTAGAACTAGCAACTAGCTAGAACTACACCGGGGAAATTCACTTGTTGCAGCAGCTCGTATCCACAAGAAATGACTCAGAAATAAGAAATATATGAAGTCATGCTGGTGTTGAAGAGTCTGGCAGCTGCTGGAATGAAGGACCTGTGGTGGAGCTCCTTCTTACATGGTGGATGTGGCAGTCTGTTGCTGAAGGAGCTGAAGGAGTCTCATGCAGGAAGTGGTCAGCTTTGCTAACATGTCCCTCTCCCCCAGTTCCCCTATGGACTCTATAATATACATATAATACTGTCTGTAAACAGATAGAGGTAGATTGTAGTAGAGCTCTTTTCCTTTTTATTTTTATTGATCACGCCACATGTTGATTGATCTGAATCAAATGGTGACTGTAGAGTGACTTCCTATATGCTATCATGTGGATTTAGTAGACCAGCAGCAGGTCCTGAGTCTATTCACTGTAATGTGGAGATGTGAAGCACATATTAGGAGCAAGTCTTTCTCTTCAGAGTCACTGAAGTTAATATTAGACTCATTTCCCCCAAACTGCTTCTTCTGAACTCTTCTGAACATTCTGACACTAAAATTATGTTTTTCAGACGGACGAATCAGGAGAAAATGAACTTTGTTTGAGACCTGGCTCTGTCTCAGCAGCAGCAGCACAGATATCTCTTCTTCGTTGGTGCTCATTCATCAGTCTGTTTCACTGAAGATGATCTCTAAGAACTGAACTAAAACTTAAATAACCGTCTCTGGTACACATGCTGCTTTCATGCATCTACGCGATGTTCACAACGCTTCCAAACAAGGTTTAGACATCAAGACGAGGAGACAGCGCCTACTTAGGAGACAGGAAGTGGAACGCGCTATCTATCTTCTGTTATAGAAAATCTTTGGAAACACTGAAAGACACAGAAGTAAACCCGGAGGCGCCAGGCGAGCATTGTTATTGGATTGCACGGGCACCATCTTCATCTTCTTGAATCCAGCATCCAATAGATCCACGGATCAGACATAAGGGCAACGTCGTGGTTATTATGGCCACGGGTGAAGGCTTGCCATGGTATTAACAAATTCATTATAGGTCACTGCTTGTAAATGATAAATGGGGGTTAAAGTAAAGAGTTACAGATGAAGGGAGGCAACCAAAAAAATAAGTCCTGGGTTTAAATATTTCAGTGAACACAGTCTTTTGCTCAAGGGGGAAATAAATACCCTTAAAAAATAGTCAGAATTTATTCTTGTGGCTAATTTGCATGCCAGTCAAGAAAGTTGGTATGTGAAGTACAGTAATATTGTCCAATTAGTGAGAGAGGCTTGAAATTTTGCACTTTATCTCCACTTTTACAAGCCCCGTTATTGGACCCTTATTACTGCTTTCCACCAGCAAACCTCATAACAGTTATGGTTTCTCCTAAACTTTAGCCACATGTTCACCTGAGGGGAAATCACAAACACTCCACAAACTCACACTAACCAAACCTGTTAAGTGCACAAATGTTAAATGTCAGTTTGAAGGGGAGGGGGCGCACGTCCTCACATTCACGCTGTGGGTGCACGTGAAAATGATTCTAATCGTGATCTCAGCTCAGAGTTGTTACCACTGTGCTTCGTGAGGCTGTAAGTGAGCTTGTAAAATCAATAATATCCCCTGATGAGCTTCACCCCGGCTCAAGGCCTCACAACTAAAACTATCCTTCAAACTTGTGAGGTGAATAAATGGAGTCCCGCTATCTAACGGCTTCGCTACATCCCTGCACATCACGGGACACGTGTTCATTACGTTCCCCACGTCCCCGCTTCCTTCATGCGTTCTTTGTCAGCCTCATTGCCCGACGCTATCGCTGCCTTGTTTAGCCGTCTGCGTCTCTCTCACCTGTCTCTCTCTCACCTCACTCCATCTCCTTTGCTGGTAATAGATGCTGAGACCTATTGATTTTTACCCCGACTACTTCTCGCTGGGCATCTGGCTGTCTCTTTCACTTGTGCTGAGAGCACTGCAAGAGGTTTTTTCAGGTCAGTGAAGGAGGATCAATTAC
Organism: Protonibea diacanthus; assembly: GCA_028641955.1. Taxonomy (NCBI): domain Eukaryota; kingdom Metazoa; phylum Chordata; class Actinopteri; family Sciaenidae; genus Protonibea; species Protonibea diacanthus. The sequence goes on from CM053992.1 coordinate 17,917,556, forward strand.
ATTCCCTATTGGATTTTAATTTCCAAAATTTTTAATTCACAGGGTGCAGCTGACATTGAAGCTCTTCCACTAGTTCCAACCAAGGGGATTTTCAAGGATTTGTTTTAAGGTCTTGCATTGGCACCCCTGCTGAGGTACTTCAAGGACTGGCTCCCTACTAAATGATAGGACAGTTTGAAAATAACAGACCATTTGTCCCTTAAGCACCTCATAAAAAAAGCCTCTAATGTTGTTTTCTCCCCATTAATGCAAAAGTAGTTTTAAATCACCACAAATTGACACCCTTGAGCAAAAAGGTCCTAGTTGCTCTTTAGAAAACGACGCCTCTCCTCCTTTCCTCACCGCTTGTGGTAACGAGGGGAAATTGAGCAAAATGTGTTTTTAATTAAAAACAATAAAGAAGCCATATTTCATGCCTGAAATGCACTCCGAGATTAACCAAAGACGCAACCAAGAGTGGGCAAGTCAACAAAGTCATAGTTAAAGCACGACACAAAGGGGAGCGGTATGCCCAGACATTAATCAGCCTGTCAAGGGGTGTCCAGATAATAATTAGACACGACGCACATCATGCCAGTGTGTAGTATTTAATTATGTGACAGTCTCTGGCTCTTGGACCCTGAGAGGCAAAGTGGATGAGAGCAGCACGAGCGCGGCCGCCCCGCTGCCTGACGCCTCTGGGCTCTGCTTTTGAACAGTATGATTTTTCTGGTGCGCTGCAGCTCAGTGATCATTACTCAGAATGGGAACAGATACTGTAGCCCAGCCATGGACTATTGACAAGGGTTATTTTTACTGTGCAGTTTGGCTTGAGGGAAAGGATAATGATTGGGACACATATGTTATTCTAAAAGGTTTTTCTTGTTGCCCTCTGCCCCACATTGCACTGGCTGTCCAACTCAAAGAAATATTTGCACAATTAGAGCCAATTAATTGTAGATACAAATATAACTACAGCTTAAATATTGCATTTTAATGCAGTCCGAAGATGAAGAGTACAAAACGTAATTGACCCATTAATGTTCACAGTTCAATTCTATAATTTCCTTTACTGCACTTGATGTAATAGCTGAGTAAAGCCTAAATCCGGGCAATGAAGATACAGCACGAGTTTGTTAGTTACATCACCTGCTTTGGATTTGATTTTCCAAAGTAGGATAGGTTAGGAAGTTCAGATCTTAACATTTATCAATACATAAATAATTCATGTATCCTGTTGATAGAGACATTGCAGTAAAGCTTTAAGGAGTTATATCAAATGGTTGGTAACGTTGGATTCAAAACAACTTCAGTTTCAATAATTTGTGTTTTGAGCGAGAGCAAATGTGATATTTAGCATGTCAAATGAATGTCAACTATAGAGCATTTTCACAGCAGCCAACTCAGCCGTTTCCAATGATACTAATTAAGGTTACTTTCCATTTATTACACCAGAGACTTTCCAGTGAGCCAACATGCACCGCAACACCTCTGTTTGACCTGAATGGAACCTTAATCAGCATAATAGGTAACACCTGTGTTGACCCTACTGTTTCACAACATGCTAAATGGTGAAAGCAACATTTCTTGACAGGTTCCACCTTTAACAAACAATACATGGGTCTAAATGTAATCATTTTAATTGTTAAACTGAGATTTTGCCATTTAACTTTAAACAGTATTTAAAAACTAACAAACTATAACACTAAAAAGAGCAGCGGGCCCAGCATGTAATGTTACAGCTGTGTAAAATGAATCCACAGTCGACAAACGGTGCACTTTATATTCTTGTACTTTGTTTAAGTTAAATTAAATTGTAGCTCAGGGGAAGACAACAACAACAACAACAGTGAAATTACTTTACGTTTATGTCCAACTCCAAAACATAAAAGAAATGGGATGCTTATAGCTTGAAGTATTTCCATACGCTTGTCTCTGTGTGAAACGTTTGCTTCTGGTCATTGTTTTCTCTTGAATCAAAGAGGGAATCCCCGACCTGCCTGACGGCGGGTCGCCACACAAAGTGAAATTCAATTTCAGTTTATATGAAGCGAGAGCTGTAATAAACTCCCTCATACTCTCATACCTGCTCCCTTTCCAGGAACAATCTAAAAAAAGTTTGTTACATCATGAAATGTATCCCACAATTCACTGCAACCCGGCGATGCACAAATTGGGATTGTGCTTTTAGCCTACAAACGTAATGCTGAGTTTTAGATCTTTTCAAAGAGATTGTTTGTGAGGGGAAGGTGTCTATCGAGGGAACAACATTTCAGGAATTCAGGTAAAATATTAGAAATGGAGTGATCTTCAGAAATGTCACTGAATGCCTGGAGCAGGATGAGCTGTAAAATTTAAATTGTCACTACTCTGTGGCATTTGACCTGAGAATTTCCCAAATATAGATAGAAAGGTTAACAAACGCAGTGTTTATGTGTGTGCACCATGTGAATCCTTCAGGGCTAAAAACAGTACTCTTACTTTATACATATTTGCAGAGCCAATATTTGGAATATTTCACATCCTGCTCTGCTTGCATTCATGTTTACTTGTACTGGCTTGGGGGCTTTGTCTTTCCCACCTTTTGCTGGTTCGTTAATTGCTGCATCACCGCCACCAGCTGTCTTGAAACCACCAGCAGTAATGTGCATGTGACACCAATATGCTAAACAAAACGGGGACCCACACATCCAAACATCGCTGCAAAGCATCATTAGCGGGCAAAAACTCCACAAGGAACCTTAACTTGAATAACTATGATGACAAGATTCGAACAATTTTCAAGAAGCACGACTAACAAGGCATCCGCCAATCAACAATTCCCCACCGCCCACTGTGTCTGACTATGTCAGCAACACTTGTAGGCAAGGTGAAATGCCAGTTGTCATGGAAAGAGGCGAGAAGAGATAGCTTTAAATACAGAGATACAGTAAGGGTGAACATTTTCACCCATTATGACAGTTTCTCCTGGGAGACTGTCATAATGTTGCAATCATTTGTTCACAAAGAAAGTGTGTAAAGAATGAAGAAAATAGATCTTGAGAGGCAAGTTCAAACCTTGGCTCTTTTCTCACCACCGCAGTGGTCAGTGCCTCAATTCTGACACTGGAAAGGTGTGGTTGGATTAGTGCTACTGGCCTTAAAAGGGGTCACAGATATACACTTTCATTTTAAAGCAACATCATGTAACTTTTCTAACATAAAACAACAGATTTTTAAGTAATTTCCACTTTGCATCCTCTATACTTGTACTATCTTTATGCTTCAGGTGCGATCCCTGCAAGGAAAACACTTTTTGGCACTAAGTCAGATACCACCAACTGTTTTGCGGATCCTCCTCAACTCTCTGTGATTTGAGTTTTACAGAGAGCTAACTTAGTTGGGTCAGGCTGTTCAGCACCAGTGGGGAGAGCTCTAACTTTAACACTACACCCTGTAATCTGCTCCTGTTTTTGAGGGTGCGTAACCCGTACACGCTAACAAAGGAGAATGTGAGGACTGAAGGAATATTCACATGAAGGCAATGTTCATAACGCCTATCCACAATCGTGATGCCCTCTTATTGTCCTGGAGCAGGAGGTCAGGGAGTGCTCCTTTAATAATATGAAACAAACCCCTGGCAAACGTGGTGTGAATTAAACACCAGCTTCACACACTTCTTACAGCACCTGAATGCCCAACAACCCTTCTTCTGTCCGATATCATCAATAATTTCTGGTTGTACATTTCACACCAGTGGATGTGCCAACGCAAGGCATGAAACATCTCCTCTTCCTCTCTGCTTCCTCTTCATATTTCATGAAGACACACAAGGACAAACGCACACACACACACACCCCCACACATACATGTAGCCTTCTTGTTATCGGGATATACTACAACTGCTGGGAGAGTGAGTGATCTGTGTGTTTGTGTCCATGTGTGCTTTTCAGCTCGATGTCTCTTGCTCAGCTGGTTGGCTATAGCAATTTTGCAGGAGTGAACAGTGACCTTTGACTCCATTACAGCTTATTGGATTGCTTCCTCCACCACCACCACCACCACCCCCACCACCAACAACGACTGGCCGGCTGCCCAGCACTACACCCTGCAGTGACACAGCCAGGCCACACACTACCTTCAGTCCCCTCTACTTACCCACTCCCTCCCTTCCCCTCTCCCTCTCTCTCCATCTACTTCACCTGTCCTATCATAGCTCCTTCCTGCTCCCATTCATCCGTCTGTGTGCTGTCTCCTTTTCCTCCCCAGCTACACTTTTGTTCGGCTATACAAATCACCCTGGATGCCTCTTAGACTTCCTCTTACTGTGATACATCTCTCCTCTCCCTCCATTCATCTCTATCTTTACCTCCCTCTCCCTCTTTCACCCTTTATCACGCCGTCCCCTCTATTCCTGCCATCCTGTCTTTCCACCTTTTTCCAAACGCGCTAATATGGCATTAAGACGTATGCGACCGCTGTACGTCTTCTCCTAAAACAATAGGCCTTGATGTTGCTTCCGTACCAGCCCGCTCCGTGAAGGTTTTCCACAATATTTTAGCACCTGCCTGCGGAGATTTACTCCCGTTCAGCTACAAGAGCATTAGTGAGGCCGAACACTGATGTGTGGTGATAAGGCCCGGCTCACAGTAGCCGTTCCAATTCATCCCAGAAGGTGTCAGAGATCAGGGCTGAGATCAGGGCTCAGTGCAGGACTGTGAAAAGGAGGCTGTAGCTCACGTTGGTAGAGCAGGTAGGCCAGTAATTGAAGGGTTTGATGGTTTGATCCCTGGCTCCGCATGATGACTATTTTGGAAAAAAGCATTCATGTTGCTTTGAACAAAGGGGAAATAAATGTAATATAAGAGTTAAAGAGCCTTTTTCCAAACACTTTCCCAAGTTGGAAATATCTAATTGTTTAAAATATTAAGAATTATTGCATCTTTATTTTCAGTAACGTGTAATTTAGGATTAAAAATGGCTGTATGGATGGGTAGCGGTGCAGGGGTATGCTCAGGGTGGCCTCAGCGTGTCATCGAGCCACCCTTTAAGGACCGCCCACAAAATCCTGGACTGAAAACTGGTGAAAAACTGATCAAACCTCTAACTCCACACTTCAGAAAGTTAAGTAAGTCTTTTCACGTGTTTTCAGCAACTATTTTACAACTTATTTTGTATTTTTAAGACTTTGATTGGCTTGGTCAAAAGGACAGAGTGTTGCGGAGCTGAAGAGGACTTCCACACACACCACCCTGCGTCATTACATCAGGAGGAGGGAGAAATTAATAAATCTGACCTCAACCAACATCCAACCACACGTCTCCTATGATACTGCCTTACCAATGGTCAAGAAATATGATTATGTGATGGCCAGTTGTCCCAAATTCCATTTCATTGGATACATTTATGAATATGCCCCAGAGCTCAGGATGATTCATCAGAAATATTTTTATATTTTACCTGAAGGGAAAAGTGGCAGACTTTGATACAAAATACTCAAATTTTGACAGACACCAAGAGATGTGTGAACAATTAACCCGGAGACGTGTTAGACATGTTTAGAATTTGAAAAATGTCTTTTTATTTCTCTGTTTAATGGGAGGGAACTACGGGGGCTGAACCTGAACCATAAAAAGAGGCTGAACATAAAAATATGTGGACAGAGCTCTCTCCATGTCTCCTTCTCATCCCCTCTCTTCGTATTATTATCAATATTTTTCCTTCCTTCTCTTCATCCCTTCTTCCTGTCTTCCTCTCTCTCTCTTTGTCTCCATCTACACCTGCTGTCTCTCTCTCTCTCTCTGTTCCAGCTCATAGCCCAGAGCTTTGTTTCCTGGTTAAGGTCACTGTCAGCTTAGATTAACTGTGGCTCAGTACATCCATCACCCGAGCTTTATCCATGTATTCCAGGACACAAAAACAAACAGACATGTTGCTTCCATCAGGTGAGTTGTGTAACAGTCTTTATCCAAAATGTCTATAAAGCATCATGGATTTTTAAAACTGTACAAGGAGTGTGTGTCCTTGAGGGTGACATTGTGTGGAGTTTTGTTTTGCAACTTGGAGAATCAGTTAATCAGAGCTGTGTACATGAAATTAAAATGTGGACAGCATTGTCCTGTTTAAAATGAACAAACAACACCAGAAGAATTTCTGCTCATAGTTTTGTATTTTCCACGTTCTCCTACTGATTGGTAAGAGCAGCGGGTCTCAAACTGTGGGGCAGGTCCAGTGGAGGTGGAGCGGAGCATTGGGCCATTGCAGAGAAAAATATACTAAGTTGAATAAATATGACTTTTATAGTTATTATAAGCAAGAAAATATTTTCTAATGCCATCTTGCTGACCTTTATATGACTTAAATTCAACTTGGAGCACCTTGCTTCCCCTATCATTGTTAAAAAATGATCAAATATGCTGCTAGTACTGCAGTAACTAAGCTAGAAGAGTTAAATAAAAAAGTTCTTGTTGTTCATAAGTTATTGACGCATGGTGCTACTTGCAGATGCTACTCAGGAACCCGTTTTTGTCGACGAAGCCCTCTCCTACTTCTCCAAACACAGCCACTGTCTAAGATACATTCATTAAATTACCAAAGCCTGTGAAACTATTCATTCCTTTAGCTTGTGCATAAATGTAAGGGTTGAGTACACTTCACCTTCAATAACGTCAGTGTGAGGATTGTCTCCCAAAGTAAGCATGAAAAGAAAAATGGAAATCTTGCACCTTGAGAAAAACGTGTCAGTTTCACTGACCCTGGCTGCTTTAAAACAAACACGCATATAGAATACACACTCGCGCATGAAATCTGTGGGATTAATTCAACCAGTCAGCGACTCTCAGCGGCATAATTGTGACGGTTTAGCAGCCTGTGTGAGAATGTTTTTGAAAGTCAGTGTTTACTTGTGTCACTGCACACTTTATGTATATGTCCCGTGCTTTGGGGTTTTACTTTTGTGTTCAGTGTGTGGAGTGTATAGAACTAAATTTATGTATGTGTTGCTGTAACAGGTACCCAGGCACCGAGGTTGTGAAATTGCTTTGTGCTCCTTTATGTCCTTAAACCATGTTTTTGATGTATTATTCAAGAGTGAATTCAGGTAAAGCATTTAAAAATCCACGTGGGTGTATCGAGGACGCTTCTTCCTGTGTGTGTGTGTGTCGGAATCTATTATCCAACAGTGCGTTTAAACAAAGCTTTTCAAAATATGTCTGCACACGCATGTGTCTGTGTCTTTGCATTAAGGAGCGCTCGTACGAGAGCGCCTTGTTGCTATGTACTGCCTAAGAGTGAGCTCTGAGTTCATCAATTGTGGACCGTGGCCACAAGGGCACCGTTAATGAACCAGGAACTTTGCTGCTATTACTGAAATTAAAATTGCACCGTGATTTACATGGTAATGAAAGTGTTAGCTGGTCTTTGACACGGCTCCAAATGGACAGAAAACAAATATCAATTAGCTCCTTTAATCCTTTGATGTGTTTCACATTCAGAAGCAGTTGGGACGGGCCTCGCGCCCCCCCTCGGCCTGATGAACTGAGAGTGAATTGCAATAATAATGAAGACAAATGAGCGTGTTTCCTGCTAGCTGTCTAGTGATGATAGTTTTCTTTTTTATTGATGATACCAGCGGGTTTACGTGCACTTAAAGGGTGCTGCACCTATTTAGCGTCGCGCCCCGACAAGATTTTAGTTTTTAAAGCGGCTTCAAAACAGCAGAGACAGAGTTATTGTTTTTTTTTTTTTATTCCATGCATTTTTCTTCCTTGTCAAAACCTGAGGCCACTTCTTTCTGACTCCACACCCACAGATTTGTTTCATTTTCAAACTTGTCTTCAGCCCCAGCAGACGTTGCAGTTATCAGATTTCACACAGCTCTCTCTGAAGCCACAAACGGCTTTATACCATTTTTTTTTTCCTTTTACGCAGCAGTCCTCCCCATGACCTGCAAACAGATTGATTTTCACAATCCATGCAGTCAATCTAAGTAACAATACCTCAGGAAAAAACAGGTTATATTATTGGTAATTGGAAGTTAACACGCACTGCATAACTTTGTTTCCACGCAGGTAGATGGAGATGTTCATGCAGCAAGTTGTTCCATTTTCTCCCCCCTGCACTTGATCTTATTTCAGAGAAATGTCGAACTTGTTTCATAGAAGAAGACTGTGCTAGTCTGGACTTTTCTTTCTCTTTTTGGGTTTGTGTGCTGGAGCTGGAGTAGATTGATGCTGCCATGAGAAGAGAACAAAGAGTATTTCCTCACAGCGCGAATGTGTCTAAATTTTACAAATAGTCATACGTTCAGCCGTAGAAACAGACTTAGTTAGACTTCTGCTTTGTTGAATTTTTTCTCCTTGAACTTGGATCGAGGTGCTTTGAATACCAAGATGTATTGTGCAGAAATCCACCCAATCTGCTGCTTACCTGCGTACATGGTAAAGAAATTGGCATTCTCCGGTAGAAATCTAGCTGCTCTCATCTCCTTTACAGTAACCAGGATAATCATTTACATTATGTTTAGGAAATCAGCTTACTGGAGTAAATTGCAGTTACTTAAGTGCACGTAAAAATGTGTGTTTTCTTAACAAGATTGTGGCTGGATCAGAATAAGATTACCACAGTAAGAGGAGGTGGTTTTCAGAGTGAATATGAGAGTCTTAAAAAGCAGAGAATCAAATGGAAAATCCAATTAGCCCCAAGGATGCCCGTGGAATATGTGGAGGTGTCCGGGTGTTTTTAGTTTGCTTAACTCTATCCAAACACCTTGAACCCCCTTAAAGGCGATAAAAAAAAGTGCCCACATTTCTCCATAAGAGCTTTTGTCGTGTTTTTACACAAGTGTGTGCTCTCTGTTGACTGCTTGTGGAGGTTATCTCTGGCTTCTTTGGAGTTTGCCCCACAGTCTTTGGCACAACCCTGACTGGTCTTTGATCACTTTTCTCTCTCTCCTCCTCACCCTCCTCTCCGCTCCGTCTCGATCCCATATTCAATTCTCTGTCTACATCTACACCATGCTTCCTTTCTCTCTCTCCCTCCCCGTTTTATCTCCATAAACCCTTCCTGAACCCTTTTTTTTTACTCCTTCACTTTTCTTTGCCTCCCCTTGAACTTATTCACCACCAAGCATGAGAAAGAGAGAGAGAGATCCGTCTAAAAATCAAAAGTGCAGGGCGTTGCGTCTCCACATGAATTCCTACACACCTTGTAATTGCTGTCAGCGAGCCCTCTGACAACTCACTTAATTGCCTGCCATCCAATTTGCGGAGAGATTGGGGAGGCGATGGGAGTCGGAGCAAAGAGAGATGACAAAGAGTAAAGAGGGCAGGCGAGGTGGAGATTCAAGCCCGAAGAGGACGTGATTGCTAAGCGCTGAAAAGGAGAGCGATGTGATCCAGTCCAGATGAACAGAGAGGAGTAAATAATATTTCAGAAAAGATTTTCATTGCATGAAGCACAGTTATTGGACCCCCCCCCCCCCCTCTCCCGCCCCCAACACGCTCGGAAAGGAGAATCTCAGAACGGACCTGCAATTAGACCCATTAGTGACTTGAGGTAATGATTCTAGGTGGGAGGATTGCACAGAAGCTGCTATTGTTCACGTAGACATTCTGCCACGGTGTAATTGGTGTAAGTGCTGCCATTAACTCTCCTTTGAGGTACGGATACTGTTGTTTCATGCAAAAAAATGTGTTCAGGGCCTTTTGCAGACACGTACAGATAATGCCGTGTACCAGAATGTATCTGTAGACGCGCTGGCATTTGACCGCCGGGTCTTGTATCACATCTGCAGGTAATTCCAACAACAAGGCTTAAAATACCAGAGGCTAGAGAGAGGGAGACCTTTGTAGTGGTGCTGTGGTGTGTCAGAGCTCTGCCAGAATGGAAGGAGATAAATAAACACCAGCAGTGATCAGTGTTGAACTCACAGACCAATCCACTGAGGGGGAAGCACCGGGGCAAAGTGAGGAGGAAACAGTACCACGGCTGAACCCGTCTTATTCCCAGATAACTGGTGAAACGAATCAAAATGCATCTTCTGTTGTTTGGTCCTTTTATTCTCTGACTTGTCAAAGCTCATTTGCCTTTTACAGGTTTTTGCTTTCGTCTGATGTCAACGTGTCTTGAGGAGCGAAGGCTTTGCAATGCTAACAAGCACAGAGACAGGCTGCTTGCAGCAACAGCAGCATAAACCGGATCCAGCTGCAGCTGTGGGATTATTCCACCTGTAAAGGAACCTGTAGTCTGTAATTATTCTTTTTCAGAAGCTGCTATTAGTTTCATTTAGATACCACACACAGACACACACACACACTGCAAAGGTGTCATATTTTCCACCCACAGAAACAGTTTTAAAAACAACTTAAATATATCTAATTTCCCAGCACCTCGTAACGTTTCGCAGACGACAATAACTTCATGAGTCACAAGTCACTTTTTTTTGAGTCACAGCCTCCTGGAAATCTGTGCTGATTTCAGTGTTTCTATATTCAGTTGTGTTTTCTCACTTTGTTACACAATTGTGCTGTCAGATTGGCGAGGATGATTTCTTAATTTGCTCGCGTTTTGTCTGTTTGCACGTGTCCTCTTAAGTCGCAGTGCGTTGAGTCAGCGCGTCTCGTCTTTCTCACGCTTTGAGAAGTTGATGTCGGACTTGTTTATATCGAATTAGTCAGACTGCGCTGTCTGAATCTGTCTGTTGCTTTTTCAGCAGCATCATGCCGGGTATAAGATGATCTGAACATATGGACGATTGTCTCAGGAGATTACTTCGTTGTACTGTTGGAATTAATGCTGTGAGTTGTTTTGGATACTTAAACACGTACAGCATGTCAGGCACACAAATGAGGACAGACATATCAGCACATGTATACATACATACATGTACAGTTTAGTCCCGATGTGCATGTTAGAGACACGTGAATAAATAAATATAAATAAATACACCCCAATTGACTGCAAACCCACACACGAAACCTTTCCTAATGCAAATTCATCACCAGAGTCAGATAGAAAAAAAAACAAAACATCCACAGCCAGGACTAAATATACTGTGTTGTTCCTCGAGATGAAGTAGCCAATCCCTGCAGTTCCCCAAAATGAGTCTCCCCTCTGGGCGCCTGGCTTCAGCTTTTGATGAATATTCATGAGTACATCGCCGGTATGAGGGCGAGGAGGGATGTTAACTCCGGCGAGGAGTCGGAGTGGTTGTGCTGCTGTATCAGATGGTTCGGATTGGAAGGTTGTGGAAGTGTGTGTTTGTATTTCTTCCTCTGGGGAGTGTGACGGGAGAGACCAAAGACAGACGAGGAGGTCGTTGCCATGGGGACGGCTGACATATGGATCAGCCAAAGATTCAGAACCCAGAGGTCAGAGGTCAGAGATATAAAATGTAAACATGTGCGTGTGTTCTTCTGGTGGATGTTGTGGCTTTTTAATACTCCCCGGGGCTTACATCAATCCCTGTCCAGTAAAAAAAAAAAAAAAAAAGAGGTAAGGAAAGAGCTATGAATATCACGCTGGTGCTGGTTATAAGTAGCAGATGTTTAAAGCTGCACAAGGTGAGATTATTTCTATGGCATTCTGCCTTTGTTTGACATTTAACAGAGCCGAGAAAAAATGGAATGTAGCAAAAGGATAAAGACATGCAATAAAGGTTCCTTGGCGGACTCGAATGGGGGACTTAGCAAGTTAAATGGTTTGTATCTTAAAGGCTACACACATCGGCAGTGTTATGGTGCGTGTCACAACACAGTTCACGCACCAGCAGTGTCAAGAAAAACAAAAAAAAACAAACCCACAGTTTTCTTGTTTGCCGATTTGTTACACTCGCTGTCTCGACTTGACCTTGACAAACCCGTGTTCATTTTCTGTCTGTACAGTATGTGCTGCAGCTGTCACGACACACAACACTGCAGGGCGAGTAACTGCACCATAACACCTCCAGACAGGAGAGACAAGAACTCATGCAATCACCATTAAAACTGATGCATTCAAAGATTTCTATACAGTCTTGTATCACCGTGGGCTGCTTGCATCAGCTATACATAGTTTGTGACTGTGGTTAACTCCGAGCTAGTTTCAAACTTTACTAAATCAGGTTATATTAAAGGTGTTAGTGTGTTAAATCTGTTGCCTGGAAATACCTGCAGCACTGTCCAATCAAAAATGACTGACTGTGTAACATAGGAAGTCAAAAGCTGTAACATAACTTCCAAAAATGACTTTCTGAGTGGGAGAAAATATCAATATCAACTTACTTATCCTGTTATCCTGTTACATACATGGTTGAGGCAGAGCATATTACTTAATATAACTATTCTGAATAGGCTAATGCAACTAGTGATTATTTTTATTATGGATATGATCTGTTAATCTCTATTGTCGCATGATTGTACTGTAATTAGTAAACGACTCAAAAGTTTTAGCTCCGAAATGTCAGCGCTCCTTTTACTCTTCACAGAAAATGGCTCAAATGTTAGCAAGCTAACATTAGTTTGTCAGTTAATTCAGCTCCCCGGGCAACAGTTTCATAACAACTAATCTCTAATAAAGAGTTCGTGTGAAATAACCCATTTGAACTGAGTGCTGAATAAATCTCTACTGTACTTGTTAACACTTCTGTTATAACCAGGCTTAGTTTGAGTTCATGAAGAGCTGGTGCAACCGGCTACGGCTGACCTGCTAGCATGTTTTGGCAACATATTCTATCATTATCATTAGTGGCTTTCAGCTGCTCTGTATCCTCGGGCAGTAGATCTCAACCTTTTAGACTCACACCCATCCATCCATCCATTTTTCCATAACGGCTTATCCTGATTCAGGGTTGCGGGGGGTTGGAGCCAGTTCCAGCTGGCATTGGGCGAGAGGCGGGGTACACCACAGGGCTGATAAAGAACCGGTCACGCTCACATTCAAACCTACGGGCAATTTACAGTCAGAGTCAAGTTAAAATGTGGCTTTAATTAGTGTTTTTAGATTGATTGAAGTAGCAGCATCTGTCAGCTTTAGGCCTCAGAGAACAATAACTGCAGCAACTGAGCCTGTTAACATGGCTGACAACACAGAGAGCTGCTTCCTGTGTATGTTATTGCACTTTAATCTCCACAACCATATCATAAGCCTCCGGAAATTATCCCACGACCTCCTTTAGTGTCCTGACCCCAAGGTTGAGAACCCCCAGTGTAGAGGATGTGTGACAATCCTCCTCCTCCTTTAGCAGGTGCGATCGTGCAGACCGTAGGCCGAGGCAGGCTAGGCTGCGGGCAGCATCACAAGTGTGTTGACAAGAAGCATGTCACAGCCAATAAGGGGCTTTTGGGGATGTGGAGACACCTCGCTGCACTCGGAGATGAGCTGGGAGGACTCAGGGCAAATCAGATGACATCAGATTGTCTTTACGAGTCTCCGACATCAGCCCAAAAATAAATTTTGGACGGTTTTCTAGATGTCCTTAGGAAGGGAGCGCTACACATTACTCCCATCCTGACGGTCCTACGCTGGTTCCCAGGACGATACTGATCAATTTTAAGATCTTTCTACTGGTTTTATGTCGACTCATTGTTCTAACTAACTAATATGTAAGAAATATGTGAATTACAATCATTAAAGTTGAGACTAAAAGTTGTGGTGCGAAGATTTAAAAATGTATAATAAACTAAACTACATAAATAAAAAAAATGCATTATATAAGTACAGTTTTTGTGGTTTCTCCATATTTTCTTCACAGAGTTAAAGCGACTTTCTTTTTTACTTTTGCAACACTGGAAGGAAGGCAGCAAGAAAGAGGAGGGAGAGGATGAATGGACACAGCTGGAGGGATGGAAAGAAGGGAAGGTGGGTGAGGTAGAGAAGTTGTTGTGTGTGGAGGGATCAATGGAGGAGGCAGAGTTTTAGCAGCAAAAGACACTGAGAATTATGCAGGATCAAAGAATATTCTTCGAGGCAACACACACACACAAAAAAATCAGACCAGTGGGACAAAGACAGAAACTGAAAAAGACCCGCAAAACCCTCAACACCGGGAAAACAAGTTCCGATGATTTATTCAGCAGAACATCTATTAAATCACAGCATAGGGAGGACATTGTAAAAATACACTTTACTGCTAATAGTTAAAGTGTGTGTGTGTGTCTTTTGGCAGGGGAACAGGTGGGATGTACTCTAACTACAGAGGTTTGAATACAGATCCGAGCAGGTGCGATGCAGGGATAGAGGCCCGTATCCCCAGAAATCACCGCAGAGAGGAAAAGCTCTAACGAATGGAAGGTAAAAATAGTAATGGCACTGAAACAGAGACAGATCCGCGCTGCCAATATCAGCGTGTAGTCCTGCGGAGGGAAACTGAAAAACAAAGTGGCAGAGACGCCAACTCTGCCTCATGTCCCGAGACGGCACCTTTGCAGCCTCACAATCAAGCTGGAAAGGTTTTTCGATTTGTTTAGTCAATGCTTTAATTAAGTGAGTTGAAAATGTACTACTCTATCTATCTATCTATCTATCTATCTATCTATCTATAGGTGTGAATATTGCCACAACAGTCCTGTAAAGACATTCGTGGTCCCCAGAGGATAAATTCATATGACGTTGGTCATCCACAGGGAAGCCTTTTGTCTTCCCCATTTTTCCATAACGAAATATCTCAACACCAACTCGAAATTTGGTGCAGGTATTCATGTTCCCCAGAGGATGAAACCTAAAATCTCTGCTGATCCACTGACTTGTTGTAGTTTGGTGCAGACGTTCACCGTCGTTCTGAATGTCGGAGATCGCCTCATCGTGTCAAAAATTTTATTTGTCCGACGCTTTATGACTAAATACATTAAACACTAACAGCATTCCCATCAGCCTCAGCTGTGCTTTAATAGCGCTATGCACTAATTAGTTAATCTATTATACAAACACACTGAGCTAAGATTGTAACAGTGGTAAACACTGATGACAAAACTGATGAAATGTGCCGTACCACTGTAAATACTTCATGTCTAAACGTTCACAGGAAAATATTTCTTCTGTTTCTGACGTTCATAACAGAACACTACATATAATATCAAAATCTCCCATGTGACTTAACATGCTGGCCTTTCTGCTTACACCTTCAGGCAAACCATGTAACACTCCTGTGCGCAACACTTTCATCCTCACAACATGATACACCTTGGCTTTCATTTCAGCTTCACATAGCAGGTTATAGACGAGTTAATTACAAAAATAAAAACAACACACACTAACCCACATGTGAATTTGTTACATGTAAACACTCATTCATCACTCTGGTGTCTGTAATTAAACATGCTACATACAGTAGTCTCAAGCCAGAGTTGAAATGGAATCATGTGACCTCCCAAGGACCTGCTCGGATAAATAAAGGTTTCTGTGTTTGAATAAGAACTGACTCCCTCTGCAAATTCCTCTCCATTCTTCGTTCGAACCTGATGTCAGCGATGTAAAAACATAAAAGAGCCTGTCTCGTGATGTCAGGACAATACATGGCTGTGCACCTAACGAAGAAGTATTATCTTCCGCCTCGAGACAGATCTGAGGTCAGAGTCGTATTGTCATAGCGCTGACTTCTTAGTTTGATTACCGCCGGCCTGACTGACTGGAGAGTGTATTGACTGAGAATGTGAATGGGCCATCGTAGATATTTATGGCCACCCTCTCCGCTCATGCATTCCTGATGCTGTGGGAAAGGCCAAAGACAAATCGAGATTGTTCAGTGAATTGTCTAGACTTCATGTGAATATATTTCTGTGAGGCTAAATATGTGTATAACATTTACGTGCGTACAGCCAAGAACAATGTACGTGATTTATTTTCTGGACGGACGAAGGAAGAGTCGGGGGTTCTGTTCGAGTATATGTGAGTTTTGGAAACTCTGTCTATTACAAAATATGTTTACTGACTACTAACTTGCCTTGCAAAATAAGCACTGGATGAAATGTAATTGCTGCCTAGAGTCAGTTCACTGGAAAACTATTTTCCACTTGACAAAGTGTGATATTTTCAAGCGGTATGGAGGATGCTGGGATGCACAAAGCACACCAGACACATCCTCCATTATATATTATTCTGGACAGGTCGACTTTTAATATTTAACTGAGAACAATGATTCTCTAGTCTTAACCAAGCACCGAGTTACCTAAACATGACCATGAAACCATTAACCTGCTTGTTACCAGGTGCAGAAATCGCAGTGAACAGCAGCTCAAATATTTAATTCATTCGTCAGTGAAGAGAATATTCATCTGCAGCCATTCTGATCTTTGTTTACACAGAGAACATTCATCATGCCCAGGGGGGGGGAAACCACAGTGTGCTTTTCACGAAGACGAAGAAGCAGAGATAAGACAAGAAGAGGGAGAAGAAGAAGGAGAGAACAATATAATAAAGGCGCCATTGTAAACTGAATATAATCAACAAACGAGGGACTGGTCGTGCTGGACGGCGCCGCTTGGATAGAAGGAGTTAAACTGTGAGCAGTAGGTACAGGATGTACACCAAGGAGCGGTATGAACAAGAGTTTTGCAGATGCATCTGCTATAAGCAAGTCCTTTGAAAAGACATAAACCTACAAAGCATATTTGCTGCTGTAAATTCATTGTAGATCAACATCACTTTCAGGAGATAGAGTTGGAGGTTTGTGTGTTTGTATATCGCCTAGTCGTGTGTATCTAGGCAGCGGAGCGTTTGTCCTGGTGCATTCTTCTAGTGTAATTGTGTGTGTGTGTGTGTTTGGCTGATATGAGTAAATTGGATAATGTGTGTATGTTTGAATGAGAGACCCCAGTTTGAGCTCCATTCCGTTTCCCAGCTGCTGCCATTCATAACTCATTGTCATGTTGCAAATAGCTTTAGAAAAACATAGGAGGGGAAACACGCACCCGTGTTATTTTGTCAGTGTCAGCCGCTCGATGCAGTGACATGGATAGGAGGTTTGGGTGGGTTGACGAGGAGGAGGCGGGTGGGTGGTTTGGACCTTGAATTCATGCAAGCAAGAGACTGGACCCAACCGAGCAACTGGGGCTGGCAAGGCAGGCGAAAATAAACAGCGGGTCTGAAGAATCAATTCAGCGTGCCTGTCAGAGGACTGTCAAACTCCCCTCCATGATGGACAGTCTGGATGTTCACAGTCTATTTGCCGCCAGGCTGTGGAGCGGTGAGTAAGTGAACCGTGCCGGGCCGAGCGCAGACAATATGAAGAGGGAGTGCAGAGCAATATCTGCTGTTGCCATGCTAGATCAGCATAAACGTCAAGGCCACTACTGGTGCGGCCTGAGGGGGTCTTCTGGGGAGAGCTATACGTGTGTGTGTGTGTGTGTTTGTGTGACTAAAGGTGAGTGTCTGTGTGTGCTTAGGGTGTCAATATGTGTGTGTGTTTGCAGCTTGATACATATTTATCAATGTGTGGCCGTGTAAAGTGTAAACTGTTCGCATAAGTCAAGCTTGAAATCTTAATTAACTCAACACTTAAGTCCATTTACCTTTGCTTTGATGTGTTTTTACAGTACATATACTGTATATTTATACACACACACACACACACACATATATATATATATATATATAAACCACCCACATGATTAATTCACTAAAACAACATTCAAGATAGTGACATTTAAGTTAGTAATTAACAGTCTTTTATTGTTCTCCGAATTATGCAGAGCAACCCGAAAACAAACAGTATCGTCTGTAATTATTCGTAATTATCACCCATGTGGTAGCCATGCTGTGCCACCCAAAATAACACTTTTTTTTTTTTTTTTTAAACTGTCTGCAGTTTCATAATGGAGTTCATCCAAGAGCCGTTGCCAGACAGACAACATCATCCCTCGAGTTCTGTATTCCCATTTTTATCCCTCGAGCATCATAGCTCAGTGGCGAGTGTATTTCAGTTTCAACAGATTAGTCACCTGGTGGAAGATGAAACCTCTTTCTGAGGGTTGGTAATGTATGTGTAATCATTTTTCCCCCCTCTTTGCTTTTGAAATTAAAGGTTTTATAACTGCCAATTTATGCCGATATTCTGCCAATGTGCCATCAACAACCATTATCAATAATTACTGCAGGATTTGTAAAATGATACCTGTGGTACCTTTCTGTATCTCTAATTGTGCAGATAATAATAATCATTAAAGCAATTATTGTTTTTGGTTAAAAACACCTGCATGCATGCGGTATCTTACAAGCATGCAATTATCTTTGACTGTTGGCTTCAAAGACTTTCGAAGTTTCCTCCGTGACGATGGAATATGGAGTCATTTGGTGTCAAACCCTCCGTCCTCAAACATATTGAATCTGCAAATCACTTTCTCCTGCACGGACCTGCAGAGTGACACATTCCTTCACAGAGGTGGACTTTTTTAATTCAAATCCCGACTTTTGAATCTTCACAACTCAAAGACAGATAGAGGGGTTTAAACTTCTGTGCTGTCCTTATCCGTCGAATCATTTTGGGTGGAAAATAATAAGCCTAAATGTCTTGAATGTCTTGACTGACACGTGGAAGTTATTTGTTGTTTTCAGGCACCTCTGTATTGTCAGATATATCAGAGCTTTCAATGAGATTTTAATACCAGCGAGCTGTGTAGTCTGTTTGCTTTAGCTCCCCAGGTCTTTGCCTTCAGGCGAGAGCTACCACACAGTCTGACAACTTATTAATGCTACCCGTGTTTGTGTTATGGTGAAGGCTAGCGAACTCCAACTGCAAAACACAGTCCAAAATCAGTGAAAGACAGTTCATTGTGGTAATGGTGGATAGTTGTTCGGCTAAGCTTCGGGGTCTGCAGGTGACAGCGAGGGACGAGGGCAGGTGAAGTTCCAGTTCAGACTGAGATTGAACCCGACAGGAGCGTGGATGGACAGGTGGTGACTGGACGTGACAATAGATAGACAGGCGGGCAGGCAGGCAGGCGGGCAAACTGGCAGGTGTACAGACTGTCAGAGTCATCCTGGGAGACGAGGACAAATGTTACTGTGTAACATCAAACCAACGAGGAATCAGGCAGCAAACAATAGAAATAACTGGCAATGAGCCGGGTGTACATCCTAAAAAGGCTGGCACTGATTGAGATGAGCAGTTGTTGGTGTGTAGAATGATCGGCAGCAGAGGGATCAAGAAGCTACGCCCACCCTGCACCACACACATGCATGGATGAACACAGGCTTTGGTCAAATAGTGTTTTTTGCTCTGGAAGGTTCCTCACTGAGTGAAATGACCTGGAAGTATTTATGTAGCAACCACGATAAGAGCTTCTCTGAATGTGCTCCTGTGCTTCCTTTCTTATCTCCTCTAGGATACACCGGAGCATCCTTTACCAAAGGAAAGAGATAATAATGCCCTCCCACAATTCCTTTTGGCAGCAGTAATGAAAAAAACAAACAAACAACTTACAGCCATTCAACAACCAGACGTTAAACTTCTTTAAAAAGTGCGATGCAGGCTGCAGCAGAGAGAAGGAGCTCATGTGCACGAGAACGCGGGAGAGAAGTGTTGACGTTACATTAAAACTTTCTTTGATCATGAAGTCTGATGTCATTCTGTGGTTTATCTGTACACACTGGAGACAGATGTTCATCTCCTCTATGAAAGCCCTTCTGTCGCCGCTGCGCTGCATTATTATAAACTGATGATCTGTTCGTGGGTTGTCCAGACGCTGTCTCTCATTCTTCACCTCCTGCAGATCTTTGCAGTGTTGTTTTGACATGCAGAGGTGTTCGTGTTTGCTGTCTGCTGTAGCATAAAACACTCTCAAGACTAAGTTATCCTTTCATTGAAATTAATATATAAAACATAGATATTGCACGTACTTTCGCCTTCGATTTTTCCTTTCCTAACTTTTGGAAAGCGTCTTTTTTTCTTACCTTTTTTGGGACAGCAGCAGCAGCATGGACGGCTGGACTGAGGTGCACTACGGCAGAAGAAGCCAGCATGCCCGCCAGCCACGCTGGGACCAGGCGTACGGGAGGACCGTCGGGTGGATGGACCGTGCACCCTCCATCCCCCGTCAGAGATGAGAGACAGTCCCCTACCCTGGGGTTACGGGAGGCCCTCCGAGTAGATGGATCGAGGACCCTCCTTCCCGTTACGGAGGAAGTTTTTCCCACACCCTAACCCGTATATTCTTAACCCTGACCATTCCATAATAGTTAAAAATATACCTAGCTGATTTTTAAATGATGTTTGTACATTTAAAAATAATTTAATGATTTATTCTGTATTTGAGAATAATTTAATTTCCTTATTGGATATATTTAAGTTCAGTTTGTGTAAAGTACAATTGTAAATAGTTCAAAAATGGAGCTGAGAATTCTTTCTTTTCCTGATTTTAACACCTAAATCATAAACTTGTTGATATTTTTAATCATTCAAATTTGGCTTGGTGGTTAATAACACTTCTTGATTTGGTCTGACAAACTAAATATTTATTATTACTTTACACGGACTTACTCTCATAAGATAAGATAAGACTTTAATGATCCGACACGGTAAAATTCTCCTGCTCCTTCTGGGAGTAGCAGTCTGTTGCTGAAGGAGCTGATTAAGGCCTCCACCGTCTCATGCAGGGGGTGAGAGGAGTTGTTCATGATGGATGTCAGCTTTGATAACATCCTCCTCTTCCCCACTTCCTCTACCCTATGGAGTCTAGAGGGCAGTCCAGGACAGAGCTGGACCGGCTGAGCAATTTGTTGAGTCTTTTTCCGTCTCTCTCTCCGTGCTTCCCCCTCCCCAGCTGACGACTGCATAGAAGATTACAGTCCTGCACACTCCAAAGGACCTCCTCAGTAAGTGGAGACGACTTTGACCCTAAATTTATTAAATACATTAGTGAATTTAGTGACATCGAAGTGCATTTGTTTTCCTTCAGAAGTACTATGTTGCAGTAAGACAGAAGGATGAGGTTGGCTGGCTGAGTGACAAAATTCAGCATCAGTATTCAGAAAGCCTCGTACTGAAAAAAGGAAGAAAGCAGTATGCAGCACGACACAAGTTTTGCTGTTTGGGGGGCAGATTTTGAAAAAAATACGAGGTCAATTGTCCTTTCTGTCCTCTGTGGACCCTCCTCCCTGTTTGTATCACAGCGGCTCTCTGTGCTGAAGTATTCATGCTCCATTGCTCTGGTCTGAATGTTCGGCTTGCCTTGGGGTGTCTGGGTCCTGCAGCACAAGACAGTAAATCCTCCCGAGTCCTGATGGCTATTGATTAGGTATTCACATCCTGCCTCCTGCCCAGAAGAAAACAAGCTCCGGCCTCCACTCCCTCATCATCCCCCTCTCCCTATTCACAGTTGCACTTCCACCAGCGGGGGCCCTTGCACAGATATAACAGCATACAGTATATTATGCAGGATTCAGGCACAGCTTCTCGCTTTTTTCTCAGCATCTCTTCAGCTCAACAAACATCTCGCCTCCGCCTTTGTTTTTCTGGCGGTATGATTCTCTCTCTGACGCTGCATCCCTTGCACTTCCTCTGTCTGTCGTTTTCTCATTGTCGATCCGCCTCATTTCAGCCCTCTCTCCCTTTTTTTTTTTTTTTCCTAACCTGTCCCTCTGATGTGATCTGATCCTTCTGGGCTGTAACGAGCACTGTGGCTATAATTACCAGCTGCCGGTGGCGGGAGGGGAGGCGTGGAAGCGTGCTCTTGGTTCGCACGTCAGCCCTGATCATAATAATGTATGCAGATGAGCCTGCAAATACAAATCAAGTGCTTTCCCCGCCTTGGTGCAAGGGCCTAAACTTAGCTGACCGGGCATTCACCTCAACCACTCCGTGACACCAGTTGCAAAGTGCTGAGTGCGCAGCGTCGGTGAACCCGACAGCGAAGGCAAACAAACGAATGGGCCAACCCCCCCGAGAGAAGCGGAAGTAACACATGCAGAAACACTTCAAACGCAGACAACAAAGGATGGGCTCCACGTTATTAGTGCGTTTCTCTCTAATGAAAAAGCTCCATTGGCTTTGTGCTCGTGGTGCCCAGAAACTCACTCCCTCAAACACTGAAGCGGTGTCAGAGCGTGGCAGTAAAGGTAATTTAGGAGGAAAAAATTGCAGCTTAGCTATTTATAGCTGAGATGGGAGTAAACAGTGCACCCACGCAAGTTACAATCAAAACTTGAATACATCATTTTTATTTGCCCGGTATATCTCCGTGCTTACAGTTTACTTTTCGTTCGTGTATTTACAACCCTTGTCTCGTGTCATATTTCAACACGCAGCTTTTACCTAAAAACACGAGCGAGTAATATAGTTTCCAGGTGAAGCCATTTTTTTTTTTTTGTTGTTTCTTCCTTTTTTTTACTGCATTGACTCAATCCCAGCAAGGTTTTTGTGCTCGTGCGGTGTTTACGATTGTGTGTGTTTGTGTGAGAGAGAGTGAGGAGACAAGGTGTGTATTCATCATTTTGTGTGGGTGACTATGGGTGTGTACGGCGCGCGGGAAAGCGGGCTCGATTGTGTGCATTCGTGTGGGTGCGTGACAGAGGGAATGATAAAGAGAGAAAGGCTGTTTATTTATGATTTTCCATGTGAAAGTGGGGTTGAGTGTTCGTGGGTGTCGGCGTGTGACTCGGAGTGCGCTTGTGTGTGTGTGTGTGTGGGAGAGATGTGCTTTCAAATTTTTGTTTAAGGATTGTCACTGTGGATGTCAAGAGTGTGTGCGCGTGTGTGACAGAAAAGGGGGATTACTCGATATGTGTGTGGGTTTTCCTGCCTGTGTGTGTGTGTGTGATTGTGAGAGAGAAAGAAAGGAAGGTATGCATTCTAGTTTTTCTAAGTGGGTGTGTGTTTACTTGAGAGACACTTAAAGATATGTGTGTTTCCAGGATTTTGCTTGGTTGTGTGCGCATGCTCGTGTGTGTGTGTGTGTGTGAGAGAGAGAGTGTGTGCATGTGATGGAGGATCCATAAACTGGCAGTCCCTGAGCTGGAGGGCTGCCCAGGAGCCTCTGCTAACCCTCTCTTAGGTGATTTAGGAAGCTATCGATTTCATAGTCCTGCTTTGTTTTTTTCGCTTTCTCATAAATAGCAGATCAAACTCGCTATCGCCCCTGTTTGTTTTGTTCTCCTTCTCCTGCGGGCTATTTACTCTGACATTTCCACCACTATCCTCGTTACATGGCGCAGGAAAATCATTTCATTTTTCTGCATCTCTGCAGACTATCAGAGACGATACCAATGACGATGAAGATAACAAAGATGAAGAGCCCGAGGACATCGAAACACCAAGGATGAGAAGCTTTTTATGAGCACGTAGTTATGATCATGACGAAGCTAATAGGAATGATAACAGTGCTGCTGATGGGATAAACATAGGGGGATTTGATACCTTTTAAATGTTAAAGGGTCACTTCAGCCAAATTACAAGAAAAAAACATTTTCTCACTTACCTCTCGTGGTATCTGGTTGTGCAGATTTTTTTTTTTTTTTTTTTACGGTTTATTTTTGCCCATTATTTTGACAGATCCAAGTCAGAGATTTCTACCAGCAGCAGCTCAATACAGCAGATGTGAAAAGAATTTTCTTCACTGCACTGAAAAATAACTCAGAAATCTCAGAGGCAGACAATTTAAAACCCAGACAAATACATCCAGAACTATCTGCATGGCCACATAGATACCACAAGACAAAGTTATGAAAATATATCTATGTTTTTAGTTGTTGTTATTTGGATGAACTAACCCTTTAACAGGTTGACCATGAAGGTTAATGTGATTTATTATTGATAGATGAAGTGTATCTTGTGTTGATCAGTCTCTTCCAAAGTGTGAACCTGATGTGTATAAATTGGAATAAAGTTTCTGATTAAAAATTATGATGATAAAGTGATGATTAGCTGATTGATCACTAGCTAATTCATCAGCTGTTTGGTTCCATAGACTGTATAACTACTGACGTTGTATCTGCGACGTTGCCCGCAGGTTTCTGCAGTGTGGTGGCTCTGGGTGCTGCCATCTCGGCATCTCGCCTCCACCGGCTAACCCACTAATCTAAAAAACAGGCAAAGAGGTGGAGCGTGGGTGGAGCTAAGGTGGGTTGAATAAAGCTTGGTTGCTCAAACAAACCACCTGTGACCACACCCACCTGTCAATCAAAGTAGCCAGGCTCTTAATTACATTACATTTAGTCATTTAGCTTTTATCCAAAAGCGTCAGCTTAGTTGGACATTTTAACATGGAGTCTTATGGAGACTGATTTGTTCTGTAGCCAGCCTCAAGTGGACGTTTGAGGAACTGCAGGTTTTGGCACTTGGCTTCACTTCACAGCCATGGAGCTTGCAAGTGTGCAGCCATTTTAACTTGACACTTCCAATTCCTTTTGCACGCCTCAGGTACCTCCATCACCGGATCCTCCTCCTTATAATATTTGTTGATTTAACGAAGATTTAATGTTTGTGTTTATTAACGAGAGATTTGCTCTCAACTGAATGCTTATTGCCTCTCAGATTCTTTGAGAGCCTTCTCTTGATGAGCAAGAACACCACAACTATGTAATAATACTAATGTTTTAGCAGGAGTAATGACAGTTATGATGATGGCGGTAATGATGATGATGGTCATGATCATTATGAGGCTGACGAAGATGATGATATGCTGTCCGTTATAATGATGACAAATAAGTTAGAGAAGACAGACAAAGAAGGCAATAAGGGTTTTTAATAATAACGAGCCTGTATCAGAGTTATTTTGAGGAGTCAAATGTTTGTCTGGCTCATACAGGTTTATTTTTCACCAGCATCGGTTTGGTATTTTGGGGATTTGACACGAGCATGACTGCAGAGAAATGAGAGGAGGGGGGGTGTGCTTTTCTTCTGTGCTATTTTTAAGGCTTTTAGTTAGAGCTATAATACCAGTATTCCATATCAGACAAGGTATTGTCTGGGGTAATTATAATATCCAGTGTTTTTCTGGCTGTATCTCACCTTATTAGATTACGTCTGTATGAATTAAACAGTAAATATCACTCCCTGTTTGGCTATAAGCTAATCTCTTGGCTGATTTTTGTGATGAGAGTCAAACCGAACATGTTTTCACTGATTGTGAGCACACAGATGCTTGGGTTGTTCACGTTTGGCAATCCTCCATGTGGCAGATCAAGGAAACCTGAAGAAACCACATCAAGGTACCACTTCTGTCTGACTGCTGCAGAAGGATTGTTAAATTTGAGTGCAGAAATTAATACCTAGTCGTCATTACATGGAACGCTCGTGGTTATAAATCAATAAACCTGTAATCACGACTTCTTGCAATCTAATCAGATGAAACACAGTAATAAATGCACAATTTAATCAAAAAAAAGAAAATAGCACATGAAATTGAAATTGTTGAGTAGAATTCTCTTCAGTACAACCAAGAAACATGATATGAGTGTGTGGTTATAGATGAAGCATTCATGGAGTTCATTTAAAATGAAAATGAGCTTATGGATTTTGCTTTTTTTTTACAAAGTTGAAGTTTATTGCTGAGCAGCAGAAAATAAAAGCACAGCACGGTAAGCTAGTTTTGGTGATTTGTGGGTAAAAAGATGTTTCAATGACTACAACTCATACTGGGTTACACACTTTGACAAACAGTTCTGCCTCTTTCACTTCCCAACATGGATCATGGGTGGAGTTGAGGCTGAATGACACCTGGTTGCTCAAACAAGCCGTCTGTAACAGCACCCACCTGTCAATCAAAGTGTGGGTGCTGTTAATTTAGCAAAACTTTAAGTCTTGAACAGGTGAGCTGTATAAAAACTATAGAGAGCTATAGAGACCAAAACTGTTTTTTGTACCAGGCTGTAAACATGTTTATTTCTGCTGTGAAGTTGGACATTTTAACATGGGGACGTATGGAGACTGACTCGTTCTGTAGCCAGCCTCAAGTGGACGTTTGAGGAACTGCAGTTTTGGCACTTCTGCATTGGCTTCACTTCACAGTCACGGAGGTTACTACTTTGTTACACAGGATCATTGTGAAGCGCTTAACAAGTACATACAGTAGAGTTACTGTGCTGGTTTACAAGTACCCACAGTAATGGTGGTTCGTCTTTCCTTGGGATTGTCTGTCTATATTTTCTTGTGTAAATATCTTCTGAAAGCAAAATAATAAATTGGGGTATTTGGCCCTAAATGTTGTGAAACATCCGTTTTCCGTATGATAATGCTGCTGATGAACGGGAGGATGTCCGTGAGTGAATATGATGATAATGAAAATGAGATGACGTATGAAACAACGACGAGTAAAGACATCAACACTAATGATGTCTAAATCAGGAGGAACAGAAACTAGTGGCAGGTTTAAACTAATGGAGGCCATTTTGTCTCTGAATAATCATCGCAAGTCAGCAGTAACTCATTTCCATGTCAGACCAACAGCACTAAAAGACTGCTCTGTCACGATGAAACAAACAATGTGGAAAGCTGAAAAGCAACCATAGCAACCATTTATCTCAGTATAATATTACTGATGGCACAAGGGCTAAATTACTTACAAAGCTCCAATTCATACTTGCATTTAGCTAATTTCCCACTGAATTATCATCCCAATTTATCCCACAAATGACATTCTAATTTGTCTCTCTTTTTAGGGAATTCATTGGGGGTTTTGAAGCAGCCCTATTTGTTGCGGATATGCATCTCCAAGAACACAGATGCTGTGTTGTTTGCCTTGCTGAGAGTGTGTAACCCCCCACAGATGTGCTCATTCCCCCAGGCAAAGGGATATGACATGCCTCTGTGCAGAATTTGGACATATTCCCCACTAATGATATAGAAATACACCGCTAAGCAATTCTGCTGGGGACAGATCCTGTCTCATTTGGCAAGAATTTTGTTTATATGTATACCGCTCCGTGACTCAAACTGTGTCCTTATGTTACTTTCAAGTTTCAGTGGTAATTGGGCTGAAATCAGAAGAAAAACACCCCATGTTGTGTGATCTATAGAATAAAGTCTCAAGGACGTTAATGAATAGGCAAAATGTGAGCATGGTTGCTCATAAAGGCACAGAACTGAGTCAAATTTAAAGAATAACCGTCTCTAATGCGCCTCATCTGCCATTGATTGTGGTTTCTCCAATCGTCCGTTGTAATTATTTCGTTGGAGCACCGCAGAGTCGGTGACCACAACCTTGCCCTGGGACACGCTGCCAGCAGAACAATAATAAAGTACAGGGAAAAAATTGAGGCTAGTCTCTCCAGTCTCAGGTCTTTTATTCAACATGAGTCAGACAGCAAAATGCGTTTGTATCATTTTGTGAAAACTAAATTAAATCTAAGTAGATGAGCGCAGGCCCCTGGTACTCTAAGGACTTTGTTTCACTCAAAAGGAAGGATGGAGGAGAATTTAATATGGCTGAAAGTAGCATTTGTGTTGGCAGTGTTGATTGTCTCTATGAGAGGGCTTTAGAAGAAGCTAGGCCAAACTGAACCGCTGGAGTGAGCTCTGGGGATAAGACGGACGGAATGGGAAATACGTTTCGAAATGGAGAGGGAGCCCGAGTGAGTGTGCGGCGCACAGAAGAGGAGAGGTGAGCGAGAAATGAAGATGAAGTGAGGCAGAGAGAAAAAAGGGAAACTGCCTCGAACGTGTTGAGACAGAGGATGAATGTTTGAGGCTGTGGCTTTTAAAAACTCCAATAAAGCCAGCTGGCTCCTGGCCGCATTGGAAAATGGAAAACGGAGGCTTTGAGTGGCGAGTCCGGGGGCCAGTGGAGCGAGGC
Organism: Protonibea diacanthus; assembly: GCA_028641955.1. Classification (NCBI taxonomy): domain Eukaryota; kingdom Metazoa; phylum Chordata; class Actinopteri; family Sciaenidae; genus Protonibea; species Protonibea diacanthus. The sequence goes on from CM053992.1 coordinate 17,945,212, forward strand.
GGGGCCGGGCGAGGTCAAGCAGTCGGGCAGCCTCCCTTTGTGAGCGAGAAATCATTTACAGTGGTTAAGGCACACTTAGCTGTGCCAAAAAAAGTCTTCACCGAGTCTCCAATCTATCATGTTTGTATTGAAACAATAGACAATTATTCATCATATTCCTTCAATATAAATATCGGCCCGCTTTCCAGTGCGACTTTCCCTTTCACCGCCTCTACGCATGGCTTATGTACAACACACGGCTTGGCCTTAAAGCAGCATGGGGTGAAGTTGTGGAGGAAATGAGCTTGCTGCCAGGCAATGATATGACTAAGAAGATGCTCCGCTCACAGTAAACACCAATGCTGCCTGGCCGGGGCGTCAGTAATGAGTGAAGAATCCTGCTGTGGCCTCCCTGCCCGCTGCTCTCCACCTTTAATATTAACATCTTCCCTCAAAGTCAGGCAAAGACAGAAAAGTATTTTTGAGTTTATGTTGTTCAACCTTCGAATGTGAACATGTTGCCTCCGAGCTAGTTTTTGGCATATGACCCCCGTGAAGAAATTATTCAGCATTTGTGGGGGAATATGTGGAGTATGAGGTTGAGGGGGTGAAACAGCTAGTTTGAGTCTGTATAAAGTGATGTAATATCCCTAAAAACACCATCTTTTATCGTGTTTCTTCTGACCTGTATACAAACAGAAAAAAACTCATGCTGGAGCTATTTTTCAGCTAACACTGAGGTGCGTCGGCTGTGCACGGCATCCCACGTTTATCTTATTATCGCAGTGACGTTCCTTGGTTTGGTACCGCCATGCCTGTGCAGAGATCAAAGTCAAAACTACTGCACTCACCGACCGTATCAGGTGAGTCATATTTACTTTGTAATAGAGAGCGACGATGGACTGCAACAGAGAGAGAACTGGAGTTTACCTTGGGTCAATACTCAGTTAGATGTGGAGAGTCATAGTTCACCTTGATGTCGTCTCCAACCTGAACAATCACATCTGCTACGGTGTAGCCCGCAGTGTAGCTTCAGGGCCTATACGCACGTAGCCACTTTAGCCACCCTGTAATCGTTTAATATTTAACCGTGACTCTGTGGACTCTTGGAAAGATAGCAAAGTTGTTGCATTGTGGAACTATTCCTTTAAAATAAAGCAGTGTGTATGGTTTGATTAAGTGATTCAGTACCTGACAAGAAAAAAAAAAAACAATTGATTAATGTCTGGAAAAATAATCAAATTTCGTGTAGCATAAATATCTTTCTGCTTTCCTGTCCTATTAATCATCTTGCTACCTCTCAGATTTTTAGTGCCATTCCTCGGGGGGGTGGGTCCCGACCACCTGGTTGGGACGCACTGCATCGCGTCATAAACGTGTAAATTGTTTGTCCATGATGAGAAACCACTCCCAGGAGGACAAACTGTTTATTTTTGGGGCACGAACACACGCGTGAGCATTATCCAGGCCGAAAACATCTCCTGAGGGTGTAATCAATGTTTAAGTATATTTAGCAAATGTGTATTCTACCTATCCCACTTTCCTCTTACCTGTGTAGTGTTGAAAAGTTTGCAAGTGAATACAAAAGGGAGTTGTTTCTCCACCAGAGCCATCCATATATTTCTTCCACCGTCTTGTCTTCTTGGCAACAGAGACTTCTCGCTGTGATCTGCAAATATAGAGCAGGACAGGCTTCATCGGAGGAACTGCCATCGCCGGTGCTGAGCCGTGCAGACAGATTGAAAAGGTGCTGTACATATGACTGCTAACATCCACAGAGAGGGCGTGAGTCAGTGGATTTGGCCGGAATTACGAGCTTGTGCCCGATGAGCGATGGGGTTCACCTCGCCGTTACCCATAAATCCCAAATGCTCTCATTATTAAGCGAATTCATCTTGTCAGAGGCCGGGACGTGGCTCAATTTAGGCTCCAGATTGCCATCCAGCTTTATTGAGTGGTCTCTCTCCTCAGTCGGAAGGGAGGAGACGCCCTTGCCAAACGAGGCTGGCACAATGACGGCCGCCATCGACATCTTTACAGCTTCATCCTCCACTGACTTTGCATACGCTTACACCACATACTCTCTCGCATTGTGCTGAGTCACTGTGATTTGGTACCGGGGATTTGTTTTGTTGTGAGAGGAAAGAGTGCGTCGGTGTAAACGCGTGCGTTTAGGCCACTTGTCATGTGAAGTCATGCTTTTTGGCAGAGAAACCGCAATGATACGACAGTTGGCCAAGTCGTTTAGATCATTTTCAGATCATAATACCAGCCTGTTGTCTACTGTACGGACAGACAAACACGTTTCTGTCTTTGTGTTGGTGCATGCTTGTGGGAGGCATGTCATTATTCTGCTTTGTGTTCTTTTTAACATAGCTATCAGTGAGAAAGGAGGCCCGTCTTCGGTCCTGCTGGTTAGCAGACTGAAGCCAGCATGGCCACAGTTGCATCCATGCTTGTCACGCTGGGTGTGTTATCATTAATGGAAGGCAGATAGCAGGGAGAAACAAGACACGTGGTAAGTCAGCCGTCGATTTAGCAGCTGTGTCTCTCTCTCAATCTTTCTCTGTCTCAGACCGGTAGGTGTGTTGTTCATTAGTGTTGCAGATTTTTGTTGTGTTGTTTGAAGGTTGCTGAACGGTCTGTGTGATAAGCCGGCAGAGGATTTATCGGTGACTTGGTTTACTCTCGGGGTCTGCGCGCTCCGCTAGAAGAAAACCAAATGCAGTTTTAGTTAATTTTCTGTTCGTTCAGGCTGAGCTCGTGGAAATAACAAGTGGGAGTTGGCTGCAATGAATGAATGCTGTGGTCAGATTTAAAGGGGTGGTCATCAAATCTAGAATATAGATAGTTCAAAAATGATGTAACTTCAGGAAAAACATGGGATTTTAATGGAATTTTCTTAGTGTGGGAGGAGAGGGTGCAGCTAACTTTTTCCAGTCTGCCGGCCAACATCAGTTTGGCGTCCATCGGTACAAATCATGTCATGCTTGAAGGATAGGAAGTGGGGCTAAAATAACTCTCCAAACTTTGTAAGGCTTCCTGCATGTAATCAAATTCATGCATTCAGAGGATGTACGGCTCTTTGAGCTGTACTGACAATAACTGATTTTCTGAGCGATTTCTAGAAGAGAAGAGTTGCTGAAAAATTCAATTCTTCAGAAATCTCCAAACATCAAAAGTCTTTTTTAAACCAAATCACAACATGATTTTCTTTCTGTGGTGTTCCACAGGGTCTCCACATCTTCATGTGTTATTTTGAAGAGATTTCTGGCCAATTTTTTTTTTATCATTTTTTCTGACTCAATCTTGCACCAAATCTGTGTACGCTATCAACTCAAAAACTACGGCAACAATTTATGAGACATAATAGAACATGGGAATGAACATCATGTCCTTCATTTATAATGTACTAAGACCTTATACACTAATATTTTAATAGGTGCCTAAATAAAACACAGTGTTTATTACGTATTTATGACTAGAATATCTTGAGCTGCATCTCAAATTAATCTTCAGGTTCCCATCTTTCAGATGATGAATGCTACTTCTGTTACTGTTGACCTGCTGTCTCCACCTAAAGATCTCCTGTCCCCCCTCTAAGAAAGACAAAAATCTGTTTATTATAGGTAAGGGTGGAGTGGAAGAGGTTAAATTCACCCTGTGTGAACGTGTGGATCTTTGTTGCCTAACAAGGATTGCAGTAAACGCGCTTTCTTTCATCGTAACACGCCAATTTTCTTTGAATATTTTAAAACAGGCATATTTTCAGGTAGACGTCTCCATGTCTTCATTTTGCTGGTGTATTGCCACCTTTCTTGGCATGTTACCACCACCAACTGCTGACTGGAAAAATTGTGAAACCAATGGAGGGGATGTGTTTATTTTAGTTTGAACACTCCCACTGTGTGATTGTGACATTTTTGGACATATTTGCTATACACATAACACTAGCCTTTTTCTAATTACTAGCTTATTCATCCCCGTTTAGTGATTTGTTGTTACTCTGCTCATGCTGTGCATGAGTTGGCAAATTGGACAGCATTTTTTTTAAATTTTAATTACAGCCCCTTTCCGCCACAAGAACTTTTCCCAGGAACCATTTTAAGAATGAGTCTAACCTGAGTTTTGAACGGGAGCCAGGTTCTTAATTTAGCTCCTCAGCCATGCTTATTGGTCTCACAAAAGTCATAGTAAGACGGGAGTACTTTCCAAGGGTCCCCGTTTGGTCAAACTTGTGCACATCTTAAGTGGCACAGTAAGCAAATGTAAAACATCAAGGATGCTGCCACAGCTGCAGTTCAGTCCATTTGGTCCAGACCAAGTAAAATCCATTGCTGCATTTTCAGGTGTGGTTTATCTTTGGCAGGTGACTCATTGGTTTGGACAGTTGTGGTGATGTCATCCTGTTTCATCAGCAAATCACCGCTGGGAAATCAAATTCTGTTGACTGACAGCTGTTTGTGTAGCATTTTAGCCGAGTTCATCCTCTGAGCTGAACTGGTGCGGCTCAATGGCTTATTAGAAAAAAGTAAATGTACAAAAGCTTACGGATTGTCAAGCAGACTCATTTCAAACCAGGTCTGAGGCCAGCAAGGTTCAAGAAACCAAAAGAAAAAAAATAATAGCAACCCAAACAAGACTGGAAATCAAAACACGAGGAATGGCTGCAACGCTCAAAACTGAACAAAGACGAACTGACAATAAAACCAAGGAACACAGGGACTAAATACACAAGTGAAGGCAGGATGACAAGACACAGGCAATAATTAATGAGGGTGGGAGAGGTGTATAATGTGATGTGGATGCACTGTGGGATCACTGTCACACACTTTTAATGGAACTTCACCAAGTTGGATAAAATGACAACAGGTTGCAATTTTAACTACTTTTGGCAGTCTGACTGATCAGGAAGCTCACATGATCTGATCTGCCTGGATGTTATAATACAGACTGATTATGTGCCATTGCCTTGCTCAATAATTCATGAACACCAGACAGATTTATCAGTAGTTTGACTTTAGAAATAATGTTAAAAATCACAATCTACTATCAAAAAATCCATCGTTTGGTCTGTTTGCTTTCCGCACCAGAGTCCTTTTGGAAACAGACCTGGCTTTTCAAGCAAGACTCAGTCCAGCTCTTTGGTCAACACCATAGTTTGGTTAAGAGCTTTCACACCAGTCCAGACCCGGGCAAACACACAGATTCTTAGTTTAGTTCCTGCGGCTCCAACGTACCTGTAACTATTCGGTCAAATCGTGTAACTTGTGTTTAACTGTTTTTTTGTTTCTTACAAGCATTTTGTCTGGTATTTTTTGGTGTTGCGGTATGTTGAACTCCCTCTGCCACCACATTAGGAGTCTATGTTTTCCAACGCTGATGTTTAAATACAGTAAAGACGCTTTAGTTTCTTCTTTTAATTCTTCTTACACATTCTCACTACCTCCTGCAGGCTTTGGGATTTGCTCATACAGTCTACAGCCTGCACAGGCATGCAGTAAACGCTGATACCTGCCACACACACACGGCGCGCACAATATAAACGGTATCTCTCCAACCATTCACTGCCGCTGCACCTCCCATTTACAGCAAGAGATCGCCCAGATAACCCACTATCTCACAAATTAGAATAGTCACTCAGCCAGCTCCTCTTCAGCACATTCTTTAACGGCTGCAGATTTGTGACAGTCTCAACCATCAGGATTCAATTTAAATCTCCACTTGACATGCTGAGTATAAGATGGTGCTTCAGCACAATCTTTCTTGCAAAGGTGACAAGGATTTTCCACCAAGGCGAGTCTCAGTGCAGAGTACAGTACCTGATTTGGAAATACCCTTATGTACAGAGCTTGACCTTGCGTCCTTGTTTTACAGTGCAGTCAAATCGGTGGCATTTTCAAACTCAGCGTAGGTGCTGATGAGTTTCATTGTTGCACAGCTTTACTTCCTCATTAAGTCTAAATGTCAAGCACTGCCACAGATGGAAGAGCTACAGTCATTTAACCTAACTTGTGACAATAAACACAGGTACTGCCATCAGCCACGAAGCGGTAGATGGTGGGAGCAGATGTCGTCTTCACCGCCAATAGAAAACGTTCAAACTCACATATCACACAAACATTGAATTCTTTTAGTTTAGCTCCAAATACTGAAGGTTGTTGACCTGAAGGCATTGTGCAGCAGAGTGCAACGCAGTCATCCACTACATTTACTCTGCAGTGCAAAACCTGCCATGTGACTCAGCAGCTTTTATGAGAAATAAAGGTGTGCATCACACGACCCGAAATGAAATTGGAAATGCTGGGAACTCGCCGCAAGTCAGTCAAATTAATGAAACCTTATGAATGAGTGGTGCAATGTCTGACAGCCAAAGTAGCTTTACATAACGGAGACGGGTGAGAGAGTTGTGATTGTTTCTTATTAAGGCTGCAGCCAACATTATCAATTCATATATTCAATTGATTATTTTTTATTGTTAGTCAGCAAAAATGTCACAAACTTGCCCAACGCAATCTCCTTAAGCCAAAGCTGTGTTTTCTTATTGCTTGTTTTCTTCGACCAGCAGCCAATGAAATTATGTAAAATAGAGGAAAATTCTCATATTTGAGATGTTGGATCCAGCAAATGTTTAGCATTTTTGTTTGACAGACAGACGATTAATCTGTTAAAATGACTGCCAAAGAATGTTTAGTCCATCTACTAATCAATTAATGGACTGTATCCAACGCAGTTTCATGATTAGAGTCAACTGTAATTTCACTAGCGTCTTAATCCAACGCTGTCAAGTCAAATATGCCTAAAAACTTCCTGCTTGCGTTGTATTTTCAGGACTCTGCTGCAGCACTAGCCTGTTATTCGATTAGTTGATAGACAGAAACTTAATCTGCCACTGCAGTACTTGGATAATTCGAACAATTTCACGGATTCTTCAAGCCAAAATGCCAAACATTGCCCAGTTCCATCTTCTCAAATGTAAGAATTTGCTGCTTTTCTTCCTCTTATATGAGAATAAATTAAATATATCTTTGACGGACAAAACAAGAAATCTGAAGACGTCATCTTCTTTAAAACAAAATTTAAAAAACAACCTAAGAGAGCTACAATGCTCTGCCTGGACCTGCACTATATATAGTACAATGAAACTGTATTTCTAGTGACATTTTCTTCTCATCACCACTCTTCCTATGTCTTTGCAGCTCAGTAGTCCTGCCAACCTTGCACCAAGTAAGTATACCATCATGACAAATTCTGATTTGAAGAAGCTTGATGATAATGATGATGATTACGATGATGATAGTGGGGAGCAGTGAGGCTGAACAAAGATAGAGGTATGAAGCCACAAAGGTAGGGTGAGAGACTGCAGTGAAAGAGCCGTGTCGAGGCTTTAGCGACACCTGCTGGAAGCGTGACAAGCATCCTCCCGTTACCGCAACATTCATCTAAATTTAAAACAGGAGATGATTTTCTTCCCTCAGTCAGTTTAACCACAAATTTGCATACCTCCGTCGGCAGCTACATGACACGAAACAAGAAGGTAACGTGGATTATAGAGTGTGCATAATAAAACAAAGAGAGAATAATACATGCACACAGTCCAGCGGAAGACATGATTTAAATCTAAAGTCTGACACATATAGATGCTGCTGTGGCCTGCTGGATTTCCAGCGTTATAGAGACGTGTGAGCTGACAGTGTGCAGACACGATGCAACACTGCCATCTACTGTTTCAGAGCAATAAAAAATGCAAATGTCACTGAGTATTTACGTTCCTAAAGGTTGCTTCCACATCCACGCTGTGTATGAAGTGCATTTGGTGCAGATCCTGATATTTTATGTGAGAGCTGTTTCACAGTCAGAGTAATGTGTGACTGTGACCTAATGTAATTTGCTTGGGTATGCAAGGTGGCTGATGCAGCACCAATACAGTGTCCAGGACTAGACACAACCCCCTGCAACATAAGGGCTGTAGACATTTATGATGACAGAGGTCCAAGTGTTAGATTTCATTGTAGGTATCCAGTGCTGTTAAAGATCATTAGTGATTCAAGACCTGCCTTCACATACCACAAGAAAATCAGCCCCCTTCCATCTTAATCACCTTTTCCACGGTTACATCATTCATCCATCAACAAGGAACGCTCAGACCCAGACATCAAAAAGACAAAAGCTGCTGCTGAACAAGCTCGAGACCTCATCGGAGCTGCCTCCTCGGGTTAACATTCAGCAGCCCCCCAATATCAAAGGGGACAGTGGACTATTACATTTCAGAAAGAGACATCAGATGTCGTGAAAGGAGGAGAGAAGGAAGCCATCATGTGTCAGTCTCAAACAGCCATCCCTGAACAGAATGACAAACTGTGACACCAAATATTAGCTATGTACATCGCATCGGTAATTCAGACCGTAATTCATGTGACACCAGTGAGTCTCAAATGACTGCCGCTCATGTGATGTGAAGGTGTGGACCACGCCCAGAGGACGAAATGCCTCAAGCAAATGTTTAAGAATAAAGCTTCAAAAAAACTACAACGAGCATTTAATTCAAATGTGTTGGATGCATGTTGTATATTTAACCTCTGCTTCATCCCATTTATCCATTTTTCATATTATGATGATAAGATTCTTACTTAAGTTTTTCTATTTATTCATTTTTAATAGCTTTTTCCAAACTTGTCTCAACCCTTATTTCAAGTACTTTAACCTCAGTGTCTGTACACTTGAAAAGAAAAAAAAAAACTAGCATCGGGTCATTCATAATTGGACGCTTTTCTAATTAAACACAGAATTCAGTTGTATTGGCACAGTAAAACTGAAAATTAGACAAGTACTGTACCCCTTGAGAAAAGTTGGCAGGACATATTTCGAGCAAACTGGTGTGTGAAACAGAAAATAAAAAGTGGTGGGTAATTATTAAATCAACATATTGTCTTTGTTTTGCTAAAATAATTGGAATTTTATGGTAATATTTTCTTTGGGATGAAATCTTGCAGTTGGGTCTAGATCACCTCTCATCCACAAGGCATCTGATCCAGGTGGGGTTGTTAACAATGGCCATTGTTTCCACTTCGTTAGTGCTTCTTGTTGTTATGACAACTGTCACCTAAGGTCTAGTGTGATTTGTAGTTTGGTCTCCCGGTAAGGAATGAAAGGAGAGCACTGCAGGTGGGGGATAAGTGGTATCTGAGGCCTCCTCCTCTGTTGAGGGATTGTTTTTTCTACTTCTTCACTCCAGACCTCTTGTCCTCCTCCTCATCCAAAATATTATTAAAAAGAGTGTCCCTTGTCGTCGTAGGAACACTGCTGAGTGTAGCCCTGATGCGTTGGCCCTCCTGTGTTGAGCCATGCGTTTGATTAGTGGCTGTTTGGTTTTCTCGGATGTATTGGTGTGTGAACTCCTACAACAGATTGCTTTTCTGCGTGTAGTGCAGCAGTCTTTGGGTTGTACTGGTTTCTGTCTTAATGTGTTGCTGGGTTTGAAAATCCTCCTGAGTTTTAGAGATGTGTAAGGGATCGCAATGTTGTTGCATCTGTCTGTGTGTACTTCCTGGATCTTGTGGCCGCTTTCCCAAAGATCCATTTGGGGTGGGTCAACATATTGGTGCTCCTTTTCTTGGGCTTGACCACTCATTGGTGCAATGCTGTGTTGCAGAGTTCTGCTAACTCCTTGCTTGTGCTCTAATGGCTAGTGAGAGTCAAAGAATACTGGTCTGTGTGTGTTCCTGTGCACCCTAATGTGTTCTGTAATGTTTGACTTGGGTCTTTATTTGTGTAGAGCTCTTGTTTTCTACATTCTCCATATAGAGGATGGTCACAATGAGCCCTGGCACCATTAACATTCTGAGAAAACACCATACAGGAGGAAACTCACAGTAGATGGGTGAAGAACATGTCAGACAGAGAACTCACCCAACCAGAGAAACCCGACATCACACATGAGAATATGTTGTGAACAATAGCTTGCCTTCCTTGGGCTGTCGTCACAAGAACAACGCTAATGAACCAAGTGGAGACAATGGCCTTTGTAAAGTCAGAACTGAAGAGGCGTCTTGGATGTCACTTCACGGATCTAAAACCAAGTCCAGGTGCTCCATATTTAACTCTTCTCAAAGAAAGATGACATGGATGACCGAGATCCTTCACAGTCTTCACGGTGATGTCTTTTCTCGAAAACTGCGTTGGAAATGTATAATCTGATGTTACGCTCAAAGAAACATGTTGTCCTACTAAACTGTTTCGCGCCCCCAAGGGTCACATGCCGCATTTACATGCATTTATACCATGAAATGTGGCATGAAATTGTTAACATGCACAAAATGTACCTCGGGGTCTAAAGTGCCATCAAATGCACAAATTACATAAATGCAATGAAATAATACAAGGTAATGGGTTCATCATTAGCAGAATATTTTTAATATGTTTGGGAAAAATGCGCTTTTGGGACACTTTTGAGTAAAGTATGCATTTGATGGGACGTCCTTTACCACTGTGCATCATTTTTTAAATTTGGGTTATCACATATTGATTTGTAACATTGTCTAACACACATAAATTGCAGTTAATTGGCATTGAATGCTCTAGTGTCATTAAATCTATCCATCGTTTAAAAAAAAAAACACTAAATATGAAACATAAAATATAAATAAAAAGCAGCTTCACAATTCTCAAACTGTACAAACAGCCACCAGTCTCCACATGCAGAATATGTAGTGTATGCAGGATGCCGAGGCATCACCTATGGTGTTCTCTACCTTATTATATCTCCAGTTCACATACATAACATTTCTTATCACTGCCTGACATATGGCCACTATGAAGCTGACCAGTATTTGACTAGCATTATAAATACCTGGCCACACTGAGAGAGCTCATCATGGCATTCCTGGAAGCCACTGCAGCGTCTGCATACTGCATATTCTTATTAGCTGAGAGGTACATGTGTGCATACATGATATGACAAATGTATGTAGAATATTGCTTATGAGTGTTCCAGTGCCAATCAGACAAACCTCTCCACACACATAAAACCTATTTTGAAAACACATTTTACTCGGAATCATCAATCTAATAACATAATTTTGTGAAACACAATATAATCATCATTATAACACAATCCCACTCAAAGTTTATATACAATAACACTGAGTTATTGCTCCGCGCTAGATGGTTGATTGTATACAGGCAAAGCTTCACTGATAAGCACCTGAATGTCAATACAGGATTTAATCAGCAGCAGGGAAACATTAAAGTCGAAACAGCCTCGCTCACCGCACACCGGTGAATAAATCACGATGCATCTGTTTCTGATAAATCATAACAAACGCTCCGTTCTCCGTATAAAACCTGAAATACACTACCTGGCAGCTGCAATTCACACACTGAAACTAAACGCAGACTGCTGCTGCTGCTGCCTGCTAACTGATTAGTAAAGCATCGATGATACAGAATCACAAACTGTTGCCTTGCTCATTAAACCAGCAATAAACATTAAAGAGGCGATAAGAGAGCGAGCTGCCTCACCCCTGAAGCAGGTGTTTGTTTTTTGCCTTCCCGTGTAGAGGAAGACATAAAATTCTGAGGCGCTGAGCAGATTTATCTTGGTGTTGGTTCACACCTTAGGCCAAATATACCAACTTGAAAAGCTCTCGCAAGGTCGCGCCAGTAGAGCGAGCACATGTCAGCTGCTTTCTTTACGGACTGCTGTTTCCTGCAGAGCTGACACGAGCCAGCATCAGTGTCAGCTCCACAATCACGGTCACTGTGTAACTCTCTCTCTCTCTGCATAACTGTTCTCTACATGTTTCACCTCCTGACTTGTGCTCTGCATGTTCACCATCTGTTTTTACTGCAGTTGTCTTGATTACAGGAATCCAAACAACATAAGCCTCTTATGCATGTATATCATTGTTGGCCAACTTGTTTTTTTACATTCTACACACTGTATTGTTGTTAACCCTAGTTTGAATCATAGATGTGGACAGCTGTGCATGTGTATTTGTTATGGTTACATTACTTTCTGTCTGTCTTTTAGACTTTTATTTCACCAAGCTCTAACAGTTCAGTCCCAGTTCTACTCTGGTCTGGTCACTTTCTCATTTTCTCTTCTTAGCTTCCTCCGTCAATGTCCCCTTTAGTTTTTTCATCTCTGTTATTATGTCCATAGAGGCTGCTGAGTCCAGTACCTCGCCTGAGTGCCCGACTCCAGTTTTAACGCCGGCTCTGCTCCTCCGTCAGCATTCGCCCAAGCCCTGGATCCTAAAAAGCTTCCCTTTCCGGTGGTCCAAAACACCTGTGGTGCAAACACTAACACTAATGCTGCTCTGAGCTCACCGTCTGGGCAGCCCGGCTTACAAACTGAGCTAACATTATCTAACAGCAGCTACAGTTCACGGCAGTTTACTTCACTAAAACTACTTTACTCATGACACTCTGTGAATCACAGTGAGTTGATAGGCGAGCAGCCAGAGGACAGAGGCTGGACAGAGGTTATCCACCATCGACACCCATGCTTCAGATACCTCATGAGACCTTTCTATGAAGTCAACGACCTCATCAGCAACCTCGACTTTTTGCTATGCGCGCAATTAAACAAGCAATAATAATCTTTCTATCTTAGATTAACAAGTTCGCCTGTCCCACTCACCCTGTCAGTATTAGAGGTTAAAGTTTTTTTAATGGTTCTGACCTCATTTTAAAATGAATTATAACTTTTAATTAGAAAATCAGGCATAGTCATATCATATATTTCTTTTCATTTTGACTCCAGCACATACAGTGCAATATGTATGTTTGTTTTTTTTAAAACTATATAATACTGTTCTTTGCATTTACTACAGCTCACATACCTGCATGCTATCCAAGAGTAGCTCTGCTTGCCCGGCATCCTTAATTTATATTGTTTTTTACTAAGGTCAGACCAGTCAAGCCTTTCATTGCTAATTGTTCAGTAAATAACGCAGGTAAGGTCACCATTTACTGTCATAGCAACAGTCTCTGTTAAAAATGTGGACAGAGAGCCATGACACTGTGTTTCTTCATCAAGGGAACAACACTTTACTGAACACACCAGTAATTATTGTCTGACGTCTCTGCAATCTCCTATGACATAAACATAACATAGTGTTATTGTTACGGTTTATCTCAATGCCGGTGCCTCACTCAACAATCAATCTTATAATATTAACAGATGGATCTTATGTAAGAGAGTTCATGCTCGGGCTCTTGCTTTGCTAACCATGTCTCTTGAATGCTGATGTTATCGTCCCCAAAAGGCTCTTCAATCACAAAACTCCCCGACCAGAATATGAGTGGAGATATTGAAGTTGCACGTTGTTAGATTTTAGATCTTGGGCCGCGTTTGATATATTTCTTAATTAAAATGTGTCACACGTTTCTTGATATGTACTGTAGAGCAGAATACATTTTAACAAGTGCCAGGATGATGCATGCCTTCCCAAGTGTTACAAATGAATATGGTAATGATATTCTAATGGGACTCTAATGATATTTTAATTATTCTGTTCCATTTTGATTTTGTTTTGAGTGTAAGATGCATATTGTGGCATGAAAAGTGACACTTGACCCAATATGCGTTTGTGCTAGCCTCCTGACGGAGCTCTCAATCGCTGCACACATTTTTTTCTCAAAAAAATTCAGATTATCAGGCTACGTTTGCGTAGATACGGCAGGCACTCGGCACGCCGCGTCCTCCATACTCCTTCTGCGTCATTCCACTCCAGCTTTTCCTTCAGGTGGATAGAAATTCTTCCACGGTGTCTCTCAATCTGAAAAGGTCGGCAATGACAAAAAGGTCAGGAGTGATCAAACCGCCTCTGCCTGAGAACTTACTGACAGAAGTGTGGCTGGGAAGGTTGGGGAGGATGCAGGGGGTCAGGTGAATCTCTGCATCAGTGCATAGAGTTGGTGTTTTCATGCATGCATGTCAGTGAAAATTACAGGTGACTCTTTCAGTCATGAGTTGTTTTTTTCAGGGTAGGAGATTAGCCTGAAAGGTCTTATGAGTCATATTTTCTCTTTGAACCAGCATCTACACAACCAAGAAAAATGCTTCAGACAGGTTTATCCCCTCCTGCCTCTGAGACAGCGCACTGCTGCCTCTGTGCCACATGATGGCGCTACTGCATCACCTTCAGGAGTCAAGGCTAGGTAAGATGGAAAATATGTGTGTACCAAATGGGGGTTGTTATTGTGATTCAGCTCCTCGCCACAGGAGTGAGACCTCTCAAAGGCACGCTGGATGTTTTTCAAAGATGGATGCAGGAGCAACAGCGAATGGAAAGCCTTTTGGGTATTATGAATTTGATTTAGCGGCTTAATTCTCGAGTGAGGCTGAATAAGGAGAGCAGGAAAAACATCCATGTACAGCAGTTCAAAGAGAGTTGTACAGTAAATTACATGTTCAAGTGCAACCTGAAAGCCTGTTTAGTGTTTCACAGCATTCCCGCTCGCTTACACACACGGCCCTTGGCATCTCTTCCCTATTCTTGGAAATATACGTGACCTCAACTGGGGTCAATTTATAAGGATTTATTAACCAGACTCAAACGGAAGCTGTTGCACTAACATTCTTCTTATGTTGTGTGCAAAGGAGTACTGACATAAAAAAAAAAAAGTCTAAAGTTCACCAGGTCAAGTGAAAATGAATATCATGTAATCTCACCAATGAATAGGAAGACTGCTGAGTGTGATTATGTCCGGCCTTTATACAGCAGATGTTTATAGCTGTGTATCTGATGACTCGTCCAGAAGTTCTGTCCACTCGGCTGGGATGTTTACAAAGGTAAATGGATGAGCTTTGCACCAATAGTCAGTCATTTTTAGAGTATATAAGTAAATAATTGACTGCTCTAAAAGCTGACATGGTCAAAATCGTAAGCCGGGAACAACAGCTTACTGCTTTTAAATGACTTTTTAATTCGCTCCTGCAAATCAAATACAGTTCTGTCACAACAAGTACCTAACCTTGCATAGAGTTTTGGATTTTATTCGCTCTGGGTGCTGAAAAATCTGTCTCTCACATTTAACATTTTACAAAAACTGCTTTGTTTGGAGCCAGAAATTGCCATCAGAAAAACACTTTCAGTCTTTTTGTTCTATCTCACACACTTGAAGTCACCTAGTTGGGCATCATGATGTTCCCTGGGGGTATAAACAAACCTTAACCATGACCACAACATGCTTCCGATATAATGGTCTATGTGGAACTTCCAGAAAATCCTTGCTATTAAAGACATCAGAGCAAAATCCTGCTGCTTGTACTCCATCGGCACAAGTGAGCATTTTTCAAAACAGTGACATGAACTACACGAGACTGAACACTGAAATAAACAATAAATGCTGGATGTTTGATGCAATCATTTTTACTATCTTACTATTTGGATCATTGGCTCTAACTAGCTTGCCATTTGCAAAATCACCCCATCAGCCAACACCATGGACCAACAATGCCAAACTCACTCCAGCTTATCTTTGGTTTCGGTTAGTTAGTTGGTCGCCCATTCATTGAATCGTTCTTGGTTAGTAGAAAGCAGTCGTTAGTTATACACGCTTGCTGTGTATTGTTACATCATTTATTGTTGGCTAAAATCAACACACACAAGTAGTACCACGGATCACGTTAGCTGGCAACAGGACAGATCTGCCCCGGGGGTTCGGATGAATGGCGAGCGATTTGTCTATGTTCGCATGCAACATTAGGTAATGTTAGCCAGCTAAAACCACAGTATCACAACAATAACGGTGGTGTCAGTGTCGTCTTTGTTAGTGTTGATGTTGACTTTGGAATTAATGCTGGTCTAGTGGGTGCTGCCTGTTTTTGGACCTTTGTCTGTTTATAAATAACCTTAGCTAAAGTTGGAAACCATTGGTGGTGTAGGGGAGTGGACCACACCATTTGGATGATCCCATAGAAAAACATCCTTTACTATTACTTTGTTACTGTATAAGCAGCCATGTAAGTCGGGGACGGTCTTGTTTTTTAGGGGACTTTTACGATCAATTCACACCTGGGCAATACGAAGCGATTAATAAATGAACATTGCTTCACATTCTTACATATTGTACCTTAAAGACTTACTCTAGAACCACAAACCAAGTCTTAACCCTGATGGTTTGCACTTTTTAGTCCCCAAGTCCCCGTAATGTGACTGTGTGAGTTAATTTCTGTCCCCACAATGTGATTAAGCTACTACAAGTACACACATACACACAAGCAATGAATAAATAAACACTCTAAGTCTCCTAGGTTTTACTCAAAATGTTGTTACAACTACACCAAAGCTCTACGAGACAGAATCCTTCTTTGTGTAGATACTAAACTTTCTTACTTGACAGATAAATATAAAACGGTGACCTCATCCTTTGGAGAATCTATCTAATGTGAGCATCTGAGCAATGATACTGCCTGATGTCTCCTCCAAAAAACTGTAGAAAAGTTGGCTTCCTCTCTCAGACATATTCCCAACTGTGCTGAGTTTATTGAACACGATGAAAAAAAATGGATATCAAAGCTATTTTGGTTTCTCTCATGACTCAAATGAGGAAGAATCGAAGCATGCTGATTATGTTGAGGAGAGTGGCTGTAATCTTAGAGGGAGGTTGTAACAGATGACTGATGGAGCAGAGTGCTGCTCCTGGGGAGAGATAAGTAACATGATCAGTGTTGATATGAGAGAGGGAGTAAAGGCTGTGATACTTTAGTGTGGAGGATGCTGTGTGAGTCTGAAGGTCAGGAGGAGTGCTAAGGGGGTCCATCATCCTGGTGGCACCAGGTCTGTCAGTCTATGAACCCGAGTGCAGTACAGCAACCTGACACTGGTGCGCGCACTGCAGCTTCCACTGCATCCTCCAGTCAGAGTCTGCACCAGCCAGAGTCAAGTCAGCCAGCGAGGGGCAGACACGAGCAGGAAACCAGAGCAGCGCGCCTTCAAAATAAAACACCCAATGAGCAAATACTAAATTAAAATAAAAGGTATGTGGAGAATTCAGTATTTAAAACAAGTATAAATTATAACACATAGATAAGGAAAGGCAAGCTTATTTGCATGGCTGCTTTTAAACACAATTTAACATGCATGCATTCAAGATATTCACATTTTTAAGAATAAAATAAAAGCCCGGATGCAATTTCAGTCCAATACAAAAAATAAAAGACTTATTTAGGTATAAGTAGAAAGCATGTATACGTGACTTGCTGTTTAAGTGTGTGAAATTCAAGTTTATTTCCATTTGTATGCGGAAAAATCATATAACAGTGGTGATCAAGCTCAGAGTGCTGCAATTTTAGATTTTGTGTGTTGTTTTAATAATTATAACTGCCACAGTCAACGACAACTAACTAACTATAGTTAGTGATAGCAGAAATATTACACTATTTCAAGTTACTGTACTTAGCGACCATGCAGGCTTTTAATTTGAAAAGCTGCGGCCGGATATTAAGTTCCCCCCTCTCAGGTCTGCGTTGACACCGGCCACCCAGCGCAGAGCAGCCTCGACTGCCGTATTCAGAGACCCCAGCTCTCCGAGTTCCTGTTTCCGCCGCAGCCTTTTTCTACACAGTTTTCTGGAGCAAACAAATCTCGACTTGCCGCTGCGACAGCACCAACCTCCGCAGCCTCCGCAGCCCCCCCCCCCCCCCCGGTCGGATGCCGCTGGAAGCCGGTGTATCATGCCAAGGTAGGTGCCTGTAAACGCTGGTGCATGGCGGAAATGTAAGGAAGGAGCTACGGAGGCTGTGTGTACAAGCCCCATAGGTTTCTCCCCCTCCATCCTCCTCCCCTCCTCTCCCTCTCCCTCTCCCGCTACATCCCGGCCTGTTGACTGCGTCGCGGTGACCAAATAGCGGTCACGGCGGGGAAGGAAATTCCGGTCCCGTTATAGCGAAGCCGTTACCCGGCCGTTAGTGGAGGGATGGTCCGCGGATACTTAACGCGGCTACGTTACATTCCGATAAACCGACCCGCGTTCCTCTTTGTCGGGCGAACATGTTCAAAACAAACCGCAGCGTAGTTACCGTGAAACCTCTTTTTTTTTTTTTTTTAATGAATTTGTTTTAGCTTTACCGGGGCTGAGCCGTGTGAATGAGCGGGCGTTAGCGGGCTTTAACACGGCTGCCTCATTAACGGCTAAAGGCATCAACAGAGCTAGAAGCGCGTAGCCTCTATAAGCTAGCTGTGTGTGTGTGTGTGTTTGTCGTGGCCGTACATGACTTCTCGCCGCTTAAACGAGCGCGAAATGCGTTTGACCCCCCGCACTCGTAACGTGAATATAAAGACACATGACACAGGGAAGGAGAAGGGAGGGTGTTGGACGCTCTTATGTGTATCCGTCTTCAGCGTCTTTTCCCCGGCTGTGTGTGCGTGTTGTGCGGGGCGAGCAGACAAAGCAGCTGCCTGTGTTTCAGCCTCAGTGCGCTGCTGCTGCTGCTGCTGCTGCTATCCCTTTGCAATAATCACCAGAGCCAGAGCCAGAGCCAGGCGTGCGTTTGTTTTCAGTATCTGGAGGTGTGGTTAATGTGTAAATAAGGTCTCCTGATATGTGATTATGAAATAAAACCGGCACCAGCTCTTCCCATCCTTTATCACACCAGGACCAGTCAAAAGGGGGAGGAGGGGGGGGTGAGCCAGCAGGGGTGGTGATTTCTCCCCTCCCTTACACAAACACACACTTTTAACACCAGCTGACGATAATGTAGATGACAGCAACCCACATCTACTGTCTGTGTGCTCAGTGTAGCTCGTCTGATGGAGTTTGGCATCAATGCTGGTAAGAATAGAGGTTAAATTCCCAGCAGGGGCCACCCAGTAGGAGATGTAGGAGTTACCAGTGAATGGCTTGTGATGAATGTACATCTCATTGGATGACTGGGTGTGATTCTGCCATGATTTCATAAATGAAGCAACAGCTCTTTCAGCAACAGATCAAAAGCAGAATATCTTATTGCTTCTGCGTGACATGTGATGTGGATGACGTGTGGCCCGGCTGTAGTATTTCACATCATTTAAATGTCTGCAGTTGGTATTGCAAGACGCGTTCCACCTCCGTGAAGCAACGCTTTCTTTGACAGCGTATTGTCTGACGATAAATTACCAGCGCATACTGACTGCTGTACGGTGTCGCAATTACCCCCAAGTTTTGATCCATTCGCGGGCGATATCCATCTGAATGGTAGTTGCTGACAAAGGAGAAACTCAACACCTATGGACAACTAATGCATCATTAATGCTATCTAATAAAGTCAGCCATGGTAACTGGAAGCAGATTGATTGAGTTAGTAGCCTTAACCCATTCATGAATAAATAAACAGCCATATATATTGCGGTGACAGCAGCCTATGCCATAGCAAGGGGAACAGGAGGAGAGGTGCTTTGGCAGCAAATTACCGCGACCCGGTGCTGAATAGGTGGAGCTATAGGTGGAGCCTTTCATAAGAGCCAAGTGGAAATGATTACATTAGAGAAGGTCATTTCAGGCTGTGTAAGTTTAGATGAAGCACTTAAATGAAACAGTCGTGGTGACACTTAAATTAACCCTTGAAATTTATTTGGCAAGCTGTTTTTTGTTGTTGTTGTTGTTGTTGCAGACTGGCCTCACAGGTTTGCAAATGTTGCATTACTGTAACACATGATGCTGCGTCTGTCATCCAAGAGTGTGCTTTCTAGACACACACACACACACACACACACACTTCAGTTGATCTATTTTCTCTCTTTCCCCTACCTTCATTTTTTTCTCCTCACGCTCTCTCTGCCCTTTTGTGCCTCCACCTTCCACGCCTCACGCCACTGTCTGTCTTCATTTTTGACTAATGAGTTCATTAAACATATTAGTGTTGCTCTGCCAAAGAGGTTAGACGTGGCGCGGTGAGCAAAAAAAAAAAAAAAAAAAAAAAGGGTGGTGACTCATTTCATAGTTTTATCTGTATTTAACACAGTGCACATCCGTCACATGGTCGAGCTCCATTTCTCTGTTCGGTTTAGCGCAGCCAGCCTCTGCCAAGTGGATTTTTATTTAAAATAGCAGTTGGATTTTTGTTTTTTTTTTCCCAATCCCGGCCTTTCACCTGCACAGCAAGTGCTTCTGTTTGCATGAAAACCCATTTTAATTTCAAGCATCGCAGTGTTTTGGTACACTGTACAGTGTGTGCATAATACTTGAGACTGGTTTCTGTGTGCTGTTTTATACATCCTCTTTTTTGTGTGTGTGTGTGTCTCAGTCATATCCCTTTTTTTTTCCTGCTGAAAACGTTAGACAGATGAGAAGAGACGTCTGAATTGAGCTGTGGAGGAAACAAACGGCACATTTTGAAGACATGTTCCCAGTTTTACAAAACACACAAAAAAAAAAGAGCACACTGAAGTGAAGAGGCTACGCGAGACGCAGCGATGCTCGTGGCGAAGTAGCAGTAACAATGCTAACCAAAAAGAGAGAGGCTCATCTGGAAGCATTGTTTTGTTTGTATTGTTAATCCATGTGCGGGGTGTTTCTGCTCACCAATTCCAGACGATCAACTGTAAATAGAGCAGAAGCTGCTGAAAAGGAGCTTTTGCCTTTTATCGAGGAAGAAAAAAAGACTGAAATGATCACATATGGATACATGGACACACACCCGTCTGAGCCCTGAGTCTTATTATTAAAGACTTGGTCTGTCAAGACAAGGGACAGACAGACGAGTCGGCTAATGCATAGCATGGTTCAGTGAGCAATCAATGTACGTCTAGTGCTGGCATACGGCTGGCATTTTTTGATGTGACACTAGTGTTTAATATCTGCTTTCTGTCTCCTCTACCCTCAAGGCTTTTGATGACAGCCAAAAAATGAAGACGTTGAAGACTTTTTGGTGAATCTTACTTGTGCATTAGAGCATGAACTGTAGTGCCACACAGCTGCACGCCGTGTGCAGGGACGTACCTGCAGTCTGTAGTTTCCTGTATGCAGCCTTTCTAAAGGGCAAAATCTGTAGGAAACAGACCGTTCTACCATCACTCTTCTCCTGCTCTCATTCTACCGGAGGGCCGTTATTATCTGTATTGTAAGACAGAGTGTCTGTCTAGTGATCGTACGAGCCAATCACAGGGCGAGTGTGGGGCAGGTTTCCATGGAGAAAAGCGGGCTGGGCTGTGAGGCTGCTGAAGCTCAGCTTGAGCAGCCTAGCCTGATCCAGGCTGATAGCATTCTCCGGGAGCAGGAAAAAGAAAAGGCCCCAGCAGGCCTGCCCTGCTGTCTTGCCTGTCTAAATGTCTTGCAGCTTGTCTACCTGTCTTACTCAACTGAATGTCTAAAGACAGGGTGGAGGAAGGGGAGTTTTGAATAGGAATTCAGTCAGACAGGCACAATAGGCGCAAGGCCCGATAGCCATGTGGCATCAGATTGGATTTGTGTAGGGGGACTGGATCGAGATCACATAATGCCTTAGCCACAGCTGGGCTTGGTGAGTGTGTGAATGTGTGTTGGCTTTGGGTTGCGAGCTTGACCAGTCATAGATCTCGCCCTGGACGATGACTCAAAGAGTGTGCAACTCCAGCTCTGTTTGGCCCTGCAGGGAGGCTACCCAGCTTGCGGTGCACTCACGTCAGAAAGGATGTGTATTTGTGTGTATGCATTCACTTACATATGCTTCCTTTTGCTGTATCTTGGGGAGTTATCGCTACTGCAGCCCGAGCTGGGAAGTTGGTCTTATGACTTCTGTTCTCGGCTCATTGGAGGCGTCCAGAAATGGACATGTTCCCATCCACACGCAGCGCAACAAGTTCCCTCCTTCCCCTTTTTGTCTACTTTCATTAAAAAACTCTTAACCCTTAATGCACACCCTCCTTTGCGTGTGCATATATACATATATGTATCTATATATCTACGTATTTGTGTATTTGTTCTAGTTTCTTACCATATCTCTGTGAATGCTTCGCACCAGGATGACACAAAAGCAGTGAAGTCTGTGGCGCCTCCTCTGCATGAGGACCTGAATTCACATGGGCATGACACACACTGGGAATTTTTAGCTCTTCAGAAGTTGCTGAGGGACTCACTGTGGGACACAAACAGCCCTCTCAGCCCCTGCCATCCTAACCAATACCACCCACCCACCCGCCACCTACTCACAAAATCCCCTGATGCTCAGTGCCCATGGCCCATCAAACAGCGTTGTCAGCTCCTCTGAGTCCACAGCTCAGGCCAGGATCAGAGCAGGCATACTGCTAAAAATTCTCAGCCGTCTGACAAGATGCTGCGCCGACTGGGTCTTATGCACCCCACAGCGCCGGACTAAACCTACTTTTGGTCGCTAAAGGGCTCTTCCTAGCGAGGGAACTTCCTGAAAGTACAAACACTAGTGGCATCTACGGATGGATGAGACCGAGATTTGGAGTGTGGAAAAGGCAGATGGGTACGGAGGGGAAGTTAGGAGAAAAGAGAGAGGTAGTAATTGGGACAGCTGCGCAGCTTGAGGCGTAGGCAGTCAGATCACCCACCTCACTCCCGGCCTCTCCAACCCCAGAGCTCTCCCTCCGCCCCAAAAAACAGTGCCAGAGAGCCAGATGCTGGCCATTAGGATCACAGTGACAATAGCCGAAAATCATTCTGCAGCCAGGACACAGAATGCACAAGCCCACAAAGACACACACACAGGAATAGACTATGAGCTCATCTGACAGAATGGGTGCATTTCCCACACTTGGGCAGAAAGGTTGTGTGACAGGCCTGCCTCTGCACGGGGGTTTGTGGATATTATTCTGTTTTCAACAGGAAGCCCAAATTCCCAGCAGCCAGTCCACCTCTACACACACACACAAGGTCTATTGAATGGCCGTCATTTAGCCAGTCGTATCTGATCCAGTTCTGGCCAGGACTGGGTGGCCTGTGTGTGACTTCCACACAGGTCCAGAGAGGGTTCAACCGCAGGCCTGCCCCTGCAAAGTGGAACCTGGACCGTGCTGAAAGGCCTGCATTATCTTTCTCGCAGGCAGGGGGGCTATTATGTCACTGGTGCCAGTTCTGCTTCCTGAAGGGTTTGTTTGCCATGGTGGAGGGAGTGTTTGTGGAATTTTGCTGTTACACTATTGATCCCCAAGGGGTAAATTCATGTCTGTAACCTCCACTGAGAGGTTAGACTGTAAGGTCGGCTGCATTGCGCAGCCCTCGTAGCTGGAAGGGACTCGCTCAGCGCTAAGCCCCCTTTGCCAAGTTCAGAGGAGGTGAGTTGGTTAATGTGCATGTGTCCATCTCCATATCTATCAAAGGGATCATTGTAAGTGTGTGTGGCATGTGCAGTGTGGGTTACAGATGGCTGGCGGTGTAGTGCGGCGGCTGAGAGGATTGCGAGGGATCGCGGAGGATTGGCCTGATTGGATTTCCGTCGCAGGAGCACTGTCACCTGGCCCAGCGTGGTGCTCTGCAAGACAGCAGGGTAGCAATCAGACAGCAGTCACACTGTGAATATACAGCAAAATCTGCTTTTACGCACTGCAGACAAGCATCCGCTGCACAGGGTATGAAGACAAAGTCAAAGTCTGGTAGTCAAGTCAGTTTATATAGCCAATGTCACACATCACAAATTTGATTCAAGGAGCTTTATCCTTGGATACTTGATCCGCGTATGGCAGCTTTAACAGACAGAGGAGGGATCCTTCTTTTGGGATGGACGAACAGTTTGAACTATCAGGATGAAAACTATAGATATTTTTGCAACCGTGAGGTGCTGCTAACAGACAGGACCTGAGCCACACAACCTCCTCTTCACCATGGAGACCAGGAAAGAGGACAGACTACACAAACACAAGAGAGACAAAGCTCAAGCACACCATTCATACAGATGGGAGAAAGAAAACAAACACGCACACAGGGAGAGAGAGAGAGAGAGAGAGAGGCAAGGACAACACACACACAAGGGAGGGAGAGAGACAAAAAGAGAGGAGAGGCTAAATCTCCCAGAGGATGCAGATTCAAAACATCTGGAATGAGACAAAAGACAAGCCAGGAGAGAAGGAGAGAGGGAGAGAAAGGTCGCAGGATGGCTGATGGTCCGGCTCAGAGAAGCCTGAGTGAAAAGAGAGGACAAGGAGGAGAAAATAAGGAAGGACACGGCTCATTTGCTTGTAGGACACCAACAAACGGGGTTAGAGAGATGCTGTTGTTTTCAGAAAGTTTGCAGTATTCTTTGGCAAGACAAACATGGACTCTGAGTACTCTGCAGTAACCGGCACAGGTCCTGATGTAATCAAAGAACAAGCAACTAACTTTAAGTGAAGTTAAAAATGTGTTTAAAGTTTGGATTTAAGGCCTGGACACAGTCAGACTGTCTGATGCCCCGCAGCCTTCGGACTTCTTTTTAACTCTGGGGACAGACAGGAGCCTTGTATTGAGAGCAAACGGCGCCAGGATGGAATATAACTTTTTAGGAGTTGTAAACAACGTTTTCTAAATCATTGCTTCAGTTCTTTTTAAGAGGCGCTATTAATATTCCTTTATGGAAAATTCCACCTTAAAACTGTTCCTATTCCCTACCAAACTGACCAGCTGTAGCAGGGGCCTGATCATATTTTCCTCTTCTTGTATCCGCTCCTCACGACTAAACAAAATGACACTGTTTTTAAATTATAATGATCACGGGCAGAAATCCATCGTTAACATCGGCTGTAATGTTAATTTCTTCTATAAGTGGCCTCAAAAGACCAGAATGCAATGCAGCAACAAGACATTTTGTGCTCTGATGCGCTCAAAAAAAAAAAATTCTGATATGCTTACTACCTTTTTTCCCCCCCTACATATAGATCTATAACCAACAGCTGAATAAAACGGCTTGTTTCATTGAGCTTGTCGGGT
This sequence comes from Protonibea diacanthus, assembly GCA_028641955.1. Classification (NCBI taxonomy): domain Eukaryota; kingdom Metazoa; phylum Chordata; class Actinopteri; family Sciaenidae; genus Protonibea; species Protonibea diacanthus. The sequence continues at coordinate 17,970,025 of CM053992.1, forward strand.
CTTTTCTCTTGGGGTTGTTGAAAAGCATTCTGGGAAATATAGGAAATCACTAACTGAAGTCAAATTAGAAGAGGAAGGCTGAAAGAAAATGGGTACAACAAAATAGTAATTATAACAATCACAGAATAACTCCTGGATTGCATTGTTCATCACATATTGATGATTTTCAACAGTGTAAGAATATCTGAGGGTGGATTATTCTTTTGAGTTCTTCTCTCACGATTCTCCTTTAGGGCTCAGGTGGATTTAATTGAGGACATCAGCAAAGGATCAGAGAATTTTAACAAGATAACTGTGGGTGATGTGTTCATTTTGATTCTTCAATATACCCGGCTGGTTTCAATCCCCAATCCTCACACGTTTGGACGTGTTTTGTGCTACAGATTCGCCCCAAGTTAAACGTATACATTGTGGACAATTCTGGTGTCTTGTTCGCTGAGCATGCGCTCCTCAAATATGCACAAACATCTGCATGTTAATTGTACAAACAGAAAGGGATCACGGAAGTGTTAAGGACCGGATTACGCCGTGATCCCCGCAGCGATTTGACATTAATTCATTCATACCTGTGCAATTTGCTCACCCAAAGACCGGAGGAAGCCACAGAGCTAGATCTGCATAACCCTGTAAGATCACGAAACCCTGTGAGCATACATCTTACCGGGCTTCAAGCTGTGTGCTCGCGTCTGAACCACAGTGGTTTGAGCCAGTCAGAGCCTTATGAGTAACTACCAGTAGCTACAGCTTGAGGGACGGACGTGGTTTAATGCTAGGTGCCTGTGAGACTTGAGTGTACCCTCAAAAACAACAGTGGTGGCTTGTAAAGAAGTTAGAGTAGATGCTGCTAGCAGAATATTTTGTCAGTGAAAGATGAGCAAAGAGCAGCTCTGAAGGCTTTTGTTTCTCCTCAGCAGGGATTGGTCTATGCCATTGGTGTTCGTTGATCTGATTGGTTAAAGTATGCCCATGATAGACAGATGGTTCATCTAATCACCTGTCAAGTATTTTTTTTAAGTGCCTGCCCTTTTCCAAACAGTCTCCAATGACTACTTCCCAGATGTTTCTGAGTAACAAACCATCTGGCGCAGTCGGGTTCAAGATCTGCAATGTTGGCAAAACATTGCATCAGCATTATTTTTGACATATAGTGCAGCTGCAGTGCATTTAAGCAATAGATTTAAGGTTAAATTAACTTATTAGATGTGACTTGAAACATTTCCAGGAGCCTTTTGGATGATTGTGGGAATATCTCCCACCGGATCGCTCGGCTATGTCCAAGAGCTTGTTGCCTAATGATATTTCTTAGCATTGTGTGCCAAAAAAGTCTTATGCCCAACGTTTTAGTTATTGATTGAGTTATAAAATGAATTTATAATGCTCATGTTGCAGGCTTTGCATTATACAGCAGCTATTGCATTCTTTATTGCTGCAATGTCAATATGAATTCTCAGCCCTTGTATAGCAATATAATACAGTCGATGTCAGGTGTGTGTAAAAGGGGCCGTTCATATAAGTAATGTGCATTTCTTGTGCAATGTAACATGTATTACTCTCAAGACAATACAGAGCTCATTGGCTGCTAGGGAGCTTCCATCAGAGAGGGGCAAATTGATTTTTCAGTTCCACATCATTTCTAAAATAAATAGCCTAATTGCAGAAGTGAAAAAAAACACATTCTTCTGTAAACAGTCACCATAATGTTCAGAGTAAATAGAGCTGTACATTTGCTAGAACGCCATGTGGAAATGTGACAGTTTGACGCCGCCGTCTTTTCTGTAATGTCAGTCACATGCAGAACAATCGGTTCACAGGTCTCAAAAGCGTTGTCCCCTCCCTGTTACAGAGCTGCAACCTAAACCACTGGCCTACAGGATATAATCTCTCTCAGCACCAAGCTCGTGACTGATGGGGTTAACTGTTTTCTGGTGTCTCCAAAGCATCAGTCAGACAGTTGAGCTGACGTGCGAGAAGGACTGTGATTTCTACCAGCGTGAGCCTGAGCCTCGAGATTTAGTGAGTTTGAGGAGCAGGATAGTGGATAGTGTGGTCTTTTTATCAGTTTGAGATTTGGGAAGTGCAGTCGCTGGTTCTTTCTTTGATGCTTCATGATCTTCAGAAAGAGGAAAAGAACAAAACAGCCTCTAATACTTAATGTTTCCTTCCCCCTTCCCTCCCCTTTGTCTTTGTCTCTGTTCTCTTTGAATCTTTTATCTTGCTCTCTTCATTTGCAAGTGACTAAAGGTTTAAAGAACTACACCCCAAAGCCAGAGATAGTTTTTTTTTTTTTTTTTTAGTGTTGGCTACCAAATTAATCAACATTAACATTAATTAGGATGATTCATTTTCACAACCTGTGGCTAGCTATAAACAGAAAACGAGATAAGCAGAGAAGTAGTTTTTTGACCTAAAGGTCCATTGGGTAAGATTAAGGCCCTCTATTTTCACATGAAGGCAGACATGGAGTATAATATAACTACGTTTTCATGCTGAAAATAAGAATCTTTCTTGTTTTTGTTGTTGGTGGGAGTGGGTCCTCTTCATTGGAGGCTGCCATTTTGAAACACCATGTTTCTACAGTAGCCCAGAGCAGACAAACTACACTAAAAAATGGTGGTCCTGATTCAGAAATATTAGATTAACAAGGTCAAAATATTGACTTCATATGCACGAAAAATACAGCTGAGATTCCCCTCAGTTGAACTACAAAAACAAAGTTTACTGTGATGTCACAGACTGATGTGATGTGTCTTCACCCGACCCTAATCAGCACTTATGCTTATTATGCACCCCTCTGAGCTTGTTCAGTCCTCCTTCAGCATTTGTTAGAGTGACAGCATTGGCATTCACCTATGGCAAAGCCCATAGCAAAGCAGCATGAGACCATTTGCATCTGACATGCCTGTCATGTAGCCCCGGGGGTGTCACCTCCTCCTCGCTCCTCTTTTTTTTTTCATGTTGTCGTGGCACCACCCTTCACCACAGCCTGGACTGGCTCCTTATTGCCAACGCTATCGATGCAAAAGGACTTTAAAGGGCCCCGCAAGGCAGAGCCATTCCTCAGTTCTAGCTGTGGTCTGGGAGAGCAATAACAACATGCCAGTCAGATATAAGAGTCCCTAATAGGACTCAATGAGATGACACAGCAGTCCAAGGCCTATTATACTGTTGGAGCTGTGGGACACACCAAGGGACAGAGGAGAGGATGGAGAGAGCAAGAGGCTGATCACGTATCCAAAAATGACGAAACCGTCCTCATGGAAAGTGCAGCAGAGGGCCAGATGGGCAGGGTAGAGTGAGTCTGAACCAGCAAGATGTATACTGGCGACTCAGAGCCGGTTTTGACGAGGACCCAGGAGACACTCGTCATGATGCTACCAGGTTTTTCAAATATGCATCTGCGAGCTGGAATCGCTGTGTGACAAGCCGCTCCAGAACCAGAAAACAACCTCCCCTTAGCCTGATTTTTTTTTTCCTTTACTTTTCTTTGATCTTGTGACAGCAGCAAAGAATTGAAGTTGGCACATCAGCTCAGCGAGGAGCTTTAAAAACAACCGGTCGCCTCCTCACTTTGATTTGTGGAGTAAATGAAGGATTATTATAGATGATTCCGGTGTTATGGTTGTCCTCCAACTCTTGATGCTTAAACAAAAAACTCTGTAACAGCCACAGCAACCCACCTGAACAGCTGGTGCTGTCACGTTAGAGGAAGAATGAGGCAAGCCACAACGCCTGCATGACATACTCATCATTACTTCACATACAGCACAGAGAACATGTCAGCGAGAGTCATAATGGTACCTTACAGCCGCAGCAGAGTAACGCGACCTGTCTGCGTTCGAGAGCTAATTACATGTTCACTATGGAAGTACTCGTGCCAGCGAGTGGAGGGGGGGGGGGTCTTTACAGCGTAAAGAGGATCAAGCCTGGCAGAGTTCAAGCTGTGGGGGTCAAGCTTCCTCTGTAAGTTCATCCTGCTGTTTGAAAGTGAAGCCATCCACTCGGTTGAAATAACAAAACGCCTCGCGCGCTCTTCTTTTTTCTCCCCCCCCCCCTCCCCGCCCATTCACGGCAGCGTCATCATCCTCGCTCTGTCTCTGCTCTCCTCTGGCAATCGCCGCCCTAATTGAGGCACTCTTGAGCCATGTTTATCACCGTGGCAACGTTGCCCTGCAGATAATCATTGTCTCGTGGATTAGCATAACAACAGAGGAGAGGCTTTGCTTTAATTCCACTAACACTGGACCAAGCTCCTTTGTGTCTGCTCGCCTGCCGGGCTTGTCTTAACTGGGATTAGGAGCATGGGTTGCTAGCACCCACCAGGCCAGTGTTGCACTCATGCCCCTGCTTTCTCACTCGAGTGTACCCTCGGATGTTTCTTCCGGGGAAAGAACCAGAATATCATGATTAATTACCTCAACATATTATGAGCCCTACCTCAGCGCTAGCACTCTGTTCCAACCTGAAAAGAGTAGTTCACCATTAACTACTGTCCACTGACTGAAAGCAGACACGGCCAGAGTCACTCGCCTGTTCTCCGTCCTCTCACAGGAGTGAAGTTAACAAGGCTGTCCTCTTTTTTTATAGCTAAAATAAAAGTAAAAACATCTGCCAGCTTTGTCCAAACAGCTTGTACAGCACGCTCCACACCAGGCTAAGTTTTATAGTTCATTATCGGCTCGATTGTTTAGTTTACCAGAGAGTGCTCTGTCCTTGAATGCGTGCAAGAACCCTGCAGCCCACATGAAGTGAAGTGAAGTGAAGTGGGTTGTTAGTAAGCACTGGAGTTCAGTGTGCTTCAAAAGAGTGTCATCTTTGCATGTCAGAAATGTCACGCAGACGTCACAGAGAGGGACGCGATGAATAGTTAAAATGAAGACGCGGTCTCTCTTCAGAGGCATTCGTGGTGTTGCACTCGGTTGTATGTACACGAAAGTGACAGGAGTAGTTTCTTAGACGTGGGCAAGCTTTGGAAATGTATGGGGGAGTCGATTTCACACGCTGTTCGATGGTCCGACATGCACTCTGTGTGAGGCATAGTGACGCTTTTTATTTTTGTTGGAAACGAAACCATTAGACGCCCGAATGTAACCCCAAAAAAAACTTGACAAACACTCAAGTTTCTTAATTAAAATCCCGACCAACGCGCACAAACACGGACTGGCATGCATAACTACTTGGCTGGCGAGTCACAGTTGGTAGCAAGTGGGTTCGTTTGGCGGTAAGTGCTGGGAAGGAGAGAGGAGGCGGGCGTGTAGCGGGAGCGTGCCATGCTGTCCTGTCTTGATCTGTCAGTGCAGTGCAGCAGAGGCTCCATGGGAGACTGGGTGTAACCACTTGTCTGCTCGGAGCTAGCCGGAGAGCAGCACAAGTGGAGGAGTGGAGGGGGGGGGACAGGACAGGCGAAGGGTGGAGCCGGAGCAGCCGCTGACCCCGTAAACACACAAGATTAAGAGGAATAATAAAAAGGGGGTCTTGGCAGTGCTTCACTAATATGCGTGGTAATTCAAAGACGCTCCGAGAAGAAATGTCAGTGATGTGTGGGTGGGCACATTTTATGTATGTGTGTGTGTGTGTGTGTGTGTGCAAGACAGAGAGAGAAAGATCCGCACATCAACAATCTCCATGGAGGATTCCTGTGGTAAAGTGTTCTCGGCTTTTCAAGCAAACAAGTGGTGAGGCATGCAAAAGGAATTTCAGGCCCTCTCAGAAAGATGACCGCACCATTGCAAGGGAGCTCCTTTGAAACATCAGCACAGTCTATATGCTCCACACACACCCACACACACACACGCACACAAACACACACTCCTTTGTCTCGTAGTTGATTTATTTTGCTGGATGGCGGTTTCACACTTTTTCCCGCGGCTGACATTATCTAAGTATGCGTTCCTTCCTTTCCTTTAATTTGCTGTGTTTAAGGGGCGACCAGCCCACCGGCGTGCAGCGTTTAACTCGGCCAAACTCGGAACAGTAGTGTCAGTACTTGGCAAGGCCACGGCGGCGTCACATAGCCGGTAGCTCCGGATAGCATTTCCCGTTTTTTTTTTTTTTCTGTGACCTCCGTTCGATCCGAGTTTTTCCAAACAAAGCAACGATTTAGGATCCAGATATCTAACGGCGCCGTGGGCTTCTTGTATTCGCTTTCAGTGTTGTATTCGTTTGTTTTAGAAGCAGGCGAGTGGTGTGAGGCAGGCTGCTGGAGCAGGTGACATCTGTGACCCAGCACAACAGTAGTGGACGCCGGACACATGCTCCTTCCTCAAAGGCTATTGGCATCCTTTCTGCCTCATTGGGCTCGTGCCCACACACACACACACGAGGCCTCGGACACATTTGAAATACTTCATCTAAAAGAATCCACTGTACATACATTTCTTTTAAATCTATCATAACCTCTAGGATTACAAAAATAATCTCCATGTTCATAACTTTTTTGTCTGTCGTAGTGACTAGAGAGACATTTTTTTCCTTTCATTTTGGACTGTTGACCCACACACACACACACACACACACACACACACACACACACACTCCACAAGCTGCTAACAGCCACTTTGTGAACATGACACACTGCCAAACACCAGGATCATCGGCTTACCAAAAAATTGACCTCCTGATATGTACCGCTAAGAGCTGATAGTGGGTCAGTTTTTCTATTTCACACAAAAATCTAACAGAAGGGCTGCAGCTCTGTGCTCTTCACCGATATAACACACACACACAAACACACACACACACACACACAATACATACGGTACACGTGTGAATTGGAACTTCCACCAGCTCCACAGTGACAATCAGATGATTGAATCTTGCTTCCTGAATTATTAACCCATTATATTTACCAAGCCATTAGCTGCCTGATAATTGAACTGTTAATTAAAACAAAGGCCTTCGTTTCCCCCTATTGAGTCCCCTCGCTGTGCTACCATTTCCTACAGTAAAGTGTAAAGTGCAGAATATTAACACTCCGTTCCCTCTTACAAATTTTCAGATGTCCAAAAGAATCCACCGCAGTTTTTCTTCCATTACAAGTATCACAACAAGTCAGAATGTATTATTGTTTCATTTTCTCTGACGTGATTTATAATGGTTTTACGCAAGCTCGTCCCCCTGTGTGTTGCCCTTCCCTCCCCCTCCTCCCCTCTCCCCAGAGGGAGCGCGTTCCTCCTCCCCCTCCTCGTCTCCTCGTTGCGTTGTGATAGCAGCAGACTCTCCCCCTGATGTCTCTTATCTGGTCTCATCTCCTGCAGTAAAGACGCTCTCTGTTTGTTTTACGCTTCCTGCCAGCTTTTTTTTTTTTTTTTCCTCCATTCCTTAACCCCTCTCAGGTGACGCCCAGTGCCTCGTCCCAGTACCGCTTGCAATGGATCAAAATTGTCAGAATAACTTAATGGCGCGCTGACCTGCCTCACGACCCCCGCTGTTTATCAAATTCTATCATATACTGTAGCTAGACCCCCCCCCCGCTCCACACCCTCCATTCTGTGAGAGGTATAGATTTGTTGCTCCATATCTCTGGCAGTGCAGTGCTCTGCTTGCTTACTGCCGTTGACAGAGTGTGTGTCCAGTGCAGGCTACGCTCGGCTGCACCAGGGTAATGCTGTTGGCTAGCTCAGATCCAGCAAATAAACAACATATATTGGAGGCAGGGAAGAGCGGTTGTATAGCCGAGGGGGGCCTCACTATGTACGTGTTTGTATGCACACTAGTTTTTTTTCTTCGTACACGATTGTGTTTGCGCTACACTGCAAGAGGCGAACGGAGCCAGACTGTGTCAGACCTGCTCCGACCGTGCTTGAGGAGGGAAAAGTCAAACTTGCCAGAAGTAGAACCAGTCAGAACGCTGCAGCGTACAGAGCGGAGTGCATGTACTGCAGCTTATTGCATGCTTTATATGTGTGTGTGCACCACGGCAGCTGTGGTGCAGCAATGAAGAGCCAACTACAATCGACTGAAAAGTAAGCAACAGTTTCATTAATTTCAAGCAAAAAGACCAAATATGTGGTTCTGGTTTCTTCAATGTGAAGTTGGATTGCTTCTTTTTGGACAGATTTGAGTGACGAATGGAGACAATAATTATCATTGTTGCTGCCTTCGCTTAGTTTCTTTGAGTTTTGTAATGTTGAGAGACAAAACAAGCTATTTGAAGATTTCACCTTGGTCTCTGGAAAATGAAATATTTTTTCATTATTTTGTGCCACTAAATGGAGCAAATGATGAATGGATCAACAGAAAAAAAATAACAGATTATGATAATAATCACAGTTGCAGCTGTGTTTGAAAGAACTCAAGTCTGTTTTACAGCCACATACAAAAATCCTTGAGAGAATAAGAAGTGACTGTGGTCAAATGACAACACGGGGAGTTGAGGGGGATGCTGGTATGAGGAGTTGGCTGGCCATAAAGGTGAAGGTATCCTTTTAACAAGCCGAGCAAATAATGTCTAAAAAAATGATTAATTCTGAAAAAAGCTGACTACAGGATGCTGGCAAAGAGAATGGAGGGGCGGTGAAAAGGGACAGAAGCTGGAAAGCGAAATGGAAAGTGTCTGCAAAGCAACATTTTATATATATATATTTAATAAAAGTGCAGATAAACCAGCAATCTGAGTATTTAATTAAATAGATCACTCAGAAAAATGAAAGTGTGCATCACAGAAACTCATTCACAGAAGTTAACTGTGATATAAACCTCATGTGTTTCATTTTTAGAGTTTATACATGGACTATAAAGATTTTTCACACCAGCCACTTCATAATGGAAATCATAGGAGGTGTCTGAAACAGAATAATTCATTTTTTTAGATCTGGAGTAAGAAGTATATGTAGGTGCCTTATCAGCAGGTACTGTCGGTGCACCTCAGATGTTCTAGTCCACTTGCACTCTGGCATGCAGGACCTGTTTGCAAAGGATTTGCCTGCTCTTGCCAGCCGGGCCCGACTGTCCACACTGCGGAGCTTTGTTTTCCTTCGCTAACCCCTGAACCCAAACTCCTCCGTCTGCCCTGCAAGAAAGCGCTCCAATTCATTTCTACAGTAAGTTTAAAGCACCGGTGATCTCTGCCGAAGAGGACACTCCATGTCTAGAACGTTGAGGGGGAATTCTGCTTCTTTTTATTTTTTATTTTTTCCCTCATCCTGGAATTTTCCCTTCCCTGCTCGCTGCACTGTTGCATCATTCTCGCTAATCAAATCTGCCATTCGTTCTAAGCTTTCTGCGGCATGTGAATACAAATGGACCAGGTCATGTGATCATATCAAAGGAATGCTAGTTCTGTTCAGAGACACCCCTGTCTATATGATCTGACACACACATGAGATCTGATTTCATCATTTCATATCTCTCTCCCTCTCTCTCCATCTGTCACCGCTCTCGCGCTTTCTTTATTTCCCGACCCATTTTTTCCTTCCACTCGGCCTGTTGTGTAACCACAGGCGGCTGGCTGATCTGTGGAGTCGTATTAGAGGCCCACATGAACACACCCTCTTGATATCAGTGATATTCCTTGTACTAAATCCCTCTCCGTCTCACTCACTCCCTCACAGACAGACGCTGGCCTGAGATCAGGTGCGTTATGAGGTGGCAGTCTGCTCTCTCTGTTAGGTCCTCAGCTCCCACCGGCCTTCCAGATGGCCATGGTGTCATCACCGCACCTTTTTGCCCACACGACGCTCCCTACATCCTTCCAATCCCCGCCCACACCCCCTTGCTCCATGTAACAAAGTATGCAATTACAAATTAAAGTGAAAGATGTCTTGTACAAAAGTCCTCATTAGCATTAATCTGGCACTGATTACACTTCAGGGATTTCTGGCACATCTTCGCCTACGTCCAAGGTTCACGGGGAAGGGAAATAAAGAACTGCACTTGCACTCCAAATGACTACAGTTGACTTCATATTACACATAACTGTCATGTGAATGGAGGAATGGTCTTAAATTACATGAAACATGTAAGCTGTGTGTAAGCCTCTGCCAGCAGATGTAAGCTGACACTCTCCTTTTGACATTTTACATTCATAACTGAACAAACATGCAACAAACCCCCAAACAAATAAAGTAAAATAATTATTTTCATCGTCAATAATGAATCTGATCTTTTTCTCAATTTAATTGATAATTTGCTCCATAAAATCCCAAGATGATGTCCTCAAATGTCGTGCTTTGTCCACAACCCAAAGATCTTCAGTGTCATAGAAATCAGAACATATTCCAATTTGAAGAGGAGAAATTGGAGATTTTGGATGTTTGTTTTTTTTTTTCTCAAAAAAGAAGTTAAAAAATTAATCGTTTATCAGACTTGTTAATTGGTGATTAATTTAATAGTTGACAGCTAGTCGATAAATCGTTGCAGCTCTAAACTCAAATAAATGAGCAAACATGTAGAAGACTGGCTGATCAACTTTGATCGCCGTTTATATATTTACATATTAAACGTCTTCTTAAAATGTAGCATTTATTTTGAAGGCAGAAAGCATGCATAAAAAGTTATGGTAGGTTGTCGGTGTTTCTGAATTCATAGCCATACTCAAAGACCATTTGGTGCAGACCAAAAATAACAAATAATCACCAGCACTTTCTGTTTTGTTTCTTTTTTTCCTGTGAAGCACCTGCCAGACACTTGTTTGTTTCATGAGAGAAAAATCACAAACAGCCCATAGATTGAATCGCCATGGCGTCGGATCAGTCGGCGACAGAAAATAGAAAAACAGACTTTTATTTCTTAAAACGTAGCTCATTAAATTATTCAGTGGAAGTTCGCTGAGTATGTGCTCTCTTGTTCTGCAATGCCCTGTTTCACATTCACACAGCAGCTCCAGTTCACTTGGCGAGTTCTGCGGGAGAACCGTACGTTTGTTTGCTGCTTCTTCTTCTTCTGTTCGTGTCACAGAGCAGCGGCGCCGGAGCGGACCAGACAGCATTCGTAGGTACACGTGGGGCAGAAAGGGCAGGCGGTGGTGGTGGGGGGGGGCACTTCTGGACTTGTTGCTGATTTGTATATTACGACTTTAATTCAGTCCACTTGTTCGTCTTTTAATTCGCTTCCTGTCATCGCGCCTTTCACTCATTATTGCTGTGAGGTTCAACTATTCAGAGCTATTCCCATTTGCTTGCGGTGCTCAGGAGCGCCCGTTTTCATTAACGTGCTTCATTCACTCCGTGCCTTTCTCTATTAATACGTCCCTCCTTTCTCCTCCCCGGTGAATTCCTCTGTACTGTATATATAAACTCCCCGTTTGTTGTCCCTATCATGATCATCTCTCCCGCTGCCCTCTCCTCCTCGTCTTTCTATTCCTCTCCCTTTCACTTTTTCTTCTCCTGTTCCATGTGCTCTCTGTATCCTCCCTCCCACCCTCCCTCCCTCGTGTTCCTGTCTCTCCCTGCCTGTGCCTCCGTCCTTACTGCAGGGTTGAATCATCCCCATTTCTGCTTGCCTTGTCACGTTTGCCCCCCCCCCCACCCTCCCCACCCGCACGTCTGTCCAGGCCTCATCACACGGCGATGGCGCTAGCCGGGCTGACATCTCGCCACAGCGCTATGGGCCTCTGATGTCCGTGACGTTAGCGCTGACCTGTCTCCTCACTGACATCATCAAAGTGGGACATATTTCTGCCCCGGGGGTTATTAAAAAGTATGGTACGAGCCACGTTTCCCTCCATGCCATTTCCCAGATTAGAAAGGAGGAAGGAGACAAGAGAGTTTTACATCTTCTCCTCCCCTCTTATCAAAGATGTATTCTAGCTGGCTGCAGATTTTTAGGCCGTTTCATGTAGCTCATGTCTCCTCAATTGGTATTATCTGGCTGTAGTCGGAGAGATCGAGGGGGGGCACCACATCAGCACTATTCTCTTTAGAGCTTTCCCCTCACAGGGGAGCCACTGCTTTCTCACGTACGCCGCTTCAAACGACACACCACAGATCACACGTATGCTCACATGTGCACATGCACTTTGAAAACCGCACAACCTCCATCTCTCGATGCAAAACTGCACACAAATGAAAGCCCAGCATCCTCCTCGGTGGAAAATTGAGTCACGGGGTCCTTCTGCTCGCATAAACTGACAGACAAGCCAAGCGAAAAAATGGAATCAAAATGTCTCTATATTGGGGATGTTGCGGGCATGAGCAGTGGCACTGGGTGATTCTTTAACAAGCACATGCAAATCAAGTCAAACCAACCCCAGGCTCATTAAATAAAATATGGAAGTCAGGACAAAAGCCGGCTTCCACTGTAACCTTGCATATTCATAATGAGCGCTCTTTCCTGGGGTTCTTCTCCGGGTGTGTGCTGTTGTTCTGCAGACTCCAAGCAGAGCCTGTGTGGTCCCAAGCTGAGATTTTGCTGAGTTTGATGATCCATAATCGTGCATTCTTGGCTTGTTCAGTAACTTTTTTTTATTTTTTCTGTTCAGGCTCCAGCATAGAATTTGGCTACCCTCTTAAAACTCGCTGTGTCGTGAAACAGAAATGTGTTTACATTTGCTGTTCTGCGGCTCAGAACACATGCACATCGCTGTTATGGAGAAATAAAACGTGATAAACAACTGAAATGACAATTTTTGAATACACTGTATATGACGGCATTCAAAGACACCTTCTTTTTAGTTGTAATTGGCTTCCCAATTACGTCTGGACAGGAATAATTTGATTTTCATCAGGAAGTTGTCAGAAAAAGTGTTTGATTCTCCTCAAAATGTAAATAAATCTATAAATAAATCTGCTGCACCAGACTAAAAGTGGAGATGTTCACCACCACAGAAACATTTTTTTAGACCCGTTTCGTGTATTTCTTGACTCATTAATGAGATTGCGGCACGAGGAACTGAGCAGGCCACCCGCTGTGACCCAGTGAAGGTAACTAATGGCTGAAACATTGAAATTTGTAATGACACTAACAAAGAAATTGTACTTAATGTGGATCAGTCACATCTGATCCACTTAGTAAGGTCGGCGTCAAGGCTGTTACCAATCCATCTGTGCATTCTTGTTAATGCTGCTGTGTAACATTTAGAGAGGGCCTGAAGAGAACTGTTGAAATGGTGACATTCAGTTGAAATTCTTGGTGGCAAACAGACAAAGAATGCAAATGATTTAAGTACACGAAGGTGCTTCCGGTGTGCCAATGCTCATTTTCAGAAAGAACTTTAAAAACTTGACATGAAACTTGTGCTGCATTGAGATGTTTCGGCCCCAGAAGTCTTCTCACCACAAAGTCCGAGACTCGGTTCTCTTTGGTCCTGATTTTGAACACCGCCACCCACAGCTGTAACAAACACTTAAGGGAGGAGGGGCAGGGAGGCCGGGATTAGATGCCACCACAGATCTCGGCGATCCCCAGCCAGCAGTGCAGGCTGCCGGGGAGGGGGGTGGAAAAAAAGAAAGTAAAAGCAAGCCCATTTAGATCAGGCCACACTGATCTATCGTTCAGAGTGATGGCTGAGAGATCTGCAAAGAGGACTGGGACTGTGACAGGCAGTGTTCATTAATGCTCCAGCCCCTGCTGTAGAGTCCAATCAAGGGGCTCCACACACAAGCACCCTCAAACACTAAAGCTCTCTCTCACACACACACACACACACACACACACACACACGTAGCTATACAAGCAATGAGACAGGCAGGCTAAGCGTGGGCACTGATGGCTTCACTGCCTCAATTGATGGGTGCTTAGAGGGGAGTGAAAAAGGAGAGCTGGAGATACGAGGCCAGCGAGACCGAGCGTGAGAGAGATGGAACGGCGGGTCTGCTCTGTCGATGACTCTCTGATAGCCCGAGCTTAGCGCCACTTCTGCTCAACATGCAAAGCCATTACATTAACCCACATGCTGCCCAGCTGTTTCCATTAAACGCCGAGGCCCTGAAAATCTCTTTATCTGTCACCACATACACTACAATCCTAATAAAGCTCTCCCTCTCTTCCAGGTGCTGAATTACACTGGTAAAAAAGCTGTGTTATATTTCACAGATATCAGCCGTTTAGCCAACACTTGTATCCAGAGTGAGTCACAGGGAGGGCAACGATTGGAGTTAGTTTATCGTCGTCAAATTGCCAACATCGGAAGGAACCAATATTTCATAAATATCAGTCTCTACAAGGAACTGGCATGGCTGCGTCGTGGCAGAATGTGATCGTGAATCTACAGTCGCCGGCGTGTGACAGACTTGGCAAGGCACGGAGCGGCGTCTGTCACAGTCTGTTTGTACTGCCATTCAAATGTTTACCTCCCAAACACGCATCTGAAACCTAATCAGCAATGTGTGCATTGATTGTAAGCCCGTTTGGGCGGCGCGATTGACTTTAAACGCTGGATAAATACGCAGAGTGTCTGCGAGCGTTTTCTTTAGACAAAAAAAGGGACAAATGTTTGACTGGAGGCGCGTCGCCCCTGATCTGTCCTTGACCCAGCTGGAAGGGAAGACGCCGAGAGAAACGAGGCCGTGCAAAGCAGAGAATGAGCCAACGCGGCGCTTTGAGAACACTTTGCTTCGCTCAAGATATAATAGCTGGGATGAATTCTTCCAGCACTTTTTTTTTATTGTTGTTGTTTATTCCTATTTTAGATCACTGCAAGACATTTTATTGCATTTTGCATCGTCTAATGAGACCCTTGCTACTTTTTCACTGTCAAATTCTATATAAATATCAGCGTTCTTGATGGCAACGTTCCACTTTGGCAGGCTGTTTTTCAACCTTAATTGTGCAAAGTTCAGCATTACTTTTTTTGCAAACTGTAACGTGTGAAAACACGTCTCTCTGGTTTGTCTGTCGGCTGAAACAAAGACGACCACAAAAAATGTTTTTGCCTGAAAGAAACAGGAAGAGGAAGAAAGACGCTTCCTCCTGTTTTGCTGCTGGAGCTTCTCTCAAGATGTGCAAGAGTATAGACTGATGCGGTTTTTGCAGAATGGATCACTGGATCGTACTTTCTCATACTTTCTTTGATGTTAAAGGCTGATGTGAAAACGTCTTTTTAAGTTTCAAATTTCAGATATTTACATTGGCTATAAAGTATGAGGGAAACCCTCAAAAGATGCTGGAAATGTCCTGGTAGGAAAGTGCGCTTGAGAGCAAAAATAGCTTTAATACCAGTCAAATGGCTGCCTTCCCCCCATTTAATAAAAAAGAACATATTTTCAGTTGTGTAATTGGTGACATGAATATTAACAGCTTTCATCTAGTTTGAAATTGTCAGCCTCTCGCATTCTTTCAAAGGGCTTAATAAAATGCACGATAAAATGCATCAAGATCTTCCTGCTTCGCCTTCCTCTGAATTTGCACGGGTAATGTTTTCCTGTGTGTGTGATCACATGAGGCGGCAGGAAGCCGGGACAAGGTCGACCAGTCTCAGCTGATGTATATCTGTGTGTCTACTGTATGAGCACAGGTACATGTCTCACGTCCAACGTGTCTGTTCGAATCAGAGCCCCCCCCCCCTCAGCTGGGGCCGGATAAACAGATCAGGTTTTTGCTCCATCAGGAGTGCGGCGTCGGGCACCGGTAATGAATTCCAGGAGGCTGAGCATGCTAACAAGTTCATTATTCCGGCTTGGTTTAGGAGTAATTACCATTTTGCATCCAAAGCCATTCAAGACCCAGTTTGCTCTTGTCAAATTAAGCCAAATGTGAATTCAGATAAATATTTGCATAAGCGCAAATGCACCAGGTGGGCCTCTGTGACAGCCAGAAACTGTTGTGGCCATGTCGGATTGGTTGTGGCTCGCTGACATCCACATACATCATGAGCTGAGGAGCAGGAGTCATGTGTCTGATGGACCGATAGCTTCCAGGTTCGGGGTCTGATGATGAGATCATCACCGAGAGGCCAGACGTGAACTTGCGACACCCCATTTCTTTCATGCGAGTCAGCCCCAGAGCTGCTCTCTCATAGGTCATTTTCATAGTTTTGCATGAGATTGACAGGGCATGAACCTAATAAGCAGTCATGCGTAGAGCGTACATCAGATAAGCAGACTCATTTAGGTCCCCGAAAAATGTCATTAGTTATAAAGACAGAACAGGCCCCTCTAGTCGTCTGCGTTGGTGCACTCACTCTGTGATTTCCCTGAGTGCATATAGTCACAATGCTGGATGCGCTTCAAGCATCAGAACCCTCCTATGCACCATTAAATCCTTCTACTGAAGATGTCCAATCAATTTTACTGAAAAGATGGATTCAAGTACATCCCAACTGACGTGTAGTTAGATTGATTCTCTAAAAATGGCAGTAATTCACCTTTTTACTTGGCATTTCTCGAGCAAAATTTGTACCAACGACAGCAGGTTGGTAACTAAAACTGTTCAGCGTTTTGGCCTTTTTTTAACCATCTTTAGTGTGGCAAACTGTGTGCAACTTGAAATTAATAATTTATGTGTATTAATTTGCAAATAATTCCCTCTAATGTTTGATTTGTTCCCTCATATCTATGTACCTTAAACGTGTGTGTCACTATAGATGACTGTATGAATGTATGAAACTCAAACACACATGAGAGCTATGATTGTGCGTCATTATCTCAAAGGGAACATTATGTATACAATAGTTATGCAGCTTTGTATGAACCTGCATAAATATTGTGCCGGTGTAAATAATGCAGATACACACAAACATGAGCCGTCAAAGCGTCGCTTTTTGTCTTAACAAATCTTTGAGTTAATCAGCATTCAATCACACTTTCACTAATAAACTGGTTGCATTTCTGTCTCTAGCACGAGAGTCTGCATTGCAAGTCTCCCCACCCAATGGTATTTATCACACAAGGCCCTTTGTTGTCTTGAATAAATAGACATATTACTGGGAGTCCAGAGTTCAGCCCACACCGCGGGCTATCCACAGGCACACACTCAGTCTTCTCACTGCTTTAAATAAGAAAGCATCATAAGGCAGAGCAGAAACAAGAGAGAGATTTCTAAATTATATTTAACAGTTAAAACAAAGTTAACTTTTTAACTGTTGCTTGGAGATGAACATCTTTTAGCTCCTTTAGAAGTCTGTGCGGTGTTTGAAAATGAGGAGAGCTCGCCTGGATACATTCTGGCTCGTGCACTTCACAGGTCGATAAAATAAACCCTTCAAACCAGTGCATTTGGTTGGTTTTGGTAGTTATTAACACTGTTAGGATTAATACATGTGCCCTGAAGCCTCTGCCACACTTCCCCCACCTTTGTAGACGTGACGGAGGGTTGTGCATTTCATTTGAAGAGCACACCATCGCTTGTGCACCGCTGGGATTTGTAAACTTGAAATCACAAAAATATATCTTTTTTTTTTTTTTTTTCTCGCTCTCTCTTGGAAACTTGGAAAGAAATAATAATCTAGCGCCGATTTCTGCAGGGTGAATATTTAGTCGCTAGGCAACAGTTGTTGGCATTCGACAAGGAACCCCCAAGTAAAGGAAATGTTGAGAGAGACGGGTGGGTTGGGGTGCGCGCGTTTGTGGCATCAAGGAAACATGAGTGGATCGAAATAGGTTGTATGGACAAAATAGCAATTTCCCCAGGCCTGAAGTGGCTATGTTGTTTTGACAAATTGGCCCCCCAATGCAGGACAGATGTTTACCAAACCAAGACCGTTTGAGCAGCATGGACCACCATTATTGTAGCCATTTCAGAGAGCACTTATTCGAAGGTCTGAGCTTAAAAATCTTTTGTTTTTTTTCCCCCGCGATAACACATTTTGATCACTTAAATCTAAGGGAGCTCTCGGCTGATTATAAAGCTTTCATTTCATCTCCTATACTCACACTATTTGTCTTTAACGCACCTCCTCATGAAACTCCCCCAGCAGCAATTGTAGTTTTTCTTTGTTGCTTCATTTTTTTGGCCTGTCGTAGCCATTACCCTCGTCTCTCTGCCCTCTGGCAACCAGTGAAGAAGTCCATGACATTGATGCAGGATTTTCGTAACACGCTTCCCCATCCAAGCCCATTTTCATCGTCAGATTGGGAGTTTGGATATTTATAATCTTGGGGCACCAGCTAATGGTATTTGCAGAGCAAAATCAGTTTAGCGCGTGTTTTCCGTAATGGCCTTGACTGCGTGGCATTGCCAGCGGCCCTGTCTTGAATGGTGGAAGGATGGCTCTAATTTGGGCTAATGGGTGACTCAGCCGTCATCATCATGTGTCCCTCAGTAGGCTGCAGATGGCTGGTGAGCCATGGGTGCAGCAGAGCCACACCGCAACGCGCGCAACACGCACAACACAATGCATCAAGTCGGTGACACATTTGTAGCGCGCTGACATTTGTAGCGCCACATCCAGCGAGGGAGGGAAGACATGGGGGGGTGGGGACTGTGTGTGAGATGGGACTTGCTCAGCTACATGTGCACAAAACACAGAGGAAGAGGTTAATCAGTGGCCAAGCTAATCAAATCATTTGTCATCAGATTAGATTAAAGCACTGAACCTTCCCTTGGGCAATCATCTGGGGAGATGGCTGCAGCCGTGCAGGTACCGAGGAGCTGCGAAATGATAATGCACGGCGAGCGGCTGCTTTGCCTTTTGTTCAAACTCTACTTATCTGCACATGGCTTGAAAATAGAGACAAGGTGAGCAAATCACCGTGGCAACTGGAACGCAATGTGGGTGCTAGGCAGGCGGTTTTAAATGGGGGGGATGGCGGCGCCCGCGTGCTGGACGCCGGATTCCCCCGATGGGGCAGCGTCTGACTGAGGCCAGGCAGGAGTGCTGCAGTGGCTAGTTTACATTCCACAGAGTCGGCTAAGCTTCACCAACCTCTGCTGTGCTTAGACACACACACACACACACACACACACACATATATATGCTGATATAGTCGCAATTTCTCAGAAACCTACATATTTACTGTTACTGTATGTCTACCACCAGTTCAAAATTCCATCAATACCTGTACCACCGTCATGTTTTCGTCTCATATCAGCCATGAAGGAAGATAATAAACCACCTCATCTGTACCTCCGCCCCCCTCCCATCCCTAAGTAACCTTGGCAACAGCGTCGCTTGATTGCAGTGTGGTGCGGAGGAAGGAGGGAGGGAAGGAAAGGTGACAAGAGGTTGCAACGTGGGGGGAGTCAGTCCCATGGGAGGAGCCGGCCCATTTACAACTGTACAGAGCAGAATAGGCTTGGCCTCCCCCTCCTCACCCACCCACCTACCCACCCTAGAGACCCATTACGAGGGGTCAGAGCTCCGGTCTCAGGGCGGCTCCGCACAGTGCAACCTGTCAAAGATCAGCTGCATGACCCGAGTACATATCAGATGGCGATGCTGGTATTGTGAGGTGGTAACTGATGTCTGCGTTTGTATTACCAGTGTACGAGCTGTTGAAGCAACAAGGAGGCGTAACAGCAGCTGTTTGGCAGCTGGTCCAGGTAAATTTGGGTTTTATATTTGATGGTGTGGCATTTTCCAAACTAAGATTTGAAGCTTCATTTGGTAACTTTACACAGTGACGGCAGAGAACGTGTTAAATGTTGTGTATTTATAAGGAGCATAAAATGCATAAAATAAAGTGTGGTGCTGGGTAGTGTACGCAGAAGTGGTTAAAAAAGAGTTTTGACTCACTACGGTGCAGCAGTACATTTTGTATTTTGAATCATTTTTTAGTGCCAAAAGCCAAAATCCAGCATCAAAATTTTATTTTAACAAACAGGCAAAATGCATCTCAAACAGAGGGAACTGGGTCAGAGCTATTGTGATTTTAGATAGCAGGATTAACTGTTTTTTTTTAATATATATATATAAAAGAAGCCAAGAAGCAGTAAACGTAACTTATTTAGCTGCTGTGTTCATAACACATAGCACTTATGATGCAAGATACAGGCTTAGGCACAGTTACAACGCTCGCATACTGTTATGCAGTTCAATGCGAAAGCTTTGCAATGAATATTTCTGTTACATGTACGGACGCACGAGAGCACTGAGCGCTCCAGCTGGTGGGTGACGTAACTGCAAGTTGGCCGGTACTTATATTTGAATCATCTGTTTTCAACATGGCCGCCTCAGCAGAAACTTTCTGTCACAGTGCAGCTAAAGAGTACAGTGTTTCCCTAAAGAATGAGTCATCGCTGAGCTGAGCTGAGCCGAGCCTTCCACCGTCAGATACTGTAAAAATATGTTCGTTTCAATTATAAAACTATGGCGGGACAGATTAGACTATGGCGGGTCGCCACAGTCTGGATAATTAATGTGAAATGCTGCAGTACATGATGTTCCTGACAACGTTTGTGGCGAGAAATGGGCCACGCAGTAACAGAATCTTGATTCATATTTGACCAGCAGTGGCCAGTTTTACATTTTGATCTGAGTTTCAAAAGTCTGGCGCGTTCAAGTGGACAGACTCATTTGCATGAAGTTGAGGGCGAGTCGTGTTTATGCAAATTAAGATACGGAAAGCGGTCAGTCAGCTCGCCGTGGCGTATCCGTCATGTGGCCACATCTCCTGCTTTCCATAGAAAATGAACAGGTGCGCGTGCGCCTTCATAGTTTTCTGTCTTTTCAGTCTGTGTCGGAAGGACGTTGATCCAGCTGTCACTTTTGAGGTCACAGTTCTACTGCTCTACCGTGTGCTGTCCGATGGAAGAAAAACAAGTAACACCTAACAGCACATTGCGATACAATGTGCAGGTGTTTCTGTTATATCGAAAAATAATGAAAACACTGACAACATAATGTAATGCGGTACAACAACACCACAAACTACGGCTATAAAAAATGACTATTGATCTGAGTCAACACCTCTCTGACACAGCGTCAAGAAAAAAAACCTTCACAAAAGTAGATATATTGCAGCGCTATTGCATTGGATTGCATTAGATCTTATGAGGCTTTGTCCACCTTCCTGTAAGAAGACAGCCGTCACCAGATTGTATATTCAACACAGCTAAAATGTTGAATCCATAATCTGTACAAGATGCTGTGCAGATCGCACTTTTGTTTCACAAACCGGCAGCGATCGCCTTGAGAGTGTAATAATCCACTAGATTTGCTCGAGCGAGTTAGGTAACGTGAGTCTCATTAGCTTATAATAGACTGAGAGAGAGTTTGGTGCCTGAGCAAAGATGAGATATCGAGCTGACTAAATGAAATGTCAACAGAAAATACTGCCAAAATACAGCCCACTTCAGTATGGACACAGCCGAAAATTGATGAAAACAACTGTCAAACAAGTAGTGGGCCCGAGGATTTAAGAGTAATCTACAAGTCATTAATAAACATATCCCACACCTCCGTCCCCCTTCACTGATAACAACTGCCAATTTTTTGGGAAACGCTTACATATCCAACAAGTTTGTGGGCCCTGAAGCAAGCAGAATGTGCGTGTCCGTGTTTGGGATGATTATATTTGTAAGCATGTAGGCCTGGGTTTTGGTTTGAACCATGTATGCCTGAGTACGTATGGGCTCTTTGAGACTTTGCCTTTCCCCCCATGTCGGCCCCTCGGGCTCTGATGGATCCACTGGAATCACCTCGACTCATTTCACGTCCCCTTCTTCTCTGACGGCACCAGCAAATATAAAAAAAACAGCATTAAGGAAGCGTGTAAACACCCACCTGAGCACACGTGAGGATGACACAGGACACATGGCTGCATGCGTTCACTCACACACACACACACACACATATACAAGCATCACTATGTAAAGATAATTCAAAGCAGTGGCATGTGACAGGTCGTGCACATAATGTTCCTTCCTCTCTTCCCCTGTAGTCCCACAATGCCTAGTTGAAAGGACCTGTAGCCCAGCATGTACATCTTTCCCCCCCCCCTGGAGACAGCATATAATGAGAAAGCACCATTATGAGTCCAGCAGGAGCCTGTGCCTGTGCCTGTGCCTGTGCGCTGCTGCTGCTGCTACCACAGTTACCCGTGAGGTCTTTCTCTTTGTTAGTTAAGGGGAAGAGCAGGCGCAGACGTACCTCGCTCTCTGCTTGTTAGCCAGCAGTAATGACTAGGCTGTGGGGAGCCAGGCTACCAGGCCAAGGCGCTGGAAGCCTGTTCCCCTCTGCTGGCCCTGCGCTCATGGACAGGAAAGGGGAACAGAAGCAGACACCACAGAGGACACACTGGGAGGATCAGATCCGACAGACTGTGGAAGCAAGGAGGGAGCGTAGTGGGGAAGAAATCTCTACCTCCGGTCACACCGAGACCAAACTAGACCATTACCGTCTCACACACACACACGCACACAGACACACATGGGATCCAGCTAGCGTGCGGCCTGTTCAGGGTTATTAGATCAATGCTAGCTGCACCTAGCATTGATGTATTAAATGCACCTCGTAGGTTTACATGGTTCTCCGTGATCGTGTAATCGCAGGGGTGTGTTTACAATTGAGGGAACTTTGTGATGGGTAACGTCTTCAACACAAACAAAACAAATCCCGCCTGCACATGAGAGAAACGTGCGCGTGCATTTCACGGTTCAGTCGTGCCCTATGATCTCATGTGTTTTTATATATGATTAGTAATCTGTACGCACACTCATATCCCGTGTGCTGCGACAGAGCTGTTGTCATGTTTACTGGGTCTATGTTACACATGAGCAGATCAATAATCCAGAGTGGAGACGCGTGCCATCTGCATTACAAGGCAATATAGCAGCAATAACACGGAATGGGCTGTTTGTCACCATGTCTATTGCGTTGTCAACTCTTGTGCATGTCAGTGTAATAAATGTGAGGATTGTGATGCATTTTAACGCACTCAGAGGGGCCTGTGAAGAGTACGACGGGACAGAAATGCACCTGACTTGTAGTTTTACCTGCCACTGTTTTGGTTTGCAACACGAAACTGTCGCCGCCGCTGCCCGAGGCACGGATTAGCCGTTAAGGAAGCATTTCGCTGAAGCGTCGATAGCTATTGTGAGTCATGGCAGGAGGAACAGGGAGAGGAGTGCAAAGGCGAGGCACGAGGAAGACTTATTTCAGTAGTTTACATCGAATTAAATGAAGTATGTATCACACTGTGAGTGCACCAGAGAAGATGTGTAGTCGTTCTCGTCTTTATTGGCGTCATTTCACTATCTAGTGTTTCAGCCCTGGGCCACAGTCTCTCCATTCCTTTTGGTGGATTGCGGATGGAGTGCAACGTTGTGTGAAGACTCACAAACAACATCTGCAGCAGTGGCAACCAGGCACTCCCTCTGTGCCTCATTCTCCTTCCAAGTCCGCCCACGTTCCCTCTCATCTGCTCAGGCCATCATCCCCTTCTTCCCCTTCCTTGCTGTTGCTACTGTCGTTGCCTTCCAGTAGACCTATCTTTCATCTGGACTGTTTACTTAGCGCACAGGCCCGGGCCAGTCCAACACCGTGCTTTCACTTGAATGGAACTGAGCCGAGCCGACTGCAGTGCTGAAACACAATAGGCAGTGCATTATTGATTATGTTTGTGATCTAACCTTGGTGCTCAGGAGTTAGCTCTCCTCCCTCCTTTCTCCTTCCCTGCGCCCATGCATAATTCCTGCACGGAAAGGGTGATTTTTTTTTTTTTTTTTTTCTCCCCTCACCTCTTAATGGAAAGTTAGGCGAACTGTAAGAGATTTCCAATAACTCTGGATACGGCATTCAAGTTCATCTCCCTCTGTTTACCCAGCAGTGGATTGCAGTTCGGGGCCTGTCAAAGGTCGGCACGGGGGGGAGACAAATGGAGAGAAAATCTGTACGAGAGAGAGAGAGAGAAAAGAGAGAGCTCTATTATAAATAGATGCCATCAATCAGGGGAATGTCCTTCATTTGGCATGCGTCAGTCCTGGAGGGAAAAATGCATATTCAATCTTGAACAATGAGTGTCAGTCACACCGCTTTCACCAGACACATGACAGCTGTGCGCAGTGGCTGGTTACACACTCGGAGAATAGGAGCTGCGAGCGAGTGAGGGGGTGAAAACCCAATCATTGCACAAGGGAACTGAATAAACAACAAACCGGGCCCCCAGAGGAAGATTGATGGACTTCACTGTGCTGTCTAGACTAGTGTCAGGACCGATGTTTAAGACGAACTGACATGGAACATTACATGTATGTAACAGAGGTATCATGTCAGGTGTTGCAAAGTGGCACATGTGTAGCAGAGTTATTCACTGTGGGGGACCTCAGATGAATCTCTGATAATATATAACACGTCAAAATCTTATTTACCATGTCCATCTCTCTAATTGCCTGCCAGTCAAAACATCATTCATCACACAAACTGTCGGCGTTGGGCTGGTAATGGTCTGTGTCTGCACAAAAACTGCTCTTCCCCTGAAGTTTAGCTGGCTGGTGAGTGCTAACTCAGCAAAATTTTACATGTTTTTGAATAGGGAGAAAATCTCAAAGACCTACACACACACACACACTGACAGACAGGAACACACACCGTGTTGTTTAATGTTAAACTAAACTGACAAACAGTGCTTAATAATGAAAAACAGAAATATCAAATCTAGTAGAATCATTAAAAATACGAGTAACAGAAGTGAGGAAATATGTGCTGTAATATTGTCAGTTGTTTTCCTGCAAGGCTCCAGGGCCTTGGCATGGAAAAGTTTGGGAGCCCGTGTCCTAGAGCACAGTCACGAAGAGCGACAGTGTCTTCCCTGCAGGTTGTCTCTCGACTGATCCTGAACAAATGAAAGTGGGGCAGTCGGTGTGTTATTGAAAGCAGGGATGCAGCTGCTCCCAGCTGGATCGCAATGTTCCAACCAACACTTGAAGTGTTTAGTCTCTTCCCTTACTTTCGCTCATGTTGTGTAAACTCCTGCTCTGCTCTGCTTTTAACAAGTGCTAATAAGGCCTCGGCGGTGCCTTACCCCCGGATAGAAGGAGGGGACCAGAAAAAAATATTCCCTTTCGCGGCGATGTGTTATTTTATTTCTCCCGTCCTTCCCGCGCGAAAGAGACGGGGGGAATAGTAAAAGGCGGGGATCGTGTTTGTAGGTGGGATTGCATCAGCTCAGCGTCAGCACAGCCCGGCACGCCGTGTATCGGGTTCTTTCATCTGCCGTTAGTTAATGCGATTTGAGCAACAGGTCGTGCTTAGTGGCAGGGCGTGTGGAAAGGAGAGAGATGTGTGGTGGCTCTGTTTTCTCAAGCTCTGTTAATGGGGGTCAGGACAGACCTTTAACCGCATTTAGGAAACTTCATCCTCCAGAGGTGAGGGTTTTTTGTTTGTTTTTTCTCCTCTTGTGTCTCTTTTATTGTCCTTTTTATTGGAATGCAGAGTCGAACCATTTAGGGCCAAGCCCGCATGACTACACTAAAAAAGCCTCTGGTTATGAAAAGCCACAGAGGGAATGTTTGCACTGTAGCCTGTAATTGTCAGTTTCATTACGCTAACAACCAATGCTACATCCAAGTCAAGCCAGTCAAGGCTGAATGTAGTGAATGTGATTAGTGTCTCCTGCAAAGCCTTCAGCCTGATGACAGGATTGTTTTCCCACAACACTGGAATAAACTCTCGTCGAACCGGTCAAATGAAATCCAGCGTCGCTGCTCCATTTCACAAAAAACAAACTTCCACATGAGGGTGTTCCCGTAGAGCTTTTACACAATCTATACATTAACTACAAAAGACTTACAAACAGGGTCACATCGAGTGGAAGGAGCATCCGAGCGGAAGCTGATGCGCTGAGCAGACGCACACACGGGCTCAGACGTAGGATCGGAGTGGAAGAGACGGAGGAGAAGTCAGGCAAACAAACGAGCGCGGAGCCCGAAGCGGAAAACACAACCTGACGTGGGGGACGAGGAGTTCCGTCAATACGGCTCGCGTTGTGACGCACGCTGGCGGAGCGACACCGGAACGTCACAGCTCTTTAAAGAAAGATGGAAAAAAACGAGAGGTGCAAAAATTGGATCCCAGCTTGGAAATTATGTCCCAAATTCTTTTGAATTCTATCGTTGCTGAAGTAATTTCTCATCATTAAGCGGTGGTAAGAGTGTTTTTAACATTTTCAAACAATCCTGACCCAAAGCAAAGAAATCGAATGGAAAATTCAGTGCAAGCATGCCCAAGTTTGTTCTAGGCAGGTCCCATTGGGTTTTGGGTTTTAATGTCAAGCTCTGACACAAAGTCTGTAAAGATGAGGAAGAGGAAATGGAGTTAAGAGGAGGCCCGGCGACCAGAATAAAGCACCAGAGCGCGGAGTTGAGAGCAGGACAGCAGTCAGGCAGGAGCACGGCACAAAAACACCCATCTCGGCTCGTTAATTATTCATCTCGCAGTCCGTTCTAACATTTATTCATGCCAGTCAACCAGTCCATCACAGGCCAACACAGACAGACAGACAGACAGACCAATGCATGGCAGCTGCGGGCAATTTGGAGTTTTCATTTCATCTCGCATGCACGTCTTGTGGGAGTGTGGGAGGGAAACCGGAGCACCTGGAGGAAACTCAAAGGGAAGAGCAAACACGGAGGGTGAAGTATGCGCAGAAAAAGACCCGAGCGGCGTAGTGAGGGACTTTTTGCTTGGAGGTGACATCACTGAACCAAAAAAGCGTTTTAAATATCTGCAGAGCTGTCTTAAAAAAATCATCAACACGAGTACAAAGAGCCGTTTCAAACAGCATTAATGTGCCTGGTGTTCGAACAGGTCCGCACGTCGAGGACGGCACCTCGTTATCAGCTGTCTGCCGCAGTCAGATATATCTTCTTTTGTTGATGATTTTATGGGCTGAACAGAGGATGAATAAACATGTCAGTTGTTATGGCTGACATATTTTCTCGGTGTGGGGATTTAAGGTCACAGAGCAAAGAAGCCGAGCCTCGAGGACAAGAGAACGGAGGTAATGTAGCAGAGAGCGATGAATCGGTGGGAGATGTTTGTTACTGCTGTTTATAGAACTCCTTCTCTGTATTAGTCAGGACTCGAGGCCCTCGGGGAGCACTCTTCATCTCCCCTTCTGTCTGTGTCTACAGCCGCCATCTTTCTTCTGATTACCACCTCCCCGGCTCCCACTTTTCCTGCCACTATATATTTTTTTTATTTCCCCCCTTCTACGCCTGTGACTGTTTTTGTGTCTCGCTGTACTTGCTGTCTGGATATTCTTGTGCTGTTTACCTTCCCCTCTCCCTTCTTCTTAGTCTCCCTCCTCTACTGCTGCAGCCCAGGTCTCCTCTTCATCTTCTTCTTTTCCCCTGTCACTGCTTTATCATTCAAGCCTCGGCCTCGGAGAGGGCACTTTGACTTGTGGCTGAGGAGGAGGAGGGGGGTGCTACTTTTGCCCTGAGCCAGGGTATAATGGGAGTTAACCGCCGACCATAAATTCTGTCGCAGAAGATGAGTGAAGCGGGGAGTATTCAGGGTTGGGGTGCGCCACTTATTGTGTTGGAAACCTAACTTATTACACAGGAGACCGCAGAGCCCCCCCTGTTCTCGTCAATCTTGGCTTTTATTGGGAGATTGCGATCGGAGATCACAACAATTCTTCTCACTGTCTACCTCTGTTGGCTCCGTCCACTAACCGCTGGCTTCTGCAGCCTCCAACACATTCCTCCTGTGTTCTCACTGCGGCACCATTTCTGATTTTCTCCCTTTACTTTCCTGCCTGCCCCCGACACTCGGCCTGTGGTTACACTTTAGGCCAAGGGGTGTCAAACTCAAATCACCCAGTGGGCCTTGATTGAAGACTGGGACTACGTCACGGGCATCAGTGCGTCTTAGTTCACACACATTCGCTCCATAAACAAGGCACACAGGCTTACCTCCCGTGTCGGGAAGGCTGTGTGCCTTGTCAGCTGCTTTGAAAAGTCCCTGTTCTCAAAGTCAGCTTTTCGTTTGGCCATTTTCCTGACCGGTGACAGTATCTTGACCTGTGTGGCGGCTGTCGCAGTGCATAGTGGGATTTGTAGTATGAGCAGTACGAGTGAGATTTGCCGGCGGGCCATTAATAATAGACGTATGAAATTATCTCCTTGAGTTTGAGTCTGACATGTCTGCTTCAGGCCGTTTCACACTTAACCTGGAAATTGTACATCCTACGGGTCTATTAATGCTCCATGTTTGGATCATCTTTGTATAGAGCTCTCATTGTGGATTGCAGTTGCAATTGTAATCACGATGTGAGCCCGACCACTTCCAAAGACTGGCTTTCAAAGGTCTGCTGTAATCTGAGCAAAATCCATATTCAGTGGATGAAGGCGTATCACATTATGCGTCACCGCATATTCAGCTGATCAAAATCAGACAACTTAGCACAGAGTAACAGTAGCTGTTCTCTCTCCCTGTCCTTCTCCCTGTCCCTCTCCGGCTACTGATTTTCTCCTATTATCCCTTCTTCTCACACTCTTGTATATTCAGCGAGTCATTAGGCCTCCTTTCAGTGACTGAATGAAAGTTGGCACCCTCTGTATGGGGTCACCACAGGCCCACCTCCACCCTCCATCCAGCCGCCCCACCTCACCAGCTCACCCGCGGCACCCCAGGCTGTGAAAGGTCAGCCGTCGTTGGGACTCATTATGAGGAACAGAAACTGGAACAGACAGGAAGTGTGTGTGTGTGTGTGTGTTTGGATCACAGGCAGTGGTGTAGCTGAAGGTAGATGGATAACGCAGACCTTGAGCTTCCCCTTTTTCTGTTTCTCGCAAATATTAACGGTCAACGGTCTCTGCGAGCGCGCTTCTCCTCACAGAGGATTTTATTTCTCAACCCTGCTGTGCAAAAAGTGAATGATCAATTTGAAGTGATGCTTAAGTCCACAATAAACACTCAATCGAAGTCTCACACACACACACACACTCTGACACTTAATGTCATTTCTGCTCGAGGCACGATACATGCAGTTGCTTGAGTGGCATTGACTGTTGCTCTTTTCCATTCTCTCTCTCTCTCTCTCTCTCCCTCTCACACACACGCACACACACACCGTTGCAGAGCCAGTTCATCGCCCTCACTGACACGGTGAATTTACAATGCTGTCCTTGACCACGTCTGAAGCCCCGAGATCCACCTTCACTCGTCAGGAGACAGATTGGGTTGGCAGGTGGGGGCCTCCGCCCAGGTCCACGTTTTTTTATTTGGACATAAAAAGTCATAAAACAGAGGGATGATTGGTGCTTTTTACTGCTAATCATATGTCCCACAGTCCCAATTAAAAACTTGTTTGCATAAACCGGCAGCACAAACATGCGCAAACCCTTCTCCCCCTCCACACCACTGGGGGCAATGAGGTGTGTGTGCGTGTGTGTGTATGCGCTCTCGTTTGTGTGCGTGGCTCTTTGTGACACCGAGCGAGCGCACGTGCGCGTGCGGCCGTTTCCTGCTGTCAGCGAATTCTCCACAGAGATAACCTTGAAGGAGAGGCTGTGTGCTTCGCTCTGATACTGAATGCCAAGCTGCAGCGAGCTCAGCGGCTGCACGGCTAGAACTTCTCCGAGACCTTTGGCCACTTCTGCGAGACTTAATCCCAAAGTTCCCGATGAGGCTGGGCCGCCTTCAGTGCTCGGACAGCGTCCTTGCACAGATGGTTGGCGCTCGATGGCGGGAGCGGACTCTTTGGAAAGAGAAATTACATATTTGATGTTTATTATCTGTCCAAATGACACATAAATCTCCATTAGAGTACACTGGCTTTGCATCTTTAGGTATGTGTCATATATGTGTGCTAAATCTTCAAAGATAAGTGCAGCTAGTTCACGTATAACACATTGTGTGTTAGTTGTGTTAATTATTGTCTGTCGGCAGACACAATAACAAACTTCAGAGCACCAAACTGCAGCAATAAATGTTTTATTGGCACATTTTTATGTATGTTTGACATCCTCAACTCGAGTTTAATATAGTTGGAGATGAAGTTTTTATATTTTTAGTCTTGTTTGCTCTCATAATGTTTCAACATGATGGTTTAAATGATGTTTGTTCAATCTGCCTGATGTATAATTCTGCTGGAAAAAAAACACTCAATCCCTCCATTTAATTTCCATCTAACTTGATTGTTTTGCATCAGTACTGTCAGACTGTAAAGATATTGACTCGAGAAAATATCAGAATCAGCCTCAAACAACCCGCCGTGTGTATTTTCGTTGTAATTGTAAAAACCTAACCCTCTTTGCCGGGCATTAGAAGTCCCAGATTCCCACAAACAATTCCGAGGACATGAACTCTGTGTCAGCTGTGTGTGTGTGTGTGTGTGTTTGTATTAAAACCCAGTGCGTCATGCCCTTTATTCTCCCAGGTCGCCTTTTTTCTTTCTCAGTGCCAGGCTTTCTCTCTCTTTCTCTCCCATTTAGCTTAAGTTAATGGACTCTTCCACATTCAGCTTAGAAACATTGTGAAGTAAACAGCAGCTCATTAAATATTTACCACGCTCCTGTATATGTGTGTGTGTGTGTGTGTGCAGTCAGGCATACCGGTGACTCTCCGACAGCCGCACACACACACTCACACACACACATGCATATGAAACGCCGGGTGCACCCTGAAAAGCTTCGGGTGTCTCCTCTGCATTTCTGCTCTGAATCGGAAAGCGAAAAGGAGCGCTGGGAGTGAGAGCACTCTGCCGCTGAATGAGTCACACAGTTGCTGATATTGATGGGAGAAAACACACAGTCACACTCAAAATTTAATTGTAATGTTTTTGTTGAAAATGGCAGGAAGCAGGGGAGCAAAATGTTTTAGATTACAATGCCTCCTGAAGCATTCGTGCTCGCCCTCCATCGCTGCTGCTTTTTGGAATAAATACATTATGATCCCCTGATTTTGTCTTTGTTACATCCCCCAGTATGCACTTGTCTTTTTGGTACTTATATTTGAAACATTTCCACCCTGTGTTCCCAACACTGGTTCCCCTGGGAACTGTGCTGGAGGCTGGAAGGTCGCTGGGTTTGAACCTCCAGACCAGCTGAGAAAATAGCCAGAAAAAGCTGCTCGGCGGTCATTTGTTTTGGAAACCGTGGCCACACCAGGCAGCAATCAGGTGGAAATAAGTGCAACTTTATGGCTATAAAGAAGGCTGCTTCTCAAGCAGCTTGCTCAGCAAATCTTTCCCCCGGATAAATAATGGTTAAAAATTGCTGCCAGAGTTGGAGTTGATGTTCCTCCTGCTGCATTTCTGTAGTCCAAACACCTGCAAGCTGCGCCCTCCCTCGTGAGCAGAGAGCCGTACAGGGAATCAGACATTTCGAGTCAAACCGCTCGTATGCTGGGATAGAAAATGCTCAGTTTATTTCATTTCAACACTTCTGATGGTATCAGCACAAAAACAAAACTGCTCCTGTCCAACCGGAGGTCACGTTCGTCTTCCTCTGTGAAATATTTCGGCGTTGGGCGCTTTTTCACTTCCCATGCTGCCCCTGTATGCATTTCTTCCTGATCTCCTCATACCTGTCTGTTTTTTCAGACACACACGGACACACATCATGTCTTTCCCACCATGCTACATGCTATAACATGTACCACATCCTGCTGCATATCCCCCCTGAGGGTTGCCCCTAGCAACACACACTAATTCGCTCTCCTGCACCAACACAGATGACAAGCGACACGTATATCTGTATGGTATAGATGACGCTCCCTTCCAGTTTTTCCCCGAGTGGTCGTGCCGGCGTAATGTAACCTCGGCCGAGCTCCATGCATAATTCAGCTGTGGACCTCATCGCGGTGCTTATTGCCTGGAGAGCGGAGAGCGCGTGCTGATGGATGACCTCTGCTGCAAGCCCGAGTCACGTTGAAGATTAACCGGCAGGACTGAAAACGGGTCATCTCTGCTGACCCCTCAGGCTCCTGCATGTTGCAGAGGCGCAGAGGCGTTTTTTTGTGACAGGGGTGTGACAGTCCGTGCGCCACGTGTACCACGCCAGACTTTACCGGCCAAACAGCCCCCTCCTCTCCCCTTTGGTCTCTGTGACAGCAAGGTGAAGGGCACAGCGGGAGAATGATGACGTTTGAAACGCAAGGTCGAGGAAGATTCGGCGAGCGAGTGTGCAGGTAGAGCAGACAAGAGGTCCCATTTATGAACAGCGGAGACCCACTTATTCCTTCCACTTCTGAAGTTGGAGGACGGCGCGTTCAAAAAAGAAACTGTGACATATTTCATTTTGTCCAGAGTGGCTGAGGCCCCGTGATCGTGCCTCCACTTAACTTGGAAAAAGGTGCGGATGGAGGAGGAGGGGCCTGGTGGAGGAAAGCGGAATACAAAAGGAGGCACTATATGGCCAACTTCTCTAAAATCCCACTGTCAGCACATCTGTCACACAGTCCAACTTAGAAATGATTGTGCCACAGTAGGGAACTTTTTATTTATTTATTTAACCGACATTATTATAATTTCCATTATTTATGTAGCGCGTGGTGACTCGAGGGCAGATGTGAGAGGTTTGAGAAAATGCAAAAATTTTCAAGGCTCGGCTCGCACATGACTGTCTCCGTGGTGGAATATTACTACTTCCAGATCTTCATCAGTGGGATGAATTATAGTCGTATGATTTTTTTTTCCCCTTTAAGGGGACATTCTGCTGACACAGGGCTCAATAGATGGCTCCACACTATTTCAGTTATAAAACACATCGATCTAAAACTATTAAAAGAGCGTGGATGTGTCTCGCCTCTGCTTTGGCGCTTCATCGCGACCAAGCCTGAGCTGAAAGGCGTCTCGAAAAGAATATAAAATCTTCACTCATTTTCTGATGGCTTTAATTTAAAAAATGGAATTAACCAATAATCCTACAGGTTTTGTACTTCATGAGCGCACCATAATTATTATTGGGTGCTCCCATTAGTTAACTGTAAGCGGTTGATCTCAGGTTCTTCTTGTAAAATGTGACTCAAACATTACGTTTTTTTTTTTTTTTAAACTACGGTTCCTGCAAAAGTGTGAGGTCAGCAGCGGTTTCCAATAATCAAAAACACACAACACACGCGTGACCTTTGGTGTGATGGATGTTTTTTTTAAATGTGCCCGGTCTTCTATATCTGATAATGCTGATCTTTTGTTTTTTCTTCTTTTGACCTTGTAAAATAATGTTAGCTTTGCATTTTAAGGCCATTAAAAATGGAGCTGTGGCAGTTTATACAAAGAAGAGTCAAGCTCAAAGCAGATGAGGGTGAGGTATACTGACGTTTAGTTGTTAATGTGAGAGAAGCTGGAAACTGCAGTTCCCATAATGCAACTCCATTTTTTTATTAGACCTTTCCTGCCTGTTCAAAGCCCCATCTTTTAAATGAAATGCTTCTATTCTAAACCAGGATTTACTGCTCTCAGGGTCATTCAGATATTGGAAAGATTTCTCAAAAAACAAAGAAAATAAAATAAAAATGTTATATCTGGGTTCCTATAAAATGTTTCCTTCTCCTTCACTGACTATCCGCTGTCCCAGGTCAGCCGTTAACTACAAAATAGTTCATTTTAATTCCTCCAAAGTTGTATTAATATGCCAGAAATGTAGTACTAGCTTAGCTTCACTTTTCAGCACAGTT
Organism: Protonibea diacanthus; assembly: GCA_028641955.1. Taxonomy (NCBI): domain Eukaryota; kingdom Metazoa; phylum Chordata; class Actinopteri; family Sciaenidae; genus Protonibea; species Protonibea diacanthus. Next base: position 18,003,401 of record CM053992.1, read on the forward strand.
AACTAGAAGCGCTATCTCCAAAAACTTCCCACATTCCATTTGGCAGCAGCTGCCTGCCTCATCCAACAGTCTTATGTTTATCAGTTTTAGTCTACTGAACACAAACCTCATTATGGCTCCTCAAACACGGTGACAAAGGGTTTTTTTTGGGTTTGTTTTTTTTTTCGCAGCCTGCCTTTTAGTAAAGTCCCAGTCGTGCATTAGCTGGTGGAGTGCTACCCCCTCGCAGCTCTTATTTTCCATAATAAAACACAGCTCAGCACATCCCTGCGCTGCATGCATAAAGAGGAGCCACCCTTGTGTCAGCCTGGGTTAGTCGCAACAGGAGCAATCCGGCAAGGAAGAGGAACGTCTGCACACATTTTAATAATCCTGCATCATTCGATAAGAAATGTATTGTTTCAGTGATCTCAGCTGCGACACTCTGGGCAGCGAGGAACGAGCGCTCGCGATGGTATTACTGCATGGCACCATTTATGTCCTACATATCAACTGTGCCACCATGGTAAACATGATGAGCCACTGTTAACCCACTTCTGTGCTGCCAGGCGAACCCCCAGCAGGAACACTTTCCTCTGTCTTGAGCGCTCACGGGCAGAAGCACCAGAGCGACAGCAACGTGCCAATCAAGCGCACCACCACCACCACCACCACCACCACTACTCACATGAAGTCTAAGATGTCTGGCATTATTCCAGCTTGCTGTGGTACACACTCAGATGATAGCACCCACACACACACACACATACACACCTGCCAGTCTTTATCCCATCACAGGACTAGTCTGAGTTGCGTGGCAGGCCTTTGTCGGGGAGTTGACAGCGAAGGTTGCTTCATAAACCCGGCATGCGTCCATCTCCATCTCCCCCGCTGCTTTGGGATGAAGGGAAGTGATGATCCAGGGATTTTTTTTTTTTTTCCCCGCTCCCTCCGCTCCATCGAGTTCACCGTATCACCTTGACAATGTTGCATTCTGTCATGGAGGTTACAGGGGATGGCAGCGGGCACTTGGGATGTGAGTAAAAAACGCCCAGGGAGAACTTTGTGGGATTTAGCTGCCTCCAAACAAATCCATTATCTGTCGCGCTAAGGGCGAGGGAGGAAGTGTTGGAAGGGGGGGGGGGTTGTGGGTAGGCTGCGGTTAAAGATGCAGTGTTGAAACGTTTGAACGGAAATAAAAGACGTATCCTCGGTTGTGTGATTGCCTGTGTGCATGCGAGAGCTTGAGACTTGAGACTTGAGTGTGCACGAGTACAAGTGTGTGTGTATGTGTGTGTGTGTATGTCTGTGTAATATCCAAGCAGGCAGGATGTGGAAAGTGGAACATCCCTGTCCTGCCTCGACAGCAATGCAGCATAGCTCTGGGACTGCACATCACTATGTAAATGCAAATTGCAGTGTCATGCTGATCAATCCTGTAGGCTGCTGAGACAGGGTTATGTCGGGACCAGTCTGCAGCATCTTGGCTGTATCTGTCTGTCTGTCTGCTCTGTTTTGTGCCCTCCGTGTCTATATGGCGCTCTATGACGCATGTCTCACGGTTTACTCATGTCTTGACGAGTATTCGTCTCATGAAGGCTCGCTTGCTGGCCTAGTTCCTCAATGATTTAAATTTTTTTTTTTTTTTTGTTTGTTTGACCGCCGAGCTTATAAAGTATTTGCAAGACAAAACGTTGTGCGACAAGCTCGACTAACTACAGTGTCTTTCTTTGTTTCTACAGGACACAGCTCGAATAAAAGAGTCCCGTGGGACAGGAGGGAAACAGCAAGACGGTGCGGGACGAGCCGGTCAACGCGGAGCTGGGCGGAGGGGAGAAAACATCTACCGGGCTGTCATAACACCGACTTCTGAGCATGCTAGCCATGCTTTAGCACACACGGGAAAGGCTGGTTGATCGCTGGAGAAACACCTGCTGCCTTTTCTTACACCTACGCCTGAGCTACAAACGCACGCAGCGGCGCCTTCTCATCTGCCATTCAACTGATCACTGGGAACATGCCGATGCCAAGGCTGGCGCTGTGGCACTTGTGGTGACGGGGCACAGAGTGCGGGGCGCACAAATCCGGCAGGAAGGCCGGTGGGAGTCGGTGGGTGTACGGGCACACCAAGAGGCATTTTCGTGTAGGGTGGGTGGGGGGTGGCGAGGCTGAACCATGCGGCCCTGGGCGGGTTCATGGCGTTGGATTACCCTGGTGCTGTTGGCCTGGGGCACGCTCCTCTTCTACATCGGAGGTCACTTGGTGAGAGACAGCGAGCACCCGGAGCGGTCCAGCCGGGAGCTCTCTAAGATCCTGGCCAAGCTTGAACGGCTCAAGCAGCAGAATGAAGACCTGCGGCGCATGGCGGAATCGCTCAGGTAACAACTGTGACCTGGTTGAACATGTAAAATCATATCCCAGTTTCAGTAAGCCCCGAACTGGCTTTTGAGAGTGCAGTGCTGTGATTTAAACCAGTATTCAGCATACAAACACTCATCCAGGCTTTTGATCGTCGCCCGCCATGATGTGAGTGCTCATCTTGAGCTATTCAGTGAGTCAGTAGAACAAACATTGATGATAAACAATACAATAATGAAAGTCTGACACAACAGTGCTAATGCAGAGGATAAACTGTATCAGTGCACTTGGGTTCCATTACTGGTGATTAAACAAGAGAAGCCAAATCCAGCAGAGTGGTAAATGCAGCAGATTTCCAGGCAGCCAGAAAACCTAAAATGGGTTCATCATCAAGCACGGAGATGACTCAGTCAGCACAGAAATAATAGAGTGTGGTCTAGATGTGGAGGAGGGAAAAGACATGCAGTACCTGCATGCAGGCAAAGCCTGGAGACTAAAAAAAAAAAAACAGCTAGAAGGAAGCCTGGTCATTCACGCTTCACCTCCCTGTGTAAACAGCGTGTCTCAAATCTGATCAAAACTAAGATCTGGTGATTAATTTTCAAGTAAAAGTCCAACACGAAAGGTAAGCAGGGTAGCGGCTGACTCATCACAGCTCAACATGTCCTCGCCTTTCTGAACATCTGCATGAGTGGCAGAGTTGAACAGTTTCTGCAGTTGTGATTTGTATTTGCAGGTCAAGGCCGTTTTATGTTACATAAAATTTGAGTGCTTTGGTAAAATGCCTCACTTCCCAGAGCTCTGTTATTACTGGGTCTGGGATTTTGCACACAGTTGAACAAACATATAATGCAGCCCTTTTACTTGCCTGGTCAGTATTCTAAAAAAATAACTATGGTGCAATGCATCATTCCCTAAGGTTTTATTTATTTATTTTTTTTTTTGCAAAGTCCAGCAATTAAGTCTAACCTCTAGCTCCCTCACAGACTGATTTTATATACCAGAATGTGATGATGATACAATGAGACGATGATTTCTTTAGATTTTTGTGAAAATCTAATCAGCATCTGATTAAATCAGCATCTTGTGCCGCGGACAGTTTAACAAACGCTGCCGCAAAGTTTCATCAAAAGCTGATCACTGGTGTCAGAGATGGTGTGTGTGTGTGTGTGTGTGTGTGTGACAGACAGATGGATGGACTGTCACACACCTCACCAGATTTTATTGTGTTATTTTGGCAGACAACAGCACATTGTACGAGCCCATTAACCACGCGGCATCATTCACACATTTTAAGCTACGTGTAATAGAGAGACAGATGGTTCTCCTCTTATCTCCGCCGTTTCCTCCCGTACACATCAACACACCGGGCGTCCGTACATGGGCGGCGCATGTGTGTGTGTGTGTGTGTCCGTGAGTGTGCGCCATATTAACAGGGAACCCGAGCTTCAGATGCTGCCATTGCTGTTCCTCTGTGATATTCCGATTCACTTTGATGCGGGGCCCTCATCGGTAGCGCACAAACATAAAAAAAACACGTAGCTTCAGACAGCTGGTCCCTGATTAAATCCCTTGCTTTTGTAATTATTCAAAATTGGCTCGAAAACAAAGGTGGATTCATGGCACACAAAAAAAACAAGTGCAGCTTTCAGTCGACCACTGTCCAGATGGGTCCCCGACACACTGCACGCTTGTTGCTTGTTATTGAGTTCGGTTGTTGATCTGGGACCGAGGCCTCCACAGTTGTTTACTGGAGCAGCGCTACAGTGCTTTCTCAAGTCCCTCTAAGCTTCGGCTAAGTATCCAGCGTGGCAAGCCAAAAGCAGACAACTGGCTTGCTGAGGTTAAGCTTTATGAGCTATCGACAGAGACAGGGCTCGGTTTGTCCTCTGTTCAATTTTGTGTCTTGCTGCGTGTGTGTGTGTGCAGTGGTCAGATAGAGGCCCAGGAGAGAACTCCACCACCGCCTCATCCTGTAGTGTCTCTTATCCTTATATTAGAGCCCTAATAGACGCAAAGAGGCTGTTAGTGAGCTGCCCATCATTCCTGCCTCCTCCCTTACTCTGGCCTCCTCCTGTCCCTCATTTCACTCCTCCTTCACTTCCCTCCTCTCCTGCCTCTTCCCACTCCCAAACTGCTGACAGAGGCATGGCGCCAAGCCAGACTCCAGCCGGTGCGGGTTGTCACGGGGCTGACTGACTATGTAACAACTCACTAGCTCGCTGATCGACTAGGCCGAACACGCGCCTAACGCAGTCCACTGACGTACACGCTTTTGTGCAGATTTGGACTGAGAACACGAAAAGCAGCAGAACCGGTTCTTCACGGGCACCCCGCTGACATCGGGGCAATAAAGCGGGTCTCATCCGGAGCAGCTAACCTTCGCATTAACGCATTCATTTTTTATGAGCGGCCTCGGAGAGATTTAAACCCATAAAACTGACATTATTACACCTTTGTGTTGAGTTGTTGCGCAGTAGAAACCCACTGCATTGCGATTGATTTATAGTCCAGAGTAGGATTTAACTTGGTTAGTGCCATCACACCGTCACAGCAGCACTAGATGGATGTGTAGAGCATTATCGGGCAGTGTTGTGCATTCATTATATTCCTGAAGGGATCTTGTTTACATAGTTTATTCGCTCTATGGTAGAGAGTGATAGTCATGCAGCAGCAGTTTGCTTGTGATATTGATTTTCTTGATCACAAGTTGCAAGTTTGTGTAGCATCACCGAGAAGATACTTAGTCATTCAGCCTGCCGGATCAATTCTGTACACACCACTGATGTGTGATTTACCCATTTTTTTCTGACCTCTCCATTATTTTTAGAACGCAGTAGTCATGTGCAATTAGTCGATCTATCAATCAACGCTCCGATTCAAATTAGTATCACCTGGCTGGCCTACAGATTCAGTCCACTGATTCAGTTATTCAGGCCGTTCCTGAGTGATTTGAGTGACAGGCAGCGTGCCAACCTACCAATCACCCAGCAGCATTAATGAGAGGTGAGCACGGGGTCGAGTCGCTCCAGTCTGTCTGGCTCCGCCCTCTCCGCAGCTGTCAGTCACCTCGGGCACGAAGCCACGGCCCCTGCGGAGACAATGACACGCGCCAGCCTGATGGTGTGACATCGGAGGGAGCGAGGGGTTGAGAGTGACAGCTGGGCTGAGCGATGAGGACCTGATCGATCCCGTAGGCATGCCAACAGAGGGATGGAGGCACGGAGGAAGAGGAGGAGGAGGAGGAGGAGGGGTGTGGGGCGATGCAGAGGAAGCGAAGAGGAGGGGAAGGCATGATGGATGGCATGAGGACTGCGCTAAGTAGAGAGCAGCAAGGAGGAAATAGAACATGAGGAATGAGGGGATGAGAAGAGTCGCTGAGACCACAGTCATTGCACTAAAAGCTTGTCCGCACATGGTGCTGTTTGCATGCGTCTGCCTTTTTGTGGGTCCTTTTCTTTCAGTTGAACAACAAATGCAAAAAAAAAAAAAAAAAACACACTGTCCAGCCAGTGTGTAAGAAGACAGTTCTTTTATCCCATAATGGTTTTTAACCCCATCAAAACAGATGCAGACGTGAACTCCCATCGACCCGACTATCGCTCAGGCCCGGCGAGGGAAAGTACCACTACCCCCCACACACACACACACACACACACACACACTAGCCCCATTGTGGCAGCTGTCCACGGTCAGGACATCTCTGTCAAGTAGGGCACAGAGCAGAGCCGGCTCGCCCTGGATGCACCGAGGCGTTTAAAGCATGCGAAGCAGGAATGTACCATTCAGAATCAGTTTACGTGGAGAGCGTCTGAGACAGTGGAGAACTTCACGCAGTGCAGAGCTGATACAGAGATGAAATGCAGTCACAGAACACGTATAAGGAGAGCATTGTTTTTACTGCTTCTCTTCAAAGAGAGCTTTCCGGTTACGAGCAGTGGCGGCAGGTTTTCATTTTTCCAAACTTTTCCACCCATTTGCACTGTTTACTTACGACGTACTGACGCATTCCTGTGGATTATTAGCGTGACTTATCGGAGTCAAGTGCTTCAGTAAATAAGGAGTTCCCAGGGAAGGCTGGAACATTTCAGTCCAGTGTTTGACACATCGCAGCGTAGCGATGATGGACACGTTACACACATGTATACGAACGCAGCATACAGGAGCGGGAAATCAAAGTTTCTCCTGGATGTAAAGACAAATTGCCTCCATGTAGCCGGCTTTCATCTACACCTCCCAGAACGTTTTACATCTCCATCCATATGTATGGTTTCCCAGGTCAGCACATGGGTTTTCTTTTGAAGTCAACCCACCAGTATATTAAATCTTAACATGGAAATATGTATGTGCCGCAGTAGCACACACCATTCAAACTGCTCCACCCGGCTCTGATCACCCTGTGAACTCCACGGTGACGGAGCGACAGCTGGGGCAGCGTTTCAGAGGAAACTGGGATAGATGCTGAACCTCACCTGCTTTCCGGCTCACTGCTTAGCGCCTGTGGGGCTCGTCACCACCCCCCGCTTTCAGAGCTTGTCTTTCACTGCGCAGTATCCCTCCACCCCGCCTCCCACTGAGTCAGAGTTTTTCCTCATCTGTTACCTCTCCTGTATCGTTTGATTAAGACGCTGCTGAATCCAGCTGCCGCGTCTAGTCCCCGCTTTAGGTCCTCTGGAGATACCATCAGGGATCATTTGTGTATTTGTGTACGGCACTCGCCTCCTTCCTGTGTGTGTGTGTGTGTGTGTGTGTGTGTGTGTCTGTGGGGTTTAGATACTGCTGAGTGTTTGGATATATTTTTTATCTACATATCTTGGCTGGGGATACTTTTGTTTTGCTTGCACCAGCAATGTGGCTCAGCAGTTTCTGTCTCTTTGGAGCGTGTTACCTAACAATTGTAGATGTTAGCTAACCTCTGTATCATGTCTCTACCTCATTAGCCTGTGCTGGTCTGGCCTATTTTTCCTGCCTTGTTCAAGGAGATATCATGTTGCTTTATGTTACAGTTTTAGCAGCACTTAAAACCCCTGGGAAATTATGTCATTTAGGAAACAGCCCTACTTCCTGTACAATGGTGTAACTAGCAGGTTAGGGTGTGGTCCTGTTTAATATTGTTCGAGCAGACTTAGCAGTGAGAATAGACGGTAGAGTCGATACGTGAGAAGGAAATGCACCTGGGTCTTCTTTCAAAATATCTGTGTCAGGCAACCAAAGAGGGCCACGTCACAGATCTTTCATAAAGGCAGCATGATTAGAGTACCCGGGATGCCACATCGGTAAAGAAAGGTTCATCCTTGACCGTAACATGTCCTCCATTTTCCTCCTCAGTTATTTCCCATCGCTTTGAAACACAATGCTCGGTTAGTGCTCAGTGAAGTGGGAGGCCAGCGGCTTCTCAAGCGGCCAAGGTTTGAACAGCGAAGAAGCAGCAGCAGCAGCAGCGGCGGTGGGGGGTGTGTGGGGGGGGACGGTTGTGTGCACCAAGAAAGGCTGTTGAAACTTTAAAAGTCTCATCTTTATGCCTGCCAGCGACTGATGTTCCTCACTCAGCGAGCAAATTGAGTTTGCATGCCTTGATGACTCATTAACATGGCCTTTGCAGCACTTCACCAATGCCCCTGTGCATTCGAACATATTCCATTTTTTAATAGTTTTATGTTGAGGAACTGATTTGGTGTAATGTCAGCGGCGGCTCTTTTCTCTTTCCTTTTTTTCTCCTTGGCTGATTGGGGAGCATGTCAGAGCGCTCATTTGTGCTTCCATTACATGCATGCGGTGGTTATTCATAGTTCATCGACACACGAACGCGCTTGTTTGTAGCTTTACAGGCAGCCACAGTTGACAAAACGGGGAAAACGTCACGTTTTTAGCACCGATTAGTTTACATATGCACTTTTAATGGACTGAAAGGCTTCTCCCCCCCAAAAAATATCATCACTTCAACTATAATGAGCAATTAGGCTTTGCAAGATTATCAACCATACATTTTCTAAGCCTTGTAAGTATAATGCCTTTGAGCGCAGATCTCAGTCATGCGTGCTCACATTTTATCGAGGGGAGAAAAAAAAAAGAGCTGCAGAAACCACGATGCCGAACTGTGCCTGAATGGCGATGATTAGTTGTTCGCAAGCTGTGAAAACATTTCGCTTGACAATAGATCTTTTGAGTCCGACTTCACACATATAAGCAAGAGCAGGCCGCCATTAGCACTGCGGCAACAATCAGCATACAGTAAATGATGAAAGGGGAATTTCCAGCGCGGATACAGATAAATGAACAAAGTACAATAACAAATTACATTTCATCTATTTACTGCACCTGAATGGATTTGATGTAGTATGTAAGTTAATTTTATTGGAACATGTTTTCCCTTCGCTGAATTCAATTTGCTTCCATCACAGAGTTAAAACGTCGACCCATTATATTACAAATGGCGCGCGTTCTCCGAGCCATCAAAGTGAGTCACTGGAGAACAGTCATTTCTTTTTGTGTAGTTTTATAAATCAAAGTCACAAAGAGATGGCAGCTAACTGCCACTTGTCTCCCGTAATTTGACAGTGCATAGACTAGTTGTTGGATATAATGCTTGAAATGTGTTCAGAAGTAGACAGGTTGGACCAAACAAACATGGAAAACGATCCAGTACTTTTTTTTTTTTTTTTATTGAGCTTAAAATAAATAACAGGGCTCTGGGAGGCTCCGTTTTGGTGTCTCAGCAAATGAAATTTGAATTTTCACTGGCGAACACAAAAAGATGCCAGCCGTCACAGCTCGTTTTTTTTTTTTTTTCACGGAGCAACTTTTATGTCTTGAAACCTCCAAATGAGATTCGAGTCACCCCCTCACATTTTGGAATGATAAACATTTTCACAGCTTCTCCAAACCTCCCGCGCCACGTTAATGACTATTAAGCGCTGTCGACAGATCTGTTCAGAGACTGAATTCAGTTGACGGCGCGAGAGGGAATTTTTTTTTTTTTCCAATATTTGCAGCAAAGCCACTGCAAAAAAAAAAAAATCAACGAGCAGAGATTAATTACAGCCAAGTGAGCAGTGTGTCTTCGTCCAGTCAGGTGTAGGAATGGTCTTTGTTGATGGAGAGAACAATACATCATCTATTGTACAGTACAGCCTCCTTAAAATGCTGTTTGCTTCAAGTTTCGTGCATGGTGCTACCTGGTGAAATGAATCAAAATCTGTGTCCTCTAACTAGTTTGTGTTTTGGAAAGATCGTGTGTAAAGTTGTAATTAAGTTTTTTATAATTAAGCGATCCAGTAATTTGACATTAAATTAATCCCAAACCACCTGCTTTGTCCACTTGATTGACAGCAATAATTTAGCAAGAACAGAAGTGTCAAATAACGGCTGAGATTTGAGGATTTTCTTCTGTTTGATATCATTTAAATTCAACTTATTTATTCTTGGAGGAGTGTTCTGTTGTTCAGACTGAGTAAAGTAACCTGAAGATGAGAGCTCGGGCTTTGAAACTTATAATGGGCAAGATTGAGTCCTAATTGAGTTGTAAAAATATTTATTTGATAAATATAATCACCATTAATACTTTGCATCACTACACTAAAGTAAAGTTTTACTAAATTATGTTTCACATAGGACAATTTCAGCATTTGTGGACATTCAACATTTCTGTCTTCCTCTTATCGATGTGCACATGCTCCCAAGATGAACCATCACATCCTCTCCTTGTGTCTTTATCCCCCCAGGATACCAGAGGGTCAGGCAGAAGCCGGGTCCCTGGCTGCAGGGAGACTGCGTTCCCTGGAGGACCAGTTAACCAGAGCCAAACAGAAGATCCACAGCTTCCAGAAACTCACTGGCGATGGTAAGCGGGGCACGGCCGTCCGAAAGGTTGCAGGGGAAGGATTTGGCACAGAGCTTGGAAATATAAAAGGATTGATTCTGCAAAGGCGCGGGAGTGAACTATATGTGTTCTAAAAACAAGAAAAGTCAAAGGCTCTTCTGAGCTTTCGCCTGCAGTGAGAATCTCAGCTCTAGTCCAGCGTTATACCTGCGGTAACTCAGCAGCGATGATGACATAGCCGCGCTTTGGACGGGCAGGGTTATGTGTGTGTTTGCCACTCTAAGCAGTGGTCAGAGGGGAAGGATAGCTGTCAGGTGAGTGGGGAAATGTGTGAATGAAGTGGAAGCAGTGTGAATGCCCCAGTGGCAGAATGGGAGAGAGAGAGAGAGAGAGAGAGAGAGAGAGAGAGAGAGAGAGAAAAGAAAAGAGACAGACAGAGAGAAAATAAAGAAGGACGTGAGCGTGGAGGGCAGCACAGGGTCAGCCTTTCCATCTTGCCGCAGGGGAAGAAAAAGCTAAAAATACCCTCCAGCTTTCTTTCCACCGAGGGAGGGAGTGAGAAGAGAAGAGAGAGCACGAGATAGGAAGGCAGCAAAAAAAAAAAAAAAAGCTTTTCCTTCTTCACTACCACCTCCGTCTCCTGCTTCAGGCTGTCCTTCCTTTCCCTTCCCTTCCCTAGATTTTTTTTCTCACCGCAGAAACCAGAGTAGGCAGCTGTGTTATCCATGTGGGTTGCTCCACATTGTTTGGCTCGGCTGAGGTATAGAGTTCCTTCCTGTTGTTAGAACTGTGGGAGAAAACACATGAGAGAGAGCCACGAGGCACCAAAACAGTGATGAAGTGCTCCTTAATGAGGTCGAAGCAGCACCCAGGGACAAAGTATGAAAGAGGAACATTTTAATTGTTATATTCCGACACCTTGCTTTGTGCCCTTCGTGCGTTCACTCTCACATAATCTGAAGCTGAAGAATTCCTAAAGAGCTCTTGGCTGACTTCCCCGCCGCGCTCGTCCCAACTGTATTCCCACGGAGGCGCTTTGAAGTGAACGTCACCGCTTCATTGTTTTAGATCATACCTGTGCATCAAATATCACGGCGGTTGAGCGTCTTTGTTGTGTTTTGTTGTAAGCTCTTCTCTTTTACCCCTCACCCTCTCTGCAGGCCCCGGGCCCACTCAGGAGGAGCTGCGGAGGAGGGTGGAGAACGGCGTTAAGGAGTTCTGGTATTTTGTTCGCAGCGAGGTGAAGAAATTGGCCAACGTTGAGCCCGGCGAGAGGCAGAAGTACGCCGACACGCTCCTGCAGGACCTGGGACACCAGGAGAGGTGGGTATAATGTGATAATGTGGTTGCTTCTTGAACACGTGGGAAATTCACTGAGTGGAAATGGCGAAATGATTTGAAGGAAACCATTAAATCCACAGCAAAGCTGACACAGAATCAGTAAAAAAAAAACAACAGACTATAGCCGATTGTTAGTGAATAACACCTCCAGAAAAGAAGGTCGAAGCAGACCTCACTGCGTGGAGTTCTTCTTCTCTCTGCCAAGGTTTCTCCCTCAGTCCAAACTCTAAAGTCATGAACTTTAGATGATTCTTAACTAAATTTTTAACATGGGTGTGAGTGTGATTGAGAGTTTGTCTGTATGTGGTGTGTGTGTGTGTGTGTGTTTTCTTTAGCTCAACTTGCAGAACAAAATAGTTCAGACCTCATGAAATAAGCATCTGTTATAAAATATTCAGCATCACACACAGCCCGAGTATTGCTTCAGGATGTATATTCATATTAATAAACATAAACCAATCTGAGCTTGTGAGTCGTGCTGTGAGGGTTAAGTGTTGATAGTGATGTCCAGTCTCACAAATCACTAAAATCTATATCCTGACATTAGCGAGCAGTGAGCCGGCTCAGCTGGTGAATGTAGGTCTGCATAGAAAGAAAACTTTATTGGTGTCAGCCTAAATGTATTTATAGCGTCGATTAGCAGACTAAAAGCACCGAACGTCAGCACTGAATGCATGATCGGACCGAGTTCCTGAATGAAATCACAATTATTTTGACTACATGTAATGTAACACGTTGGCTTCTTTTCTCAGAGTAAGTTATTAGTACTGAAAGCCCTATTTTCATGTTTATTTATAGGTATGTGTAGGTTTTGTTTCTAACACGTCTGCCTCGATCTGACGATGAGTTTAAAGTGAAAAGTTGTCACAGCAAACTCACACCTGTCAGAATTTAAACAGAATATGCACAGAACTGTGAATAAATCAACATTTTTTTTCAGTCATCTTAAAGACTAAACAATTAAAGTTATAATTATAAAGTTAAGTTATCTAAATGAATATTTCACAGATTGCTTGATGATGATAAATAAAGTTAGCAGGCGTGTCTTCTGTGTAAGAGACTCACAAGCTACTGACGGTGTCACGAGTTGAAACGAGGATATCTGCAGGAGGACTTGAAAGCAGCACTTGGAGCGGTTGCTGAGGGACAAAGGTCAAAGGTCACACTCACTCACTGTCATCTGCATGTCTGTCAGCTGAATGAAGAAAGGCCTGGTGTCACTCAGCCAAGTGTTTCACTGTAATCCAGCTGAAGCTGCTTACGGCGCCCATTGTCTTAGTCATTGCTGCCTAAGCAGCTTTCCAGAGACTGAGTCCTCACCACGTACACACACACACACACACACAGTCAAAGACTTTCATTCACTTTCCGTCTAAGCCCCCCCCCCCTCCAGCTTTCTTTCTATATGCTGCAGGCAAAGGCTGTGAGAGGCAGCACAGATAGGGACAGAGGTGGAAAGAGCAATGAAATGTTTGACTCAAATAAATGTGCTGCTCCGTCATTTATATTCTGCTCAGGAAACGCGGTAAGGTCCTTGTCTTGAAAATTTCTCAACTAAAATGAAAATATGGCACATTGGAAAAAAAAAAAAGCTTGTCACCTGCTCTGCCAATAAAATTAGCACCGCATAATGTCGAGTTTTACGACGTCTTATAGAAACAGAGTGGGAGTGAAAGTTCATCGAGATCTGCGCAACGGTTCAAAGTTCAAATGTCTGCAACAGGAAATGAACGCCTCTGTATCTCGCTGTATATCTGTAACCCGTACTGTACTCGAGCACATCACAGTACATGTTTGTAGTCTCAGTGAAAACACTTCAAGAAATTGATTATTTAATCATCTACATTTCCATGACAACTGTGCAGACTGTGCAGAACTATACGATGATATTGAAATCACCAGGAGAGCGAATAAATGGACCTTGAGGGGAAAATATTTTAAAGTAAAGTAATGTAATTATTTCAATCTGCTGATCTACTGAAGACCTGCAACTATCAATTATATGATTTCTTTTTCCATATTTTTTAATATTAATTCTATAAAATGTCAACAAAGTTCCCAGATCTCATGATGATCATTTAAAATATCTTAGTTCTCTCTCTCTCACTGTGAGGATAAGCAGTCACAGATGATGGATGGATGGATGGATAGATGGATGGATGGATGGATGGATGGATGGATGGATGGATGGATGGATGGATGGATGGATGGACTTATTGTTGTATCACATAGTAGGTGCAGCACACTACTTGTGTAGAGACCAGTGAGTGAGTTAGTGACTACCTTTTGTCTTTCCTCCACCTCCTGGCTCATCCTTTCTTACTTGGCATGGCGATATTCACACTCCCATGTAAACCTGACACTTTGTAATTGGTGCGGCATCAGTACTCAGAAAAGCTGTGCTCTGCTGCCAAAGCCCAGCGGCTGCAGCCTCGTCGTCTGCCGTTTGAGCCAGTCAGAAGCACAGGGGAAGCCCTCGAGCTTCACATATGCCCAGGACCACACACAATTACAGACACAAACCCAACACATAGGGGCTGCAGGGCTGCAGGACTTTGCGGCTGTGTGGTATTCCCCCTGTCCTGCTGCCAAATCCCTCAGGGATTGTCTGCTGGTTCCTACTTGTTAAGATCTGCGGCCAGCCAGGTTTGCTTTTCCTCCCCGCAGAGGGTCGGTGATGGCTCCCCCTGTGCTGCTCTGCAAGAGGATTTGACATCCGTTCACACATTGTGGCTCCAGCTTCAGAATGGTACAATGACTAATGATACTGTCTTAGTCGTAGAGAAACCGCAGCGCTGAAATGGGACATGCTACGTAAATCTGCTTTGTGTGTGTTTGTCTCAGTGCATGCACTGCCGAATGTGTGCAGAACTCTCAGTCACACAGGATGTGACTGATTTGGGTCAAAGAAGTGAGTAATAAATTAAGCTTGAATAAATGTGCGTGTGTGTCTGCCCTTAGCGGTATATATCGGGGCTCTTGGGGGTGTTTTTTTTTAGTGGACGGTCAGGATATTTGGCAGTGTGTGACATGGACACAAATTCTGTGTCGGAGGCCTGCAGATGGCTGACAGTCCAAAAAAAATAAAAGAGCTAAACAACCAAAAAGACACAGTTGTTGTGAGCCAGCGTGACAGAAACAACTCTTTTTCTTTAAAATCCTGAAAGAATATTAAACTTTGGTCATGTTTAACACGCAATATACTGTTAACATATGCTGCCTGCTGGATGTTCTTAACAAAAGCACCATGTAGTGTTGTTGGAAGTTATGTAGGTGGGGCGCCGGTTTCGATATCTACCTGCTCGGGCACACGAATCACATGACTGATCCGTTTACTTTAACGTAGCTGACGTTTCGGTGAGGCAGAGTCTTAGTTACAGTCCATTTATTGCATGTGAGGCTGTGAAATCTACCCGGATAAAAAATAAGGTCACACTCAAGATATGTAATGCGAGATATATAAAATATGCAAGTGCACTTAGTCAAGATCATAACTTATGTATAACTTATATTACTCAAGGAGGGTTAGGCAGTATTGATATGGGACGGTATGTGATATTTTATAGTTTGATCTCAATATTGTGAATAAAAATGTGAAGATTGATTATTATTCTATTTTCTTTTAGCAGTTAAACAGTTTAGGAAGTGATTATAAATTAAAATAAGCAGGTGGGAATGTCTGTTTGTGACATTCAGTGAATTACAGCACTGAAAAAATCAAGATGCTGCACAACTTCAGTCCAATCCAGTCAGAGATGGCAGGATTCTGGAGCCTAAATGGATCCCTGGAAAAAAAAATCATGTACAAAACAGGTAGACAAAAAGAAATGCAGAAGAGAGCAGAGGACGTTGCATCAGATCTGACCCGAGACCTGAGGACGAAACCGGACCCGAATAAACACCAGCGCTGGCAGCAGTACGATGATTCACATATGCACAAGCAGCCGTTGTCAAAAAAGTCTAGTGACACATTTTTTCTGCTTCTCACATTCACACTTTCCATCTCACATCCAAAAAAAACACACACACACACTTTTCTGGTGTCAAGATTATGATGCACCGCATGGTCAGTGCCGAGTCCACTCTGATCCACATCTTAACACAAAGACCCGTACCTGTCCTTACTTAATTAGAGCGTAAAGCCCGACATGTCCCAGCTGTATACCAACGAAAACACGTCCTCCATCTCCACACTATAAGTTTTAATTAACTTTACTGAATACAAACACAGTGTTTGAAATTGTACTTTCTCTGTCAATGTGTGTGTGTGGCTGAAAGTCTCTGGATAGTTATAACATACACACACACACACACACACACACACACACACACTGTAACTGCGAGGATGATTGCAGTAAATACAGTATTTAGAAGTTAGTCTCTCCCTGGTTTCCCAACAATTTCTAACTGCATCACGACCATGAACTTGTTAGCAAACTCTTGCATCACTTTTTTTTTTTTTTTGAAATGGCTGCTATGGGAGTACAAGTGCCCAATATGTTTTGAAATGATTAAAATCTTCCAGCTTAACTATTGGCCCAAATATTATTATTGTTAATGAGAGAAGAAGAGAAATCTGTGTCCTGAAAATATTTAATTATGCTCTGTAAGAACGATTATTTGTCAAGTACAAACCTCAGAGATGTCGTTTTGTTTGGATATGAACCGAGGCCACTCTAAATCATTTCTGTTTTGAACTGTGTCTGTGTCTGCAGGTCCATCATGACAGACTTGTACTACCTCAGCCAGGCGGACGGAGTGGGCGAGTGGAGAATGAAGGAAGCTAAAGACCTCTCGGATCTGGTCCAGAACAGAATCACCTACCTACAGGTATCTACAGACACACCCGCTGCTTAGCCAACTGGCCCCTCTCTCCCTCTCACACACACACATACACACCCATATGTAGACACAAAGACGTGGTTTTAGTTATGTGAATGTTTCTCTCTCACGTACAAGCCGCACACATGCGTCTTTCACACTTGCTTGCCTCATTTGCACCATCCATAACTGTCAGTGTCAGTTTCCACGAGGAGCAGGTGAGCGGTGTGATAGCAGGCTGCTTCAACAGTCGGATCTGACAAGCAGGATTCTTGTTGCTTGTCAGCGGTTTAGTGACACACACGCATGCGCCGAAACACAAAGACAGGAGCGCGCACGCTCGCCAAATGACAGATCGACTGATGCACATTTCACAAAAATAACGGCTGCGCGGTACAAAGGCAGACACAAGCGCACATATTTACTCAAGCTTAGATAGATGCACATATGCTTACACCTCCACATACACAACCTGAGATCCATGACACATCCGCTCACCGCCACAAGTCGCCCTAGCTCCCCCCCTTCCCCGGCTCTGGTGCTGCCGGTTCTCGGGCAGGGCGGTGCACCATGGCACTGGGCCCTGCAGCATTAATGAGCCGGTGTGTTTGATGAAGAGGACCCAGTCAGTCTGGCTGGGCGGAGACAGCACCACTAACAGCTGCTGTCACCACCGCTGAGGGATCACACCGCTCCACCAGCTGCCATCACTAATTCATCACACACACACACACACACACACACACACACACACACACAGTCGTGCACAGATGGATTCACCCACACCTACGTGAGCAATCGGCACGCGCGCACACATGCACTCACACACACGCTCTAACCATCAAGATTGATGCAAAGAGATGCCCTGCGTGTGTGTGTGTGTGTGTCTTGCTATCTCTCTCACACACACACTCACTCACACATCTATATGTACACACACAGACAGACCCCTCCCTCCTATCCTGCTGTCTCTGCCACCCGCACCAGCCTCTCCCTTCATTCCTGGTTTAACTAACTCCATCTCCGCGTCTGCTCCATCTGTCTGCTCCCAACATTCAGCGAACATGGCTGGCTTCTTCAGATGGATTTCTGTTGGACATGCTTTTCATCTATTTTTGCACCATGAGCTCTTATATAGTGGTATTAATTGGCAAAGAGCAAGATGCATCCTCAGCGATCGCCTGTCACTCAACAGCGTGCCCGGTACCTTAAAGTTATATGATCAGCAACAGTAGAGCACATGACAACATGCATGTGAAAGACAATGCCCGCAGAGAATTGTCTCTGTGCTTTGCTGTTGTCAGCATCATTTTCAGTGGCAGCAGGCAGCTGTTTTCTTTATTTTTAAAAAAAGCTTTAAAAAGCAGCTGCACACTACCTGCAAATCACCAAACAGCAGACAAAGTTATCGACTTAAGTGGAGCATTTAGCAGTTAATGAGCCAGATATATCCCTTTAAAAGTTGGCGGAAACCAAAACAGAGCTAAAATGAAAGTGAATATTGGATTGACATTCGTCAGTTAGACACTAACAGGACTCCTAATTACCTCTAATGTTGCTCCACAGCTGCCGGATTGTATAAAAAAAAAAAGCAACTTTGTGTGACAAAAGGAAAACAATAGTTTCATCTTTATACCGCAGAGCCAAAGAAATGTGGAGTGACAGCATCCATCACATGACATTATTATAACAGTGAAGACTAAAGAAGACAGGCTGTATTGTTTTCTGACACAGTAACGGTGAACTTATGATCAAATATTGTCTTAGGTACTGTGTGGAATCTGTGCATCGCGGGGATTTTGTTTTCCACTTTCCATCCGGGGCGTTCATGCATCCCGTCTCGAGGAATCCCCTGTGTGCGGGTATACAATTTAAATCCAGCAGCAGGTGCAGGAAAGGAAATATCAGCAAGTGACAATGAAACGGAGACATTAGATGGAGTATTGCTGAGAAATATTGCCGGCAGTGAACGCTAATAAAATGGCTTTTGATAGAATAAAAATCTTGATGAAATGATTAAAAGATTTTAACGGCCCCTGGCTCAGATTTGCCGATAATGATATTTGAGTCGTCTCTAGGTGTGCCTCGTTGACAGTTCAGTCGTCGTGGATGTGCTCACGCTAACTACCCAGCCGCTCTAAATGTTGCTTCTTCAGTCGTGAAGGGTGTCACGACCTGCGCACTACAGGTGGTTTTCCTTTAAAGGCGTCCGCGAGGAAAATGAGCCGGATGTGAATCTGCTGGAAACATTTACCTCCAACCACGCTTTTTGAGTTTGGGCATCACCGTGGATGATTACCTGAGCTTTACATGCTGTTTGTCTTTTCTTCCATATTCCCCACATAAACAACATCTCTTTGAACTGAATTACTCTGCAACTGCCTCCATGTTTCACTCTCAAAAAAGCACACCATTTAAACAGGCACTTAACCTACAGTACAGAGCGGTACTCAGACGCTGCCTTTGTGCACCCATCTGCCGTCATTATCCTTGAACCGAGTCTCTCGGCGCTCAGGAGCCATTCCAGCTTCATCATTATCAATCCGAGATCTAGTGGTGGCCTCCACGCCACGCGTTGATCTTACGCACACACTGTAGGCTCAGATACCGAGCGTTCGTTTGAGAGAAAAGCTTGGCCGATGTTCTGTTGTCAGGACGCCGCTGTAGATTATTAGTACAGTGAGTTAGCTTACACCTGTGGGCCTAGTAGAGAACCGGCAGCCTGTAGCTCAGAGGGAATACCTGTGTGGTTTGCTCTGTCAGCTCGATAGCCGCTGCACTCTGTTCATGTTATTGAACAGCAGTGGTGGTAATCAGTTTTCAGCACCCTCTCCTCTCCTCTCCTCTCCTCTCCTCTCCTCTCCTCTCCTTACCCCCCTCTTCTGTCGCCTCCTGTCTTCTTACTCATTTCATCTCCACTCATTTTTTTTTATCCTCTCATCTCCATTCCTCTTTGCTTCCCTCTCCTTCTCTCCTCCTCCTCCTCCTCCTCCTCCTTCACCCTCTCTTCCTTTTTCCACTCCTGCTAGTGTGTGATAGGCAGCGTTAGCCGGTGGGTGCCGTGCGGCCTGATTACTGTGAACCATCCACAGCTGCAGCAGCCTAATGAGGAAAACACTCCCATCAGCCGGTAATTGCTGTTTAGGAAGCTGGTTGGCACTAGCGTTGCGGAGTCGCTCAGACCGGCTGCCGAGCGAATCACAAACCGCCCGGCGACTCATCGACAGCACAGCATGCGTCACTCTGTTGGTTTCTTCTTTTTTTTTTTTAAATGCTGAAAAGAGAAATCCTCGTTTCTTCCCTCGGCGCTTCTCATTTGGTATTCTTCCCCTCAGACTTGATGTATGATATTGAAGCTAATTTATGAGATGAGGGTGGGTCAGAGAGAAAAGGGTATCAGGAGGCAGAGAGAGAGCGAGGGGAATGGATGAAATAATGAAAAAGACGGGGGGGAAATGGGGAAGTGACAAGTGAAGGAGTGAGAGAATGCAAGAACAACAAAACGAGATGAAGGAGGAGGATATATCAAGGGATAAGCCTGGTGATGTTCTGTTTTTTATTTTTCGTATTGTCAACAAATCCCAGAAAAACCCAATTAGTCCATCTCGCAATACTTTCCAACTTCCCCCCTGTCACTGGCGCTCGGCGCCAAGCCCGCTGCTTCCTACTAAAGACTTAAATCTTAAAAAGCTGGTCACAAATATATAAATATATATATTTAAAGAAAGAGCTGCTCAAACAGGAGTAAGTAGTGAACTTGCTGTGGACTATATTTAAACAGATATTAATGTTCATTTGGGAGTATTTCCACCACCATCACACTGCATGTGGGTTGCATTCAAAAGGAATGCCCGTATTCACGGCCTTGAAAAGCCATGTCACCCAGTACAACAGTGTGACTCATTCATGTGTTTGGACAACAATGGCGAAAAGATTGTAAGCCAGGTTTTGACTACACATGCAATGCTCGCTAGCATAAAATGTGAAAATGTAGAATATCGGCAGTAAGAAAGAAAGATGTTGAAAAACGAGATGCGGAAAGAGGGAATTGAGTACGATGGAGAGAGGAGAAGAGAAAAAAGAAAGTGTCAGGTAAAGGGAGAGAAGCAAACCGAGAAATAGAGTGAGCAGGTGTAAATTTAAGTGGGGTACGAGACAGATGGGCAAAGGGAACAAAGAAAACAATATCAGCCATGTGTTATTACAAGTCAGAGAGCAGGGCTTTGTGAGATACAAGAGGAAGGTCAAGCAATAAAAAATGTTG
This sequence comes from Protonibea diacanthus, assembly GCA_028641955.1. Lineage (NCBI taxonomy): Eukaryota > Metazoa > Chordata > Actinopteri > Sciaenidae > Protonibea > Protonibea diacanthus. The sequence continues at coordinate 18,023,983 of CM053992.1, forward strand.
AAACATTCCTTCCTTCCTCTCCCAGAACCCCCCAGACTGCAGTAAGGCGAGAAAGCTGGTGTGTAACATCAATAAGGGCTGTGGTTACGGCTGCCAGCTCCACCATGTCGTCTACTGCTTCATGATCGCTTACGGCACCCAGCGCACCCTCATCCTGGAGTCCCACAACTGGCGCTACGCCCCCGGCGGTTGGGAGACCGTCTTCCTGCCTGTCAGTAACACCTGCACCGACCGCTCTGGAGCCACCACCGGACACTGGTCAGGTACGTACACGCGTGCCGGCGTCGTGATCAACACTCAGTCTCAATTTGATGATTGAGAGCAAATGTGGTTACTTAATAAACGAATAACCATCACCTTTTTTTTTTCAATTTTGATTATCCCAGTTAAAAGATGAGGTCTGCCAGACTCCTCTATTGTGCTGCTACAGCGAAAACAAAGTGTGAATTCCCTGGCTAAGCAGGACTATGCAATTCCTGTTAAAGCACTTTGGCAGCCAACGTAGCAGCAGCAGCAGGTTATTGTTCAAAGGTTTCACTGCCAAGAAACACTGTGACTTGATTTCAGTAAACAACCCCCTCCTCTGACCTACACTAAGTTTCTTCTTGTAGCGTCTGATGGAAACAAAGATTGTAGGGAATCATTTTTGCAGTAGTGTTGTCCATTATTTGTTAACCCAGTCTCCTTGCACCGTTTTGAATCATCAGTTCTTGCACATTGAGAATATCTTTCGCCGTGGACTAACCAAAGCAACAGAAAAGCTACTCATGGGTCTTAACTGAGGGTTGACTTCTTGTGTTTCCCTGCTGCCGTCCCGTCTTGTTATGTAGACTGACTAAAGGGTCTTATAATTTCACACCGAAAGCTTGTCTCATGAAATGTATACATTTGCTTGAAGAAAATCCACTATGACATCAATATTTAATCTAATGTTGAATGTGAAAATTGTGTTTTTCCTAAAGCATGTAAGTGAAAATCTACTTACACCGACATACCCCTGAGCATAGGCCCACTCCACTCTTGACGCAAGTACTTTGTATGAATCAATCAGTTATATTACATGCATCGTTTTTATTTCATTTTCCATAATAGAATCTAAATATCTGCCAGTAGAAGCCCCAGAGAAGCGTAACCATGCAGGGTCTTGACATGTAATTAGCCTTCGAGCTGAACTTCCCGCTACATATTTTATGTTCTCAGCAGCACTTGTAGCAACACACCTAAATCAACACAACCTTGTGGAGTGTGTGGGGGGCATATCGTTGGTCTTGTACCCACACAGCCTGGTCAGGCTCAGCTCAAGTAACTTGGGGCCGCTGTCAAGTGTGTCCACCACCGGGAAGGTTAGGTACAGGGTCCAGACACCAGCCTCATGGGATATGAAATTTCACCTTTCAAGTGGGAATGGAGCCATAGCTACTGTAGTGAAATAGGAGGAGTGGTGACAATTAAAAATAGATTGATCTCAGGAGCCAGGATGGGGTCCAGGAGATCCTCTGTGTGGCTGAGATGTGGAAAAGGAAGGCTCTGACTGTTGGATGTACCAACTGAAAGTGCGGGTCTTCCAGGAGAGGTTGCTGCCTGGAGACTTTGTGGTTCTGCTGGGGGAGTTCAATACTTTCAGGGGAATGATTAAGAAACCTGAAGGGAGATAATTGGGAGGAATTACCTGCTGGAACCACACTGGCATTTATTTTTCGGTTAGTTAGTCAGTCAGCTTTAGTCCAGACTGAATTATCTCAGCAACTATTAGATTGCCTTGACATTTTGGATAGATTTTCATGCTCCCCTGAGGATGAATCATGCTGATTTTGGTGATTGCAACAGTGACACCAACAACGGGTCACCTAAATTTTCACCTACCTTCGAAATATCTCAACATCTGTTGGATGTATCGGAAACAAAATTTGATACATTCATAGTTTCTTGCAAAACTCCAGCATGTAGACTCTTTTTCTCATTCTTCTTGTGTGTTATTAGAATTCCTCACCCGCCATGGGCTGTCTATAATGAACACCATGTTCAAACATAAGATGGTTCATATGTATACCTAGTATCAGGATACCGTAGACAGATGATCGATGTGGTTGTTTGGAGGAAATGGATCTCCTTGCTAATGCAACGGTAGCGGATTCATTATGAATGAGATTGCATAGAGGCAGGAATTGAAATTGAGATTTTTAATATGATTAATGGACAGTCCTACAGTGTGACTGTGTATGCCTCTGTGCTAAGCTGACAAAAAGCAACGCATTTGTAAATGAAGATCAGTGACGATTTGGAGGTTTCACTATGAGCCTGCCTCTCCCGCCCTCACTATCAATTTCTTTCTCGTTGCTTTCTTGTTCTCATCGCTGCATCCTTTCAGCTCTTCATTTTTCTCCTATCGCTTCATTTGACTTGTGCTCTCTCGGGCTCTCTCTTCTTATCTCCTGCTCTCCCAGCGCCTCCTTCTCTTATTCTCCTGCCTTTCATGTGTCCTTTTCCACTATCTAATGTCTGTCTCTGGTGTCACAGCCTCCTATAGATCCATATATGCCATCTGGCTGCTCGCAGCCAATAGCCTGTTAATTTCAAAGCCACTCCCCCTCCTCGAGCCTTTTAGCATTCTGAATTCTCGTCCCTTTTATCTGCAGAGGCAGTATTTTGTGTTGACCAAGCCAGCTAACTAGCTAGGCATAGCTAATGTAAGCCTGTTGGGTACTTGGCTACGCTTGTGGTCATGCCTGTTTTGTTAACAGTGCAGACGAGAGCATTCCTTGGGGCACTGGACCACAAAGGGATGCTAAATCCTTGGATTAATAACCAGATATACATTAAATATCTCATTAATGGACTTTTTGCCCACAACAGTACGATTACAGCGTTTTAACATAGTGAATACTGATTTCTCAAACCCCCTACAATGCCAATACAAGCCATTAATTTTCTGGTCTCATATTATAACGTAACACAGCCTTTATTTCATGGTTAACCGGTTTGTTAGCCGCAAAAGCATGCACGTCCAGAAGTGATGAATAATAGATGTTTTACCGACACAAGTGATAATGCCCCATGAACGTTTATTTTCAATTTTTCAGTTGCCAGGCCGGGTTAGCTATCATGCAAATTACTTGTGATGTTAAAAGATTTTGCATAGTGCCTGGAAAGCAGGGAGCTTTGCTTTACATCTATTTTGTTGCCCTGGTCATCTCGTGGTTAATGCCACCAGTACTTTGTGGTCACCTTCACATGGAAACATGCCGCCTGCTTTGGTTGGTTGGTTCTGCACTGAGCGCTTCTTTGTATCGTTCCTGAACGTTGTGCGCAAGTGGGGAATTAACTTGGATTGTATTTAGTGTAGCAGCCATCCCAGATTCCACCTTTCCTCATTTATCTTTACATGGTTAGCCCACTTTCTGTTGAGTGTTTCCCTCAGGATGTGAGACATTTATAGACAGAAAGAGGATGCACGGTATATCCATCTGTGACAGGGTATTTCTGTCAGGAAAACATATAGCCTGAGGGGAAAATCAAAGATAGAGATGAAGTCATTATGGGACCTGCTGATTTTCTTCCTGCAAATGGGAAATGAGGAAAACAAAACATTACAAGAAAATCCACATAACATACAGGGTACTCCTCTATAATTTGTTTTGTGTCAGTCTAAAATGGAGAGAATAATTGAGAGGAGAAAATAAGTTATACGTTGGCGTCTCAGGGAAGAAAAAACATACATATATATACATACATATATACATATATTAAATTATCACCCAGTGTCTCCCAGGGATTTTTTTTTAAATTCCAATGCTGATAGAAAACCCAAATTTTGGTTTTCACATCCAAACAACACATACCTAATAAATATATCTGTCAATATGATTATCTAACGGGACATTGATAAAGGTTGACTCACTTGTCCCACGTTTTGATTTGATGCTAGCGCCAACAGGATGCCCAAATTTGGTTATTGAAGAACACAAGACGCCATTTTTCATTTGACCAAACTAACAAAAGCTGTTAAATGTTAAACACGACCAGCTGGACCAAGACTAGTCTAGACTAGTTGACTAGTTAAACTCAAGAATTACGACTACATATCTGAACAGATGTTCAGTGTTCAGTGGTTTTTATTACTTGACAATTTTAGATTCTCGGCTCTACAGACACATTTCTGTCAGCACTAAAAGAAAGTAATGGGTTTCCAATACGCAGCCCTACTGTCTCCTTAGCTCACTGGTGCATGTTTTGTTTTACTACAACTTTTATGTTCAGTGGACAGCATGAGAGAGCTCAGCACCGTCTCAAAGACCCGGTATAACAGACTCAGTTTTGAACACACAAAGGGGAAAACCAGTCTTCTCGTGGAACAATGGTTCGTTGATCAAACAGTTAATTTGCCAAAGAGTGTGTATTCCTTTGAGGTTCTCCGTGGAGATATTACTGCCTTGTGAGTGAGTCTGAGAGCAGCGGGAGAAACATAATGTTCCCTGCCATGTAAAGACTGGAACACGAGTTCTCCAAGTTCATAAACTCAGCCTCGTATGTATTATGGATGGAGAGGCTCCATATTTTGCGTCTGGATGGTGTCAGTCTTGGTTCTCCAGTTTCATGGCAGTGTTAATCTAATCCAATATTTATCAGGCTCAGTATACATCATAGGTTTAAAATACAGTGTAGGAACTCTGTGTCGGTGCAGGCCTATATGTTTTAAGTAATGATGCATGCAGGAAATTTATGCACAGGCTTTTGGTGTTGTGATGAAATTTAGAAGAGCTTTGTGATCTAATTAAGAAGCTGTGGGAGGAAGACATACTGCATATCTGTACACGTGTGCCAAGAAGTGCAGGCCTCAAAATATGCCCATTCCCCCCTAACGTGAATCATGCCAGTGCTGTTATATAAGCAAAGACAGGCCTGGGAATATTTTTTCTGTTCAATATTTAATGCTTCTACCAATTTATATTCAGTTCATGCTCAGGCAAACACACACACAAATTGAAGCCTCTGTTTCTGTCCTTGTTTTTAACATGTTTTTTTATGTAGCCTGTCTGTGAAAGGCCATTTTTAATGACTCATTATGCCATTTATTTGGAAGTGTGTCGTGTATGTTTGCTGCTGTATTAGGGCCTGTCTGTGGCAGTTAGAGAAGCCACTTTAGTCTGACAGAACACGGGCCTCAAACTTGTTCGTAAATCAGGGGTTTACACACGCACACACACACACAGACACACACACAACCAAGAACAAAAAAAAAAAACTCTCCTCGGGTTTTAAGACTGAAAGAGAGTGAGGGTTTTGTCTGCCAGGCATATCCCTTCTGGTGAGATGAGATTAGCTGGAGCTCTGTGTGTGTGTGTGTGTGTGTGTGTGTGTGTGTGTGTGTGTGTGTGTGTTTGTGTGTGTGTGTGTGTGTGTGTGTGTGAATGCACGTTTTTTTATTGTTGTTTTCCCCCCATTAGTCAGTCACTGTTAGATCACCTTTTATTTCCAACGGTTCACAAGACGCCGCACATCTGCATGTTCATGCGTTTCTGTGGATGCATGACACGCACGCTCCTGTATGTGTGTGTGTGTGTATATCCCACCTTTATTCATGTACGCAGGTGTGCATCATGCGCATGTATGTGTCTTCGTGTATGGACAGTTGGCCTTGAGGTGTGTGGAGGTCTGGCAGCACACAAGAGTTTTCCAGCTGCCCAGAGAGAGGTGACCTTCGCAATCAACCGTGCTCAAACCTCTGCCCAGGGCTCCTGCCAAGCAGGACTCAGCCTGAAGGGACTAATGCCAGACCACCAACACCCCCACCACCACAACCCCTCCAACACAGGTCCAACGCATGAGCCCCTGGCCCTACACAACCTTGATAGGAAGGAGCTTACCTTGGCCTTTAAGCAAGGACAGGCAAAGAGTAGCTGTCACTCACAGAGGACATTGTGCATTTAGGGCTGAGGAATGTTGCTGAAATATCTCACTGCATGCCAACACATTTTTATTTTCAGAGTATGAAAATGTAAATGACTGGAAGGATCAGTAAACCTACAGAAGTTTGGCAGGTTTGATAAAACCTATGCTGACTTGTGTCTCCAAACATGTTGTAACAGACAAGTTGTCTTACCTGAAAGCAGGTAAATCGTGTCACTTACACACACTTTGAACCAGAAATGCAAATTTTATTTACATAGCCGAAAGTCATATATCACCTTTACTACAAAGTGCTTTTCAGATCCGTACAGCGTGCCACAGCCTGTCCGCACGACTCACAAAGGCCACATTCAAATCAGAAAACACACACACAGTTTCAAGGTCAGTGTTTTGCTCAACCACAGTATGACGTCATCTGGCGAGGCGCAGCAATGGCCGGAGCGAGCACACATGGTAGATTACTTTGTGAGGTGAACAGCATATTTCCACTGTTTACCTTGAGACACTCGCAACAAAAAGATGAAATAATTACCGGCATAATAACTTTGCACAGTTGTGAAATCCTGTCTCCTAGTGCTACAAAGCGCCGCGCAGTGTTTTGGTGTCTCAGCATTCAGAATCAAGGATACATTACTCAAACCGGCCTTCCTCTTGATATTTAGTATATTTAAGCTAATTGATAGGAGTTTGAACATTTGCTGCTTCCATTAACTGGAGTTAATGTAATATTTTGGGGTTTTGGACTGTTAGTTGGACACAACGAGCATTTGATATCCTTACTTTTGGCTTTGGGAAACTCATTTGCATTTTATTCACTCGTCTTTAACTGATGAATAATTATATCAACATGATCATTAGTTACAAAGCTAATCTTGAGCTGTGCTGCAAAAATGTTGAATAAGTATTGAATCCTGTGTGTTGCTCCTCTTTGGTTCATCCAGGAGAGGCCCATGATAAGGACGTCCAGGTTGTGGAGTTGCCCATAGTGGACAGTCTCCACCCCCGGCCCCCCTACCTGCCCCTGGCCATCCCCGAGGACCTGGCGCCGCGCCTGCATCGTCTGCACGGCGACCCCTCCGTCTGGTGGGTGTCCCAGTTTGTCAAGTACCTGGTGCGCCCTCAGGCGTGGCTGGAGAAGGAGATCCAGCAGAGCACCGCCAAGCTGGGCTTTAAACACCCCATCATCGGGTAAGGACTCTCAGCTATCTCTTCTCAGTGTGCGTCGTCTTCTCTTCTCCTTTTTCTCTGTGGTTCTAAACACTTCAATAATAATTACTGTTACTGTAGCACATGTCGTACATTCACAAAGTGCTTCACAATCAAAGCAAACAGAAGACATAGGAAGAGGAAAAACAAAGATGCAGCCGTAAGCGCTGTGGTAAAAATATAAACACTGCTTTGGGTGAGGTTAATATGAGGTTAATACAATAGTATTAAAAGTAATTTAATTCGATGGTAGCGTTTTGTTTGGTTAATTTTCTACTTTTATTTATCCATGGAAAGCTTTTGCTTGTTCATTACTTAACTGCTTTACACTCATACAGCTCATATTCATGCAAATCAGCTTCTTTTAATACATTTCATCATTCTGTACTCATTATTGCTTTTTTTTTTTTCTAATATTGGTGGTGTTATATGTCTGAATCTGTTTTGTTTCATGTGTTTATGTCCCCATGAGGCTTATATATTTCTTTTCTTTTGTCTTCAGTCCAATCCAAAGACATTTAATACTGTTGTTAAAGCAGTTAAAGAGCTGAAGACTGAACAAACAGCGGACTGATTTTAAAAATCCATGAAACCAAACAAGACAGGGGAAGAGAAGCTTATAACAAAGTTAATGAATGCATTAAAAATGAATAGCCTGGCAGCTCTCCTTTTATCTTCAGTAGCCTTTGCTAATTAAAGGATAAGGCTGGCTATATTCTATATTTTTCTTAGTCTATTGTCAAAAAGACCAAAAACAACAATGATTATATTCTCCTTACAATTATTGTCTATGAGGCCAAAGCCTGATATAGCTTATTCCTCTGAGCCACAGAGCTCCATTGTTGTCCAGAAACTTCACTGGCTGAACTGCTGCTTCATTGCCAGGATCAGTTCAGTAGTTTATTTCGAGTTCACCTCACATACACCACGTTGGTACCATAAGTACTCGCTAGTATTAATCCTCTGCTGTTTACTCCCAACTCCTGAAAAATTACAACGCCCATCTGTTGTGAGATATTAATGAAATGAGTAGAAATAAAACTCAATATTTGAGATTTATGTTTCCAGAACAAATAGGTTTGAGGCTGAGTGCCACAGATGAAGGAGTCGATAAGTATTGAGAGACAGAATAACAGATCGTTTGGTTTTGGTCGAGAGGAGGGAGAGCCACGCTAGCAGCCCTGTGAGAGCTTTGAGCTAAATGCTAATGCTGGCACACGATCACAATGCTCACGCTCTTAGTTTAGCATTTGCTAATGAGCACTTAACACAATATACAAAGATGAAGGGGATGCTGTTTGTTTTGCATATATTTTCTCATAAATAAAGTATTGGACAATTTAAAAGTTAGAGCAAAATGAAAGATTAACCAACCACCAAAGAATAGCCAATTCTTTCTAAATACATTAAATATGTTGGAAAACAGTTGCAGAAAACATGAAAAGACTTTGAACGATATATTAGTGAAATGTGGAGTTAGAGGTTCAAACAGTTTTTCATCAGTTTTCAGTCCAGGATTTTGTGGGCGGTCCTTAAAGGGTGGCTCGATGACACGCCAAGGCCACCCTGAGCAGAGAGATAGAGATGAATTCATCTCGCTCAGAGGGTTTCAAAGTTACTCATGTCATTTTCTGAACTCATCTGACACATTTCAGTCGCTTCAAAATGACTGCTTGACTGGCGTCAGCACATTCAGCGGACACGCCCCCACAGTCCTGGAGCTGAGAATTCATTTTTACCTGATTCTGACACCAAATTTCATAAACTTGTCGATATTTTTAATCATTCAGATTTGTCTGGGTGGTTAATAACACTTTCTTCTTTCAGAACACAGATTTATTATTACTTCACGTGGAATTTAAAGGATTTAACCAATGTAACCAGTATATTTCATGCTGAGTGACATTGAAGTCTTGTAGCAGTCGATGCAAAAGTTGTTGAGACATTTCACCACAAATAGCTGCTGGTGACGCTATCAGGGGATTGCCAGAATCAGCAGCCATCATTGTCTGGGGAACATGACTGTACAAAGTGCTAGTATACTAAATAATAACTGCTGAGATATTTCAGTCTGGACTAAAGCGGTTGGCCGACTGACTGACCAGCATTGCCATCCCTAGAGCCATGCTGCTAGCGTGTCTAAAAATACAGAATAATGGCATCCTTATCTTTTAACAATCCTCGCGGAAGTGCACTTCCACACTGCATACGTGCCTGCGTGTCTCTGCATTTCGTGCCGAGCACCACGGTGTTCTGATATCTGATTACAACACCCAGATATTATTTTTCGTGAAACCTGGCAGAAATTGTGCAGATGAGATGACACCAACTGTTCCAAATATGCCCTTATTAGGTCTTATTTCAGTCTTTGGTATAATCTTAGCTTTGATTATGACACCTCAGCATTGTGCTATCTCCAGAGTTTCTGCACTCGCAGCATGAAACTGGCTCGGGACTTGTTATGGTCCAGCACGGCATAATTGGCAAAGTATTCATCAGTGTGAGGTTGCTCGGTTCCCATGTGGGCCACCCCCTGTGGGAATCTCTGCAGTCACAATACTGGAAGTTACTTTTGATTGCAGCCTCTGAGAAATAGGCCGGGCACGTTTAGCTGTTGATTTACTCGTTTATTTTTCGCGGTATCCCTGTCAGGCGCTCTCTCGAGTCGACCAGCGTTCATGTGCTGTCTGCCAGCCTCGCTTGACTCATAAATAATTCCACCTGTCTTTGAGCTGCATTTCAAACCTGGATCAAATACTTCACAAGTAATTTTCCTCAGTTGTTTTAACCGGCTCTGTTCAGAAGATGAGAGGGGATTCACCCCGTTAGGACCATGTACATAATGACTGGTGAGCTGCCAGTCACGGGGAAAGTATCTGGTACTTTGCTGAGATTGCCTAAAGTTTCTGCGCCGTCCCATGAGGCTAACTCCACCCGCCTGGGAAGAGGAGTAGTTTAAGATAAATGCAAAGACTTATATTCTAATAGTTTGTGAATCAGCCTGGTTTAGTTCTGTCATCTCCTTCATCTCTCTCACATCCATATGTTCTCAGTGTCTGTGCCAGCTTCTGCCTCGCCCTTCACAGCTCCTCTTTTTCAACATTTAGCTGCGAGCGACCGTCACCATTCTTCTTCATGTTTCCTGTCCTGCTCTGCTCACTTCTCTCTTTTTTTCCCCTCCATCTTTTCTCAGATGCTCTTCTCTTTGGTTTTTTACCTTTCTGCCTTTCATCACCCCGGCAGCTGCCGTCTCCTTTCTCCAAGCCTTCTTTCACTCCCTCCTCCCTCCCTTTTTTTTTCTTTTTTCTGACTCATCCCAACTTTTTCAATCTCCCTGTCCTCTCACATCCTCTCATTTGTGATCGTTGCTCAGTCTTCATTTGTTCGTGCTGCTTCAAGATTTTTCAAATTTTTACATTTCACACTCACCTCTCCCTCACGTTCCCCGGGCTCTACCCACAATTCTCTTGCTCTTGATAGTGTTACACACATCTCTGTCACTGTTCTTTGTGTTTCCCCCACTCTCTCTCCATACACTCATATATCTCACCCCTTTTCTCCCTCCATATCACTGGGGAAAGGTTTATTGAAATGTAGCGCTGGGTAGAACAAAGTTTTTATTTCTTCCCCCCCCCCCCCCCTTCCCTCCTCAGCTCTTCATACATCCACTCCACTCTGATGTTGCAACAAAGTGCCTGTGTGCTTCCATCAGCACTGTGGGGACAGGCGATATGTGTGTGTGTGTATAGAAATCTGAGGGGATGTAGGGGCGTGTAATTGTGAAATGTAAAAGTGGGGTTGAAAGAGATCCACAGTGCGAAGAAAGAAGTGGAGAGGGCGGCAGCGCTGGGAGACACAGCGGTTTATGGAGAGAGTAGCAAGAGGGTTAGGAAGGCAGCTCGTCCCCAGAGCTCCCGACCAACAACCACCATCCGACCCCCACATGCTTCATTCGCCACCACCACTCTCTCCTTGATGCTCCCTTAGGACATGAAGTGCAGGAAGGCTGGTAGCCACTGACTAAAAGCAGCTATCAGCACAGCTGCATCCTTCCTCAGAGAGACAGAGAAAGTAGGGTTAGTGCTTTTATTACAGATACCAGAGCACTGTTATCGCCATGGCAATGTGGTTACCAAGAGATGGATTATCTGTCAGGTCTGTTCTGTATGAATAAGACATAAATGTATCATGGAAACATTTTTTAAAGAAGTAAAACCAGCTAAAATATACGGATAATAAAATAAAAATAACGCAAAATAATACAAAAATGTAATCATGTGATTTTAAAAATGCAATTTGCCGCAGAAACTTTGTAGTTCAGTCTTTTCTTTCTTCTTCTCTTTTCCCTAACTTGGAGCGCCTCTGGTGCATAATCAGCAACTAATTTGCATTTTTATCTTTTTTTTTTTTCTTTTTTTTTTACTCACTTTCTATTAATATTATAAGATTTTCTGAGCAGTTGCTTGTTGCAAGAGAGCCTAATTTACAAAAATTACAGGAGTTGACGTCTCTTGCAGCAGAAAAAAAAAAAAGCAGGAATAAATTTGGATGCATGGAGACAAAAAAAATGTATAGGAAGTTTAACCAATCAGCTTCTTTACAAAACAAATCCAAACAAATCAGAATCAGTAAATGATGAGTATTATTCATGAAGTGGTATCTCGGTAATCAAAGTATGCTCCTGCTGTATTGTTCTGGAAATGTAAGCTTGCATTAACTGCGGGAAAACAAGCTGTAAACAAACACAACTTTGACACAACAGCTGCTTGTTTACACATCAGGCATACTGTGCAGAATAACATTATCATTCATTTTTAATAATTCTCCTTACCATGTGGTGAATGATGCAAGTCCAGAATTGATTCTCCTTTTAGCTCCATTTTGGTCTCCTCCTCCTCTGCTGCTGTATAGCGGCTAGCTGCTAACTTTGTCTCGATAGAACAGGAAAGTTTTGGGTTGTAACATCGAATTCAATGAGCTGAAAGACGCTGAGTGGAGCTGTGATGGTAATTCTCCATCACTACAAGCTATCCATTTCATAAACACATAGTTATTTGATGCATTGTTTATATAAAATATTGATTAGCGCAGCTTTAACTGAACATTTTATTTGAACATTTTTATGACGTTAGCATAGATCTCCGCTTCCACTAGGTTTGATTTACTTACTGAGAAAGGACAGCGTTGAGTTTATCATTTATTATTTAGCAAAAATGAAAGCATATTTTTTTTATGAATGTATTACATTTCATGGAGTTTGCCACATTGTTTCTGCAACTGGCTCTTCATGAGGGCTTTTCACGTCTCGCAAACATGGTAGTTTCTCCGTCTTGGGTCGGTGAGGTGAGGGGGTTTGCAGTCAGCGACAACACCGTTGGATGCCACTAAATCCTACACACAGGACCCTTTTAAAGATATACTGTATATGATACATGAGTATTATATAAGGGTGGAGAAATAAGGCGAATCTGACCATAACAGTCATGACGAGTGTTTGACGGCGCTGTGTCTATCTTTGTTCTCTGCGGTTCCACAGACTTGTACAATTTATGCTAAGTGCATTGAAGCTGAAGGCTCGACATCTTATTAAGACACTTTAATGTTGGCCTTTGCTTTAATTTGTCAGTTTAAGGTAAATCTTCAGAACATCTTTGACATGTTTTGATGTTGCATAAGCTGCGATTCTACAGCAAGTATAGATGTAACTTGGCATGAGCTGTCGAAAGGCTCGAATGCAAATGGAAGCAACAGTTGGAAAGACAAGTAGGCCGGAGTGTCGAGGTCATCGTCGAATAAAAAATATATATATATTTAGTCTATATGTTATTGTCCCAATCTGCTAGAATCAGCACTCGCTCTGTCTAGTGTGGGTGTGTTTGATGTCTTTAATGTATGCTCTGCGCCCACCATGAGGATCGCCCTGCCTTGCCAGAACTGTATGAATAGAGAGAAATGAATTGAATTATTGTGGCGCTAGTGTGGGAGAGTGCTGGAGGGGGTGCCAAGGGAGGGAGGGTGGAGATGGCTAAGAGCTAAGCAATGCCTCAGTTAGGCCTCTGCTGCTCTGGCGGAGAGAGAAAAGGGCAAGACAAAAAAAAAAAAAAGAAGGGTTCACAGGAACCAAAGGGAAAAAAAACAGTAGACATGAAAGAAGCGCAGAAGCAGGAGAGAGAGGGACCCTGACAAAGGGTGGAAAAGCCTGGAGTTGAGACCTCTGTCTGATCAGAGAGACGCAGCCGAATGAAAGACTCCCAACACCCCTGCCACCCACTCACCCACTTGTTCTCGCTCCAATCTTTGGGTTTTATTTGGCGTGTAAATAAAGGGTTTATTTCTCCGGCGAGCCCCCCCCCCCCCCCCCCAATAGTCTCTGATTGATCACTGGTAAGTGGTAGAGATTGGGCACAGCCTGTTTATTCTCCTCCTCTGAACCGCTGGCTTTTCCCATTGCTTTCTCTGCCTCAGCTTCATTCTCACAAAAGAGTTAGAGGTGGCCTTGAGGTTAGAGAAGCTGTTTGAAGCCCTTAAAGCAACTGGGAAATCCTGAATGGTGGGAGAGACTAATATTCTTCTTCCAAAGTGTCCTTAAAAAGGCTCCTGACCCCGAATGTTCCAGTGGAGCCTGCCCCTTTGTCAGCAGTAGACAGCTGGTTGTACTGGGCAGCTCCCACATGGAGAGTGGAGAAACGGAGGGGGAAAGTATACACGTTCACTCAATTGTGCCTCAATAAGTGACGGTTCGGGGGGGGGGGGGATGTGTTTTTTCCCTCTCGGTTTTGAAATTTCTTTTACTCCCCAAGGCCAGAAGTCACGATGCAGATGTGGCTGGGTAGTTTAATGCTGCTGGATGGAATAAAATTGTATTTTGTCATCCATCAGTTTGAGGGATGCCTCAGCGTCAGGAGAGGAAATATTTCCTTTCTCGCTCATCCTTTGTTCTGTTTACAAGCCGTGCTCTTTTTCTCATACGTACAACCGGCGACGACGACGACGCTCCATCTCTGTCCTCGCTGTTTTCCAGCTTTACTGGAAGCGACGACGATGAAGGACGCGGAGAAAACATACAGTTATTTATCTGTCTGTTCTTAAACTTCCTCTCTGTCACCTTTCACCTTTTTTTTTTTCTGTCTTTCTTTTTTCTTGAAAACGATGAAAAGATTCCTTCAAACAGGCGTTCAAGTTAAAGTGTGAAAGAAAAAGAAAAGAACCGCCTTAGTCAACAAGTACAAGTACTACAACACATGAATACACATCAGTGAAAAAAGCAGCATAAAAACTAGGTTATAAAACCTAAGAATAAAAACTAAATAAAACATGCGCGTGTACACGATCGCTGAAAAGCTCGGCCGGGCACAAAAGCTTGATATTTTTTCTTTTTTTTTTTTACAATGATAGATGGTAGAAAATCTCTACAAATAGATGTTATTTTGTATGAAGGCTCTACAAAATGTATTGCAGAGAGAGACAGAGAGCAAACCACTGTCCGATTGCAGGTTTAAACAGGAACAGGTTCAGTGTCGGGTACACAGCAACACCTATAACAAGCTGCAAGAGACCGAATGTTGCTTCAGAGAGTCTTTCACCTTGTTTTCCTTAATTATAGTCCATTTGTTCATCGTCCGCTCTTTGATACAGACTGCCAAACTTCTGTTTCTTGTTACACAAGACGGCGATGGAACAATGCGAGCGTTTGCAAATCCGGTGCGTCTTAAAAAATGTTTTCTACGTTGCCCAGGCGCTCGCTCCTTGAATAACTTGCTATCTCGCTTTTGCAATTCAGGCTGAGAAACATATACAGTGTATATATCTGCATGGTTCAGCATTAATGCAGCTTATACTTAAATGTATGCGGGTGGCTGTGAAGCTGTTTCATCTCACAGCACAAACAAACTGTGAAAAAGGAAAGTCTCAGCTCAGATGGAAGACGTTTGGTAGGACAGCCACCATCGACAAACTCTGTACACATAATGGACAGAATGGAAACTTTAGCATGTATCAGTGCGAGAAAATGCGCCTACTTGTCAACACAGTGTGAAAGGTCAGGTCTGACTGACCTCCAGAAGTTTGATGTGTAGCTGCATTGCACCTCGAAATTATTTTTAAGTTTGTGAGGCCTCATCCAAACACACCAAATAAATGCACAGGTGCATCCAAACTGTAACAGGGCACCAGAGGCCCGCTGCAATAACTATTAATACACTTTACTAGCATAAAGCGCAAAAGCAGATACAAGACTGAGCCCTCGTCTGTGTCCCTGTGTGCAGAGTCCATGTGAGGAGGACGGATAAAGTGGGGACAGAGGCGGCCTTCCACCCCATCGAGGAGTACATGCTGCACGTGGAGGAGCAGTTCCAACATCTGGCCAGACGCGTCCACGTGGATAAGAAACGAGTTTACCTGGCCACTGACGATCCATCGCTGCTACAGGAAGCCAAGACTAAGTCAGTGCCCAGTGTGTTAGTGTGTGTGTGTGTGTGTGTGAGTGAGTCAGTCCAGTGGTTTTCATCTAACCGCGTGCCTTATTGTCCCCTTCCAGGTATCCAGACTACGAGTTCATCAGCGATAACTCCATCTCGTGGTCGGCAGGCCTTCACAACCGCTACACCGAGAACTCGCTGAGAGGAGTCATCCTGGACATCCACTTCCTGTCTCAGACCGACTTCCTGGTCTGCACCTTCTCCTCGCAGGTCAGTCCACGTTTAGAGGCGGCACAAAAGACGTCTGACTGGAATGTTAATGTGCGCTCGGTGGAAGACGAGGAAGCAGACGTGGAATAAAGTGTTGTTAGTGTTTATTGTTTAATAGGTGTGGTTTTATTAAAATGCTTCGAATACACATAAATAATGATTAAAACTAAACTATTTTTGATGTTAAACTTCTGTTTCTGAGATGAATAATTGATTTTCAAGCTCAAAGCGACTGTTTTTGTTCAAGTCAAATGACTAAATGACAAGTTACTGAAGAATGACCATGTGACAGAGGTGACCCCGGCTTTGATCAGATAAAAACAAAATGCTTTTATTGATTCTATTGTGATTTTTAATCAGGAGAAGCTTCAGAAAACAAAAAATAGGTCAAACTGATAAAAAAGCTTTTGTGTAGAAAAGACAATTATCACCTGACGCCGCCACGAGACGAACCAGAACCGCTTTGATTATCACACTCATGTGACTGTCAACAGCCTCATCGGCCCATTTTCGCTCACATGTTTTAAAAGCGTAGAAACAATTAGCCCATTTGTTACGGCTTTGACATTACAATGGCGTTTGTCATCCATTATTCTGATCATCTGTAACACAGGGAGAGCGGGCTTCCTGCCAAACCTAAAAATAATGTGTGAGCCACATAATTCCTATTCACACTCCGGGCTTATTAGTCCACTTCAAAGATCTGAATGAGTCGCTTAGCACATTTTATCCCTCTTTTACCAGGACTGAAGCGAATATGTCTTACAGTGAAGAGTCCTTTTGTCCCTGTAGCAGCGCGTTCGCTTCCCTCTACAGCTTTGTTATCAAGACAAATACGTTTATGTATAATTATGGATCTAAGTACGAAAATAATCCCTGCTTGTGTTTCCGTCTCAGGTCTGCCGTGTGGCCTACGAGATTATGCAGATGCTGCATCCAGACGCCTCGTCTTTCTTCTACTCCCTGGACGACATCTACTACTTTGGAGGTCAAAACGCCCACAACCAGATCGCCATCTACCCGCACCAGCCGCGCAACAGCGAGGACATTCCCCTGGAGCCCGGCGACGTGATCGGCGTGGCCGGCAACCACTGGGACGGATACTCCAAAGGCATTAACCGCAAACTGGGCCGCACCGGCCTCTACCCGTCCTACAAGGTCAAAGAGAAAATCGAGACCGTGAAGTACCCAACGTACCCCGAGGCAGACAAACTGCTCAGCTCTCAAAAGAAGTAGAAGGAAGGAATGGGGAAAAAAAAATAAAAAAATAAAAGAGGAGAAGGAGTGAGGAGAAACACGCAGACTCCGATTCCAGAGGAGGAGGGTGCTTTTTGTACAGAAGAGAGAGGCGTACTTAGTGCGCTAAGCCGAGAAGAAAAGAAAAAGCCTGTACCCAGGGGTGATAGGAATGAGAATGCACTCTGTGTGTTAATGTGACAGCGAGCGAGTGTGTGTGTGTGTGTGCGTACGAATGAACGTGTGTGTGTGTGTGCACTTGTGTAAATGCCTGTGCATATGTCAGGTCATGGAAGACTTGCACCCTACCACTACTCCCCCTGCCCGATGCTCTGACATCGGGCCTGTAGAGATGTAGACGTTGAACATTGATTTTAAATAAAAGCAAGAAAACAATTAAAATCCACACAACTGACCGAGCTTGCTCTCTCCGGAGACAAGACTGGGACTACTGTAAGACTGGCACACCCCAGAGTTAGCTTCAAATCAATGACTGAGAAAAAAAAATGACAAACTGGAAAAAAGTGTTTTGATTTTTATTTAATTCCTTTCAGTGGTTTTGATTCTAATCTTGCCTTTTTATTTTTCTCCTGTTTGTTTCTTCTTTTTTTGTTTTGTTTACTGAATGTACTGTATCCTCTTCTTACCATGCTCACCGCTGCTCCACCTACTTTCCCCCTTCCCTTCCCCCTCCCTGCTCCACTCACTGTGCTCCCTCCATCTCGTCTCTACATGTGCAATTAATTTAAAAAAAAAAAAAAAACAAAACAAAAAAGAAAATACCATATTGTGCTTTTATCGAGTGTTTTTAACGGTTTTTAATTTGCGCGTATGGGGCTTGTGCATTGTATACTGTACAGTGTGTGTGCGTGCGCGGATGAATGCGTGTGTGTGTGTGTGTGATCAAAGAAGTGTGCCTGTGCGTGCTGTTTAAAGTCCAAAGGGGCCATGTCACGACCTGGTGCCTGGTTATTGGTGAGCAGTGTGTTTGGTCTTTTTTTTATTATTATTTCTGGCTTTCCTCCCGACTGAATAGTGTTTGTGTGGCCGGCGGGGAGACTGGCGGTGACAGTTGGGGGGGGTGTGCGACTTCCTTCAGCACACCCCAAGCACTTGGAACAATGGTGAACTCCAGTCACACCCCCCGCTGGTGACCTCTAGTGAACAATGGTAAGATTATGTGGAGGATGGTGAACTCATGGTGCACGCACACACCGCTGACACAGGAGCCGTCCCGAGGCTCACCAAAAGAAGCACTCCACTGAGATAATGTCCGTTTTTTTTGTTTGTTTGTTTTTCAGGCTGTCTCTTCTGTCCATCTGTTTGTTTGTTTCTTTTTTTTACTTTTAACTGTTTTAAAATAAATGAGGAGAAATATGCCTATGTTTAAAAATGATAATAATATGTCATATCAAATTCAGAGTCCCCATCATGAAGGCTTTTTTTTTTCATAACTTATGTTCTTGGGCATTGTCTTTGATAACCACAGATCGAATAAACTTGAGAAACCAACACGTTTTTTTTTTTTTTTTACTTTATTATTTTCTTTCGTTCTTTTTTCGGTCTGATTCTCTTCACACCATCTGCTCCTCCATCTCTTAACGGGGCCGACACCTGCTCGTTCAATCAGGCTACGCGTGCTTCAAATGCGTCCAAACTTTCTTCTTTTTTTTTTTTTTTTTTTTTTTTAGATTTGAAGTGTTCATTTCCTGAAGGGTAAAAGTCATTACCTTAAGTTCATCTTTTGATATCTCCATAAAAAGGAGGACCCTCGCTTCTAAAAACCGATATCGTTTCGGCATCCCGAGATTAGAGCTGCCTCCTACCCTTTGAGTAGCACCAGTGGTTTGTTTTATAAATCATTCAGCGTGAGTGTGAATCCATCTTCAAGTAGAAACTCTTAAATCTGCCTTTGATTTACATTTCAAACTGAAGAGTAAGATCAGTACCTTCATACAGAGACATCACCCCTCTTCGTTTGAATATTCCTTCAGACAGCGACGTGACATTTCTTGCCCCAAACCGTCTCTCTCTCCCCGTGGAGCCACGACACAGGTAGCACCGGAAAGGCTTCCTGCTCTTGTCTCGTGTCCCGCTTCCTGCTTCATGCATGTCTCAATCGTTTATAATCTTGTTCTCTGTGTCTTTATTTATGGGCTGTCTTGTTACTTTCTTACTGAGGGGGCTCTGGGAGTTTCATTACAGATCCCTCTTTAATTTCAACGCTGATGTGCATGCTTCATTGGACACCCCATAAGGAAAGCAGCACTGGTAGCAGGGAGATGAGCTTTTTGGTGTGTGTGTGTGTGTGTGTGTGTGTGTGCAAGAGAGAGTAATAGTTTTATTGCTTTTTTTTTTTTCCTCTCCTCCTGCCTGACAACAATCCGCAACCAATTTAGCTCAAGTTGACAAAGCGCTCACAATGCACATGCAGCGTACACCAGTTCATTGAACATCTCTTTTCACTGGGAAAGAGTCCCTCGTGGGCTTTATAAATGCACACGTTAACTGGAGGGCACTTTAATTAAAATACACTCGTTGCTGTCACAGTGGCCTGTAACAGTCGTTTAAGAGAGACGTTAGTTCAGTTAATTATTCCGTTAATTGGACTCCGCTCCTGATAGAGAGCAGTCAGAGTTTCGGCACGCTGCTTTTCTTCCTCTGAATTTGCGGTGTAATTGTCGTAGAGCACGTTGAGAGCGCGGCGAGGCCATTTGCGTGCCTCCCCCATAGAGTTATAGTCTTGAAGGGGAAGCCATCCGATGAGTGCCTCATGCATCTCCAAACACGCGTCAACAGGTTTTCCCACAGTCGAGCTTTAAAGGGTAGATTCACGTTTTCTCTTAAAGCAGACCATGCTGGTCTCGTACATCTCTTACATGTAATGTAAGCGATGTGGAAACTACATCCACAGTGTTTCCTTGTTAACTGCAGCGGAGGGTTTATGACCCAAAGAGGGAATTTTTTGTGTCGTGCCAGCAGGCTGCACATACAGCTGAGACCGATGGGAATGTCGTAAACTTTGCAGGTGTTTGGTCATAAAGCATTAAAATTTGGACCTGATGGTAGCAAAAGATGAAAATTAACAGGATTAGCGAAGTCATTGCAAGCTGTCTTCTAGAGAACTTGGATATCTGTAGCAGTAACAATGAGATAATACACTCTGAAGCACAAATGTCAGCCTGGAAGTCACCGTCTGGGCCTAATCAGTATCTGTACATGTTTTCATAGCAGTCTATTGTTCCAGTTGCTGATATACCAACTGACAGTGCCATGCATGAAGCCATGCAGATACTGTGGCTAAAAAGACATTGGAACCTTGAACTTGATTTGACTAACTCAGACTGCTGAAGCCTCGCAATCAAATTAGCTTCAGCCGAACTTGAAAGTTTGCATAGATTGAATATTGGACTTGAGTCACTTTGCTGGCCGGGAACAATTAGTGACCAATAACTCCTTCAAATGCAGACAAACCTGTAAAAAAAAAAAATTGTGCACACGTCCTTTTTAATGCTCCAAGTACATGTGGAGATTTCAATGTGACCGTGTAACTCTGACGGAATTCATATTATAGAGAGATAAGTGGGTACGCCATCGCCTCGTGGAATTCTAATCTCGTAAAGGGCAGCTGAATTAATTCTGACTGACTCATGAAAAAGGCGAGAGGAAATGGAAAATGATTATTGTAGTCCTGCTCGGCTCCAATCAGTGCTCCATTGGTGCGGCGGTAACAAGTGAGGTTTGCCCTACGGTACCTGGCCCACATCAAAGCTGAGGGGAGGAACTGGAACAAGAGACCGTCAGGCGAGGATTGTAGGGTGTCCATCTTTGTCTATAACCAGTGTGTGAGGGCATCCAGTGGTGCTGTTGCTGATTGCAACCCCCTCGCCTCATCCTCCACTGACAGTTCTGTAAATAGAGGCCCCTAAATCTTGCACGCCGGACCTTTAAATCAACTCGGCCGCAGCTTGTCTTTTATTAGCTCTGTATTTTAAATCCCGCCTGTTATCTTGACGCACTATACACCTGATTCTTGGCACAGAGCGGGGCCAACTTAAGCCAGCGAGGAGTGCATCATCACCCAGAGCAACAAAGGCGTTTTGTTTGGCACACGTACAGTACTTAACCGTGATCCCTGCTGTGAATGCAGTAAATCAGTGTTTCTAATGGAGCGCTGACACACCTGAGGACTTGGAAAAACTGACACTTCAAACAAGAGCATTTCTCCACTCATATTCATGAATGAAACAAGAACTGTGCGTTTTCCTAGTCAGCCTAAATTAAAACCAACTGATTATCTTTGATGGGGAGACCCTTGAAGTGAAGTTGGACAAGTTTTCAAGGATTTATTATATTGTAAGAGTGCCAGGCGGCTTTTGATTGATTGACTAAGCTTTCAGCTGCATTCTCCGCCATGCTCGGTGCCAAGATTATTTTTATAGAGAGGTTTAGACGAGAATCTAATCCATCATGTATTCATGTAACAGAAAGATGAAAGTTCTGCATATTGCTATCACCCTGCAGCCATAACAGTAGGAGATAAAAGCTTAAGTAACTAGTTAATCATCTCCGTAAACACTCAGTTCAGGTTGAGAGGCGTGTGCTGATTTTTGCCCGGGAACAGGCTCGACGACAGTTCTACGAGTTGCGTGTACCGACGGCGAGGCTTGGCGACGGTTTCATAAAAACCACGGCTGGTCGGAGAGAGCGCCGCGATGTCACACAGATAATGGAGCCGCAGTCTCTCAACTCTCTGTAGCTTCCTTTGTTGTAAAGCAGACAAAGGGCTTTGTATTACCAGCCTGATGAAGACCAAGTGTATTATTAGCACAGTGACAATGATGTCATAATAGTGCACACTAATACACGGTAATGAGCGTAACGTTGTGATAGCGTATAATGATGTTTTAAAGGATAATTGTGGTACAGTTTCAAAGCGTAGGTCTTTATTTTTTAAAGTTTAGCCGTCAGTGACTGTTCAGATCTGGTGAACGCATCTGACAGGGCGAGAAACACGAGCAGTCACACGATTATTCAGGTTTTAAAGCCCTTGAAAATCTTCTGTTTCTCCACAGCATTAAATATTGAGGACTGTACAGTCAACCCACCGACTGGCATCAGATCCCGATTCAAACGTTGCTCAGCTCTGATTGGCGCGCAGAAGCACGTGAGATGAAGCCCTGCCAACTTCAAACCACCTGTGATAAAAGCACAAGAAAAATCTCTAATATTATGTTGGCAGAACATAATGTGTTTATGTCAGACCCGACCGCTCGTACTGAGAATCTGACTGAGAGAATGCTGTAAGCTGTCAGGGCCTGAAAAACAAGGAGGAAAATTAAGACAAACTGTGAAATGATTTCCTAAACTGTACTCAATAAACATCACCACAGTTTACAGTCCAACTGTATTGTAACATGGGTTGTGCAGGCATGCAGTTTTCCTGTACCACGAGGAAATGTTTAAGTATTAATGTTTGGTTATACAGTTAAATAACCGATCCCCAGGCCGTGGACAAGAACCGGACCATGGATCATACGCTCCTGTGCTGCTGGGAAACAATAATAAAAAAAAAGCAGAATACTAATTATATAACTTCACACGCTATTAAGGGCAATTAATTTTTTTCCTGGTAATTAACTTGAACTTGGGGGCAGTCTGTCTGTGCTGCACTTTTCCTCATCACTTCCTGTGATGCCTCCAGCATCGTCAGCACGCGACGTAGCCATTCGGTCGGTCGGTTGGTCGGTTTAGCAGATGAAATCTGCGTGAGGACACACACCTGTGTGTTTTTATTGTGTTGTTTAATTAATGAGATCCTTCATCTTATGTTCATCCTCTTTCGCTATTCATATTATGGGCTGTGTGCTGGGAGGATAAACCTGAATTCAAACTAACTATGATTGGTGAGTGTGTACGTGAACAAACTGCTGAGAGAGACGCCTCTGTATAACATCATCCTCTTGTGTGTACAATTACTCTTTGTAATTAACAATCACTGCTGTTACTCTTGGTTCAGATAATCTGTCTAAACTCTTGGCTTATTCACAGTCTGTCAGAGCCCCGTTGGACTCTGCGGCTGCTCGTGTTGGTGCCGGATCGCAGCAATTACTTAAGTCAGTAAAATGCAGCAGTACTGAAGTAAAAGTACAATTACTCCCATAAAAAATGACTCGAGTAAAAGTGGGAATTACTATTCTGAGAAATAAATGATCAAAGTACAAGTTACTTTGCATTTTAATATCTTTTCAGGGTGTGATCATGATCATGACTGTGCCGAGCCCCTGAAGTCCCAGAAGGACTGTTAAGTTATTAGCACAAGTTAAAAATATGTTTTGGGACTTTAAAGGCTCCATATGACTGCAATTATGAAAGTAATGTTAACACTGATGTTGGCATTACACCAAATAAAAAAACAGACTACTAGCTGTAAGATAATAACGTCATTAAAATAATAATAAAAGATGATTAAAATGGCTGACATTAGCTGGATCGGCAGATTTTCACCTACTGTATGTGCAAGCCCCATCCTCCCCTGCATTTATGGCAGAGATAATGGAGGTATAAATACAAAGAAAGTCTTTAAAAAGAATAAGAAGTACTCATTACTCAAAATAAAGAACTTTTTTGCTCATGTGGGTTACTCGTAATCCATTTCTACCAACTCCTGATGAAGTGTCATCAAAATAATGGCTAAAACTCTGAAAAATAACTTGCAAAAAAACAGAATATTCCTTTAAAATAACGTCTCTGCTACTATAATCCTGCCTGGATAGTGATGTCACACTTTACAGTAACCTAATGGGCTCTGTGTCGATGGGACATCCGCTCCGCTGTACAGCACAAACACTAACGCTGCTGCTCGAGCTGTCCCTCTGCGTGTCCACGTGAAGCCTGCTGCAGCGGTTGAGCGGCTAAGCGGAGGCTCCACATCTCCAGCCTCCACCCCACCGCCACCACCTCCCCCCGCTGCTGCCGCTGCCTGCCTGCAGGGTTCAGCCCGCTGTGATGACCATTAGCGTCTGGCTGAGGCTGCAGGAGATAACAGGTGATTTAAGGCCCTGTACCTCAACACAGCCAGAGAGAAATGGCTGGCTGCTGCTTATCTCCCACTCCGCCATACTCCACACACTTTTACATTAGGCTCCCCTATTCAAAGCCATCTGTCTTCCCAGTCAGGGTTTGATAAAACCGCCTGCGTACCTCACGAAAGGGGAGGAGCGGGAGACTGAGGAGACACACACCGCCACTCCGCCTGCATACTTATACACACAGCGATTCAGAGGCTCACAGTGGAAGTCGACAACACCACACTCACACTGAATACTTTATCCACGCCGACTTACAGCCCGGAGCGACATAGTGGGACTCAACAACAATAGCTGAGTGCAGCACACAAAAGATACTGTACCTGATTGTACAAAAAAAGAGAGAGAGAGAGAGGCCTGAGTGTGTCTAACATCACCCCTGGACTAATTGCAAATCAATGGTCTTGGTGAGATGAATGTGGTGGGGATAATAATCGCCCGGGGCTGTCGTACATCAACCATTCATGCACAGTGCCAAACACTAATCACAGCAGGTGCACCAATAAAAAAGCTTCGGAGACGTTATCATTCCTCAACAGAAAAAAGCATTATGTGTCTTTGAGGGCTCCCTTACCTCTGAGCGGGGCAGCAACAATGACAGAAATATTATTCCCACTGATTGCTCAGAAGGCTTTTGGCGTGTCTATAGACTGGGTGATTAAATCTTAATGCCACAACATATTTGGCAGCCTCCAGTCCGAAAGGGGATTACTTCATGAATCTTCTCGGTTGTGCATATGTGTGAGGAAATATCCGCTCTCTTTAGGGCATGAGAGGAAAAATGCCTGTTATCTTAAAGAAAACACGCTGGAGATGCAGCGAGGAGATGTAAAGAGAGAGTGAAATTCAGATGTGGAGCAAGATTTGTATAATTGCCCCCCCCCCATCCTCCTGCTCGCTGATTTTCCCAATGTGGAGGCTAAGTGGGCAGTGCCGTCTTCCTTCGGTCGCTGCTCTGTAATTATGGTGTCATTGTGTGACAGCAGAATAGCCTCGACAGCAGCTAAAGGACAAAAAGGTCTCTTGTGGCTGGACATAGCTAAGAGAAGAGAGGGCTCTTATTTTCTGTGTCCATCTCTTTCTCTTCTCTATCTTCTACCTCTCAGCCCTCCATCTCGCCCCCTTTTGTCCCATCAAAACCTGATGACCAAGCACAAGTGAAAAGTGCCTATGCAATTAGCTGAATTGCACAGGTTAATACGTTCCTCCTGATGGCAGATTATAGCTCCAGTATTGAGTGCATGTTTCCATTGGCGGAGCCGGGATGAGGAATATGCTGTCATCTCCGTGAGGAGTAAATCAGAGGAACTGAAAGACCTCGTTCAAATCTGTTTGACCCCACTGCTCGGGTGATCAGGCTAGATCCGTTCCAGGGTGGCTTAACGGTTAAAAAAAAACCATCAAGTAACAAGAGTCTGCAGCCGTGGTAGCTGCTCTGTGAGGCTGTGCTTGTACCATGTTCATCTTAGTATGTTAGCATGTTATCATCTGCTAATTTGCACTAAACAAAGTTGAGCTGATGCTGATGGTTTAGCAGATCTCTCTGCTAGCAGCATCTACGTTAACCTCTGTAACAGCTGCCACTGTCACATCTAGTAGTAAACCTTGCTTGTAGCTGCCAGTAGTTGCTGCAGGAACTTAGCACAAGCACATCGCCTGCAGTCCTGCGTGATTTTGTGACCTCACGAATCCATCTGCCTCGCAAAGTTGGGTAGCTGAACTCAACTTGCTTTAGGTTCTTTGGAGACATTTCACCTCTCATCTAAAGGTTTCCTCCTAGAAGAAGTTTGGGTATGAAAATGTTGACCTGCAGGTGCCGCTAGATGAAAAACCATCACCAAGATCACCAAAGGCGACGATGACTCTTAGGTGACGAGGATTCATCCTACGGGGCCTGTGGATATTTAAATCCAATTTCACGGCAATCCAATCTGCAAAATTTAATTGCAATAGTCGTTATGATATTTCAGCATGGACCAAAGTGGGCCAACCGACCAACACTGCCATCTCTAGCACGCCTAAAAAAAGACCACAGCTCCGGTCCCTGCTGCAGCCTGGCTAGTGTGTCCATTCCAGCCTCCAGTGCTTATTTTGGCCGCCTTTCCTCAGATCCGTCTGCCGTACATTTGTCTCTGTCTCAAACGAATAATGCAGGAAAGCAGAATTCTGATTGCACAGCATGGAGTATGATAATTGAAGTGCTCTAAAAAAAAAAGTCTTCCATTAACACCCGAGAAGTGATGGACTGTGCTTGTGGCATTTCAATGGATAAGTAGCCACTTTTGCCAGTTGGCACCCAACCAGCTAAAGACTTATTCATAAATTTCTCCGGCTATGATAAATTTGCTGTCAGGCTTTTTTAATATACCCCCTGAAAAATTTTAACTGGCCTGAATTCCAAAAAAAGGTTTCAGTGTCAGTTTGATTATGCATAGTTTAATCATATATTAATTCAGCCACATGTATCTGACATCACCCTGCAATTATCCAGTTAATATTAAAGGAAGCAGGTGTGTGAAGGAGCCTCAGATGGGGTATTACCTGTAAGCCTTATTATGAATAAGCCCTAATGTTCCCATCTATGTTAGTCATCAGGGTAATTCTACAGAGCATGTTTCCCCGCATCGTTTAGTTTTGTTTTCTCTTTTAGGACGGATTAAAGGAGAGTGCTTTTAGCTATTTACTGTGTACAACTCTTTGATTTCGGCAGATAACTAAAATCCCGATATCTGAGCATGTTTTGTTATCTTTCAAAGCACAATATTCTGTCTTGTCTCCAGCCGTTCCAGCCCTCTGAAGTTAGTTTGTGAGGAGTGTTCTCCTGTAAGACATGGTCATGTAGCTCAGGCTTTTGAAGCTCGGGCCCCGTGCAGGTTTTATTATTCCAACTAGACTCCTTTCTTTCTTTTTCTTTTTTTTTCCCGCACCCTGACATGCAGATGGGTGCAGTCGTGGAGTCTGAAGCTTCGATTAGGCATGCTGTTAGATTACTGCCTCCAGCTTCAACCTTCCTGTGATGAGGGCCTCGCCCTTGACCTGGCACTTATCTTGCTTCTCCGTCCATCCAGTGACAGTATAAAGAATGGACGGAGCCTGAGTGATGTCACCCGTAGCTTTCCAAAGCGCTGTTTTGAAGCTGAAAATATGCGGCGCTGGCTGCCGCCATGTTGAATGTACTGCTTTCTAAACATCGGCAAAGACGTGGATCATCGGTGGACCTGAGGCGGGCCAAATCAGCCATCTGCAACAGCATTTACCTGTCAATCTGTCAATTTGTGCAACTTTCAGCCTTAATATCATCTGAACAGGTGAGTTCACCCCCTCACACTTGTCATGGACGGGGAAATTAGCTATAGAGACCAAAACTGTTGTCCGAACCAGGTTGCAAATGTGTATTTCTGCTGTGAATTTGCTGCTTGCTGTCATCTCGCAGTGCTGGCTGCAGACTGTGTTTGTGTGTGTGTGTCTGCAGCACGTCTGCAGGTTAACACATGGATGAACTCTCGTGGAATTCTGTGGCTTTCTCCTCCTTTCACGGTGACCTTGGAAAAAAAACGTCACATTGCCTTATTTCATCATCGTCTTTCACTCCCGCTCGCCTGATCCCTCCAAGTTGTCTACTGTTAGCCCAGCGGATTGTGCACTGGCTCGTATTTCCCTGTGGCCTTGGCAACAGCGTTTTCAAGATCGATGTGCACTTTTGCTCCCTTTGTGGACTCAAAGCAAATAACCGTCTGTTTTATTCTCACTGTGGTGTAATTTCACTCTTGGCGCGCATGCAGTTAGGGTCAAATCACATTTCATGCCAGCGTGTTTTCTCGTAAATCTAAAAAAAAAAAAAAAGTTATATCAATTAATGAAGCAATAAGCAATATTACTTTATTATCTGCAGCTTCAGATTGCCTTTTAAATTGAGAGCACAGAGGATAAATTAACCCAACACTCACACATGACGTTCATGGTGTTTTTATTCCCGCGCTCCCCCCCCCCGTTCAAAGCGGCGAGACCTCCCCGGCCGCCCCTGTCGCCCTCTCTCAGCATGAGAGTGAGCTGAAATTATGAGCGAGTATTTATTAGGATGCCTGAGCACGCCGTTCATCAGCCACACAGCGGGAGTTATTTCATTTCCCAAGTTTAGTGGAAAATTCAGGTTATTCATATCATCCCAGATGTTTGCCAATTTACTTAACACCCATAACATATGCAACACCCCAAAGCAAACAAGCACCCCGGCTAATCACAGGTTACTCACTGAGAGGCTGATTCTAACACTGTCAGTTTCCATGCAGTATGACATAATTCTAATGTCAGCCAGCCAAAGGGGGCACACAGCGGAGGTTCAGTAATGAGTGTGAGTGGAACAAACTGCCGGCTGCAAACACCGCTTTTACTCCAAACTCTTCAAAAGGTCGTTTCACCCGAATTATAAAGAGGCATATTCTCACATTTACCTGGGTGGTGTGGTCTTTCTGACACAATTGGGGTGAAGGCAGGATGCATATCTGAGATGCATTAACTACTCACATAAGCATATTTATTCTTAAAGGTCCAGTGTGTAAGATTTAGGCGAAATTACTTACAATATGTCAGAAATGGAATGCATAAGAATAATTGTGTTTTATGAGCTTGGAATGAGCCTTTTATATCTACAGATGCAGGTCAGCTACGGTAGCCCAGAACAGACAAACTTTGTTTCGCAGCCGCGTTCCTCGTTGACGCTGTAGGAGAGGGTAAAATGAGGAGGTTGCAATCAGTCACTAAGCTGCGAGATCCTGCAAAATCCCACATGCCAATCCTTTAAGTTGCACACGTGAGTGATTTAAAACAGCTCGCGTCACAACATCTTATTTAGAATTTGAACTCTCGGCTTAAAGATTTTGCAAAATGAATAAAACTTAATGTGATATTAACATCCTATTTCATTTAACTACCATTCGAGAGCGATATTCAGTGAGGCTTGCCAGTTCACTCAGAGTTTGACAGCAGAGTTTTGTGCTGTTAGGTTGTATTGGCATTGCAGCTAAAACAACTCAATACTCGCTAGAAAGATTTTCACACTCCAATAGCTGCCTCGGGTCTTCATGTAAGTCTCTGAGGACTGTCATCTCCCATCTCAGTTATGGATCACTTTGCTCTATCAAGATGTTTTTTGGCATCTGACTTAATGTCACACCATTCCTTTTTTTATTTTATTTCTGTCACCGTACAGCTCTGCAGTGACACGGTGTCGACAGCTTTTGTAATATTTTCTTCTCTTTTTGCTCTCCGAATATCACAAGCTAAGTTTGTTAACCTTTTTTTTTTTTTTTTTTACATCTATCAATTTCAGATAATAGCACTTCAACAGTAGCTCAGCTGATAGCGACTTGGCTTATGGGAACAGGAGGGCTGCCAGTTCAAGCCCAGCACAGACCACAGTATGGAGGGGTGACTGGTAACTGGAGGGGTGCCAGTTCACCTCCTGGACACTGCCGCTCTTGAGTGTGAGGTGCCAAACCTCTAACTGCTCCCAGGGCACTGCAGTGTGGCTGCCCATCATGTGTGTGGTTGCATTTTTTTTTGCCTGTATGTGCAAAACTTAAAATAATTTCATCCTAACATCCTTCCTGTCTTCTTCTTCTTGAATCGTGATTTAGAGTAAAGTTTGTGCGGTAAAGACTGAGCACTTGCAAACCTCACAGAATAAAAAAAACGTAAGAGGGAAGTTTAGGATGAGAACATGAAGTGTTCTTGCATGAGACCCAATGTTCCCAGATAATCCATATATAACTCATTATAAACAGTTCTCGTAGAAACTACTTCCTACTGAAGATACAGAAAACTGCTGACAGCGAGCTCCATGGCTGGTTGGACACCACTAGTGGTAAGGAAGAAAAATGTTTTGTGTGTTTGTTAATTATAGCTTCTATAAGTACCCCTACAGTGTGAGGGTGCAATTCATTTATACACAGCTGTCATGAATATGGACAGTTGTGCATGCGCACCATGGTTACATTGCTTATGATCAAAAACCAGCGAGTCGACAATTTCGCCAACACAGCCCAAACATCAAGCGAGTGCAGCAACACAAGACAAAGCAGCCAGAGGCACAATTCACCCTATTACAAGTCGGTGTAGCAAAATGATTTGAAGTCTGTTATGTTGTGGTGGAAAAGTTACACAGCGTTGCTCTTTGAGTGACACTTCAGCCCCTTAAACATGCAGTGTACTCATTTTTTCTCTTGAAGTAACTTTAAGGTTGGAAATTCATAATATTAGCTTGTTCCAGCGCTCCTTAATCTGCCGTATAAGATGTTTGAGAACCCGAGACTTTGTGCATCATTTTACACACATTTCTCCAACATCTGACACGTTTGGTGTC
Source organism: Protonibea diacanthus (assembly GCA_028641955.1). Lineage (NCBI taxonomy): Eukaryota > Metazoa > Chordata > Actinopteri > Sciaenidae > Protonibea > Protonibea diacanthus. The sequence continues at coordinate 18,054,468 of CM053992.1, forward strand.
GCTGAAAAAGTTGAGCTGCCTTTCGAGAGGTCTGATAAATGTTTGGCTGCATGGCATGTGTTTGTAAAGCTAAACCTGTGTACAGTTTTCTGCACGTGTCATGCTTCTTCAAACACAGGACAATATATATTCACCCTGCCTTTTGCAGACCATTATATCGATATATACTGTAACCCCTCTGCAGAGTGTGATGGGTACATACTGTGTGAAAGTTCAAGTTGACTAATGAGATGCAAAGCAGTAAGGTGCAGAACTGTATCTTCAGATTGTCACAGGATGAACTTAGTTGAGCCTTTCTACTTCCAGCGATGTTTTTTTTTTTTGCTGAGCCGGCATGTTATTTTGCATACTCGTTCTTTTTTAGCTCTGCTCTACTTCACAGTCCGACTCCTATACACAGTAGATTCCCACGAGGCGACTGCCCAGTGCAACCACGGTGTCCCTCTGTGGGATTGTATGCAGCTTCACTTGGGCAGTTCATTGTCAGATGTGCTGCTCAAAAGCACCTCAACAGCAGTTAGTCAAGTGAGGTGAGGAGTCTTATTCATTCACTGACATTTTTTCTTTTTCGCCCAGCTGGTCTGAGGAGCCAAGAATGGTTTGTCTCGCCCGTGGGGTTGGACAAGACAGAAAGTAAACCTCAGCCTCCTTCTAGATTAATAATGCAGTGACACTACTCAGAGTCCCCTCGACTAAATCCAAGCCCATGAAAGCCTCGCAGTATGGTGGTACCCCCATGTAAAGGCTTTTCCTGCTGTGCTTTGTGGGCCCACTCAGACCTCATAACATGGAGCTAAAATCACAGTCTAGCAACCCCCAAAGAGTTCCTGCTCTATCTGCTGTGTGCCGCAGCTGCAGCGAAGGCCTGCCACACAAGGGTGTCATGATCAATATTCCTGAGAGTGCCTGCCAAGGCCCCTCTGAGATGAGGTAAAGACAGATCTTATCTACTGTGTGTGTGTGTGTGTGTTTGAACGAAGGACTGCGGGTTGTGAGACAGAGCGAGCGAGCATGAGAAAGACAGATGGAGTAAGAGTTAGATGGAGAGAGTTCAACACCGACTGAACAGCCAGGCTCCATCGGAGATAAATGTAGGGGGATGCACTCTGAATAATTTATACACGCCAAAAATAAAATCAAAAAACCTTGTTCTCGCTCCTTACAGATAGATGAGTTCTCCGGGATCCCGGGAGACTTGCAGACAAAGTAGCGAGAGGTGGGAGACTGAGCAGGGACGCGGCGGCATGCAGGTCTTCCATTTTATCCGGCATGATTCGTGAGCGGTTAATGAACATTTATATTTCATCATGGAATTCATTTTGGTTCATTTGGCCTAAGTGGTATGGATTTGGAATACAGAGTACAGGGGCGATCATGCGTGGGGATAATTTACATTTTGTGCCTGCAAAAAGCCTTCCATCACCTGTATTGACAGTGTGTGCAGAATGACAGCAAGGTGTGTTTTCAATCTGTCAGCTCCAGAAGAGGGACGCACATGTGACAGGGAGATCGGATTTAAACGTCAAAAGCAGTACTTTGTGTAAAAAAAAAAAAAAACAGGCATTACTTCAGAATATCTGCGATAACAAATCCGTATTTCTGCGTTATTCACCCAACTGTTTATACTTTGACTCCTTCTGCATTATTCACTGCAGATGTAGAATGGATGCAACACGAGCAGAACAGAGTGGCACAGGGTGCTCTAATTTAAAAAGAGGCTATATTCTATTATCAAAGTTTTATTGCATTTTTAAAAAAAAGAAAATAATAATACAAAGCATAGAGAAAATGAGAACATCTACATGATATATAAACCAGACAAAGTAAAAATCAAATAAAACAAAATTAAAGCTTCATGTGGTTTTGGGAAACACTAAATAACATTTCATTAAAAATTCATTTTGTGCGTATACTTGCAAAGTAGATTAATAGATCTTTTTACACTTTGCATGAATTTTACACTAGCTGGGTTCATTCTGCAGATTTACAGTCTTTGGAGAGGGGAAAAAAAGCTTTTTACTGAATGTAATATAGATATTCAGCACACTCAAGGCACAAAGAAGCCCTTAGGCAACTCCAGGTCGCCCGACACATATCAGCTAGGTGTAAATGGCATGTCTTGACCAACAACAAGCTTGATAGTCTCATGAATTTCTAAGCACAGGTTCTGACCTTTTGAGCAAGCCTACAAGAAACGGATCAGAGTGCTGTGATTGTCCCCACACATCCACTGAGATATTAGTTTGACCTTACAGAGGCATAAAAAAAAGGAAATCCTGTCACATCCCAAACTTTTCTCAACGTGTGACGATCCGTTTAGCATCCTAAGATCACGTCATAAGAAATGTAGTTCATCAGTTAACAACTGGGTGATTGCAGAATACTCATTTTACATATTTAACAATATGACGTAGCTAAAGTGCCAAAAACTGCAGCTCCTCAAACGTCCACTTGAGGCTGGTTACAGAACGAGTCAGTCTCCATAAGTCCCCATGTTAAAATGTCCAATAAACATTTTTACAGCCTGGTACAAAAATCAGTTTTGGTCTCTATAGCTAATTTCCCCGTTCATGACAACTGTACTGAGGGTGAATTTGACTGACAGGTGAGTGCTGTTACAGATGGCTTGTTTCAGCACCCAGGCATCGTTCAGCCCGCCTCAGGTCTGCTGATGATCCACGCCTTGCCAGTTTTTAGATTAGCCGGGAGGCGGAAGAGGCAAGACTGCCAACATGGTGGCAGTCAGTGCCACAGATTTCGAGCTTTAAAATGGCTCATTCTTCATACTGTCAGTGCTCTAGCTACATATTTAGCATAAGAGTAGTATCAGTCTTCTTATCTACTCTCTGCAAGCCAGAAAAGAAGTGTATAAGTGTATTTTCCAAAATGTTTAACTGGTGCTTTAAAAAAAAAAGCATTTCTCGCAGGGATAGTGGCACTAACTATTCCCAGTGGATGAAGCCAAAGTACCCCAGTTTTCTCAAGCTAAGTAGGCTAACATTGGACTGAAAACAAAAAAGCATGAGTAAGAAAGAAGGAAGCCGTGTTTCTGGATGGAAAAATGCCTGACTTCCCCTTCTTGTTTTAGAAAACTTACATCAGCTGAGGAAACACCAAATCCAGGGATTGTCCCTTGACAGCAGTCCTGCCATCCAGCTTCAGGATTTCTCTTTGTGGCTTTTAGTCATTCTGTCCAAATTCTCAAATCACAAAAGGCCTGCACAGAACAGAACATCTGCTAAGTGACACGGCCGGCACTACAGTCGGCCTGTTGTGAGACTGCTAATGATACCTCTCCAACCAACACTTTGAAATACACAGTGGAATCTCACTGACAATCTGATGGATCGTCCTTCACTGCAAGTTTTACCTGCAGAGTTGGACATCCAGTGGTGCCCATCCTCATTTCTTACACATAATCTAAAGTGAGCGGGTTCCCTCTTCCCTCTGCTTCTCTGTGCCTCTCTGACATTAGCTGGTAACAAAACCATATTTCTTCTGAGGTTTATGAGATTTATGTTTTGTGTGTGGGGGGGGGAGAGAGAAACTTTCACATTTATATTAAGAAATTTACTTTCCATTTTTCTCCTGTCACCTGTATACCCACGGTGACAAGAACCTGCTTTTTCATTATAAATCTAGTTCCACACAAACTGATCAGATGTACGTTTGAAACAAAACACAATCTGTTGTAATGTAATGATGTGTTTTCATCAAAATATGTGCAGATCACTTCACTTTTTCTTTAACTTAGCATTGTTTCCATACGGCAACATCGTGTCCTCTGAAATGCAAAGTTGGTGTCTTCATTCACAGTAATGGTCTATGATATCACATTCAAAGCTCTTGAGAAATTAAAGTTTTTTCTGTCAGTTCTAATTTCAATGTGCAAACATAATATGAATGTTACAGTAATTTTCATTCCCATTTCCTTGCAGCGTTATTTATTTCAAGTCGCGATAAGGAATATATATGAGTTTTATGGTAAGGCAGCGTATTTCAAGAGAGCTACTCTTTTATAATAAATGATAACTCTACTCAGAAATATATCAAGTACAATATTTATGAGCAAAAGCAATTTTAGAGTAAAACAAAATTTGGTTATATAGTCAATATTCATGCTATGTTGCCATAAGGCAACAATTTAGCTCAGAATAATGTGCCTCCTCTGATCCCCATCATCATATTTCAGTGTTTTTTTCTATGCACATGAAAAAAATCACACAGTGTAGTGTTTGAACTCTGCAGCAGCTCCTCTACATGACCAAATCGTGCTGCGATACGAGCGCGCAGACAACATGCGCGGTTTGGTTTATTTGCACATCTAAAACAGACAAGAGAGATGACGAGAAAACTCAAGCTTAAGGTTCCTCGTTGTGCCGTCACCTATCACATCTGTACGTGCAGCGCTCCGCCACGCGCTTAACACACGCACACATGCAGATGAAGGTAAACAAAAGTAAGCAGACCATTAAATGTAGCAATCAAAGCAAAAATAGAGGGATAAAAACAACAAGACCATAAGTCTCTTGGCTTGTTAGTGGCCTCATGAGACTGCAATGCTCATTACACACCATGGAAACAAAATTGTTATGTGGATGAAAAATTGGATTTTGATCGTTGCTGCTAGTAGGGCAAAAGAAATATCTATATTTTGGCATGAGGGTGCCATTACGGGAAAGGCCATGTTCTGCAAATTAAAGGGTTTGTCCACACACCTCCACGGTGTCATGTTTGACTCAACTTTCATCAGTCTAAGCGGCACTTTGTCAGCCTCAGTTGTACTCAGGCTTGGCTTGAGTTGAATGAGCAGACGGCATCCTAACACAGATTTTATGGCTTTCATCCAATACAGCTGTTGAGATATTTCACCCTTGACCCAAATTGTGAGCAATTGATTAAAAATAGGTCCAAGAAAATCTCCTTCACTGGTCCGTGTTGAACTCGATGGTGGTTGTATATTTGAGGAAATCTGGTTTGAAAACCGTATCTGAGAGTATATTTATGAGCAAGATCAGCGGGTATAAAAACGTTTTTAGCGAGCAAGCCAGGGATAAATTCAGCTACTCGTATATGATTAATTTGGTAAACATTTAATAAACCATTTTTATGGAATAGTATCTTGGTCGTGCAGATTTATTATATTTTACTGCGTGTTTCTGCTGCCTGAAGATAAGTCGTAATTTAGATGATTACTACTCCAGACACAATTTCAGTAACTACAGAGGATAGAACAATAAAATATAGCAAAATTTATACTCTTGTTAATTGAATGAATCCACAATCACCACAAACCACACACAGTTGTTACTATCACATCACTTTTTTAATCAGCGTTCTTACAAGATCTAGGCAAGAACTCAAACCAAAACTTTAGGCTATATTTCTTCATCTCTGTCTCCCACTCACTCCCCTGTGAGCTTACTGATGACACTTTGACGCACGGGTCAGTAAGAGTTTTACCCGCCGCTATCTATTGAGTGCTGAACTGATGGAGAAACACCATAAGCTGCTTCCTTTAATGGCCTCTACAGGCCAGCTTCAAGAGGGTCATCAGCACGAGTGAAAGGAAATAGACCGATGGCCGGTGGTGATGTTTATCTCAGTGACCACTTATAACCAGCAAACATTTTACACTGCTTTTAGATTTCCTGCATCAATTTTGTTTTTATTTTAATTTCAATTTGGCACATTCACCACAGAGGTTACAGAGCAAATTTGATGCAAGCTGTTTCTTTGCAAAAAAAAAAAAACAACATGATGCCAGAGGTGGTGGGAAATTAGAATAAATTCAGCAACATAAAAACCAATAAAAAACACACAAAAAAAACAAAAAACAGTGAAGTCCTTTTTTTATTTTTTTGAAGTATGAAAATGTTCCCTGTAGGCTACCAGACAAACCTGATTATCAAACAAATCATGGATTATTAGGGACATCAGGTTGACGTGAACAATGTGAATGCTTTAAATCAAGATATTACCTTTTAATATGGTTATGCATAGTGATCATGCGCAGTTTTCCAGACTCGTCATGTGCCGGCTTTGTCCTCGTCACAGTATCCCATGAGACTACATTCTCTCCTTTAGCCTTAAGGGGGTCTCTGACTCATTTAAATTTTCAATATTGGATTATTTTTCCTCCATAAGGGGAAGGCAAAATAATGATTTATTGCATTGAGGGTTTTAACTGCTACTTCTATTGCCGTCTGCTGAAACTAGACCAGCGTCAGCGTCTCAGTAAGAGACACCACCGCACATGTCTGCTTTGAAAATGTCTTCAAAGCTGGTGTTTCAGTGCCTTTTTTTTAAAAACTCCACTTAAGAAGCATGTTCTTTAGCTGCGGATGAGGTATTACAATTTGAAAAAAAAAAAGAAAAAAAAATCTTCTAGTGATTATATGTCCTGGTTTGGCAAATCACACATAGCTAAAAGGATTATTAACTCCCCCTCCGTGCCCTCACCCTCCTCCTCACTCTTGCTGCGATCTGCTGAGTGAGGGGGTACATGTGTATTCTGCTGACAAATGGGAATCCAATTATTTGATCTGACACTAAAGTGCTGACTTCACAGAGACACAGAGAGGATGGCCGTCTGCTCGATCCACGGGCCTGTGGACGTACGGGAGTCCGTCTGCTGGGGGCATGGCCTTGAGGTATGTGTGTGAATGTACCTGTATTTATTACGTTTTGGGGACAAGTATCTGTTACGGTCACTTTCATGTGGGGACGGAGAGCTTTAAGGTTACCTTTTATAAATGTGTTAATTTTAGAGGCTGTCCTCACCAGAAAAGCAGCAGCATTATTAATTAAAACGCTCGGAACAGCCTTTGTTTACGTTTCTTTACAAATGTCTTGTGTTGTTGTGACTGTGTTGATAATTACTGCCCTCTTTCAGATGCAAAGTAGGGTGTTGTTACTGCTACAAGACCTCATAGAGTTAAAGTAAACCAGTCTCTTCACCCTGTCCCCTCTAACAACATTTCTTTTACCCGTGGTCACGATCTTCCCCTAACTATAGTTATTCATCAGTTTTTATTTGACTACTTGGAAGTGTCGCGAAATTGTGGACTTTTTTGAGAGCAACCCTCCCATCAAAGCCATATTGAGTTTTCTTCTTGTTGTGGAAGCATGCACTTGTGTCCCAAATACAGCAAGAGAGGTCTGAAAATCCCTAGATGTTATGTTCGGATTGGTTTTTACCTGAACTAGATGTGCTGTCAATGTCCTCTTCCTCAGGTCCTCTGAGGTTTGTTTTTCTCTCTGCCATGATTGACCTGCATGAGTTCACTTTGGTAAAACTAAACTGACCTGGTTTGATCCACGTTTCAACCAGTGCTGCCCAATTTCATCCTGAAGATCTTTCATTTTGTTGGTCCATTTCATTGCTGAATTCATTCCAGCCGATTGTTTGTGTGTTTTGATTGTGTTGAGTGTTTTCCTGCTCGTTTTAAGCAATGCAGCTGAAATCATTTTTAGTTCTTTTGACTCTACAATTGATTTCCACAAAGAAAATGCAATTGTTAAACAAAAACATGTTATTTTATATAAAAATCTGTCTGATTAAATAAAGAAATAATAGTAAAACAATAGAAAACTCCAAACTTTCAAACTTTCAAGCAGCACCGTATATATCTATATCATGGACAGTATATCCAGGTAAATTCCATCTTTCTGACTCACTTTATCTCCATGTCACTTTGTTACCTTTCAAACTTTGTTCATAGTTTTGCCCACTTGACTTTTTGCCTCCAACTTTTATTAAATAGTCTTTGACACTGTTGATCCAGCTCTCCATTATATTTGTGAACAGCTGTATGATTACTGTTCTTAACTACCTTAAATTAAATTTTATACTTTATAATGCTGAAGCCAACACGCAACAGTTTTACAGTTTTTTTTCCACATACATAGTTTTGCCCTGTATTTTTTTTTTATGGTTGATCCAGCTCTCCATTATATTTGTTAACAGAATAGTGCAGACCTACTCTACTCTTTATGATGTTATTTACAGAGACTCAACAATACCCAGCATGGGAGAAGAAGAAATTCAGCAGGTATTTGACTACATTTAAATCAAGACAACAGAGCAGGAGCAGATATTGTGATCTTTTACAAGTCATGAATGATGCAAATGGTGACATTTGGTGCTGCTGTTGACATTGAATTGAAGTTTTGATGTTATTTACTTTGTTTTTATTACAGATTTAGCTCCCTCTGGCCATGGTTTTGCTTCTAACAACTCCTGAGAAAAGTATTTTTCTCTTTACCTACACTACATTTCCATAAGTAGTTACTTTAAGTAAACTCTACGCTATTTGGTTGCTTGTAGATCCTTGACTTCTTGACAGGCAGAGCCCAGGTGGTGAGGGTGGGCGGACACACCTCATCCACTCTCAAGCTTAATATCGGAGCACCCCAGGGTTGTGTTTTGAGCCCCCTGTTGTGCTACCTCTACACATAAGACTGTGTAACCACTGTTGACTCCAACACCATTGTCAAGTTTGCCAACGACACAGTTGTAGTTAGCCTTATTACTGAAGAACCTGACTCCCTGGTGCCAAGACAACAACTTACCCCTGAACAGCTTCAATGTCCACATCATAGAGGACCTGATCTGGATGTTGCATATGGGTAAAGTCAATGTAGTCCTCCCGAAATCAATGTAGATGAGTACAATGTTCTTGCAAAGGAGTGTGTACATGTATGCACATAAGTATTTAAGTCCTGTATATTTAAATGCAAGCAGTGTATTTAAATAAAGTGTGTGTTTCTGTGTCAAGGTCTCCGTGCAGCACATTGAATCTACAAAATGCAATACTGAACCGAAAATGGATTAGATTCATACTTCTTGGAGCAATTACAGTACTCGCATGTGAACAGGTGTGATAACACTTCAGTGTTGTATGAATCATGGATCATCTTGAAGGTTACTGCAGAGGTTATGGTATTACCAGCTATTTGCTTGTTAATATCTTCCCACACAAGTGTTCGGATATTACATTTGGGCTGGAGAAAGATTCTTGTGCTTATGAAAGACTTAATGAAAAGTTATTTCCCAGAATAGTGTATTATCAATACTAATCTGCTGAGGCTGATATGAAACACACCATCTCCTCATTGGGCTGCTTTTATTATCTACCTGTCTTTTCCACTTTTTAACACGACTTAAATCATCAGCGTTTTTCTGCTCGGGCTCTTAAATTCTTTTTTTCTTCTCTGATTTCTGTCATTTGTCTTATGTGTAGTGAAAGTATTTGACTTTGTCTGACCGTATCTCTGAGAAAGATAAGCCTAGTACGAGCCAGAGAGCAACTTTAAATCCACAAACAAGACCTTTCCGGCAATTTTGATATCTATGAAAACGAAAGATGATAAAGTATTTTTTTAAACTTCAGAACCACCTGAGGAAAGCAGGCTGCCACCATGTTATGACATCCTTTATCATGGGGCACCAACGCAGGTGTTTTTACTTATTGTGCCTTATTAGACCTTCTTTTCATGACTGTGGAGATGTGTCACGGCTGCGTTTGACGGACCTTTATCGGACATTCTGTTAGCTTTGTTGGACCTGTTTCATTTTTATCATGATCAAGGTCAGGTGGATTTTTAATTTCTATGAGCCATTCACGTCTAGCACTTCCAGCATGCTCAACTTGAACCCAAGCACAATGAGAATAAGTCAAAACACCTTTTGTGGATGTTAAGAACTTTTGATGTGGTTATGAATGAAATTTTAACGTCACATAATTTAATGTGTAGCAGTATTTTAGTGTGGATACACTAGAATATTAGATGTCACTACATTCAAACGGGCAGAGATGGATGCTAGTTAGGAAGAGAGAGATCAGTCTCAACACAGATGGAAAAAACACAATAAAAGGGTATATGATGTGTGTGAATATTCCATATGTCTAAAAACACACTTTAATAAAAGAGAACTGACTGTCTTTTGCTTTACTTTTATTTTTAAATTATTAAAATTTAATTAACACCACTGAAAGTGTTAAAGTTAAGTTGGTTGCTACTATAATTAGAATGTTTCGTCCTCACTTTAGTCATTGGAGAGGATTTGGTCGCCATTTTCGTGCCTTTATTTCATAATTACGAGTTGAGGGTATGTGTCTAATTCTTAAGGCCACCGGGAGCAGTCTACCATCTGCCTCCTTTAACATACAGTATTTCGATGGTTCATGCTTTCTCCATCAGTGGATGTGGGTACAGCTTGTCTATTTATTGATAGTGTACATGGATGTTGTGTGTATGGATGCTGGCAGAGAACACTGGTAATCAAGCCATTTATTCAGGCAGCATGATACACGATTTATATAGCCTCCAGTGGCTCCTCTTGACTCTCTGTTAATGATGGCTGACGACAGTTGATGAGTGGGATCTGTCAGACGTGGTGAAGGAGCCTGATGAAAAGTTCACTTGTCTCAGAGCAATTAAGCTCTTGGGAAGTTGGTGTCACACCAAAAGGTGAAATAAGAAATGGACTGCTGGTAGGCTGTCAAGGAGTTTTTGTCACAGAGGGCTGCAGAGACGGCAGCCATGTCAGAGAGTTTGAGGTAGGTGGTGAGCTGAGTAACCAGTGGAGAGTGGTTAGGGAAAAATGCGCAGGCAGGAACCAGCTTTGCTTGGCCAGGATGGAGGTCTCTGGGGTTTACAGTGATGATGATAAATGAAAGTCTGTCGAAACAGAGTCTGAACAGCAGTGGGAGTGGAGGAGAAAGTGGAGGAGATTCTTGATCATTTCACTGTGTTGGACAATTTTACAAAAGTATCTGAAGAAAGCCAGAGTTTTCAAGTGTAACAGCCAGGCGTCCTGGTGTCCTAACTTGACCGGGACCAATGGATCCAGGCTTTCCTGGAAGAGGTCACAGGAGGACTCCTTTGTTTGATAGATTTACCTGCAGCTTACACATAATTCAAACGAAACTATCTCAGAATGGGAAATCTTCCATTTTAAGATGTTCACAGCTCAGCGGTTTATACTGTCTCAAGGGGTCACGCCTATTTATTTTAATGGCTCACAACTAGAAAAAGGTTGTGAACCAATGCTGGAAGGGGTCGCAGGATAGATCTCAAGGGTCACGAGATGAAAAGAGAAATACAAATCATGTTTATTTCTTCGGATTGTTGCTTCTATATTGTGAAATATGCTAGTGTTGAATTCAAGCATCTAAAAATAATAAATCTGATAAAGGAATCTGCTCACGAGTCACAGACATAAAGCGACTGGGGACAATGAATCGGTAGTATATTATGTCACTTTAAGGGGCACGTTCTGAAGCGAATGGTCTATTTTTGACTTGAGGACAAGGTATGGTAATAAACACAATAATGATGTAAAGGTTAAAGGCCAGGGTAACACTAAAATCACATCAGATTGAAGCTGCCACTTCTTGCCTGGAATGGAGCACGTATGTATTTTAGTGCAGTCATCCATGGAGCCTCCTGGCATAAAGATTGCTTTAAACTCACATGCTCCGTGCACCTTCCAATCATAACTATGACCTCAGTGAAACAGCTAGGCGATCCATATAAATAGATTTTTTTTTTTTTCTCCCCCTTGCATACTCCTAAGCTCAGCGCTGCATCCTTTTTAGCTTCAGCCACTGCGGGCTTCCCAGCAGTTTAAGCCCCACCACCTCCTCAACCTCCTCCTGTATACTAGGATTTAGATTTATGTGAATTCAGCATGTTTGTCTATTCAACGCGGGTTTATATGCATTTAACTGTCGTGGATCTCTGCCAGGGGGATTGTGAACTCAGAGGAAAATTGTGTGCAGGCTTGTGCAGGCAGGAGTAACACATGAGTAGAGCCATACGGCCAAACAAATGTTTTATCGTTGCAATAAATTGATGGTGTCTTCACTAAAATATTAAGATGTTTTGTTTTTTTTAACACAATATGGTGCTGTTATGTGTTCTCATTGCCTTAATTCAGTCCTCCTCTGCCTTCAGAAAAAAAAGTTTGTGTTTGTGCCATTCGTCTCCATTTCTCTTAATTCAGTTCAATTTTATTTATATAGCACCAAATCATAAGAGAAGTTCTCTCAGGGCACTTTTCATATAGAGCAGGCCTAGACCGCATTTCTTAAAAGCCCGTACTTCCCAGAGACTGCATCTATGATTAAGGGCTCCACAAATAAACTTAACTGACATTATCTGTGCTTGTGTTTGCACGTAGTCAGGCGTAGTTAAAACAGGTTTTTCCCGTCAGAAGAAGCAGTGCTCCCACACACTCTTTTACAATATGAAGATGAAGTTTCACAGAGTGGTGGATTTCATTAAATAAACAGGAAGCCTGCATCTGGCTTGTCTACGTCCATGTCGAGTGTGTTTATATCAGTACAAACATTTCATGCGCCATATACTGTCATTCACCTGAAATTCGCAGGAAAAGATGGAAAGTTTCCACCAGGAAATCATCCTTCAAAAAAATAAATAAATAATAAAAAAAAAAGAACATGTTGCCACAAACTTGTCACACCCATATTTTTATATTTAGGCCATCTTTGTAGCTGAGACAGCAGCTGGCTTCAAGCTACTTTTGACAGCGTAAAGTCTGAATTCTGAAAAGCACAAAAAATAGAAACACTATAAAATGTAATGCTTTGCAAAGTGGCTTGTAACGTAAATGTATACATATAGGTTTACTATTGGTCTTCTGTTATATCAAATCCTTAACATCCATCACCTTCCAACAGTTATATTGAGTTTTTTTTTTTTCTTCCTGCAGTCAGAAATGTGAAAGTTGGAGAGTTGTCAAGGCTGATATGAAAAAGCTGGAGTCTTTTTCACAATAGATCCCCCCAAGAAACATTTGCCTTGTGTTCTGGCTCAACAGCATATCCAACAAGGAGCTTTAAGCTCAGACCCAAAGCCATGAGATCACATTGATCACTGAACACCGTGCAGGCTGGGACACAGTCTGAGTACAGACCAGACCAAATTCTACAAAACAGCCTACAGAAGACCGAGAGCTACCTTGTAACAGATGATGCTGACACACACACACACACACACACACAACATGGAGCCGGTGAATAACTGTGCACATTCACTGGTACATTTAAGTGAAGTTTAGCAGTATTTCACTTGAGGATTTCCATTTTATGCTCCTTCCTTCTTCTTCGCCGTGATTCAAAGGAAATACTTTTTAGTCTGACAGCAGAAGTGACTTGTTACCTTGGAGATAAAGACTCACACCAAAACACGAGCTTATAAATGTGATTCATTCCATTTATATTCATTTAATTACGCCAAATCACAAAAAGCTCCTGGAAACTTGAGGTGTGACCAAAACAGTATCATTTCTCACTTTTAAACTTTGCTTGTTCAACCACCACCACCACCTTCTTCTGGAGCACTGTTGGCAGTAATATCTGGTGCTTTTTGTGTTTAGTCACTTCATCAACTAGCTTCCTTTATTCTTTCTTTACATACTCACCATGCATTGCAGGAGTTATGAGGGGGAGGTGACTAAACACTTCCTGCTTTTATGCTCTAAATGACATCATCAGTGGCATCATGGGTTAAACCAAGTACAGGGGGGGGGGCTGCATTGAGTTGAATGTTACGTTGATGAGAATTGGTTCATTATTGTTGGAGTTTTCTTCAAAATGGTGAGAAATTTTGAATACTTATTAGTGCAGATAACATTGATTAATACAAGTAGCATTTTGTGATTCACCTGTTGTAGGTGTGAGACTGAGACACCCCTGAGAGAAATCCGGTTCAGACTAAACTGATTGTGCAGTAGATTGTTGGGCCTATTTAAGGGAGATGTGGTCTGTAAGTCAGGAGAGGAAGTTGTGCAACTGTGTTCACGTGATGTTGGCTTCAGGTTAAGGTTGTGATTTAGTAGCTTGGTTTTCTTTTGTGAGTGTGTACAAGCACCTTCCTAAACCCTCTTGCCAGGCTTCCTCACAAGCATGAAAGTTTATTCTCAACCTTGGAGTCAGTAGTTTTCATCTGCAGGTTTTGGTCTTACTCAAAAGCTCCACTCAGGAAGGAAGAACTCTTTGAGAAGTCTATCAGGTATTTACCCATTTAAAAAAAAAATTGACACATTGTCCAATTACTCTCTTTTTCCATCAAACACATCTAATGTTAGAGAGTGAATCAATGTGGTGAAACCTTCTCTAAGGTGGACCTTGAGTTGAGGGTTAGCACTAGGATTTTCTTGGTCTTAATGGTTTTAAATTGTTTTTCTCCAACAATAACATTACAGAAAAATCTAAGTTAAGATTCCTTCTTCATTCCACTGAAACATTCCACATTCCACATTCCACCCAGTGAGAAAAGCAGACAGAAATCCATAAACCTTTCATGTTCCATCTTTCATATGGTTTTAACGTCATGTAGATCACTTCGTGGTGTAAAGCTGATTAAGAAAATGGGTTTTCAGCACCATTTAAGCTTCACTCCACCTGGACCGGCTGCAAAATTAAGCTGCAGTTTACATTAAGGCATCAATTAGTAAATTCTCTGAGCCATTTTTTTCATGATGGCTCCAAGTACAGCTTTAGTACAGGTAATGTCTGAGACACTGAGGGCCTCTGATGCCCCCTCACTCTCCCTTAGTTTACTTGATTGGATTCACTCAATTCCTGGATGACTATGCAATCATAATTATTATTAGTATTATTATTTGAGCCAAGATAGCCTTATATAGATGTTTGACAAGTACACAAAATACATGAAAAAAGGTCTGACGGGATATTTATTGAAATACTATTATTGAAAATGGGAAAAAAGGCTACTATGAAACTGCTGTATCTCTGAACTGTCTCTTTAAATGAGTCTCACACATTTAGCCTATTCTATGTGATCTTCTTTTGATAATAAATGTCTTCGCTAATGTAATATTCTTTAACTTTCATTCACTGATCCTCCTCTGAAACAGTTTAGAGCCCCCCTCCTGGGAGGCTCAGCTTTAGTAAAAAAATTTTATTGCAAATACTGTTGCACATTTCTTCTTTTCTTCAAGTTAAAGCTCTGAATACTTCTTCAGCATACAGGTATGGGGGTGAACTCATTGCATGCCAGCATCACCCCCACTGGAGGTGGTTGAGAAGGCTCCAGCTGCAGCAGCGAAAGCCAGGAGTGAGCTGTTAACTCCCACACTTATCGGGAGCTGAAAGGACTGCAATGTTCACTTCTCAGGTATACACACAGGTATTTCCACTCGGCTGCCTTCCATCTATCGTGTGTGACAGGTGCTCAGGCGCTGGCTTATGATGACATTGTTGTGGGGCCTGAGCAGGTGACAGAGCACGACGCCCAATCTATCACTCATCTGTACCCTCCACGTACACACAAACACATGCACATGCGTCCTCTTCATTGTCTCCCCCAGCCAATCATCTGATGTACACAACGCTCACGCTTTTTTTTCCCCCCCCAAATGGTGCCTCCACCTCCTCCTCCACCTCCTCCTCCACCGCCTCCTCCTCATTATCCTGTCACAACCAACCAGTCTCTCAGGTGGCTGCTGGATTAGGCTCATGATGCTCATGATGGCACATGAATCAGGAAGAATATTACAATGAAATCTGTGGGATTACTGTAATTTCACATCAGACTGATTGATAACGCAGAGGCTGAGAGAGACAGATACCTGGAAGTTACCCTGGTGTGCTGTACATATATACAAATATAGAGTAGAAAATGGGAGCAAGCACGTGTCCCAGAAGTATATGTTTCCCCACTGTGAATTAGCATTTGAAAGATTTCTTTAAATTACTATTTTAATTTGCAACATTAAAATGTATGAGAGCCGCAGAGACGTGAATCAGAGCTGTGGCAAAATCAGAAAAACAAAACACAATGTCATCTATCGTGACACTAACTGAAAGTGGACTGTTTTTAATTGCAAATGTTTTAGTGGGTGCACAAGAAATGTCTTTTTATTTTATTTTATAGTCATATAAATAGGGGCTTTTTTTTTTTTTTTACACATCTGTCGGGCCAACATCATTTCAATGGACACAGAAGCTTCATTTAGCTTAGAGTTTTTCACATAATTTAAATTATATGTCGATTTAAGTTATTTCTGTGCCTGAACTTAAAACATCCTCTACAGCTCCAGCCAGCCTCGTTTTTCTGATGCAACTTTTCATGGGTTTAGATTTTTAATTCAACCTAATGAGTTCTAATTGGCTGTTTTTTTTTTCAACCAGTGGTAACAGCAGTCAGTGGGCAGAAGACCAGACATGTTTGAATGGCAGAAAAAAATCATCAACTCCACTCAACTCGATGCCACGTAACATTTGCTGTGTTTGCATCTAAACGTGTCACCAATATTTACCAAATTTTGAGTAATTCTGCGAAAGAAAATATTATCCACTGCGTTTCTGCAAAAAATACAAGATAAAAAAGTAGATGGTGCCAATTCTCCATCAGCGCATCAAGATGATGTAATTAAAAGAGCTCCAGTTTAACTTCAAACATGACATACTGGACGTATTATAGAGCCATGCGAGCCATGACAAGACTTTTGTATCAGTCACGTGAGTTGAATGTTTGCTGGTGTTTCCATCTCCCATTAACTATTTTTCCGAAAAAAAAGGCTAAACCACAGAGCGGAGAAGTTTCTGTCAAACTTTTTCAGTGCAATACTTCAATGCAGATTAGAATATGTTTATGGAAACAGCTATAATCTCTGCAGGAAGTGAACGTGACCACCAGAACCCTGGACGTCCAAAATAACCTGAATTCTTGTGAACATACTTTTCCTTTTTTCCATTTTTTATTTATTTATTTTTTTTTACTTAACAAGGTAAAATCCGATATTCTAACGTATTTCTGACTGTTTGTGTGTTCAACAAACACAGTCCAACACTTCAGAGGAACTCCCCATGCTGATAATCCCTCACGGCTCGAGAACAAATCCTGGATGAGGTTGGCTCAACCCCAGCCCACATTAACTAAAGGTACAGAGAAAGACAAACTGCTTGGCCAGACTTTGATCCTCCCGTACGATGTTGATGTGTTAAATGCTCTCCTATCAGATTGTGAACAAAGGGGCGGTTTAGCGCTCCAGATCGCATTTTATATTCCAGACACAGACATCCAAGATGCCGCCTTGAAGAACATTGTTTGCTGTCAAACCTCACTAAGTTATGGCTAAGGGCGGAGAATAAAAAGCCCTCATAAATTCCAAAATGAAAAGGTAGGGCGCCATCAGAGATGACCGATGCTTGGGCGAATGGAGGTTTCCTGCGCTTTGGTGCATTTTATCCAGAGTGATGAAAATTAGGTCCCTCAACACAGAAATGACCCCAAAGATGAGACAACGCTTTATCTCCCCCTTTCATCCGACAAGGATTATTGATTCATGAATGTAAATGATCGTTCAAGGTTTGATGTGCCCTTGAAGGTAGTCTCTCTCTCTCTCTCTCTCTCTCTCTCTCTCTCTCTCTCCCTCCTTTGAATCTTTTATCGAGCCCATGTTAGCGGCGGTTGGCTAAAAGTAAGCGTGATGCTGAGAGTTGGGGGGTATTCTTCATATCCTGCAATATTCATACCCTGCTGTATTATTTTAGCTTTCTTTTTCTTTATCCCACCTCAATAGGAATTCCACATTGGCTTTAAATGGCTGCGTGAGCCGGTGCCTTCCTTGCAGCTCCATAGTGTTGACAGACATCAATGAATCGGATTTTTTTTTTTTTTTGTGTGTGCAGCCGTGGACTAATCTCCAAATAATGAGGTCCATCTGCGACAGTGACAATAAGTACAGCACCTTCACTTTAATACTCAATCTTGGTTGACACAGACGGCATCATATTGCCAGACTAATCCACTGTCCGATGTCACGGCATCCTAAATCTAATTTACCATTCCATTTGGGGCTCAGATATTGCTGTTGCCAGTACACCTGTTGATTGCTAACGCTGCTCTCTTCATGCACCTGCCTGGCAGCACACACACACACACACACACACACACACACACACCCTGCCGCCCGCTCTCCCTAAAATGGTTTCTCCCACATAGTTTCCATAGCAACAGTCCAGTTTTAGTGTTCTGTTGTTTTTCCACAGACGAAGAGTGGCTAATTTTTCAGAATGAGGGTCTTTGATGATAAAGAAAAGCTAGGTTTGTGAGATTTACATAATGAATGGATGCCACACTAGATCAGTCACCACCTAGCACTGATGATTGCTTTTTGATGAATTTCTTTCCTCGGTGTCCTCAGGTACTTTAAGCCGTGGCAGCCCATTGTGTCCAAAAAAGAGCAATCCACACATCCATCTATTTAGGTCAGCCTTTGTCTCTTTGCGCCACCAAATCCTTAAAATTGTAGTCAGATTGCACGCAACCTGAGGGCAAATGTCGCTGTGTCACTTGAAGCCCTCACACCAGGGTGTTTAGAAGAGAACACAGCCTATAGGTTTCTGTTTGGATGTGAAGTTGTTGCCTTTGAGGTCACATGCAGACTTTGTACCTGAGGCCAAATGTGACACTTTATGCTAATGTTTTCTCAAGCCTTGTACTCGCTCTCACATTTCTTTTTTCTTCCCTTCCAACCACAAAGAGTGCGTTTAAGTGCATTTCTCTGTGTGCGAACATGTGGACATCCATATATGTTTGTGTGTATGAGGTGGGTGATGTCATGGGAATAGGAGAATTTAATCACACCCTGACAGGATGTGTGCAATATTGATTTGTGAGCAATGCTCCGGGCCCTTTGGGAGGGACATAAACCCCTCTATCGAAGCGACCACCCCGCAGGATTTGCACCTTGCTAACCTACTGCATCCCATATGTGTGCGTGTGTGTGTAAGACCATGCGTGTGTGGGGGAGGGAGGGAGGGGGGGCGTACAAAGGCGAACCCATGCCCGTGGTACTCGTTAAACCACTCCAGCACTCACAGGGGAAATGCATAGTCCTCTACAGATGGAAATAGTCGATTCCTCCCTTGGAGAAAGCAAACCTTATAATAAACAAAATCTGGATGAGGTTCACGTTTCAGGGCACAAAATATTGCAGTGGTAGTTAGGGTGCACGGAAGAATGCCAAATGGCCAAGGAGTGGGTTTCCTCACAGGCAAGAATCCAGAGTATTTTAGCCTCATGAGTGCTGGCTTTGATAAAAGGTTCTTACTTTCCTCCAGTCGGATGGCTGAAATTACATGACCTCCAATGTGATCTGGTGCCAGTGTGATGCGACCCCTCCTACAGTAGTGGCACTGTCTCCTCTGCCTTTGTCTTCTCCAACCGTGCAAACACATAGACACTTTGTATTACTCTCTTGTAGTGTTCGCCTCAGCAGCCAGGAGGGCTAGAAAAGACCCATCCTGCCTTCACCTATTCGCTGCCAAATGGATCGGAGAAAGGGACTGTGTTTACTGCCATGGCTAATATCCTCGTTAACACTAATCTGTGGGGAGTGCAGGAGATTGGGGAGAGGGGGGGCGCTGCTCAAGAGAGAGAAAAAGAATGGAGGTACGGCTGGAGAGTTAAAAGGAGTTTGGGGGAAAGAGTAGAAAGGAAGAACCAGACAGAGTGAATGACCAGTGGACTCGTCTGGGCACTTGATAGCTTCCCTGATGGACTGTGATTGGCTCATTAACCCCTCCTCTTCAGGCTGGCTATACTGCAGACTCCCCCTGCTATATATTCCACGCACACACACGTGCTACCACGCAGACTCCCACATACATGCAAACAAATATGCTCATTAACAAGCCAATGAAGTGGGCAAGCATCCACATATAATCTATTTCTTCATTAGACACACACAGGCAATGGATCATTACGCTAAGTATGTTCTCTGTCAAGCTTGAACCTTGAACAACAGCGGCGTCTGAGTGGTGCAGTGCTATGTAAAGTTCACATTTTGATGCCGCGCTCCAAGTAAACGGCGTCCAGATTTTGGTCGTGTAATCTGTGGCGCAGAGGGAGGAGTTTTTCTTTTTCACTTTTTATATCGTAAAGATGCATCTGACAATTACGGTTTAATAGCTGACAGTAAAACAGACTTTTAATTTGGCCAAGGTTTGTTTTGTTTCTGTAAATAGTTCATTTACGTGAAATGACTCTATTAATCTGACTGTTTTATTGGTCGAGTTGAATGCAGCGATGTGAAATGGCGTGTAAACGCAAACCTTCTGACAGCTACAACTGTTCATTTTGACAAATAACACAAAGGCTTAAACTCACCACATTATGGTGCGAGCGTTTTTTATCAACTGTGTTATTAATTTGCTGCTCAAAGGTTGTTTTTTTTTTCCTCTTCACTTTATGTGATATCTAATTCCACCTCAGCTGTTCTTAAACTGCAGCAAAACAGACTCTCATGGCTCATTGCTCGGTTACAATGATAAATAGCATAAACTGAAACGCTTGATGCTTAAAAAGCTTCTCCAAACACAGATTGAAAATGCACGGAGCTTATAATTTCATGACTCTCTGCAGTACTCAAACTTGTGCTAAAAGTCAAAAACTGTGAATCAGCAGCACGGAAACAAAAAAGTCAGCGAGGATGAGAACACTTTGGCTGTCAACTTGACTGGTCCTCCGTTGTCAGCCATTTCTCAAACACGGGCAAACATTTTGTTTTTCGTTGTCTCCCCTTCCTGATCGCATCTCTCCTGTCAAAACAGAAAGCTATTTTTCTTTCAGCGATGAATCATCTCTGCGGATCTGTGTCACAATTTCAAACAATAAATTGAAGTCTTGGACAGAAAATGTCCCCATGCAGCTGTGTACAATCATAACGTCAACATGACTGCGCCCATCTAGTGCATTATCCACTGTAAAATTCCCGAGCAGTGCCCACACACACTGGATAAGCTACTAACAGCTCCAACTTGAACTTCGGCTGTATGTTCAGTGGTAAAATAACAGAGCGCAAACATTAGTCACACATCACCGTCCTTGTTTGCTTTGTCAAGTTGTTAGTTATTAGTGTTATTACCACGGAGTGGAAGAGGAGTAATGACCAGGAGGTTAACGCTGAAATTTGATTGTGTTTTACGGCCGCATTGCTGTCAGATTCACATTGTTCTGCACTTCAGGTTGCAGCTACAAAGCTTTTACTATCAGTCATGGAATCAGCCGATAATTGCGATTATTTCATATTTTAACAATGAATTAACATGTTTTCAAGTCAGTTTAGGGTTAGTGGGGTTTAAGCTGTGAAGTAAAACACACTTATGTAATCAAGCTCGCAATGTAACGTTAACTGTTTCTTCACACCGTCCTCGGGAATGTTTTCAGTGACACAATGCTCACTGGAATGCAGATTTCTGCGCGACGTTCATACAGATTACATCCAACACAAAGGTGCGCTCCAAGCGGTGAAAGATTAATGCCTTTCCTGTCGTATCCTGTGACAATATCAAACAGTAATTCTAGCTAGGAATGCGAACACTAGCCGCCGTCTAATGGTAGATATTGGTTATGAAATACGTTGTTTTAACTTGAAATACGGCCAGATATCTCTCTGGATTTCTGTGCGTTTGTAAAACTTGTGACCTGAATACAGCAGTACGACATTTGAGCTCAGCGGAAAATGGCCACCGTGTGAATATGGTGAATTTTAAAGTGTTATCTTCTTTTACAGAGCATCCTTGGCTTAGCCAGCTGCTGCAAACTGCATGAATGTAAACAACAAAGAGAAGCGTGGCTTAGCTATCTCAGCGACTGAGGAGTTCGTGGTCCGTTGGAAAAAGCACCGTGTCCTTGTGGGTCATGTTAGAGAATTAAGAGCCTTTGTCATGAGCTTACCCTTTTTCAGAAGATTCACCAACCGCTAATCTCGACACACCATTGTTTCGTTTTCTTATCAGCACATTTACATTAGCGAGTTCGTCAATAAATCTATGGCTATGGATTCAAATGTCACCCTGCCGCGGACTCCATTTACTCTTCATTTATTTCATATTCGCTTGTTATTTTTGTCTCATGTTGGGGGAGCATTCGATTTCGTGTCTCTCACTGATTTCTCTTTTATGAACGCCATTGATTTGCCCTCATCAAATCTTCATTAATCACCATGAAACTGTCTCAGTGTGTGTTCATCATGGTTACTCCACCGGAAAGTAGAGTAGCCTGCACACTTTTTTGGTCGACTGAGCAAATGGATAAAGCATATTTAAATAAACCTTGTGGCATATCCTGTATTAGTCATTCAGAGTATGTTTTTTTCACTGCATCAATACCACCTAGGGCTTTAAAACATGGGCATGTCCAGCTGTGTGCACATGCATGCATATCAGCACGCATGTTTGGCACAGAGTATCTTATTTTAAGACATGTGTGGCTTCATGCATACAGCCTAGCTGAAAAGCTGGCAAACCACAATCACTTCCTTGCTCTTAACAGTGTTTCTCATGCAGCTCTTCTGGGGTGAGAGGCACTCGCAGAATGTATATTAAGCTCCATCTCTCATACTCTGCATGCTCCAGCACCTGGAGGATGGGCCGAGCATCAGCTCCAGGGCTCTGAGTCAATATTAATTTGCCAATATGAAAGACTGGATTATCACTGGGGTCGATTGCCCGGGCCTCATGTAAGAGAAGTGTATAATGGGAGGGGGAGTCGGAAGGAGGGAGAATGAAATGGACGGGGACGGAGGAAAGCGGGTGGGGGGGGATAGAAAACTTCCCGTGCCTCTGCATGGTAAAGCTTGTCGCGTGTCTTGCAAGTGAAGCGCCCTGAAATTGATTTGAATCAAGAGGAAAGAGTTACAGCAGAGGGCAGAATCACAGGAGGGGGATGGGGGAAGACGAGGAGCGAGCCAAGGACACTGGAAAGGTGGCTGTCATAGCATGAGCCCATCTGCTGTGTATGTGTGTGTGTGTGTGTGTTTCTGTGTGTGTTTGTTGCATTGAAAGGTTACATGGAGAAGGTTGAGGGGTACAAAACATAATGTTTTGCCTCAAGGCTTGAGGAAAACAGGCAGTCATTTATTTGTAATCTCTAAAGAAAAACTTGGAGGTTAAAACAAAGTTTCAGTATGATTTTTTAAAAACTTTTAAAATGAATAAAAAATAACTCAAACCGGTGCTGGTGCTGTTCTAGAAACCAGTATTTCTTAAATATATGAATACATACATGCACCACACATTTGTTTTGGTATATTTAATATGGAATCAAGTAGGATTAACCAAAAATATATTTATTTCTCACTTTCTCAATTCCTTTCCTCACCTCCTCACCCCGTGTCTTAGTCCCTCCCACCTGAGATGCAGGCGGAGGAGGCAAGGTAGAGAGGCAAGGATGGAGGAGTCGAGGCAAAGGGCTTTTAACAAAATTAGACATCCTTGCCTTGGAGCCATTTTAAAGCGACGACAATTAAATATGACGTGCGGCACAGCCGCATCATCCGTCATGCTCCCTTCTCTACATCACGTGTGCCAAAAAAGACTGAAAGAAAGAAAGAAGGATACGCTTGTGTATCCACGTTCACAGCAAGCAGCTGTAATGGAAAGTGGATATTAGACTTACTGTATATTCATCCAGTTATGTAACACCAATTCTTTCTAACATGTTTAACCCTTAAAAGGTGATAAATGGACAAAAAACATCAGTTATTGCAGGTTTAATTATATTCCATGTCATTATGCAACCACGATCCAATTTAATCTGAGATCCCGCCGAGGCTCATGTGGTTTTTCACATGTGATAAATTCACATTCACCAGCTGTAATATGTATAATATACACTACTCTGAGAGTACCAAGTTACAAGTATCACACGTCCAGTTAAGTCTTCCCATAATGCACCTTATCTTAGCCACAAAGGTTAACAACAGAAAACTCCTCACAGGAGCTTCTCGTAACTGGAGACAGAGAAACCTGATGAAGGAGCTCATTTAAGTATCACTTATTCACAGTTGACCACAGTTGTAGAGGGTCACAGCTGCAGGATAAGAGAAGCTGTAGTCACTTTCCTCACAGAGTAAATCAAAATACAAGTTTAACAATTTGTCACCACGTCTACCGTAGCACCTTCTTTCTGAATAAAATGCAGGATTTGTCCTGAACTCACTTTTTTCAGTTTTCATATAAACTCTTCTCACTCTTTTCAACATACAGTATCTATAACAGAGCACAGCGACATAAATACCTTTTTTAAGGAGTGGAACTGTGAGCCATATCCCCATTTGAACACTCATCTTGTCTCACCCTGTGAGTTACTATATATTTATGTGACTGTTTTTTGCCCCACCTTCATGTAACCTAGACTTCAGACAACATTTTGTATGAACTAGTTCATTTACAGTCTGGACTTTAGCATGTGGAGATAAAGAGGATGAACCAAAAAGTGTGTGTGTGTGTGTGTGTGTGTGTGTGTGTGTGTGTGTGCACTTCTGGGTCTGTTTGTGTGTCATCCCAGTGTGCAGTGATGCCTCTGAAGAGCAGTAAAACATTCACAGCCCAGATTGCGGCCTCCTTCCAGGCCTTTATGCCTTCTCATCTCCTTCCCCACTGAGATCAGTTGTGACTCTTTGTCCTCCTTGACCTGCTGCTGAACTATCCCTCCATTATCCTCATCCTACCGAATCCTCCCCTCACATGCACACGCTCCACCCTACAGGCTGTCGATCCCCCGCGTCCCCAGCAACGCTCCACCTCTCCCTCCTCACACCTCTTCTGGGCCAGAGATCAGGCTCCAGCTCCTCGACAGCCCTCTCTGCACTGCGACACTTCGTTCCCGTCCGTTGCCTGCTGCCCGCCTGCTAATCGGGATTGGTGGGGAGGAACAGATCGCTGTGAGACATGGCCGTCCTCTGGAGCCCACAAAACCAGGCCAAGGTCACTCGCATCACTCTTGTGCTACAGCTTCCCACAGCAAACAGGGAGACAGGGAGAGAGCGAGGGATGCAGGAGTTAAAGGAAAGAGAGATAAGGCTGGCGCTGAGCGAGGCTCCGCAGTCGAATGAGGTCTCTCGAAATGAAGAGAACACAAGTCAATAGCAACCCCGGGGTTCATTTTATTTCCCAAATTAGCGATTAGAAGGAAAGCCTCGGAATATTATCACCACATCACATGCCTGTTTGCACCTTTTGATGAAATATTCAGGCATGTCACTGTGTTTGAGCGTGAGCTTATAGGTAACCTATTTTCTGCTCTCTCCTTGATCAACACTCATCAATTATTCAATCTTGGCCCATTAGTTTTGTGTGAAATGCCAGGGAGCAACTTAAACTCGTCAGGAATTCATTTCTTATTTATTGTGTGGAGAAACATATGGCACAGGATGAGCCGCGCTCATTGAGGAAGTTTAGGGAAGCTTCGGTTACGCTGCACGCTAAGGCAAACAGCTTGCAGTTAACCTTGAGGTAATATTTGCATTTCCAGTGCCCGCATCAGATTGTTGGGAAGTGAACAATAGAGCCCCCTTTTTACACATTTCGAAGACGTATCTCTTCAGAACTCGGTCAGGACGTGTTATGCTGGTCTGCCATTCAGCGGCCCATTTCCTCTTAAAGCTGACGACGTGTTTTATGGAATAAGTTGAGAGATGGATACTAAAGTGCGAGCCTCTGTCACAAAACACACAGAGTTGTCATCAACAAGGCCGTTCTTTCTTTTTTTTTCCAGCCCATTGCCTTTGCTGTAATTTGCACTCTCTGGCATTCTCCCCTCCCTCTGCAACCATTATTTCAGACAATGTTTTAGAAATCACAGCCGGTTTCCCAGCCAGTGTTCACACATTTGTCATTACATGTCAGCAGGGCCTGGGGATTTTGCTGCTTCACTTGGCAAAAAGCAATTGTGTGCGTCAAGCTGCGGCTCTGTCGTGGAAGCTGACACACACCTGGAATGAAAAGGGCTTGTGGTGGTGGTGGTGGTGGTGGTAATACTTGATGTTATTAGGCTGCGTCCTTGCTAGAGTCCAACCTATTTTACATGTCCCACCTGTGAGTGTGTCTCTTTTGCCTGGCTTTTATCCACATGCTTGTCCCTAAGCCCTCTCAAGGCCTGAGCACCCCCCCCCTTCCTCCTCGGCTAAAGCTCAAACCTTAACATGCTCTGGCTCTCTGGAAACGCTGTTTCAAAGCCCAGTTTCCAGGTCCTGTAATCTCCCTCTGGCAACACACGCTAGATTGTCACAATGATTTCTGATTAGATGCATGAAATTATTGTATTTTACTTCTGGAGGAGAATATAGTGTTGCATAATTAAGTACCACTGGATAGGGACCAAGGGAATGAAATCTCATATGACAGAGTTTCAAAGAAAAAATCCTTTTTTCTTTCTTTTCTTTTCTTTTTTTTTTACAGCTCAGAGCCTATTTTGCATTGTGTTCACCAAAGTGATTGTTGGATTTGACCCTGTCCTGCCCTGTTTTGTTCTGTGCTCCAATAACAGTTGAGTAATTTTGGTGGCCGGCGAAACCTTGGTCAAGTTTCCCCTTTCCTGTGCTGGTCTATGTTGAAAAGAAAACCAAAACACTCTATGCAAACGTCTCTATGCAAAGATTATGTGGCGTCTCCCTTTTTGTTGTGACCATAATTAATCAATTTGCATCGTTTTGACTTGTTCAGAAAAGTTGACATCATCAAGATTGAAAACCTGTCCATCAGGACAGAAGATGGACTGAAAGTATGAGGCTAAATAAGAAAATTGTGGCTTTTAAACTGGGCACAGACACCGCAATGCACTGTCAAAGTTAAAACATTCAATTCACTGGATGTTGCAGGCAGTGTGGTAAAAGAAAACCTGTTGCCTTTCCCAGTCATAAGCTGGGCAAGAGAGCACTTAAGTAGACTGTGGACTGTTCTTACATAGCACCTTTCAAGTCTTTCGACCTTGAAAGGTGTCAAATCCAACAATCACTTTGGTGAGCACAATGCAAAATAGGCTCCGAGCTGTAAAAAAAAAAAAAGAAAAAGGATTTTTTCTTTGAAACTCACACACATTCATGCACTGATGGCATTAGCTGCCGTGCAAGGTGCAAACTGCTCATCAGTTTTAGGAGCTAATCATTCATATGCATGAGCAGTTTGGGGTTCAGTATCTTCCGGACACTTCAGCAACCTGCAGGCTGGAGCAGCCGGGGATCGAATCATAGATCATCTGATTAGTGGATGACCCGCTCTACCTCCTGAGCCGTAGCCGCCCCATCACATGTGAGTACAAGGAGCAAAAGTACATCAGCAGGATGAAAAAATGCTGATGTTGAAAAGGGCATTTTTAAAGACTGTGATCTTTTCAATGGGCTGAGCTCCTAACCTGGTTAGCAGCATATACAGGATTCCAGCAGCACTCAGGACAGAGTACAATAGGAACTTCAGCAGTGATAGCAAAAGAGTGTGGTGACTGACTACAAAAGTAGTAATGCAAAGTAGCTTTGATGCTAATCAGGATAAAGCTTGACCATCGGAATACCGCCACGGGAACTTACAGTTTCCTGTGCTTGTCGTTTTCGATTTACAGATAAATGAAGGTCTGGATGGTGCTGCAAACCTCATTGATGACTTGCTTTTTGGAGAGAGAGCATATCCACAGGCTGTGCAAGGGAGTATAACCTGAAACTAAACAAGTGCAAAATCAGGACAACGAAAAATCAAATACATTGGACACACTCGGTGTCACTGGACTGAGACTGGATGAGCAAAAAGTGACAGGAATGACTCAGCTAACATCACCACAAGCAGGAACTGTGATGATTCATGTCAATGATCCAATATCTTGCCAAGTTCATACTTAACCTGTCAGATTCGAGTGCTACTGGGAGGAAGGAAAAGGCGAATTTTGAATGGCTTAAGCAGCCGGTCACCAACACCCACTATCAGCCCGGCAGCGAACATCATACTGCAGAACTCGAGCTTTCCTCTGGAGAGCAGAAAGAAGATCTTCTGGAGAAAGAATTGAAGGTGAACTGGATTACCTCCACTTCACCTGCCCAGTTTAGAGAAAAGACTGAGCAATTGGAAGAACAACAGCAGAGGACCCTGAAATCCAGCAAGTGAATGTTGAACGAGAGAAGTGCAGTACCAAAGAAAATTCAGTCATATTGGACATTCATGGATGAAATCACATCTGGGCTGATGTTCAAAGCAGCAAAGCTCATTGTTCCACATGATCTGAGAGAAGAAATGCTTAACAAAATCCATGAGCCACGCTTAGGAATTGTTAAGTGTAAAGAAAGAGCCAAAAGGATTTTTAATTGGCCAAACATGCCTCCACGTATGCCGTATGCCGGCATGTGCCGTATCCGATGCCGTATCTCAGTCTGATATTTGTAACAAGCGGCCAGCAATCCTAGAGACTTATTATTATTAATATTATTATTATTATTATTGTTATTCTCCTGCTCAATACCAGAAAGACCATGGGAGTAAGTATGCACTGATGTCTTTCACTACAAAGGATCAGAGTTTCTGCCATGCATGAACTACTCTTCAAAGTTCCCGGAGATCAATAAGTTGCGGGACACCACCAGCCGCACCGTGACTATTGCAATGAAATCGATGTTTGCAAGGCATGCCATTCCTGATGTTGTCATGTTGGAAAATTATCCAAACGGAGTTCACAGCTGGGAATCGAAGCACTGCAGAAAGAGCCGTGCAAACTCTAAAAAAAATCTCTTTAAAGTAGTTTGTAATGATGGCAACCTCGACTGTATCACCAGCACGGTTGCTAATGGGATGTTGGCTGAAAGGAAAACCGACAACCTCTTCCTGAGGGAATTGTTCACGTACACAGGCAGCTGAGACACAATCAGAAGACACAAAAACTCCACTATGGCAACCAAACCAGACAACCGATCTGATCTGCTATGTGAAGGAAAAGCTCAGGATACAAAAAAGGAACCCAGCTATGGTCCTGCACAAACACGAGCAACTGTGATCTTTTGTGTCCGCACACCAGATGTGAGACTGTTCAGGAGGAACGGAAAGTATCTACGGAAAAAAAAAAAACAGATGAGAAAAGCTTTCCATCTACGAATGAACACGGGACATCGGCGTGGAAATATTGACTCAGGAATGAGAAAGTCCGCAACGCAACTCCCATTCGTCTGAACGCACACACCAAAATGACACACCTAATGAAAAATCTGAATCACGCTTCATCAAAACAAGTCTCCTGTTAGATGGAGAGAGTGAGAGAGTATATATTTATACAATCTGCCTGGAAAATGATGTGCTTTCATTTTAAGATGTCAGAGTTCAAGAGGTTTTGGGTTTTGAGTCAGGATTTAAATGATGCTTATTTTAAGATACCCAAGCGATCACAAGATAAATCTGAAGATCATAAACAAGGCAGCAAATAACAGCAAATATATATATATATATATATATTTCTGCTACACAATATATTTTTTTCATAATTCATGAATCTGCGATGGGGACATGATGCTCATACTGTACATAACCTGTCGTGATTAGGCGTCGCTTGGCTAAAAAGGGGGCAACAAACCAAAAAGATTTGGATTATACGAAACCGTATAATTCAGTGCAATGTTAGACACGCTGATATGCTGCACTCACATTTTAAATGGAAGTGAAATATCTGTGTTTTGTGGTGAGAAGCACAGTTTGTGTACGACAGTCCCACGGCTGGCTTGATATGTGACAGCAGTGAGAGTGCTTACTGGAGGGGGAGACTTGAGAATGGGGTGCCAAAACAACAACGTGGCCCCAAATGTCAACAACACCAAATAGCTCATTGTCGACGTTGGGGAGACGAGTGAGAGCCGCACTCCCATTACTGAGACTGGTGCAGCAATGAAGGCGGTGAACGGCTTAAAGAGCCCCTACAGGGTGGGATTTCACAGCAGCCTCCTTTTTCTTGCTATTTTTCAAACAATACAGCTGTCAAACGGGCTGGATGAAGACTTAGTAGATCACACAGAGGGCAGCAATATGTTCCACTGTGCTATCGCATGCAGCTCTAATCCATTACTGCCACTGGAAGAAACACCAGAGTAATCTGATCACAAATGGAGCTGATTATTTGTGGGATTACTCCGACCATGTTAAGTGGAAAAAATGGCATTTTGATTTGGAGCGTTTGGACGCTAACGTAATCTTACACATTTTGAAACAATAGCCGGAGATAAGACTAATGAAGTCGCAGTTTGAAAACTGAAAGAAATTGCTTTTCTGCTCGCTTCTGAGGCGATGAAACCCAAACGTGAGTGAAAAACGAGAAAATTTCACCTGCGAGTTTGTGCAGGAGCGATTACAGTTTCCTGCAGCTGACACAGTCGCGCGTTCCTGGTTGCATTCCCATTATGACTCAAGCTTTCTTTGAAAAGAGCAGGACCATGAGGCAGATCACAGACCTGTCAGAACTTTGCAGTTAATTAGTGCCTCCGATCTTACGTCTGTAGTGGACATTACTCCACCTACTTGTTGCTAAGGCAACACATTAATTGGGTCAGTAAAGGGCCGCGTGGTGGCAGGGTGCCACGGCAAACGCTTTCATGTCCATCAGAGATCAAACTTTCTCAGAATAGAGCCCGTTCACACCCACTGGGACCGCACATTCACCTCTACAGAGGGCCAGCCTGATAACAGATTGTAACTGTGTCACTGACATACGCTCTGTGTCCACTTAACAAACCAACGGCAAGATAAGTGATGACTTTTTTATTGAAAGGGCTTGTTTAATTTAGTGGCAGACAAGTAAACATTAAACTGGAGTGGTATTAGACACACACACACACACACATGCACACGGGCCTGCTCGATACATATTAATGCGCTCCACCCTTAGCACGATCAGCAGCCGGCTGCATTAATATTCCCTCTGATTTCCATGCGCACGGGCATTAAAATACTGCCATTAACATCATTACCGCCATGGAAATATATCAACAAGTCATGTTGAATTAGTGTTAATATGCCCACTGACAGGGCGTGCGCTCCCCTCCGCCCGGCTGAAATGCCAGCATGCTGTTTTCTGCTCGGCCTGGCGGGAGGCCTGCTCTGGCTGCCCACTCATGACCCTCAAACACTTGCTGTTGTCAGGGAAATGGATCTGCCTTTCTGGTGCACTAAGTTCTTCTTTTTTTTTCAAATTGGATTAATTGGAGTAATAGGAGGTTGTCTTACCCTCCCTGCCATGCTTTTTATCTCTCGCTAATTGCTCTCTCTTTCCCTGCCTCCCTCAGTCGCTCTACCTCCAGACGATATTTGTGCTCGGTGTCTCTTCTCGCCTGTCTTCAACTCCCTCTCGCAACCTTTTTTACGCAAATGATCTCCAGTCTCTTTGTCTTCCCACTCTGTTCCTTTCTTAATTCTGTCTGGCCACAGTTTGCTCCCGTATGACTGCTCATTTTGTGGTGGAAACTCCGCTTTTCACACTGCTGGTATTCAGAAGAGGCGCTTATCTCGCATCCGAGGGTTAAGGCGCGGTAAGCTTACAGACAGAGGTGTAGTTAATGGAGCCCAGGATGACATGTGGACATGCGGAATGAGACACACACCGCCACGTACTGTGCAACACACATAAACAAGATGGACTCGTGCGTGAGCCAAAACAATACACACCCATATGTTGGGAAGAAACCTGTTGCCATGGTGAACGCATGGATGTGTGAATCAGTGTGTGACAGTGGCATTTTCTTGTCACTGGTTGCTGGTTTGCACAGAGGGCCAGCTGTTGGCCATATTGTTGTTATGGTGTATTACACGATCATTTGATATCCAGTATTTGGTTAGAATGATCTGCATCGCCAAGCCACTGTACTCGGAAAAGAAATGTGCTCATGATTTTTGGAGGCAAGCTGAGAGCGTTATGATGATTATTAACAACAGTTTTGAGAACTGACTCAAATTGTTTTGAAAATTCTGAAGCAAAAATATCAGAAAATTGCTTGTTCCTGCTGAAAAATACTTAAATTTCTGGGAAATGTGCTTGCTTGCTGAGAGCAACATTTAAAAAAAAAAAAATAAAAATCAGTGCAACCTTCATGTTCGTCTGCTAGATATGACGACATTGCCAGCATCTGGTCAGCTTAGCTTAGATTAAAGGCTGGAAATGGCTAGCCTAGCTCTGTCTTATTATAAAACCAGCATCCACTCGTTGCCGCACTGTACTTACACCTTTTTGTTTTAATCAGTACAAAAGCAGAAAAGGAAATCACAGTTTGTGGTTAGAGGAGCTAATTGGCTGCTAAGTCTAGCTTCATGAGAATGGTATTTGGTATTAATCTTCTCACCTAACTCCTGGCAAGAAAGCAAATAAAAAGTGTTTCCCAAAATACTGAACCACTGCTGTAAATATGAGGATTTTTCTTCGCCACATAGGATAGTTCATGGACAAAAAAAAGGCAATTTAAAGATGCCACCAAGGACTTCATGACCTATTAAACAGTAGAGCAACCGAATAATGAATACTTTTATCCCTCTGCTTCAGTTTGAGTAGGCAAGAAAAACAAAAGTAACTGTGATAATAAAAAAAAAGCCTGTAACTTCTTTTTTTCATACACAGGCGGCACATTGCGACCAAGACGTGACTTTACGAGCACAGAGCCTTATCTTTAAGCAGATAACTCAGCTAACCGGGTTAATGGCACTTTTCTTTGTGTGCAGCCACCAGCAGCAAGAGGGCAAAGTCCACGCAGGAGCAGGTGAGACGTTTGCACGTGTCGTATAACAGGAAAAGACAGGAGATTAAGGGAATAATAAAAACTCAAATCAGGTGATTGAACTCAGTGTCCACCATCCCTTCCCTTGCCACTTGGCTCCATGTGTCTGGAAGGGGGACGAGTGGGAGAAGGGGGGGAGTGTTTTATGACTTTAAAGTACAAATAGGGCTTTCTTTGTCTCCCTCACACACTTACTTTCCACGGTGTGTGGGACAAATTTATGTCCTGAGTATTAGACACTTGCTGATGGTTAAAAATGAGTTATGCTGAATGAGTTATAAGATGCTTTCTGGCCAGGGGGTTCATAAATCCCGGACTAGGCCATGTCACACTGCCCAGCCAAGGCTGCTCTTACTTATTAACAGCAATTTGCCCACCTTGTGTTTGATGCAGTGCAGCTCTGGCTGGCCAGTCCACTGCAGGCCGCTCCCCTCTGTACTCCACTCAAGGTTCAATCCCCCATTTTCAGAAGGCTGCAGCCGGGGGTTGAAGGCTACACTGACACCTTCTGGTCACCGGTGGTACTTTAATTTAAAACCTGCCTCTGTCCCCCATTAACCCATGCAGTGATCCTCACAACTGGAGTGATGATAAAAAAAATGTTACACAGCTAAGGGCGCACACCACCACTGACTGCATTCATATGGTGATTTGACCATTAGCCTATGACTTTGGACAAATGGTAGCCCATTATTAAGGTGTGCTGGGGGAGGGCTAAGCCTTTAAAAGTGGCTTATAATCTCCTCTAAGACGGTAAATCATGTCCTACTTTCTGTTGTTTTTCTGCAAAGCATCATTGCCTTTCATGAATTACACGGCGGTCCACAGAGCGGTGTCCTACTCTGGTCATAATACGTCTTGTTCACGCTCACTCTTTATTTTATTTTTTATTTTTTTTAAACAAGGACTGTGTGATCACTCACTATATAAATGTGGAGAACTGTATTGGGACTCTTTCCCTTACCTTCCCTGCTTTCCCTCTTCTTAGACCCCATCCCTTCACATCACCAACACCAGTAGGTATATTAAAATTGATGGCTGAGAAGCTGCGATATTAATGCATATCTTGGATGTGTGTGTGTATGAGTGTGTGTGTGTGTGCCTGTTTGATTCCCTAACTTGTAATGTAAGTACCCAGGTAGTTCAGAGCTATTTCCCCCCTGGGGCCTCTTCATCACTAAAATGTCTTTTGCACTCCCCCATCATCTCTCCGAGCACTCATTTTCTCTCTCTCACTCACACACACACACACACTCACATTCACACACACGCTCCCTCCCACCAGGTAAATTAAAGCTATTGGCTCTGAGGCAAAATAGTAATATCAACATGTCATCATGGGTGTTTTTAATAATATCAGCAGGATTATATTGACAGAGAGGATTAAATTGTTTTACACGGAAGATTAAAAATCCTCGGAGGGGATGTGGCATTACAAAATGCTATTAACACTTAATGCAATCCCATCTCCCTCTTAGCGCATACCACTGTCTCCTCGGCACACATTAATAAACTGTAATGGTCAGCGGTTGGAGGAATCCACTATCGCCACTATTTCAATGAGATACCACTTAATAAACATGCACTATTGATCCTCTCATTGGGCCATAGCGAGAAACACTTGTGGTTTTGGAATATGAGCACACGTTCAGGCTCTAATGTGCGGACGCGGGTTGCATAGAGTGCTGTTTATTGTATTGTATTGACTATATCTTATTGATTTATTGAGAACTGCAGAGTAGTCAGTTTCTTTGTTGCCTCTCCGTGATCTTCTCTGCAGAACATTAATTTAATAGGTGGTTAATTTAGATTTGTTTCTTAAAAAGAGCAAAAAAAATATACATCTGTTTGGGTGAAAAAGATCAAATTCCACATGCACATTCCCTGTGAAGAGGAGTTAAATATATTCCTCACCTGACTAAATGTATTTCCATGTAGCACAGAGCTTTGCTACTTTTTCTGCAGATGCAGCTTTTGCGGTTTGAGGTTTATAGAGACATAAAAAGACACTGACGTACAATTCATTTCCACGTAATTGTTACAGTAAGGAAGCTGTCTAGTCGGTTGTCCTCAGCCACCAGCATTGGGTGCACTGGCTCCGTGTGATCAGAATGCAAGTCCAGTCTGAGGCTGCCGGTGCCTTTATGAAATATTAACACAAGGTGGTGCTCTTGTCCTCTAGAAGAGCTCCGTGTCAGCCTGATGACGCTGGTGTTGTATGAATGAATGGTCGAGCAGAATGGTGAATGTTTAATGTCTTTTTGATGTCTGCGAATTTTCAGCTGTTGGTGAAAATATTTAACTTTGACAACCATAAAAAAACAGCAGCAAGGAAACTGCAAAGAAAAAGACAACAACACTGTAGGATATATCCATCTTAGCCATCGTCATACCTGCAAAAACACAGACTTTAATGTGCCTTTATGTTAAGATGATCAGATAAACATTCAAAATATTGAACAATTAAAGACTTCTTGAAAAAATTCAAACAATTACCTTTAAATCTTGAATCACATTGGCTGACGAGTGGCCAAGCGCCCCCAGATCCAGAGTGAAATTCACTTATACTCTGCTGTTGTAACAATGTGGACAGCCGTACAGGTGTATTTATTATGATTACATTACTTATGGTCAAAAACTAGCAAGTCGACAACTTTGCCAACAGCCAAACATCTAGAAAGGTCAACAACACAAAGACACAGCAGCCAGCTAATATTACTAGTCCAGCAGCTCGGCCTCTCGGCCTCCTTTTCTATTCTTAGCTCTGCCATTGTCTTCTAAGGTGTCTTCGCCTCTGCCAGTAACTATATGTGTCCATAGCAGCTGAATTGCTCCAGTTCTGGAATGACACTCGCGTCAGACTGGACATCGGAGGGAAAAACAGAGAACATTTTCTCCGGTTTGACTTTGTGCCGTAAAGCATTACGCTGCTACAAGTCAGGGTTGCATCAAAATGATAGTGAAGCTGTTATTTTAAGGTTACATATTGTTGCTTTAAGGCAAAACATATAACTGCAGTGTTGACATCTTCAGCTGGAGCTGGTGTGTCTGTCTCTACTGTCACTATCCATATACGATATACCTCCAGTGATAAGTGAGGTGTAACACTCTCCTGAGAGCATGGCACTGTACTGCAGCTAAACCACTGTAAGACCGCAGAAGACCTGATTTCAAATCAAACACTGATGATTAAAATGAGCAGCAAACAAATCAAATCTCTGGAGAGGGAAAACAATTATACGGTATTTGTTAATTATGAAATTTGATGATTTGACAATGGCATTTCCTTGACAACGTAAGCAAACGGCATTCAAATGTTGCTAAGCTCTGATTGGTGTGTGTGCAAGTAGGTGTCATCACATTTTCCCAGTCCTCTTCGAACCTTAAGAAGCTGATTGATAAAATAGTTTTTAAGGCCTTCAAGTAATAAATCTAATTATCATGCCATTGCAAATATTGATTATTATGTGGTAACTCATGATGCTTTTAGGCAAATAAATAATCCAGATTTTTCTTCTTATTGTGTTTGATGAAGTCGTTCCAATAAAGTAACTGGATACACACTCAGTGATTATGGCAGATAAACAACGGAGCCCCAAGAAGAAAATTATTGAATGCTACGATAATCCTAGCTAAACAATACAGTGCCAATATTGCGTGAAGAGAAATAAAGCGCTTGTTCTCTCTTCCATTAGGCAGGCAGGGCTCAATATTAGGACACAGTGCGTGATCCGTCTCAGTCGGCGCAGCCCTCGTTAAATTGTTTAGAAAATTGCACAGGGCCGTTTTAATGTGATTAAGACGCAAATTGAGCACGCTACCCACCTCCTCCTCATAGCTCCTCTGTCTCTGGTCGATGCAAATGTCAGGCATGTGTAGTTGAAGAGCAGAGAGAGAGACAGAGAGAGAGAGAGGGGAGATGTGGATGCTGTGCAGACATCCTCTGCATCCTTGACCCAGTCAGGTTGGGAACTCAAGATGCATCAGCAACAGCATCAAATCTGCAGAGAACGGTCACGTTAGGTGTATTACTCACTAAAGGTGTGACGAGGTGATGTGTTGTCAAGTGGGCAGGGTGTGTCCGTGTGTGTTTTTGTTTTAGGGAGGACAGGCAGAGCTGGAGCATCCCATAGTTGTGCGTTAAGCAAAAGACACACACCCGCCTCTCCCCTCCGCTTGCCTCTCTTTTCCTTTCTGCGGCCCTCTGTGGTCTCCTGGCCGTCCCCAAGTCATTTCAATCTAAATGCAAATTTCATCAACCTCCCACTAAAAAGACTGATATTAGTATCAAAGCCAATGTGTTACGGCTGTGTCGTGTGGACGTGTCACTCTCAATACCATCTCCAGTGAGGAAACCTGCCAATCTCAGTCCACTACTGAGAATGGATCTCAGCTTTCTTCCTCTCTTTTTGCTCTTTCTCTCCATTTAAGCCTCTGTTCTCTCTCTCTCTCTCTCTCTCTACCCCCTCCCTCATCTTTCTCAGCACTCGCTCCGGCTAACATCTTCCCTTTCTGGCCACTTTGATCCCTCTGTTTTCCCTTAACTCCGCCCTCCCGCACCCCCTCATATTTGGCCTCGCCTAACCTTTCTTCGAGAAGCCCTCCAAATAGAACATCATTAGTCCTCCATATGTTGCGTTTCGCCTCCCCGAGCCCTCTTGCCCCTGCTCCACACTAAGCAGCTCACTGGGACTCTGCACATGGTTGCAGACCAACAGAGAAAACACAGCAGAAATTCACTCGGCTCCTCTCTGCAGTCACATACACACATCTCTCTCCCTCTGACTCCTTCCATTTCTCTTCCCCGCTCTCCCATCCATCCTCCATTTTACTCTCCCCTCTGTCCTCTCTTCTGTGTTTGCAGTCAGGTGAAGTGAGGTTGAGGGATGGGTGGAGAGGAGGTCTACGGAGCAAGGGAGAGGATGGGTACACGGAGAGCAAGGAAGTGGGGAGGCAGAGAGAGGAGGAAGAGCACCCCGGGGAGGCTGCGCTCCAGGGGTTGTTAACATGCAGGTTGCATATTTCTGAATTGCAGAGCAGCCTTATCTCGCCGTGCTGGGTCACTGAAGCACTTCCTCTCTCACTGTGTGCGTGCCTCTGAGTGTGTGCACTGTTTGTGTATTCCTGTGCATGTGTGCTCCTGCATGCATGTCTGCATTTTAGAGCATGCGCGTGTGTGCATGCACGTGCCTGCATGTAAATATGTGCACATGTGTATGCAACCGTGCTGGGAACAGCAGGAAATGTGAGGCTCTGATGGGGAGGGATTCTCTCCCTCTCTCTCTCTCTCTCTCTCTCTCTCTCTCTCTCTCTCTCTCTCTCTCTCTTTCTCGCACTGCAGCAAGAAACACTCATCAAACTGCAACACGCATCTCGCAGAAGCCCTCAGATACAGCAGCAGCAGCAGCAGCAGCAGCAGCAGTAGAGCCTGGGCCTCCTGTTAACACACAGACATGACACAGCGACAGCCAACAGCTTAACACTCTGCTCCCCAGCTGGCTCTGCTCTCAGGTGGGCCACTAAGGTCTGCCAGATAAAAGCTTGCACTGCAGGGTATTAGGCGTTCTAGCCAGGGGGGGTGACTCTATGTGTCGCCGCTGGCCCCCCTTTAATATCTGGTGTCCCTGCCTGCCTGCCTGCCTGCCCGCCTGCCTGGTGTAAGTTAAGGATTCTGGCCTATGTGTGTCCTTGGGAGGTCAGGCTCTGCTTAAGGCTGCGTTGCATGCCCGGGCCCCATACATCTGCAACATGTACCGCTCTCCAAATGAGCCTCCCTCCTCCTTAACATCTTTGTCACGATCCCCCTCCATTTGTCACAGCGTGGCAGCAACATTATTGTCATACACGTCGCTGTCGTCATTATCCAATAACGCAGTGTCGTGCAGAGGTCAGAGTTTAGACTGCGAGTTGTGTGTGTGAAAGGAGGATCACGTAATTGTACGGCGGAGATTGTGTGACTTCTCCTGAATGTACAATTAGTTCTGTTTCTGTTTTGACCTTAATAAAGTGCGTTTCAGTGCAAAAGAGGCACAGTGCTCGGGAGAAGTACGCACGCAATGAAGCCTTTATCATCACAGGTTGCAGATGTCTGAGCCCTCCCAGATTGTTTCATTTCAATCATTTTCAATCAAAGCCTCAACTTTTCTGCAACTTTTTTCTTTCTTAAAGGTCCAGTGTGTGAGATTGAGTTGGGTTAAAGAATACAGCAGAAATATTTTCATGAGTGTATAATCACCTGGAAATAAAACTCTCTACGGGGTCCACCATGTTGAACCGCCATGTTTATACAGTAGCCCAGAATGGACAAACTAAACACGGAGTTTCTTCTTCACGCTAGGAAGGAGCGGATGAGGCTGCTAAATCCAACTCCACCAATAAGTGGGCGTGAAATCAAAATCTATGCAGCAGAACAAGATGTATTGTCTGTTTCTTTTCCCTTTCTTCTTCCCTGGTGCCTACATTACCCATGATGCAGTTCATTTGTTGACAGTTCAGGCAGAGATTCTTGTGTGTTATGCTAGTAGCGGCTAATGTAGTAGCCTTGAGCTGATGATGAGCCAGATGAGGAGCGAGCTACGGTGGTTTGGTAAGCTCCCCAGATAGCAGACCGACACTGAATCAACAAACCTCAAACAAAATGATGATTCTGATGGAATTTCAACGTTGAATCAATGTCACCATGCTATCTGGGTCACTTCTTTCTCACTTCACACCCACAGAAAAACTTCAGTCTTCAATCCTGACAAAGATTAATTAGATTATTATTATTAATATATATATTTATATATATATATTTTAACTTGTTTGTCATCTTTTGAATGCTCACATATATCTAGTGACCCTCTGGAGGGTCCTAACCCTCGTGTTGAGAATCAGACAATACAAACATAGAATAAGATTTCTCTGTGGTTTCAACAAACACTGAAGATCCAGATGACAGAACATAAAGCATATTTCCATCTCACATCTCTCTTTTCTGTCAAAACGTGTCTCTCTGTGCACTCATTCATGTTTGCTAATGTGTGTGTTTGTGTGACCGTGTGTGTCTTTCTGTTAGCGGATGAATATGTGTGTTACAGTGTTTGATGTATTAGCGTGAGAGACCGGATCAGGAGGAATGATGTGACCCGTCCCCGGGGTCTCTCTTCATGACTGAGTGGACTTGTACTTTGCAGATTCAGGTTCAAAACCGCTGCTTATAATAGACACACTTTAGATCTTGGCAACAGACATTGCTCTTGCCTTCGATGAAGCTTAAGGTTGAATGGAGCGTGTACTTAGTACTAGAATATAACATGTCTGTGCTAAACTACAACATGGGTCCTGGGTCCTCGAGGAGCACTCTACCAGAGCAAAGCTCTCTGCTTCCGCCTCAGCTGGCCCCATTGTTGATCCCTGGCCCCTGCAAACGTGAACGCATTACTGCAATATATTAGCCACATCCAGAGTGTATTTTCTCAGAGGAGTCCTTTTCAGCTTCTGATATGGCTTAGCTTAAATCCCCTGGCCTAGTGACGACACACCAATGCAAATGGGCCAGATAGAGATGGGTTCAGGGTTTAGTAAGCAAAGAGATGAGCAAAACGGCTAATTATTCTACCCTGGGTAGTATTCTTAATGATCCTGGCGAATCAAATATCTAAATCACGAGCTTGAAATGATTAGATTTGGACTTCCTGTATGAGTATCCATGTGTTCTTTCCGTGTCTGTGTTAAATGCCTTCTTTCCTCCCTGGCCAAGTAGACACTAAATATATTTCTCCTCTTATATTGCTGCACATCTCCTTCTACCTCTTACTCTCTCTCTCTCTCTTTATCGCCTTACTTTGAATGATGTGTTTTTATTGGTTGCGTGCCTTCCCTCGCTGCATCTTATCTCTTTCTGCATGGCTGGCTCATTTTCCTCAGCTGACCTGTGAGTGTGAGTCAGGGCTCCTGCGGTGAAACGGGAGACCTTGCAGGGGTGCACGGGGGGTGACGGCCGAATGTCTGTGTTAAAAACCGGATAGTGGACCGCCGAGGCCCCTCAGGTGGATGGAAGGTGAGGGGCACCTAGGCCAAGGAGAGATGTGGGGGGTAACTGCATGGCTGATTTAGTGACTGACAGGCTGGCTGGCTGATTGACAAGCTAACAGGCAGAACAAGAAGAGAACAGCTCTACGCTACTGCCAGTAGGCATCGATGCGGCTCCACCAAAGGTCTGGATGAGTAATAAGTCATGTAGTGCTGGCTGCCATTGCACCCCCCTCTTTCCCCTCACAGCACCTTCACTTAGGGGATGTATAGAGGATGAGGACGAAGGGAGGGGAGGGTGATGGTAGGAGAAGGGAAGAGAGAAAAGACAGATCAAGAGAGAAGTGGTACTGTAGTAGGAAAGTAGGGAGCGTCTCAGCTACAGAAAAGGATTTGTGTACATGCGTGTTTACGTTCAAGAATGTGTGCGCATGTGCTGTTGAGGCATCGGGGAAGAGCTCCCTGCAGGAAGATGTCCAATCCAGTCAGGCTACGCCACTGATCCCAGGCCGCTGACTCTGCTCCCAGGCCCTGTCAGGTCCAACTCTCCTCCCTCCCTCTCTCTCTCTCCCCCCTTCGAGTTTCTTACCCCCCCTTCCCCTGCCTCTAACTCTGCCACGGAGCTGACAGCTTGGCCCTAACAGCACGCTAACCACATTACCTGAACTCACCACAGTCATTATCCAGCACTGGACCCACTGGAGCTTGAAAGTCATTCCAACTTCTCTGCTGGTAGAGGTTAATAGGTGTGTGGATGTGAGATTACATCCCAAAGGCTACATGGCGTCCGGCAAAAATCCCCGAAATTCAATTCTTTCCTGGGAATAGCTTGGAAGAGAAGGACAGATGCCAGAGGGTGTTGTTTTGTTTTTTTCCTTCTTTCCTTCCTTCCTTCCTTTTTTTTTCTTTTTTATTCAATTCACACTTCCTGACTTGCATGTCAGATTTGATGACAAGAGACAGCCACAAGTGTCTGGAACATTTCTGTGCATCTGAAGGCATGAACGCATCAACAGTGCACCTCCACTCCTGGAGGAGACGATTCTTCATGGACTAAACCTGAAATGATCTGTCCATTTGAAAATTGATAATTGGTTCCATATATCTAATTTCATCATAAATCTACACTTATATATCAGATTTATTTTAAGTATACTAGTGCTGAACTGAATACAGGTATTTATAAAGTAGCTATTTTATGCAAAACAGTTTATGTAGTGCTTCTTGTCAGGGTTGAAAAGCCTCTTAAACTGATTATAATGAGACACATGAAACACTAATAAATAACATTTTAGATTGGCAGGTCCATAACACCGGGCACACCACCACATGTATTATAGCATCCATGCACATATATGTGCAAATAGAAATGACATTTCATTTGAGTTTTTATGTAGTTTCAGTTATGGTGGAATCTTTCATCCATATATTGGCATAGGGCGACACAACTGGCAGGTATCCAGTATATAATAAAAATATATCAGTATAGGTCTGATAAATTGGCAAAGCAATATGTTGGTTGAACCCCATTAGCAAGCTGATGAATGCAGTTTGAACTCTGGTTGACCTCACACAGTCTGTATATAAAACTAAACCAGGCAGTTCAGCAAAAAAATCTTTCTTACTGTCCTAAATAAGGATCTAATTTCAATGATTGGCTCAAAAAAAAAAGACATTAAAGATTTATTTATAACAATTTCCCCGTATGGCTCAATAAAGAAACTCTCTTTTTAGAGTTCCAGAAGAGGTTCTGCTATTGCACAAACAAAACGACACTGGCTGGCGTATCAGCTGTGCTGCTGCCTTACATAAAGTTTCATTCTATACACTGCCAATTTGCTTGAGATTGCCTGTAGCTGTCAAGCGATATGTGTTCAGGACGCGGCGCAGACGTGATGTGCAAAGCCAGCTATGCAGCCACAGAGAGTATGGTCGCTTACACAAACATTACATCAGACATGTCACTACGAATAGGCAGAGAGATGGATGGACGTGTTACCTTCACTCCACTACAGTGCAGCTCAGACAAAATGAAGGCCAGGCTTGCCAGGAACGCTGCACAAAATGAGACACGCTCTTTCTTTTTTTTCTTTTTTTTTTTCCATTGCTCCTTTAAAACCAATACTGTAAGTGGCCTCAGTTAAACATAAAAGAGATGTCACATTGCAGATACACATGCAAGAAGACACAAGAATTTGATGCGTTTTAAAGGTGGAAATGTGAAAATGAAAACGTTTTTCACATCTGTAATTTAGCGGAGCTCCTTTCCGAAACTTCCAAAAGTCCAAGCTGACTGATAATCACCGGCAGGAATCCGGGAGTGCTGAGCCCATTAACAAGAGGAGATTTTTTTTGCTTTAAGGGCAGAAAATCTCTATGTTTAACTCCTCTGCATTAGGAGCCAATTACACGGCTGAAAAAAATGACCCGGGGTAGTTTGGTGTCCAAGGTTGTTTGTGCTGACATTCTGCTTTTCAAATGCCAGTCTGTTAATTATGCAAATGGACTACAAGGCCAGTGTATAAACATATACATAGGCCCCTTTATGTGTACATAGCCTCATATATCCTGAAATTTATTAGAGACAGCCAGCCCTTGTTTCAATAATACTATATAAAAAAAATTGAAATATGAAATGACCCCTCCGGCTGCAGCGAGCCTCCCTCTCCAGTATCCCTCTTAGACTCTCAGGCCCTCACTCTCCTCCTCCCCTGTCCTCTTTTTCCTTGTGGTGCAGCTCTTTGCGCAGCGATGCTATGCGACACTGGCCAGCTTTAGAGAAGGCGAGTCCACATTGCATTACTTCTGAGCAGAGAGAAATCCAGTATCAGATGTAATGGGTTTGATTCCAAAGCCCCGGGGCGATGTTCTGCGCTGCTGTAATGGTGGTGGGAGTCGGCAGAGATCATGCACTCATCAGAATGCTCCCTAACACACACACACACACACACACACACACACACACACTCCCTTCCTTCTCATGTCTCCTCTCTCATTCTTTCCCTTCTTGTCTACACTCTCTTCATCTTCATCCCTACATTTCTCTCCCTCCTTGGATGACCAGAGGTGTACTCCCCCCCGCCTCTGACTCTTCCCAGCCTCCTCGCCATGTTGTTGCCTAATTACTGTCTCTAAACAAGGGGCTTTGTCCCCAGCAGTCCTGAATTAAGTGTCTGCTGCTCATTCGCAGATGGATAATTGTTTTTTTTTCTCTCTTCCTCGCTGACTTTTCCTCTTCAGCTGAGGCCAGATTTAGTCAGGTATTCTGGAGAAGGCATGGGATAATGCCGAATAAACCCCGGGGTAAGTTTCGTTTTTTGTTTTGTTTGTTTTTTTTTCTCCCCCCCTCCTTATTTTAATTAAAGAGCAGCCTGCCATCATGAGCAGGGCACGTCTCCAAGACAACATATGATTGGTTAAAGGACTAACAAGTCTAATTGTTTGCTCCCATCACTGCCATCACACTGTAGGTGACAGAAAGCCACACACTTCTTTGAAAGAAAACAAAAAAACAGACTGACTAATCAAACGCACACCGAGCACACCGATATTGAATGAACTATCTGACCCATATAAAATCATGAGGTACAAAGCTGGAACAATAAAGAGATGTGTAACTTAGTGGAACTCTGTAAAATGTGCAGCTGCATGCTTTATCATGCATTTAACAGCTTTAGCCTGGTGTTTTCTTTTTAGGAACGGGGGCAGGCTTGTGCTCGTTGGGGTGGAAGTAAAGCTTTATGGCTCTTTGGCGACCACGTCCTGCATGCTTTATGACAATGGATGGACGTGAACCTCTTTTCCAGCCTCTTTGCAAGGCCGGAGACATTAAGGGAAAGTCATGACAGAGAAGTAATAAATCTGCATCCAGAAATATCTCCTGTAGTCTTCTGTTGTTGAATAAGTTATGCTCCATGTAGAGTGTTTGCATGGCTGCTGCTTGGTCGGCTTTCCATATAGGTTTAAGGGAAGATTCCCTCTGCCTAGACGTCCCAGCAGCCTAAAACAGGGCTCAGCACTAACACCCACAGCAAGCTGCTGTCCTCTGCCACCACCACCACCACCACCACCACCACCCCCTCCTCTCTTGCATCTGGAGCCTTGGGGGAAAACGAGGGGCTTTCCTGGGCTCACCACGAAGACGGTGAAGCATACGTTTACAGCTCCCTCCGTCTGCTGGGGCTCCC
This sequence comes from Protonibea diacanthus, assembly GCA_028641955.1. Classification (NCBI taxonomy): domain Eukaryota; kingdom Metazoa; phylum Chordata; class Actinopteri; family Sciaenidae; genus Protonibea; species Protonibea diacanthus. The sequence goes on from CM053992.1 coordinate 18,099,234, forward strand.
CTTATTATTGTGATGGATGGTGAGGGAAAAGGGGAGAGCGATGGCCCTTGCCTCCTCATCACCTATCCATGAACAGCGAGCAGCTCGACCGACAGTGAGGTAATTACACCGTCATTATAATGCGCACTTGTGCACAAGCACACACTCTCTCACACTCCATAAACACAGGCCTCTACACACCAGATGGGGTCCCCAATGTCTACAGTCCAACGCCTCCCTCCTCCATACATCTCTGCTCTACTATCTTCTCTCCTCAGCTCTGGCTCGCTGCACCAACAAGGGAATTCCAGCCTTCTAGGAAACCTTGCCAGCTTTGGACTATGGAGTGTGTTTGTGTGTGTGTGTGTGTGTGTGTGGGTAGGTGGGGGTCTGTTTGGATTGTATGAACAAGTGTGTGTCTATGCATGCATGTGCACATGCTCACATGCATACACAACACTTCTGTGCATGCTAGTTCTCACCATTAACAAGGCCTGTTTAGCATTGAGCCCTCTCCATCACTGAGAGGCTGACAGATGTGGATGTTGCTGTGATCCCATGCTACAGCGAGCGCGATCTCCTCACGTGTTCTAAACCTGCAAATTAGTTTACTTCCACGCACACGGCAAGTCCGAGTCAACTTAAAGGACGGTGGTTGGTTAAACGTTTATCTGATTTATCTTTAAAGAAAAGAACAACTAAACAGAAGCGGGAAATCATGTTGTGGCGACTCCTCTGTGGTTTCACTTCTCACCTTGGTGCATTGATGTAGAAATGTACTGCAGGGTGTGTTAGTACACCGTGACATCACTGCTGGGTGTGATTACAGCTCTGGCAATGCCCAACCATTCCCAGCGACAGGAGGAGGACAAGAGCCCAAGAGATAGGTTAGCATATAACCCTCACAAACACAACACAAGTTGTTCTTTTCACACTTTTTTGTACAGATTAAACAGGCCAAACATGCTACTTGACCAAAGCCAGGCTGCTGTTCAACAGGCTGTAGCTGTTTCCTCCTGGCTTTATGCTAAGCTAAGCTACCTGTCTCCTAACTGAAACTTCATATTTACTGTACTGTATAAGAGTGATATAGATTTTCTATCACACTGCACCGCACGTTTCGCCTCAGACAGTCATTGTTTGTTCACATTCGTGTTCCTGAAAGTCAGTTCCTAGCAAGTTCTTCCCGATGACATCATGCACGTCATGAAAGGACCAACATGTACCAACAAATCCCACCATGAGAAAGCACTTGGTGACATTGGCAGGGAAATACTTCATTCACGTCACATCTCTGACTATATTTACCTAATCTAACACAGTGATCACCTAAACAGACAAAAATATTGTGTAGTCTGTGTCAGGCGTAAGATCCATGAGTGTCCATGCAGGTGTGTGCTAGTGTGTATATAAGTGTGTGTTAATACAGGAGGCATTAGTGTATATGGATAGATCATTGGAAAATCTGAAGTTGAATAATCTGCATGACTGGGGCACTTTTATTTTGTTCCTTTTGTGAATGTAAACAGCGGATAAAATGACGTTTAAGTTCATTTGAATGCGACTGTTTCTGTTCAGATAAGATATGTTATATTAAGAAGGATGATTGATACATAGCAGCCCATAAAATGAGTGTTATTTAAGCACAGGTGAAGAGGCATTTGTGCCTCCACAGGCTCAAGTAGGTTAAGTGGTGACAGTTTTTATTAGCTAAGCAGGCTAGACTGTGAATGGTAGCAAATGGGCCTTAAAATGAGAATCTGCATCTGTCTGAATTTGTCAGAAATTTATGAAAGGATGAATGACTGTCCAAGTCCCGATGTTTATATGACGAGGAGCAGAACGGTGTAGTACTGGAGGAACACGGGAGAAGGATGAGTCAAAATCCACCTCAGGTTAAGACGTCAGATAAGCTTTGAAGGTCTCTTTCATGTCCTTGGCCGACACACATCTTTTGGCTAATTGTAACACAATGGGAAGGGGGAGTTGGTTACTATATAAAGTGTGGAAAATTGTGTCAGTCCTTTTGGTTAGGTCATTGGACACAGACATGGCAAAAGCTGTTGAAGCGAGCCAGTCAAGCTGGAAGAGTTGCTCCATTTCTTGCCACGTTTGCTATGCTCACATACGTGTGTTAATGAATTATGTATATTGATAGATTCCCAACAGGAGCAGGGGAGGATGGGCATTTCTTTTTTTTTCCTTCCATGAGAATAAACAAGAGAAATTACACACCATAGAAGCGTGCAGCCAGTCTATGAATAGAAACAGTTTTTTTTTTCTTTTTGCCCCGGGATGTATGGTTGCATTTTTTACAGGTCATACTGTGATCTTCTCTTAAGCCTCTGCACTGAGTCCACACATCTCTGGGGTGCTGTGGCTGGTGGAGGTGGGGGGGAAAAAAATCAGGGGTGCATCTCATGGAGGGCAAAAATTGGTGGGTGGCTTTTTTTTTTTAGACTGAGTGAACTGATGCTGTTATTTCTCAGGTTAGGGGTCGAATTTGAAGGAAGGAGAGATCTTTAAAGTTTGAGCTTAAAATAAAAAATATATATATTTTTTTAATGGCATGACATGATGAGTGGCGTCTGCAGACGTACTGCTAGTCAGTCTCCCCCTAAAAGCCTTCACAGGAAATCAATAGTGGTCTCCATAAGACTTAATCTGGGATCCACACTACTACCGTGGCAGGCGGCCAGCTGAGTGATGTGTGCGGTTTAAACGGCCCCCGCATCCTGCCCGCTTATCTGTAGGTGTCCCGATGATCGTTCGGCTTTCTACTCATCTTGTCTGGCTTCTCTCTCTCTCTCTCTCTCTCTCTCCCTCTCTCTCTCTCTCTCTCTCTCTCTCTCTCTCTCTCCTCTCTTTTTTTCCCTCCTGCTTGCATCCCAACCCTCCTCCTCCTCCTCCTCCTCCTCTCCTCCTCCATCTCTTCCTCCTCTTCCTCCCTCCTCTCCTCTCCTCTCCTTTCCTCTCCTCTCCTCTCCTCTCCTCTCCTCTCCCTCCCTCCCCACTAAGTTCGATGCGATCGGCTCTGGGCCCTGCCGTGAGTTCTCGGTGCGGGCGACAGCGCTGCTGAACATGGCGTCAGACGGGATGATTTTAACGAACCACGACCACCAAATCCGGGTCGGAGTCCTGACAGGTAAAGGCAGAAAATAACCCGATCGCCTCTTTTCTCGCGTTTCCTCTTCACATCTCACATGAATCCGTCTTCCTGCCGTGTGTCCGCCCGGATCTTCATACATGTCGGCTGGGTTTTTTTTTTTTTTTTTTTTTTTGCTTTTTTTGCGTGGCGGCGGCGGTGTCGGTGTCGGTGGTGGTGGCTCCCTTCTCTCTCTCTCCCTCTCTCCCTTTTCCTTCTCTTCTGGCTTTGCAGCCTCTCATGTTATATTCTTTATTTCATGCATTCATGCCGCATCCGCTGCTTATGCGGTGGAGGCGGTGAAATGTAGGGCTCTGCATTGGGTTTAGGCTCATGTAGATTTTCTTGTCGAGCCGTTTGCTGGAGAAGAAGAATAAAGAAAAGAAGGAAGGGAGAAGAAAGAGCTCGGATTTATGTGTATTGAATAATTCATGCCCGATCTGCTTGTCAGAGCTGAAAATTACAACTGACCGTGTGTGTTGTGTCGCTGCTAAAGACGCTCCGGCTATAGATTGCATTATTGACACCCAGCTGACCACAGCGATTTTTTTTAAGTGTTGCTCGACAGTTGCTGAAGGTGGATGTGGATGTGGATGTGGTGGATGTGCTTGCTGCTGATGATGCTGCTGCTGCTCGGTGGTGGTGGTGTTTGGTGGTGATTAGCGCATCCTTGGCCTTGTCAAGCGGTGGATGATCTGAGAATAAAAAATAAATAAAAGAAAAAAAAAAAAAACGCGTCCGGGATGTCGGGTTTATTTTTGTGAATGATGACAGGAGAAACCGGCCGAGTTTTTTTTTTTACATGACACATGATAATGGCTCCAGCAGTTTGGTGGGGCTTGAACACACACACACACACACACACACACACACACACACACGCACACACACACACGCACACACACACACACACGAGTGGAAATCCTCCTGACACATTCCTCTAAATGCAACGCGATGACGGCGCGTCTCTCACTCAATATTGGAAAACGTTATGCGCTTGGATGCAATGTGCGGTGGATGGTGTTAGATCTGGTCGTCGCCGGCCTTCATTCTCTCTCTCTCTCTCTCTCTCTCTCTCTCTCTCTCTCTCTCTCTCTCTCTCTGTCCCTCTCTCTCTCTCTCTCTATGTGTGTGTGTGTGTGTGATTGCTTTGTCATGTTCGATCAAACATTACGCGAGGCGAATCAGCAGTTGTTGTCATAGTCGGAAAATAAATGAATGTTTTTTTTTTTTTTTTTTTTTTTGGAGGATGGAGAGAGGGAGGAGGTGGTGGTGGAGAGTGGAAGGTAGTGGATGCACACGATAAGGCTGTCCAGAGGAATACCCCCTCCTTCTCCTCTCTCTCCCCTCTCCTTCCTTCCTTCCCTCTCTTCCCTCCTTTTCCTCCTCTCTCTGTCCATCCTGTGTGAGCTCGGTCGATCAATATTTCATGGCTTGTGATCTCACATGATATTCCTCCGTATGGAAATCCAGTTAACGGAGGAGGAGGAGGTGGTCTGGTTGTGGTTGTGTTGGCGATGTGTGGCGATGGAGGGATGACTGTAGACCCTCTCTTTGAAATCTGCCAGAAACCCTTTCCATCACCACCAACAACACCAACACCACAATCACACGTCGTCTCCTTGATCTCCCATCCTCCTCCTCCTCTCCTCCTCCTCTCACTCCTCTCCTCCTCCTCCTCCTAGTCCTACAGCTGGGGAGAGAGATGAGCGCTGTCAGTGCTGAAATCCAGTCACTCACAAATCAGTGCGTTACTGACCTACCACGGTAAATACTGCATCAGATAGACACACCCAGGCAGCGGGAGATAAACCCATCTCAAAGGGGGTGGGGTCTGTATGAAAAAGGTATTAAGGGAGGATTTGTGTGTTTCATATTGTTTATGTAGGTGATGGAGCAGATCAAGGCCCCCCTCCCCTTCTTATTTTGACACTACATCAATGCCCAGCACATCAGAGGGGGTTAATTTCTCTATGTGTCATCAGTCATAGTCCCCTCCCCACCCAAACTGTATCCCCAGCGTAGTGACAGATTGCCAGTTTGATCTCGGCTGTGCAGTGTTGACAATTCCGCGCATGTTTACATATGCCGATGTTGAAACGAAGGAACCAGAGCCCAAACCAGGCTTATTTGTCTTTTTGATGTATTTGTGTGTGTATATAGGAGTAGGAGGGCTTGCACTGTCAGGGGAACAAAGCATCAAAAAAGTGAGAGGGGAGAAAAAAAAAAAACTGGGGCGGTGCGCGGGGAGGCATTAAATTGCTATGTTTCACCTGACCCGTGGCCTTTTTTATGAATCTAGTCGTGGCAGGATTACTCATGGCTACGAAGACCGCTGTGTGATTATTATTTTCGTTTCTTTTTGAGGTGACATGATGTATTTTGACGGCGAGAGCTCTCCTGCTGCGGAGCTCCAAATATTCAGGTTGACAGTTCGAACGCTGTCGCCATGCTCAGTCCTCTACATCCCACGGCGTTGAGTATTGCGCGCAATGGTATGAGACGCAATATTGTGGAATGCTAATGGGGTCTGGAGCAGTGCTCAATCTCCCTTCCATGCGAGGTCAAGGTCATTAGTCCCTCCTGGCATTCAGTCACCGGGGAGAGATGAGACCTTGGCTCACCCTTCTCCATCACTTAGCCCATCCCTCTAGACAGGTGACAGAGCCCAGGGGACATCTCTGTTTAGACCCTGGACACACCATGCAGGGGAGGGGAGGTTGACGTGTCCAAGTGTGTGTGTGTGTGAAATAATATATCATTGAATAAGAGGTGGGATTTGTGCGGAGGCGGTAGGGAGCCTGAAACAGGATAATTGGGGTGAACATGCTGTCACTTGTCAAAGATGTCACACTGAAAAATGTGACCTTTGTTTTTAGGAGAGCGGATTAAAGCTTCTCCTGCATGTGCTCAGCCTGCTGTGATGTGTGTGTTTAATTTTTATTTTGTACTTTTCTTCTGTGGACGTGCTGCATTACGTGGTTGTGTTTTGATGCCACAGGTGCTTTCGGTGCCCAGTTTTCTAGCTGCTGTTGTTTCTTCCTGTTGAGTTTTTAATTGTCCTGGGTCTTCCTCCTCTCTCTCTCTCCGTGGGCCCGCCTCAGGGTTTGGGGCGCTCAGCTATGCACGCTCGCTCACTTTAGCTAAATATGCGTGCCTTCATCGGCTTTGATTCATGTGTGTTTGTGTACGCGGCGATGCAGTCGTAAATGAAGAGGTGGTGAATTGTGGCCTCACGTTTTGTGACGAGGCAAAGGAGCGTACAAACGCTCTGAAGATAAATGATGTTTTCAGACGTTTACTATCTTGTAGAGAAGCTGGTTTGAATAGCATGATGTATAATTATGAATCCGTGATATAAACATCTGTACTGACTTAAAAAGACGTGTTTATTACGGGAAGATTTTAGGCCGTTCAAGATTTTTCCAGGAAGCCCACGACCCACATGAACACCAGACTGGATTGGACACACCAGCTGAGCTTTGTAAGCACATATGAGTGTGCACATGTGTGTGTGCGCCTTTGTGCATGTGCAGTGTGTGTGTGCGTATGCATGTGACTCTGCTCTGCTCTTTGTCTTTGTTCACTAATACTGAGCTCTGGCTGGAAAAACACAGCTTAGCAAATCCCCCCCCCAGCCCCAAATATAGCTACTGTATGCATACCTCCCATGATCACACACACACACAGAGAGAGAGAGAGAGAGAGAGAGAGAGAGAGAGAGAGAGAGAGAGAGCGAGAGAGAGAGCGAGCATTCAGTGGCTTTTAATCTGTATAAAGCCAGTGTGTATGTGTGGGACCATACAGTATTATTATACAGCAGCTCTCCATGCATGGGCCACAGATGCTCTTGGATGTGTGTCTTGATTCACAGCCCATAGAAAGCCCCATTGATGCTGGCTGCTGCGAGTGTGTGGGTTAACTCCAGCCCTACCTCAAAGAGACGTGGACACACACACTCGGCACCGAGCTTCCAATGAGGAGCCGGGGCAGGAAAGCTCCACTCTGCGACAGACAGCACACATTTTTACCCTCTCCTCTCTCCTCTCTCTCTCTCTCTCTTCTATTTTTTCTTTTTCTATCTCCCTCGGTTGTAACAACTGAGAAAGGCTCGGGGATGTGTGGGTGGCTCTCTAAACTTACATGTCTATCAGAAAGACATGAATCGACGGCAGGCAGGCTTCCCAAAACAACCACATTTAGATCGCTCTCTCAATCCCTCTGTTAAGTAGAGCTAATTCTGTGGCTCCCTGCAGAATGGGTGGAAGCTTTTATTTTGGCGGAGCGGTTGTCTTTGTCTCAATCATATGTGGTCTGCATCTTGTCGGTCTGTTAAAGGGATTGAAAAAAGTCGACAGAGTAGATCAGCGTGTCCAGTTTGAGACGCCACACATGCCTGTCAACAAAACACGTGTTCGTAAAGATGACATGTTGAATGGTCACTCTAAACTGCGTCCGCGCGTGTGCACGCATGTTGTTTTGCCAACAGGTATGAGTTCCTGCCCGTGCGTGGACTTGTCTGGCTGCGGATGGGATAATAACTATTTAATCTGCTTTTCCACGTAATTTAATCTCTGGAGTTTGTCCCAAGCTCACCTTAACAGCTCAGGCGCTAAAGAGTTTCGCTGGAGTAACAGGAGTCAAGTCAGCGAGAGGCAGCCTAGCCTGCCAGAGCACCTTGACCAAAAACAAGGAGACGTCGTCACCTGTCACGCAACGGCGTGGGTGGCTGCCAGGCTATGGAGGGAGCTGTCTCTTTCTGAATGACTCAATCTGCTGTCTGCAATGCAAGTCGAGGGTTCTACAATTGAAGGAAGGCTACAGTCACAGATACAACACAGTTTCAACAACATCAGACTGTGACATTCGGTAATGAAGAAGATATCTTGGCTTGTTTTATCCCAGAATGCTTTCACCTCATGGGTACGGCTCTGGGAGCTTTGGGTTTCACATGTTGTGCCACTGCAGACTCAAAATGCAGTAGATCCTATAGCTGACACGCAGCATGGAAACGATATACATCATGTCGCGGATTCTCTCTGTGTTCTCCCTCTGAGATCAAATCACTGTAGAGGTTTTATATAATTGAAAACTGTTGAGTTTTGGCAGCGGTGCCTTCGGCTCCATCGTGCATTCCAACTGACACAATTGTTCATTTTTGTTGGTGGGAAGCTGTTGAGGGATTGACTCTCCGTGTTGAGCCAGTAACTGGTTTGGCATTGGGTGCCTGCATAGCAGGATAGCGTGAACGAGGGCTTGGCAATAATTCAACATGATTGTTTACTGTTGCAGCTAGTGATTTCCCAGAATGCCTTTCCCTCTCTGCTCTGCTGTTTGTCGCCATGCATAACAGTGGATTCTGCATTTTAAATATGTAATTTAGCATATTTTTAACATATTAAGATGTGCTGCATGTACAGAGAAAGATATCAGAGGAGTATTTTTTATCAGCATTGTGAAAGTCTGCATGTTACACCCATTGAGCTCCTCACTCTTGTGAATAGAAGAGCTGACGACAACATGTATCGGATTAAGCACATAGCTGTCAAGGGGCTCCTCAAGCCAACTGTAGTTAGTTTTGACAGGGACCGGAGTACGGGGGGACTTTGATATTCTAAACTGGGAGAAAAAACAGAGACACCTACAATAAACTCCGACTCAAATGTAGCATTGGTAAGATCACGTTGTCTGCGTCTGGCCTGTTATCCGCGGGGAATGACAAAAATAAACCGTGCGACTATAAAGCGAACCAACAGACGTGGAAATGGATGTTATTTTTTGACAGCGTTCAAGAAAAATGTAGCATGAAAGAGTTTCCTCTTTAAAGATACTTCACAACTGAACTCAGCCCACCTGCATATTTGTGAATTCTTTGCTAACGCCCCTCACGGCCGCCGCTCCCGTTAAGCTCATGTTTCGACTCATGTTGACGCTGAGACAGCCAAATGTAATATCCTGACATGGCTGACATCATGACTGGACAACAAAAACACAAAATAGATGTTAACATTCGGTTCACCGGTGATACAAAGATACGTGGTTTGGATGGGAATCGGAGAGCCCCAGGCGTGTGTCTACCCACTAGCATGATTTTATTCCTCCTTTTTTCCTGCTTTGACCCAACTCTCTGTCTGTCTATGGTTGAATCATCTCTAAGCTGCTACTGGGGTGTTCCCTTGCAACAATATGTGGGCATCTGTTCAACAATATGCTAGTTTGAGAGGGATACACTTGGAACAGAAGAGCTAAACAGGGGGAAAAGACACACACAAATTGGGCACGCACTTGTTCCTGTTTCTTGTTTCTCGTATTTTTAGATCGTCTTTAAGGCAAATTTGAGGCACCGTTTTTGTTCAGACTTCCAAGGCTGTCGCCTGTTACAACCTTGACATGTGCTGACTGTAAAATCAGAAATATTGATAGCATTGCAATCCCAAAGGGGGCACAAAGACAAAATGGTAGCACTGCTAGAGAAAAAGCAAGCACCTGGACGGCCTGCGCGCTGTTATTTAGACGGAGCTCTTTGTTTGCATGTCATAAGACAAGGATTTATCTTTCGTTTGGGTGGGGCTCATACTGTAGCAGTAGTTTAAACACAGACTGACCCTTCCCTCGCTTGTTCTCTCTCTCTCTCTCTCTCTCTCTCTCTCTGCATCACACACACACACACACACAGCTGTGACAGTGGACAGCAGTAAGGCAGGCGGACCACATGACTAGAATAGACAATACAGGATCAGGGACACGAACACAGAATGAGAATTAAGTCTTCACTGCAAAGGAATTATTTTCAGCAGCGAGTAGTGGGAAGTGAAGTGTGTGTGTTGGGGTGGGAGGGGGTGACTCTCCTCCCCTTTTGCACACACACCCCTCTCTCTCTCTCTGTGCTTTCATAACCCATGAAAATAATCCTCCCTTAAAGTAAATAGTCTTTAATTGGGATGCGAGCTAGAACAAGAGGCAGACGGTATTTGGCGGACAAGGAGCAGAGTCTCCTCCGCTCTCGTAGGCTCTTGTCATCTCTCCAGAGAAGAGCTCCGCCGGGGCTGCCTGGAAAGCTATTCCCAGACTGGATGCGTAGGTGTAGGAGAGTTGGTCGGTTCCCACTCTCTCCTGGCCTAAAGCAGTGTTACAGTCTGTCATTCATTTGAGTTGATAATCACAGGAGGCCAGCCTAGCCAAAAAACAAAAGAGGAAGATTGCGTTCGATATTTTTGGGAGTGAGCAAAAGAGCAAAAGAGATGCTGGTGCTTTTTAGTGTCAGCACTTATCTTGTTTTGACAGAAAAACAGACACCAGACATGCAGAGCTGGAAGCCATTGTTTTCTATTTTTGTATTGGTGATAAACAGGAAAGACTATTCTGAAATGAGTAGTAACACCTTCCAACAAGTGTTTGATGGGTGGTGAGGTAGCTACTGTACTGCAAACTCTATTCATATGATGTGCGACTTCCTGGTTCGTGACAAATTCTCTGCACATCTTAAATATTTATATTTCTCTTATACAAATAACGCTAAGCGTGAATTCTTGTGTGAAACTCTGAATGCATGTTTAGTTTAGGCCAATTCTACATTGTTTAAGAGATTTTCTGTAGGTGCAAGTGTGAGTGAAACTCAGCTGGGTTGACTTAAATAAGAGCGTATGTGTGCCTGACATAGTAACTAGTTGAAATGCCTCCCGTCTAGACAACTTGACTTCACGGAGCTTTGACAGGCATCAATTAAAGCCTCTGTCTCAGGGTCTCCTGCATTATTTTATATTGAAAGTGTCTTGACTGGCTAAAAGAAATGATATTAGGCTTATTGAGCTTCAGGGAAGACCAGCGATGGTGCTAAATCACGTACTTAAGACAAGTGTTTGATCAGTGATACAATTGTTTAAAGCAGTAATGATGATGGCTGCATTTGTATGTGTAGAATTTACTGCCTGACAATATTGTTTCATTGTACCGCTCGGGTATTTTTAATTTCTGGATACAGCGATTTCTTCCTCAACAGTTAAACTACATGTTAGAGCTAGGTGGTTACATGGACGCAACGAGATCTGTGATTGGACGGAGAACCCTGAGTAACTGCGATTGGTCTGCTTTGGCTGCTTTGTGGTTTCTTGCTTGGTTGACAGTGAAAAGAAAATGGAGTTTATTGAAATCTTAATTACTCTTCTGAATTTTTAGCAATGCCAGATCTGAATTTTGCAAAAACCAAATACCCGTGTGAACTTTCTCCTTTCTCCTCGCCATTTCTATCTTCGAATTAATCTGGATGAAACAGTTTAATTTTGTCTTTTGGGAAGAAATGAGGTGATTTTTTTTTTTTTTGTTTGGTAATTTTCTAAAGTTGTGCAACATCTAAACACCAGTTACCTATACTAACGTCCACTTTTCCACATGATTAATACATATATCAATTTAACTGGTGCTACAACTTTTTCAAACAGCATTTTGCTTCTCATGATAAAAGAGACTTCTTGTTTTCTTTTTTTTTTCTGGTTGGCTTTTTTTACACTAATCTGGAGAGACAGCGATTGGGTCCTCCCTCCTTTGCTTGGGTCCCTCGCGATAACCTGTGCAAGGAGAGAAGCCGCTGAGTGATGGCGATAGAGATCGAGATAAAAGATACAGCGGTGGGTTTTAACAGATGAGTCACTCTTGTGGTCGGCTGCTGCCGCTGGATCCCGTGTCCTGGCTTGAGGTGTTAATTAGGGCTGGAGGGATGGAGGGAGGGAAGGATGCAGGAGGGACGTGGGAAAGAAAGAAAAGAAAGCGAGACAGGTGGGGGAATCATTGATTCATCAGTGGGCCTCGTGCGCTGCCATGCTGCCTCACGTCTTTATCGGTCCTCATCTAATAGGTGTCTGAAACGCATACTTCTCTCATGTTTCACTGGAGGGGAGGAGGTCAGCTCGCCTGCATCTGGCATCCATCACAGGCTGACAGGGTGCTGATGTCACAGGGAGCTCCTCATTGAAGGCAAGCGCTACGCTAACAATGCTAATAGCAATTCATTTTAAGCATATGAAACCATTTGGAAGTCAACGCGCGATGACATTACACATCAGAATTGGTTTCTCCGGTTACTTAATAATCTTAAACTTTGACCATCTTCTTGACTAGCTTGATACTTTGAAGAATTACACCTATCATCAGCACTGTATAACCTAGATAGAATTTAACTTCGAGATTCAAAAGTGCCTGACAGAAACATAAAAACCAGATTATTTCCTGTTCGTGTGTCCACCTGTTTGATTTACATTCACCACCCACAAATCATCATATCACAACACTTATTTTACTATTTGGATTTACTCTGTTGGCTGGATTTAACACCAGATCTTCTGTTCTGGTCATCTTTCACTCTGGAGGAGCTTTGTCAAGTCTGACAAAATCACTGTGATGACATCTTTTCGGCTTGAACATGGGAATGACAAATGTTAGAACAGCCTGTGCTACAAACGGGGGGGCTTGAAGTTGAAGGACGTGGACATACTCGACCGGGAGGGCGTAACAAAAGATGTTATTGAGTTGCAAGAGAAGTGTAAAATGTATTTTTTGGGGAGCTTGACCCATGCTTAGGACAAAAAGTTAGGAAATCTCAGCCTCTGCTGCTTCAAATGTTAACCATCGATCATCCTGCAACTCATTGTAATTCAACAAGTCAACAAATTGTACCCACAGTTGCAAACCTTCCTCGTGCATGTCATGAATTATGTACTTTTGATGCTTTAAAAACACCCTAATCAACTTAATAACTCGCTTTTAAAAAAAAAAAGCGACAGTTTCGTCTCCCTCCTGGACCATCAGCGGCGACAGAAATGAGGAGCCAAGAGAGGGACTGTGAGGAGAACTGCTCCTCAGATCTTCCATGTAGCGCTGCAGCTATTAAATCTGACTCACTACAAGAAGAGACAGGGAACTTCATTTATGTCAACATCACTCAGGTTTGCAGTATTTCGACATTTTGTTGTTGTTTGCCAAACAGAGAAAGAGAGTTGGGTGTAGTTTGAAGAGGGCCGAGGTGGAACATAAGCGACAGAAGGAACAGAACGAGTCAAAGTGAAGCTATGACGGGTAAATAAACTGCACGACGAGTGTGGCTTTTTATCCTGAAAGGGGGGCGTGGACCATCCCATTAATTTTCATTCATACGTGCAAACGTCCAGCACCCGGTAGGAAAGCTCGAGGTTAGAAAGCATCAAACATAATTTGATCAGACATTCATAAGAACAAAGACGAGCGCTTGTACCAAGAAGGTGGAAAAGCACCGCTGGGAAGAGGTGTAGCGCTGTGTGACTGGCTGTCACCCTTGGCAACGGCCCTTTCCGCTCCTTCTTGACACGCTGCCAGGGTGTCCATTGGCTTGTCACTTGTTCAAACCTCCACCCTTCCCCCACCTCCACCTCCTCTCTTCCTTCAATTCCTCCATTCCTTCTTCCAGAGGCCACAAGACCGGCCACGTTGAAGTGTGACTCATTGATTGATGTGTGTGACACACGCTTCCGGGAACCACCGTCATCCGAATTGGGTAGAAATGTTTCTATTTTTGTGTTTGTTTGTTTTTTGTTTTTTGTGTTTTGCTTTTTTGGGAAGGGGTGGAGAAAGTGTCCAAAATTTGAACGTTACGTTCGATGGTTCTCAATTAAAAAGGCTTTTCCCTGCAGTGTTTACAGTTGCTATGGAGCGAGCACTGCGATTGCATTCATAATTGACAGTAATTATATCAGTCATTGGCTTGCTCACGCATTTATATTTACATCAGTTGCACTAATCAATTCCATATCAATGATAATTGAAATCGAGTTTGAGTGTTACAAGATGTGGGATATATATAGCGCACTCTCTCTTTCCCACTTATACATCACATTTTGTCTCAAATCATCACCCTTTTTCTCGCTGGCTATTTTTGTCCCCCCGTCTCCTCACCTCTCTCTCTCTCTCTCGGTCCACCTTTCTCACTTTTTTTTTTTTACCTTTTTGCTGTCTGTCTGCGCCTAACTCACCTCACTCCATCTCCACGGCAAGGTGAGAGAGCGAGCAGTAGGAAGGGAGCATGTACATGTGAATAATGGAGGAGGCCAGCTTCTCCCTAACGAGGTGTGTTTGATGGCCAATCTCAGCCCTGTATATGTATATATACATATATGTGTGTGTGTGTGTGTGTGTGGTCAAGGTGTTCTCCCATCCTCTCCCTCCATTATTCAGCGTCATGCCTTTTCCGTCTCTACAACAAAACCCTTTCAGATCACGGCACCTGGGAATCAAATGTTAATAGACACCCGCCCACGTGCTCACACACACACACGTTACATGCACAAATGCTTTGACACATACACGTATCACATGACGTGGCATGGCTTGACAGCTCCGTTGCCCTTTTGCATCATTTTTTTTGGTCTCACAACAGCCATGACTGGTGTGTTTTTTTTTTTTTTTTTCCAATCTCAGCGCATGACTGTGTACATTTGAAAGAGTGAGTCAGGGAGCTTCTCACTCAATTTCCTCTGTTCTGCTTCATTGCCCCGCCTGTTCTTTTGTATTATGTCTTCGCTTATTGTGGCAGCAGATTTATGGAGAGAAATAAGTCTCTGCACCAGTGACCCACTTGGAAATTCCACAATGACGCCCGAGTTTGCCACCTGCACTTAAACGCAACATACATGTGACGATCGGAGGACGTTTTGAGGAAATGATTTGTCTACTGCAAATATTTTGATTAACAGATTAATAGTTTGAGTTTTTTTCTTTTTCTTTTTCTTTTTTTTATATTCTTATCGTTAATTAAACATCTTTGGATCTTTGATTGAATTGCATTTCCTGTTTTATGGTCAAAATCATTAACTGACTTAACTGGTTAATCGAAAACAGTCATTAGTTGCAGCCATACTGTAGTTAAAACTCACTCAACTTCATGCATCACGTCAGACAGAATTAAGAAATTATAAATAAATGCAAAGTGTTAGATTCATTTATCGATGCTTACTCATGTTGGGAATTGTTGGGTCTCTATAAAGAATATTATAAAGATCTGCTCCGTATGGAGAGTATCATGAGATAACTTTTGTTATGATTTGGTGCTATGTAAATAAAACTGAATTTAGTGTTGAAAATATCCATGTGAAATACACTGCATTTGTTCATGTTTGGTGGTATTTGTGGGAAGGACAGCAGAAGTAATTTAAGTAAATATTTCAGTGTAAAGGTGCTAAATATTCACTTATTCCCGCTGCTCAAACACAAGGATTGGCTGCTGTTCTTTGTCTTGTATGAACGTTAACTGAATATTTTGAACTTTTGGACTGTTGGTCAGACAAAACAGACATTTTGAAGATGTCGTTATGATCTCTGTGGAATCATAATGGCCATTTTAATGATATTAAGTCTTTACAGGGGAATTTTATACCTTTATTACTTTATCAACGATAGAGAAGCGACATGGAAATGAGGGTAGACAGTGATAGGGAATGAACATGAACCGGGGAAATTGGGGTTCATGAACGGTGCCTTGACACTTCGGCAACCAGGACACTCCAGAAGGATTAATAATAAAAACCAAGAAAGTAATCAGCAATAACGACGTTTGTTTGTGATCCATGTACTTCATTTACACATCATCACACCCAGGGAGGAGATATATCTTTGTCAGTAGCAGTGAGACTTATTTCCCTGCATATAAATTTGCATAATAATTAAAAGTCACAGGTTTCAATTACCAAACAGCATCACAGTCAAACGGATCCTTGAAAAACTCCCTGAATGCTGCAATTCCTCCAGGGGCTTCCCTCTCGGTTTCCCCCGCGCTGACATGTACATGTATGTGTGTCTCAGCGGGATAAGTGATGAGATGTGTGAAATATGGCAAGTGGAGCACTCTATTAGGCAGCTTCCCCCCTCGCCTCCAGGCTTCCTTCTGCTTCAATATACAGGGAGGCTGGGAGAGAGAGAGAGAGAGAGAAAGACGTCACAGAGGCTGTGCTGATGTGGAGGTGGGCCTGACTTAGATGTATTGAGGAGTTTCGGTTTTAAACAGCTGAGGCTGAGCCAAACACCCACCACCAAAGAAGAAGAAGAAGAAGATGGAGCAGGAAGTCCTCCCTACATAAACCTCAGCTAGCATTAGCCTTGAGAAGACGTACAAGCTTCCAACTGACTGGCTGTGTGTGTGTGTGTGTGTGTGTGTGTGTGTGTGTGTGTGTGTGTATACATGTGTGAGCTCTGACTGTGGGAAGCTGCAATGTAATTGCTGACACTGTCCAGAGGATTGAATGTAATGAAGGTAGCTGCTTACAGGCTGCTTCATTAGTACAGCCGGGCCCGGGGCACTCCCTGTGTGTGTGTGTGTGTGTGTGTGTGTGTGTGTGTGTGTGTGTGTGTGTGTATGTGTGTGTGTGGGCATGTAGAACTTTGCATCCTGGGAAATAAGGGGAGTCGAATGGTTCACACACACACACATATGCACTTGCATCACCACCCACCTACCCACACTTTAACAAACACATCAACAAGCATTGGCAGCTCGCGGAACATGTTGATTGTAACTTTAATCCATGGAGTTCATTTCCTCCGTGTGTTTGTTACTTCAGGTATGTCTTTGTCAACAAAGGCTGCCCTTCAGAAAATATTACTGTGCTTCCTATTTTTGTTGCCTTTTTGAGGTTATGCTGCATGTATTGGGTGTAATGGACTCAGGGACGTACAGCTAAAGTTAACAGATTTATTGTCCGAGCCTTAAAAAGCTGCATAATAATAAAAATGCCCATCACAGTTTCCCAGAGCCCAAGGTGACTTCTTCAGGTTACTTTCTTTGTTCAGCTAATAATCCATAACACAAAGATATTGAATTTATAATTAGATAAGACAGAGAACAGCAGCTAACCAACAACAAACACTTTGCATTTTTAGCTGAAGTCCCACATTTAAATTTTTAAATTTGAGTTCTTTATCTAGATTTTCTTAATAGGAACTTCACTGATTTCACACATCAAAGTTTGTTTACAGGTGTGGTGGAGTACAACTGCAGTTAGAAAAAGAATCTGGAGGTATGGACTTAGAAAGAGTCTTAGATCTGTGCTTGAAGCTAGCATCTCGAGGTTACATTGCAAACCGCTAGGACGACACCCAAATCTCTCTGTTGAGATGCATTGTGGGTAAAGTAGACATGATGTTTTGACAAGGAAGAAGAATTCATGTAATAAAACCGATGTCATGTCATGTTATAGAAGTGCTTTGCTCAATCAGCGGCGTACCCTAAATGTTTTTATTCCAGAACAGACAGTTCTTTTTATTCCACATCAGATATCTGCAAAGCCGGGACCCTCGCTTCGTTTTTGCAGATGATGAAACTTCTGTCATGCATAACTTTGCACGCCGTCGATGCTAAACGGGTGTGAAGAGTAGAAAAGTAATGGAGCCAAGCGTTAGTCCAGGCAGACACTTACATCAGCTGATTGCCTTCAACTTCAGTCATGTTGGCTACCAGCTGACTAGTAACATCTGGCAATATTCATGTGGCTACGATAACACTTACGATAACACCCTGACACTTCTCACAGTTACTCTGATCACATTCATGCAAATAACGTGTGCCATCCAACACCCCAACCTGTTTGCTCTTTTACCTGATGGAGGTGACTGTTGTCACTGTTGACCTTCAGCAAGCAGTAGCAGGAAGTTCTTTCTCCTCTAAGCGCCCACAGCCGGATATACCCTTAGCTTAATGCTGCCTGGTGTGCCGCTTGCATAGTTTTGGGTGCTGCAAAGTTCCACTTTGCTTTGTTCCACTGATTTCACGACGATTCTCGGCACAATATGCCAAAGCCGCAGCTGGCCTGATCAGGCTTTTGTCTTGCCTTTTCAGAAGCATGGCTGGCATGAAATGGGATTTGTGGGCAGGGAGCTGGGGCTGGTCATGAGGAGGGCAGCCGGTGGACCAGACGATGATGAAGCTGCCATCGCTGCGACATGGGAATCCTGCAGAGATGCATTTTAGATTAACTTTCCACTTAGTGAACAATGTGTCACTTACAATACGGTCATGTCTCCTGCTCCAGGAATCGTCTTGACAGCTGCACATCTTGAGACGTGTTTGGGTTGGGGTTGTGGGTGTGCGTTTGCCTTGCCCATCAAACGATTCTGCGGGTCAGCACGAGTCTGACCCTTGACTTTGATCAGAAACCTGCTATTGACTCTGAATGTGCATCTGTCAGCCTAACCTTGACCCGCAAGACTGACTGCAGTCCCACCATAACCCCTGACCTCCGACTACCCGTCCCTCTGCCTGTGTTCTTCCCCGTCTTCCTTCCCTTGACGGAGAGATCACAGAGAAGCAGAGAGAACGTTAAGCATCCTCTATGAAGACCAATCGATACCTGATCTGATTAGGCCGCAGCACATATGTTTCACTACAACCCCTAAAAGCCAACAGATAAAGAGCCCCATTGCTGATGTTAGTCAATAGCTATCCATTTCAGAGCCCATCCGCTCTCCAGCCGTTCTTTAGTCATATTGAGTAAAGTGAAATGAATGAGCTGAGCGTTTTCCATGCAGATTCGCCCCAGCTTGTCCACGGATACAAACTGGAATGTGCAGCTAAGCCGTGGTTGTACTGGTGCAGCCCTGGGTTTCCCTGCATCAGCAGCTTGTAAGGATGAAGGAGTTAGGAGGAGGAGGAGGAGGAGGGGGAGGAGGGGGAGAGAAGAAGAGATGTGGAGGCAGAAGGGGAGAGGAGGGAAGCTTCTAACGGGAGGGATCAGAAATGTGCAGCTATATTGATGCCAGTGTAAGCACATTTCTATTGAAATCAATAGAGCTGCTCTCGAGCTCATTTTGGCTTCTAACAAGAGAATGGTACCTGGCTCACTAATGGAGCAGCCATAGATAACGCACACAGAAGGAGCTGAGTTGGAAAAAAGGGAAACTATATGCCAGTTAGGTGTGAGTGAATTTATTTATTTATATTTCTGTCAGCCTGTGATGATATTATCCCTGTTGTCTTTCACATATGTTGTTTTCCGGGCCACAGAATGCAACAAACCTGTCAAAATTAAAGGGTCAGCTCGCACAAATTACACAGAATCTGGCCATGATGATGCAGAGCTAATGCGTGACTCATGATGATTTAATACATGGTGTATCATGAATTCCCGTTGCTCACCGCTAACAAATGATCAAGTCACTTTGGCTGTATGCGATTAGTTCACACAGATCACCGGTTCGGGAATGTTAATTCACAGTTACTTCATACACTAATTGATTGAGTTCAATCAGTTGGATTCCCGTTACGTTAAAGCTTATTTCAGGCACGTGTTTGCTCAGACTCTCTGAAATCAGAGCAGTGCCTGTTCTCATAGAAATATGAAGCACTTCTTTATAAAAAGATCTGCTTGTCACAAGTAAAATAATGGATAATAAAAACTGAATCCAGATTTGTATGAAGGAATTTGTGGACTTTCCTTAACTTATGATCTATTAAAGCAACCTCATGTGAGATTTGGCGTTTGTTGCCATTTGGCATCATAAACATGAACAGCTGTGCACGTGTATTTGTATTTGATTACCTTGCTTATGATCAGAAACTAGCAAGTCGACAACTTTGCAAGTGCAATAACAACACAAGACGTAGCAGCCAGCTAATATTACTTACTAGTCCAACAGCAAGAAGCCCAGCTTGGCGTCTGTCTTGCAGCTTTTTATTTCATGAAGCGCTCTCCAATGACAAAAAGCCAGTCCAAGATTTGATGACTTGCTCAGTCCCTTTTTCCTTTCCTCCTCTTCGCTTCCTCCGTCATCCTCTTCGGTCTCTTCACCTCTGCCAGTTTCACCAAAATCAGTGACTTGGTGCCATAAAGCGTTACGTACTTCTCCTGGCCCGGAGCACAAAGTTACACAGTGCACATAAAGTTACATAATGTTGAAAATGTTGTTATTCCCGGCAAGTTACTGTTTCCTTATTTCCTGTGTCTATCCTCTATGTACTGTACCCAGGTGGCTCATCCATCCGTAGTATGCATAGTGAAAATCACTGTAGCAACATCATAACCTATAAGCTGCTCTTCTAAACACTTCTTTTAAACCATAATGTGTACTATTAGTCAATATTTTATGTTTTTGTCTCTATTTTGCACCCACAGATACTTCAAATGGCATCGACTATGGCTTTTTTTTAGTAAACTGCAGCGGGCAAATGGTTGTACTCATGCACTGCATGTACAATACATGCACACGTGTGTTTAGAAAACACACGTTTGGTGTGTGTGTGTGTGTATGTATGTGTAAACAGCTGTTGGAAATGCCACGGAGAGCTGGCTTGCCGTGGGCCCTCTGCCATCGAAATGTCATGCTACATGGGAGGGGAAAAAAAAAAAAAAAAAGCTGCGATACCTCATCCACCCACAGCATCCACACACACCTGCCCACCCCTTCCCCTTCGCATGCACTGCATACACACCCGTGCACACACTCCTGCCTGGCTATATGATAATGCCACACCGAGCCACAGACACATTCATCACGCCTGTTGTCATTAGAAACAAGCCTCATTATACTCCGAGCCCGTGATTTATGATTAATATTTGCAAAGGGGTGTGGCGGATCGTCAAGCCCCTCCAATCCATTGATTTCACTAGAGAAATAGAGAAAGGGAAGAAGATGGGGGGTTGTTGAGGGGGGGGTTTGTGTGTGCGGGTGGGGGGATGATGTTGAAGCTGCAGGGGCATTTTGGTCACGGCGTGGGAAATGACATGAAGGAGAAGGGAAGTAGAAAGAGGGGTGTAGGGTGCCATATTCAGGGCTCCTGTATTCCCTGGCGCTGTAAATTGTCTCTGGAACTTTTCTCTGTGGCTACATTAGTAAGTGTCTTTTCAATATTTATGGCCGTGTTAATAAAACATCAATACGAGAGGCCTTTATGGAGAGCTGCAGGCTGTTGGGTGCTGCAGTCTCAGGCTGGGGCTCATATTTGGATGATAAAGAGAGATTCAGGTGAGTGCTATGCAGAGTGTGAGAAGTGACGAAGAGTGGGCTGACTGGGGCAGAAAGAAAGATAAAAAAGAAAAAAAAAAGCAGACAGTCGATAGTTTTTGGACATGCACTGCATCATGGAAGATAAGTTTCGTATTTGGAGCAGGTGAAAACAATATTTTCTGCTTTGATGGTCGGTGATTTCTCTGTTGATTGTGAGTGGGTGTATTTTCTGATAGTGGTCTGTGTGTGTGTGTGTGTGTGTGTGTGTATTATTGTTTGCTGACTAAGAAAGCCGGTTCTGCCTCTCATGTTTTATTCATTCCAGTGAAAAATGACCTCAGGAGCAGGTCACTGGAACCGGGGTGAACACTAAGTCGGCACAATCTCTCTGTGACCAGTATGAGAATACAGTTAATGATGCATTCACGAGTAATTCATCTACTCTATCAGCTAGTTATTTGATTAATCAATAAATCATTTGTCTCTAAAATGTCAAAACTTCTAAAAGAAAAGTTGGCTAATTGCCAAATCGCTCGTCAGGTCCAACTAAAAGATTTTCACTAAACAAAATATAACCTCAAAAATCTGCGTTGGAAAAGTGAAAGCACTCCTCTGTTTGATTCCCGGCTCTGAGGTGCCCTTGAGCAAGGCCCCTAACCCGCACATTGCTCTAGTGGAGCTGCTCACCAGGTATGAATATGGACATTCTTTCCTTTCCCGGCTTAAATTATGAATTAATTATTGTACATTTTTGTCGATTACTTTCACACGCACGCTGCGATTTATCAACATTTTCCCAGTATGGATCCAAAGGTCTATTTAAGCTTATACTTGCAGCCTGCTGCAGTTAACAAGGTGAAAATGCAGTCTATAGTTTTGCCCGCAATTTATATAGATAGGTCTGCCAACTCCACCTATGTAATCAGTCACAACGTTATTAATTAATACAGATGCAAAGGCCCGTAATAAGATGCAACTTTTGTCCAGGTCGGTATCTGCACCGTGAACAGCAAAGCCTCCAGATGGTTAAAATATATCTGTGTGGCGATGAAGAGGGAGGGGCTCAGCACTCATTTGAACTCTCTCTGTCCTGCATGGTTGCTCTCATCATTCCCTATCTCCTTCATCTTCCCTCCTCATTTTCTCTAATTCTTCCTCTTTCTTCACTCTCTTAACTCCCCTGCATGTGTTTTATTCATTCCCCCGCACCTCTCTTCTTCTCGTAGCCTCCCCCGACCAGTCATTTCAACATCCTCCCATTTTACCTTACTACTCTCTTCTCTCTCCTCTCTCTCTCTGCCCTCCCTCTTTGCTTTCGGAGTATTCCCACCGCTGCTCCCCTCTCCTCCTCTCCTCTCTCTGTTCCCCCTCCTCTCATCCGCTGTGAATTGCTCTCTTAATCCTGTCAGGGTTCGGCTCCAGCTCACCCTCCCTCAACTCCACATGTCCATCCTACCACCATCACCTCCTCCTCCTTCTTTACTCAACCTGGGATGGAGCTGCCTCCCCTCTCCGGGGAGACAGAGAAGGGGGGTAGAGTTGGTGGAGCCGTGGCCCGGGATGGGCCCTGTCTGCCTGCCTCGGACACAGCTGTGAAGAACAGAGCTGTCTCCCCCCTCTCTGTCTCTCTTTCTCTGCACATCTGGTGCGTGGGGTGGGGGACTGGGCCATGCTGTGCTGTGTTGTTTTGTCTTTGGCTCAGCATGGTTGCCGGATTTTGGCCCCGGCTACGCTGGAGTAGGTTTGGATTTGAGATGCCGGATCGGCCCACTGCTGTACCCACACGGATGAGCCGGTCTCTCCTTTTGGTGTAGTAAGCGGTGGTTATTAAGCCGATAGAGTAATTATTAGCTGCAGTATTAGCGTGGGCCCGGTGCCTTTTTGGGCTGTTTTCCTCCGTAGTGTTCTTCAATGGCTGGCTCGGCAGTAGCAGGTGGAGTGTCGCACTCCTTGCATTATGTAACTCTACCCCAATTTAGATCTGACTTCAAATAAATGAAAATCAAGCTGCTGGTTGGCTCCTTTCCCCGCGGATATAAATAGCATTTTCAAATCTTATCTAGAAACAGTGTTGTAGAGGGGAGAGGCTTTGAAATGCAGCCCGACGATTAGGATCCCATTGTTCCGCTCCACACCCCCTCCATTCTCCCGGCTGCTTACAGTAAGCCTGAGGATCTGTGTGTATGTGTTGGAGTGTGTATCCCTGCACATGTGTATGCATTCATCTGTATCACAGTGTGATTGAGATAGTGGCTAATGGTAAGATAGCATGTGCATGTGCGGGTGTCGTGGGCTTGAGAGTTTGTTAGTAATTGGTGTGTGTGTGTGTGTGTGTGTGTGTGGGTGTGTGTGTGTGTGTGTGTGTGTGTATGTGTGTGTGTGTTGCTGCTGGGTGTGTCTTTGATGATGGATGCTGTGCTTCTGCTGCCTACCCCACTGCTCCTCTCAGAATTAACAAGGTTGCTAAGATACAGTGGGCTTATATTAGATTAGGTTATCTGCTGTTATTGCTGTTACTATATTTTACCCAGCACGGTGAAGCCTTTATTAATTTGGAAATTTACCCTGCCATGGAATGAAGATGCTGGTATTTGTGCATCACTGCTCTTCTCCTCCTCTCCTCTTCTGGCTAGGAGGAGGTTGTAGTACTGAAAGGCCCCTAGTCAGATGTCTACCCCACCCCATTACAATCTGGAGGCGGGTCCGTACCTCTATTCATCATTAAGCCCATTTAATCCGAGGCCTGGGGCCCAGTGTTTCTATTTGACACAGAACAAGCCAGTGAAATGGGAGACAGGAGGCAGTGATATCACTTTGGTTGAGGCTTATTGGTGTGCAGAGGTGTTGTCCCTCCCACCAGCAGATGTCAGCCCAATCCAGTGTTTGAACTCCATAGTAGCTTCTCCAGGGCTGGAGGGTCCGTTGGCACTTGCTGTTAGCGGATAAAAAAGCAGGAAACAATAGAGATGCCAAGTGGGCTGCTCAGACGAAAGAAGGCGATTCTGTGCCGTCCCTCCACTGGTGGGTTCGCTGCATTTCCCTGCACGTGTATAGAAATATTCATGAATTATTTGAACATAATGAACTGAGCACTTGAGTCAGGAGGATCTGCATTTGAACTGGTAAAGCAGGTTGAAACTTGTTAACGCACGGCTCGCAGTTTTAGTGAAACCGACGTTAATTTCTTGACTAGAAATTCACAAAATATCCAAAAAACAGCAGAGACAGAGTTTAGTTTTCTTCCAAGAGCAGCGGGGTGTATGGTGCCATAATGATAGATAAGCACTGTCATAATTGGACTGGAAGCAGACTTTGGCACAACAACTCTAGCCGCTCTGTCTTGCGCTGTGATTTGTAGCGCAAGGTGTGTAAAACTGCTGATCCATGGCAAGGTGTCCAAGACTGTGTGTGTGTGTGTGTGTGTGTAGGTGTGTTCACGTACCTGAAAACAGTGCATGAAACTACCTATGTTTGTTGTGTGACATTTATATATAGGTGTGTAAATGCATACACAGGCACTCCATGTGGGCTGTGTGTGTATATTTGTGTGTGTGTGTGTGTGTGGACCTGCTATAAGGGAAAACCCCATTAGTGTGGGATCCCAGGGAGATAATGAGCGCTGACTGCTTTATGTCCTGGAAATGATTGAGTGGAACATAGTAGCAGTTTATGAATCCCCTCTGCTAGTGGCTAACAGACTGACAGCACGTAGCCTGCTACCGGGCTAAACTACTGTATTACAGATAGTCAGCACGTAGCCTGCCTGCTAACTTTACCTCTAGACCAGACCGAGTCTGCTCGCTGACCTTGACAGTATCTGTCCTACTTGTTAGACAGACTGTTGCTCTGTCCCAATTCCACATAATGTGTTTAGACCAGAAAGTGATGAAATTAAGTACACTCCAAAAAATCAGTAACTGTGTCAAAAAAATGTTTCTTTTTTTTTTTTTTTTTTAGTGTGCTGTTAATGTCCCATGATGCAATACACACGACGGAAGGAGCTGCTAACAGCAGTGACTGAAAATAAAATAAAAAATAAGTGCTCTCTTTTAAGTTTGATTGACAGGGTCCTGATTTTTTTTTTTTTTTTTTTTTGCCTTTCAGCACACGCATTGCATCATTTCTTTTTACTACAAAAGACTAAAGTATGTTTATTTCTTTTTTGCGAACTGCAAAAATAGTATAAATTCAGCATCAGTAACCTGGCTACCTCTTTAGGCTAGCAGGAAGTTTTCAAACAAAGCTGTATCACAGAATATCACACAATTTGTTGTTTTGTCGACTGGTTAACTCACCTGTCGCTACCCAGGATGACCTTTTTTCTCATTTGTTTGTCTGATCATCGATTTGTCTGATTTCTTTCATTTGTTCTGGTGCCAGTGACTGAAGCCCGAATGAAACACTGCAGGAACAGGATGTTGTAATTTTTTTAGTTTCATTTGCTGTAATGAAAATAAAAATTACAGCAAATAATCAGTGCTGACAAAAAGGGCTGCAACTAACAGTTATTTTCATTATTGGTTTTAATCGATTGGTTGTTGAGATCGGCGGATGTGTCAGAAAATGGTGAAAAATGTTGATCACTTCCCAAAGTCATCCTCAAATGTCCACAAACCAAAAATAATCAGGTTACTGTCATAGAGGACTAAAGAAGCCAGAAAATATTCACATGGGAATCTTTTGGCAAATTCAAAATATTCTGCACAGTGTGAACCTTTGAACATTACCTGAGAAATACTTGCACATTCCTGTACTGTATATATATT
Source organism: Protonibea diacanthus (assembly GCA_028641955.1). Lineage (NCBI taxonomy): Eukaryota > Metazoa > Chordata > Actinopteri > Sciaenidae > Protonibea > Protonibea diacanthus. The sequence goes on from CM053992.1 coordinate 18,125,079, forward strand.
TATATTGTTGTTGTCGTTATTTTTTAGTACTTGATCTTCTTTATATTTTTTACTTACTCACTATTTTTGCTACCTTGTAAGTGAAAACCTACTTGGCAATAAATCTGATCCTGGAAATGCACACACCCTTCACCCGCTGATTGAACATTTCTTGCTCTCCTGAATGTTTGAAGTCTTACGCTGTGATGAGTCGGGTGTAGTAGATGAGTTACCTGCATCACCGAAAGAGCTCAGCTGCTAGTTAACCTAGCCACCTGTAGTGTTATTAATTATACCACCCCCCACCTGTGCACAGCAATACAATAGGGAATTAGGAAATAGGCCACCAAATTGTGTCACTCATATATTTCTTCTTTTGTCTGATCAAATCTTTTGTTTGGTTGTATCGTGCCGACATGACAACACTTCAAAATATTTTTCCTCTATGTCTCATATTCCTCTTTTTTCCCCCCATCAAGCGATAATTTCTTTTGTGTTTTTCCAAATAATTTTCGCTCCATATTGACATTTTTTCCCTCCCTGATCACTTCCAATCTCTTTGGTCTCTTGATGTCGTCCCCTGTGTCCTGATCTCTCTTGCCCTGTTATGGTTTAGCGATTAACCCTTTAAGAGCGTGCATGAGCGTTTGTGTTCCGGTGTGCACGTCTGGGTTCCCATGTGTGAGCGCTGTTGCCCTGCGTAATGCTTCTGAAGCTCAGGCCTCCCGCTCTCCTCCCACTGCCTGCTGTAGCCTGGGGACATCCAGGCTTCAGCACTCACACACACTCACACAGGTGGAGGCAAATATGAGATGATAGGAGTCAGTGCAGGCATAGGCACCAGGAAATATTGAAAAATAAAATTACAGAGATGCCCGTATGGATAAATGCAGTGTGGTTTAAGCCATCTGCATGAGAGAGATCATCAAAGGTACTAACATCTCAAGCCTGTAAAGTCAGCCCTCAAAATAAGTCTAGGAAAAACTATAGTGATCATCTTACTGCTTAATATTATTATGAGCATGCTCATGCTTGACCTTGGAAACAGTGTTTTGAACAAGAAAACGTCACTCAAGATCCACTGACTTGGCTTTTTTCTGAAGCTTTTAACCACGTTATTGTTATTTAGCACACACAAGTCTAGCTAAACACAACCAGAAATAAACTCCCACGCAAACAACATCACACACAAAAGAGCAAAAGTGTGCGCAACATCAGGAACGTCCACGGACCAGCCTCAGCTCTGACAGCTGTCCGTCTCGCCTTCGCTGTCTGACCTTTAGGTTGCAGTGAACTGGATTTCCGTGGGGAGTAGCGGGGTCACGTGCATTGTCGCCATGGCCTAAGGCTAGAGTGGCTGCTCAGGGATCAGGAGGGAAAGTGGATGTGATGATTAAAGCCCTGCAGGTTTCAGGACGGACACCAGAGACGATGCAGTGCACAGCAATGTTTTTTGGGAGGGGAGGTGAGGCGGGCGGTCGATGAAAGCTAAGCTGCAGATTTACCTGGAGAAAGGTGAGCGGGTGGAGCAGTGTCACCCCCCCTCCTCCCCTCTCGCTCACTCCTCTCCCTCCGTGCTCCCTCCCTCTCCCGCTCTCCTCTTCCCCTGTCTTCAGCTCTTGCACAGGATCACATTAATATTCCTTTGAAGCCTGTTTCAACTGCAGCCAGATCTCCCTCTCTCTCCCTCTCTCTCTCTTCCACCCTCACTCTTTCTCTCCCTCTTTTCGTTCCCCCTTGATTCTTTTCCGTGCCATTGTTTTGTCGAAAGGGAACGCTTTCCCACCATCTCTACTAACCGGTGCAGCAGGGAGGGGCAGTTTTTATTACCTTCAAGTCAGGAGTTCCCCTTGTTGCACACACACACACACACACACACACACACACACACACACACACATGTGGGCACACACACACACACATAGAGGGGTGGTGGGTACCGATGCCTTTGACAGAGCGTGTTGATTGGTTCAGAATGGTTGCTGCCTCTTGTAGGAGAGTGGAACGGCTATTTTTAGATCAAGGGGTAGCTGGGAGAGAAAGACTGAGGAGGGCTCTGTGTGTGTGTGTGTGTGTGTGTGTGTGTGTGCGTGTGTGTGTGTAAGGAATACTGCAGTCTTGAAGGAAGTTCCCTCTTCACACACGCACACATGCACTTATGCAGCAGTGCCCCTCTAAAGCCGGGGTGGTGTGTATTCCATGTGCTTGCTCCCTCAACCTTTTTTCTCGCTGTATATCTCGCCTCACCCCCCTCACCCACCCTCCCGCAGTCTCTCTTGTTTCTCCCCCCCCCTCCCCACACCTCTTTCTCTCTTTCCGAGCTGGCTCGGTGTGCAAATGTCAGCACTCTCCCATTTATTTGCCAGAGCCCAGAGCAACGTCCTGCACCCTCTGTTTACCTCTGTCTCCACAGCGCTGCCCCATCGGCACTGCTTCCCTCCTCGTCACCCTTCCCTACGTCCCTTTTCATCCCCTCTTCTCCACCAACATCCATCCCATCTTTTCCAGCTTCACATTCCAGCCTTTGCCATCCTACTCTACACCGTTCTTGCACCACCCATCCGCTCAGCCTTCCCTCCTCCCGTTCACGGATCATGGCACTTCATTGGAGTAACATCATGACATTTCCAGTCTTGTCTACAAGTAGTGCATCAAGTTTTTTTTCGTTTTTTTGGATTAAATCCACTGCACCACCACCACAATCATCCGCCCCTCCCCTTCGTTTATTCGTTTTACATCTATTTTAAGACACCGGCGCGTCCCTTCACGTTTAGCCCCATCACATCACAAAACACCTTGTCCCTCTCTTCATCCTTCCCCGTCTGTCTCTTTCTGTGTCCTCTAGCTTTCTTTTTTTCTTTCCCGTTTTCCTCTCCCCGTGTCTTCTCCTTCCTCCTTGTCTCACTCTATCCGTCACTCTATCCGCCTGTGATCACCGCGATGACTCATGTGGTTCGCACCTGCTCTGCAGTTGAGGGGTCGCCGCGGTTTCATGAAGAGAGGTTGGAGACGACAAAGGTGTGGCCTCACCTCGGCTCAGTGTGATCAAGAAGTGTGGGGGGGTGAAGGTGGTGGGTGGGACGGCGGCGGTGGCGTTCGCTTTGTTCATGTAGTGGGCGTATTCGAGTTGCGACACAATTTGGGAGGAAATGATGCAGAATGCAACGTAGCAGTTACACCAAAATATTTTTTCCATACAGGTGCACAGTCCAAACTGACAAGTGGGGCTGCAGCAAATGAGAGCATCCTATTCTCTCTAATTCAAACACAATGGAAGAGTCGTCTATGAACAAGATTCAGTTTGGGGTTTTTTTGTCAAGTCACAGGTGTGAAATGTGGATTGAAATGATCGAATGAATACAGATGTGTTTCCAAAGCAGCGCAGGGCTCTTCAGAGATGTGCTTTAATTGGAGCGTTGTGGATCTAGTCTTCATCATCTCTGCAAAGAAAGCTCATTTCACTTGAATTACATGTTGTTATCCATGACACAGTTTAGCGAATTAGACAGACATTCTTGGTTTTGTGAGGAGTCAAAAAGAGAAGTCAAAAGTGTAAAAGCAATTCTGAGATTTCTTTCAAAATACATTCAATATGTTGGAAAATAGTTGCTGAAAAGACTTTGAACGATATATTACTGACATGTGGAGTTAGAGGTTCAAACAGTTTTTCATCAGTTTAAAGTCTAGTGTTTTGTGGGCGGTCCTTAAAGGGTGGCTCGATGACACGCCGAGGCCACCCTGAGCAGAGAGATAGAGATGAATTCATCTCGCTCAGAGTGTTTCAAAGTTAGTCATGTCATTTTCTGAACACGTTTCAGTCGCTTCAAAATGGCTGCTTGACTTTCTTCTTTGGTCTGCCAAACTCAGAACACATTTATTTTTACTTTACACAGACTTCAAGTTTCTGAGAGCTTAATACCTTTTCCCTTGTAATAACTCGCATTTATTTATGTCACATGTCGCTGATGTAATGATGGGAATTTGTGTGCTAATTTCATTTTCTCCTCTCTCTGTCTATCCAGTGAGTGACAGCTGTTTTCGAAACCTTGCAGAGGACCGCAGTGGCGTCAACCTCAAAGATCTCGTCCATGATCCCTCCCTGTGAGTAACTCTTTTCACGATGAACGCAACCTCCCAAAAATGACAAAATAAAACATCAAGCAACACCACTTCATGCACACAGTCGTTCATTTCAGAGTGAAATCTACAACACTTTAAAAGATGCACAGGTTATCTGCGTGTGTGTGAAGCTGCCTTCTTTTTGTGCAAGAGTGTAACTAAGAAACTAAAAATATCTCTTCAACACAACATGTCGGGGCTCGGTGTCGCCCTATGGAGAGAAATTCCCAGCATGCATGGCAACAACAAAAGAGCTGCAGCACTCTTCTGTTTAAGGATGACGCTCGGTAGCCGCAAGAAGTCATTACTTGTTCAGAGAAGCTAAAGGAGGCGAAGTCATCAGCCCGTTTCCCTTGACAGGGATGTGATCAGTGACAAAAGAACAGGACACACACAGGAAAACAATCATTTCCATCACAAGTGAACGTCCACACCAACTAAAATCTAGACAGAAATCTCTCTGTCTCTCTCTTATAGTACCAGTTCATCCCAAAGGTGGGACTGGATACGGATCAGGTCCAGGCTCTGTGCAGGCCTGTTCTGTTCCTCCACACCAAACTGGGAAAAAACACTTAATGGACCTGTGTCCACATACTTTTGGTCATATAATGAGAACTTAATAAATATTGAATCTATTGCAATCTCAAGCAAAAAAGTCAGTCGATAAATAACAATCCATATATCGCATGTTGCCTTTCAAAATGCCGCCTGAGCCTGCGACACGACATCCAAATCAAGCCATTGATTCGCCGGTGCTACCCTGCTCCACTGTCACAATATCACATCAGTCAATATCACCGGAGTGTCACCAGTCCCTCCGCTATGGGATCCTGGGCCAATCCATGCTTGTCATGTCCTTTACGGTATGTTTATTTCGAAGCTGATGTGTAATGTATGTGTCAAGCGTGTGTGACACAGAGAGGGAGCGTGAGGAGGCTTGTGCCATGTCATGTGCGTCACGCTAGACAGAGCGCCAGAGAGTGATCAGGGACCTAATGCACGCTTATTTGTACAGTGTGCACACGAGGGAGAATCTGGAGCTGTTCTGTATTGTTTTGTTTTGTGTCCCTACAAGCATGAACATGCTTTAATCTGTGTATGCATGTGCGTGTGTTTTTGTGGCTTTCTTTGTGCAGCCATGTGGTGCAGTTAGGAGGTAGCTAACAGGTTCAATGTTGTTTGGACACCTCAGATTACTCAGTGTCGGTTAAATATTGAAAAGATCAGTGCTGACTTGAAGCACGAGACAGGATGAGTTAACTCGTTAATATTTGTCTCGCCTGTTGGGTTGCTTTTAACCTGTTTAACGGTGTCTAAGTTCTGCTCCTACCATTTTCCTTTGACTCATCTGTGGTACAGGAATGTAACTTATTATACGGTAAAAAAAAAAGTGTCAATAAACATGATCCAGGCAGTGATTAAGTTCTCTTTAGTAGTTTGGTGGTTGAAATTTTGTACTTTCTTCTATAAAATCATGCTTTTGTTAAAGAAAATGAAATGTAAGAGGTATTCTCTATACAAAACAAACATGTATGAGGGAAGCTAAGCAGTATTATCACTCATTAAGTGAACGGACACTTTAATGTGACACAATTTCAATAGATTGTGGTGATGTAGCCTAATTTCCACCCTCATTTGGATACAAAAGTTCCAAAGTGACACAATATAAGAGTTTATGTAGTTAAATATTACGATACATGTCCACAGTCATGGCATCCTAAAGGGCTTTGGATTCCACTTCAATGTCGCTACTATAATAGTTATAATAGAGAACTGCTGATGTTGCTGCTGCAGCTGGGTAATGAGGAAATGTTATTATGGTTAGCAAGTTTGTTGGCTAGGTCTCCTCCATGGGAAAGGAATGGACTTCCAGCGACCTTGGATTAGAGAGAGCGCTCTTAAACGTGTAAATTGAACATTTTTGGACAGGCAGTCACCGTTAGCTGTCTCTGTCTGCTCCGCTGTGTCGCAGGGACGGTGGTGGCTGGCCTCCTCTGGCCTGAGATCCTCCATGTTAATCCACGCCTCACCGCGATTCAGCGGCTCCATCAGGTTTCCCAGCCGGAGCTCTGTGCCCTCAATGTGCCACCGCCGCTGTGACGGAGACAGTGACAGAGAGAGAGAGAGAGAGAGAGAGCAGGAGGGAGGGGAGTGTGGGACCACAGCAGGACGTATAACATAAACTATGATCACAGGCACACAAACACACTCACTGGCACATGCAATCCATCAGTCTGCCCAGTTTGGCATTCAGGAGCTTCTAGAGGTGTGTCAGGTGGAGAGAAAAATGATATGTGGCAAAAAAAAGAGCAAGAGTAACACAAGGGGGGTCAAACAAATGATACCCAGACTCAAGGACACACAGATGAGTGTGTGTGTGTGTGTGTACATGTGGACGTCCTTTTCTGTGTGTGTGTGTATTCGCTTTTTGCGCACACGTTTACCTTTCCAGTGTGAGCGAGTAATTATGTTGTAGATTTATATATTTTTACGTGTCACAAATGTGTGTGTGTGTCTGTGGGTGTTTATGTTTATGTGAGCCTCCCTCCCGGGCTTGTTGAGCCAACTCTGTGTCTTTGCCCTCCAGCGACTTGTGTTGTAACCACCTTTGTCAATTTTACAAATTGTCATGGCTAAGAATAGCCAGAAGTCAATCAGATGGGTGACAGTGGGCCCAATTTCACAGTCAAGAAGACAGTCAGGGGACAAGGACACACACACACACAGATACACACATAAACCTTTCGAGATCTGGCGCCTGTGAGCAATGTTTAATGTAAAGTTAAGCAATAATATCGTCATCCAAATGCACATCAGTAGGTCACTGCAATCACGTTGTTAGAGCTGCTGCACTCAGTGTTTTTGTATTAACAATGGATCAAATCAAAAGGTGACACTCAGAGTGACGCACACAGCACCTCGCCTCAGCCCCTGCAGAGCATTTTAGCCACTTTCAGCTCATTGTTTTGGATTTACAGCCTTCCAGATCTACTATTTCAGTTCGCACTATGTTTTGGTTCACAGCAGGCAGCTGCTTTCCCTTGAAAAGGTTTTTAAAACCCATTTTCAGGACCAGACAGCAGACAGACAAAATTAGCAACTAGCTGGTGAACATATTGCCATGGTGGAGACCAAAACAGAGCAAAAAGGAGAATGAATACTGGACTAACATCCGTCAGGCAAACAAATGAATGCTAATGTTGCTCCTTATCTGCTAGGTTTGTGAGTGTTTGCTCAACTCAAAGCAACTTAAAATAACAATAATATGGTTGTTCTATATATCCTGAGTGAGATGTGAAAATATTCTTACTTTAGCGTCTCTTCTGTGTGGCACTCGGCTAGTTTTAGGTGGTTGGTGGTACATTTCAAGACAAAAACAAGAGAGTCGCTTGTTATTCCAATGTGCAGCGCGTTTGAGATCAGAGCTGCCACACACTCATTAATAGACTCAACCCAAGGCATCATGGGTGACAACAACTGTTCAATGCAGAGAAATTTAAATTTTCACACAACTGGGCAAAAGCATGAGGTACTCTACTTGCCGAACAGAGTTTAGTTGCCAAACGTGCCGAGCAAAAATAGAAAAAGTTTCTGTGTTGAACTTCTTTTTGGTCGCTCCCTGCAAACATATTTGTGATTATGTGACTCAGCTGTGTGATAGTAAAGTCTCAGAGATTCTGAGGTTCTACCCGCAGACCTGAACAAACATGTAGTCCAGGCCTGAAAGTAATTGAAACACGCGTGCAGCGCGAGCCGCGCTTGTTTGGCCGCAGATGTTCACTTTGTCGTTTAAATATATGAAGTCTGTTTGATATGCGGCACAGCTGGGGATGTTTTTTGGAAAAAGCAAATGAAATGGGAGAAGGGACTGTCAGCAGTGGCAGATCAGAACCAGGATGACATTTATTCTGTAAATAAATAGAACACTTGTGGGGTGGAGTGGTCGGCAGAATATTTTATAGAGTGGGTGTGCGAGAGTGTGTGTGTGCGTGTGTTTCTTAGGCCGTTGTATGTGTTGTTTCGTGGCTGTGAGTGAAATCATGAGAGAGGAACCCCTCGCTGAGCACTCAGAGATCTCATCACAGTATGGGGTTTTGAAGAGGTGGGCTAGTCCACTCCTCCTCCTCCTCCTCCTCCTCCTGCTTCTCCTCCTCCATCCCTTCATCCTTCCTTCTATCAGCTAACATGTTGAGAGGTGACCCCTTGAGAGCTTTCCTACATATGGACGAACCAACAACTCAGCTGTAATGGGCTCCATGCTACAACTGGGAGCGTGGAGATGGCCAAGGCTCTCCTCTTGTCCCTGGACAGAGTGTGTGTTTGTGTGTGTGTGTGTGTGTGTGTGTGTGCAGGAAAGCAGGAGAAAGAAAGAGAGTGAGATTGAGTGCTCTGTACAAAGAGCTTGTATTATTAATGAAATCACCCTGGCAGATGGGTCTTATCTTGAAAGTGTCCCACAACCACCGATATTTGCAGCTGGCTCACATGCACCCACGTATACACACATACATTTCCTCTCTCTTGTTAAGTGTGCCCCTGACAATCTATCCCTCCCTTCTCCTCGCTCCTCTCTCTCTCTCTCTCTCTCTCTCTCATCCTGTCTTTCTCTCTTTATCCTCCTCTCCGTGCTCGTCTTTTATTCATAGAAAGATTTGGCCGAGGCGTCCGGGCTTTCAAGCCAAAAAACTACTGCCATGCTCTTCCCCCCCCAACCCCACCACCCTTCACACTTCCCTCAGCTCCCTCCACCTGCCGCGCTCTTACATTCCCCACTTACGTTCCTTCCTCCGCCCGCATCAGGATTTGTCCACGTCTTGTGCAAAAAGCCTTTATTCCAGGCCGACTACCTTCTGTCCTGCGGTTTAAAGAAGAGCTTTATGTGTCGTAACCCCCTGCAGCAGAGAGAGACATAGATGGGTGTTAGAGATTAAAATGTTGCAGGCCCTTTCCCATCTAATCCCAGGCTTCCCTCAGTTCAGAGCGCACCCTCCGAGCCGAGCACTCTATCTGCAAAGACGTCAGTCACTCTGAAACACACACTTATGCTCGTTACTCATATGTATGTATAAATACACATTTCTATCCGTACATGCTGTATATATGCATCCATAAGCATGCACATTCAGATATATTTACACATGCATTTACACGTTTTCTATGCACATATACAGATACAGCATGTGTACTAACCTATGCATGTACGCACACACATAAATATATGCACATATGTGTGCATACATACAGACTGAATTGCCATTTTAGTAGTTTGTGTTCATGTTGGCAGATTTCTGTTACCTTGTTACGTTTTGGCCTAACCGGTCAGCAGTGAGTGACACGTCTGTCCTGGTGACGTAGTTTTCAACGGTGAACCTGCAGCTGTAGTTGGAACTTGAAGCATCGGTGTCGATCCAAGAAATGTGTGAATATCTTCATTTTTTAGCATTTTTGTCTTCATGACATGCAGCAAAAGAAATAAACAACAACAACTCCACTCTACTTTGCTAGCCGTGTAGTAAAATCACTATTCCCTTCTTATTCTGCGTACAAAGCTCTGATTGGTTGATTAATCATCAATGGTCACGATATCAGACTTATTTGAACTGCTGAACAAACTGTTGGGGTTCAGAGGTCTGGTGCAGCCCAATATTCACACATATTTCTGCATGTATGCAAACATACACCATATTGCCAGTTTACCCACAGAAATCTAACGCAATTAATCGAATGCAATCTTGTAATAAATCCTCTTTTCATGAAGGTTACATTCAGTTTGTTTCAGAGAGATGTTGATTCAACTGTATGTTCATTCTGAAGGCCGAGGTTTGTGGTGATGCTGAACTGTATTTGATTATATTGACATGTGTTGCTATTATTTTATTTAATTTTTTTTACACAAGGAATAGGACCTGACTCAGTGGTTGAACTGGTGCAGATAACAACAACAAGCAAACAAATCCATTAAGGATCAGGATAAATCCAAAGTCCATGCAACAGTCCTGGTCCAAGAAAGTTGTAGTCTAAAGCTCCAAATGTCGAAACACATGTGAAAACTAATCAGACAGGTCAAAACTGGCGATGAACGCAACAAAGGCACAAAGTTACGGACACGAGGAGAGGGCAGAATTACAAAATAAAACAGGAAACACTAAAGCAAGAAAGCAAAGCCCATGACACAGTGAGAAAAACACCTCTCTGCTCTGTGTATGCACACATCAACATGTGACATGAACAAACTGTATAAACACACACAAGATACATCAGTGTTTAAACACATAGTGTGCACGTACATGTGCACATTCACATATTATATAAATCCTGCAGATGTTCTGCATAAGCGTGCCACACATATATGTCTGCAAACACAGATACATTGAGTTTTGTGACATGCACACATGAATAGACGTATTGTACCTGAAAGATGTTTTCATGCTCCGTGCACACACTCAAAAATGTCCATTCAACAACATATTGCTGCCTTCACACAGAAATGGCATCCCCGATAGTTACAAATGCAACACAAAACACACACACACAAACTCTCGCACGCTCACACTCACACAATGAACACCACAGCAACTAGAGGCTTCAGGCAGCAGGGGTTGCCTAGGAAACGGTGGGAAGGAACCCTAGTTATTTGTGTTGAGCATATTTTCATTTGGGCTGAAACAGAGAGGCATAAAAACCCCAAGAGAGGGAGAGAGGTGATTTGTCCTGACAGCTCCTTTACTCTCCCGAGGTGTAACACAGACACACAAACAAATAAACGGACAAATGCACACGCATGAACACAATCATGCACACACACACACATACACATACACGTAGAGAGATGCCAAAAACGCCCTCCCTCCCCTCCCAAACACATCAGGAGAAGTAAATCACTCGTGCCATCACAGGGATGTCAGCAGGGGAGTGAGTGTGTGTGTGTGTGTGTGGGTGGGTGCACAAGTTAGTGGATGCTCCAAGTGGCCCTACACGTGTGTGTGTGTGTGTGTGTGCAGTGTTTCATGAAAGAGTATCTTAAATGATTCCTTCTGACTTCTCTACCTCTTCTGTCAGAAGCAGACAGCCTCCCTCTGAGTTTCATGCCTCGTCTCCATGCTTGCTGCGGTATTTCACTGTTGTCTTGCTTAGCGTGTCTCTCTGCTGCTCCGTCGCACAGTTCGAGACGCCTGAACGGCATTTCCGGGGTGAGAGATGTATTCTTTGTCTGCTGGAAGAGCCAGAGTTTCCATGTGTGGGTAACAAAAGCGTCTGAAAAATATAGTGGATGCTTTTAATGTTCACAGAGTTCATGGGCGTCTGTGTGAAGGGAGGGTATCATGGCGTTTAAGTGGCTGACGCGGAGGGGGAAACATGATGCAGTAGTCTCCCAAAAATAGCGTTTCTTAAAAAAAGAAAAGGGTTACATAAGGGCTGTCTGTGCAGAGCCTTCACCTTGAGCCTGGGGTTGTTCTTTTTTGGGGTGACATACCCAATCTGGCCACAGGAGGGCACCCTGGCTCGCTGTTCAGCAGCTCTGTCCTTGTCAGAGCTCCCTCTTCAGTGGGCCGTCCTGTGTAAAAATCCTTTCAGGAGGGGATGTTCAAGGGCATTCTCTCTCTCCTCCTTGTTTGCTGTTACATTTTTCTACGTCTCTCGCCCAGCTGTCTTTATTTCCTCCATTCCTCTCAGAGTTTTCACACATCTTCTGACTCTGTCATCTGTTCTCTCCATTTCACAGAGCAGCGTTTTCTTAAATGACAGATGTAGGGTTACTTTCAAAGTCTTGTTTGCTGTCAAACCAGGAATTGAACAACAGACATCGCTTCAGTCAGACAAACACTAACATTTACAAGCTTTGGGGTGCGTGTCTGGGATTTGGGACTTGAGTAGATGAGCATTTTCTGCTTTAATACTCCCAGAAAGATAGAAATGAGATATCCAGCGACTGCTACTTAAGCTGTCGATTTACCTGCAGCAGGGCAGTGTTTAGAGTCATGTGGTCATCTTGAGTTTAAGCTCTCCGCTTCTGCTAAACGGCTGTCAAAGAAAACACTGATTTCTGGCAAGGTCCGCGGTTCCTTAGCCGACCTTTCTGACCTCCCTGTTCAAGGGTAGTGAAAAAAAAAGAGGGTGTTCTTGCAGAGAGCATCATGTCTTTAATCTGATACTTTAATAACAGTTTGTTCCTTTTAAATATGCTTCCTTGTAAAAGAAAGGCATTTTAATTTTACACAAGCCCTACAGCATGCCGTGGATTGTTGGAGGAGACCTACATTTTAATCTTTTATTTAATTTTACCCATGCAACAAGCCCTTCACGAGATGGAATATTAATAAGTGTATCTGTGATCTAATGACTTTCTTCCTTTCTCAGGTTGGGGGGAATGATCTCGGCCTACAAGATCGTGCCGGATGAGATCGACGAGATCAAGGTATGTAATCTATCAATCAATGTCTGATTATCTCTATGTACGGTATCTGTTGTGATGATTATATTTAATAGTGTGTGTGTGTGTGTGTGTGTGTGTGTGTGTGTGTGTGTGTGTGTGTGTGTGAACCGACAGGAGACTCTGGTAGACTGGTGTGATGAAAAGGAACTTAACCTCATCCTAACCACCGGAGGCACCGGCTTCGCCCCGAGAGACGTCACACCAGAGGTGAGTCTAGCCGTGTCTCACCATGAGAAGTGATTTTTAGTTGTTTTTCTTTGTCCTGTTTTGTGCAAAAATCTGACCTGAAGTGAGACATAAAAGCAACATATGTAGCGTCGGTGCATCTGGCTGAAAGGAGAGACAGAAACTGACGTCCAAAGTCACGTTTTACCGCTTGGATTTCATAAGTATGTTGTATTAAAACCTGGCCCAAAACTTTGTTACATAAGAAGCAGCGGGGACAGCTCGGGGTGAAATATGGACACTGTTTTGGTACGAGGTCACGTAAGGAAAGTGATGTTACACAACTACAGCAGAAGTGTGATGATAACTAATATGTAAAACACATTCGCTGCTGAAAGGTAGATCTCTCCTGTTGCTGCTTTAATCGGAGAACCTCAGCCTGTTTTTGCTGATTACACACGTGTGTTGCAGCGCTGATTAACACACGGTGTAATTAGCCCCGATGGTCACATGGGAAATAAAGAGGCAGAAGTTGGATCTTTATTATTTTTTTTGAAAAATAATATGGGATAGTGTAGCGAGCAGTTGAGAGATAATGGGTGTCAGGTGTCAGTATGGGCGCGTTGAGTGTTTTTATCACTAATAATAGATTAATGAACTACTTTTACAGTCTTGACACATTTTCAAATTGTTCACAAATGAGCTGTTTATGTTTCGAATCAATCAATCAAAAATATTTCAGATTGCATCCTGAGATTATAAAGATTGCGCACGCAATATTTCAATAATAGAGCTGCAATTAAACCATCTTTGTGTTCTATTTAAATCAATATGTTTAAGTTTGACAACTCACATGGCATCAACGTGTTATGATCAGTAACAGGGGAAACTCTAGGGTGCATTAATGCAAACAAATGTATGTTATAGTTACATGAAACAAGTTTTACAAGCTTTGCAGGGTGGTTTAATGTAGCTGTGGCTGCACACGTTTCTCTTGAAGTGTGTGTGAAAGTGTGTGACATGCATGCACATACACACATATGTATATACGCAGGCTACTGTACTGTAAAGGCGTTATACGACTGTGTCTACATGCAGAACTCTACATCTACATCTCATCACATGCCACTGTTAACGGCACGACTTTGGGTTAGAACCGTTCTTTCGGATCTGCACCGCTGTACTTCTGTTACACGCACACAAGCAATCTGGCAGGGGATGAGCTGTGGTTCTCAGCAGTATCATTGGTCCTCATCAATCATGGCCGACAGCAACCTTCCTGGAAGAGGGAAGCCACGTAGACACTGTAGTCACTGATAAAAACCTGCTATCTGATTCAACCCCGTGCGCCAGAGACAACGATATCTCTCCGTCTGTCCGTGTGCTCGAAGGCTGTACGAGACACGCGTGACTGTTTTCTGTTTTAGCTGAAAGCAGGACACAAGTAAGAGATTACATTTCTTAGCGTTCAGGCTCTTTGTGTACTCCCCGGAATATAAATGTTGCTTAAGATTCAATTGCCTTATTTTTCTGTAAGCGTAAGTGCTACATCTTTCTGTATTTTACAAAGCATCCATTATCAAATTTGACAAACCATGTCTCAGCCATCTGGAGGCTGAAAAGTCCTCATCTGACCCGCGTCCTCTCCGTCTGCATCAGCAATCAAGATAGATTTCATTTCTGAAAGCAACATGGAGTACGTTTCATGTTGGAGGACTCTGATCAGTTGTCTTTGTCAGCTGGGACATCATTACATACAAACCAGCAGGTTTTTTTTTTTTTTTAGAGGTGGTAGTTTGCAGGGACGTAATCAGCACAAGTGCAACTGAGTTGATGAACGTCTTGATGGTTTGCAGCAGCCTGTTTGTTGTTCTAGTCCTGCCCACTGGTGGAAGAAGTACTCAGACCTTTTACTTATACTAATAGTGTAGAAATACTCTGTTACCTGCAGAAAAGGGGTCCAGGCATAAAGTAGCAGATAGCGGAAAGTGAAGTATCGCAAAGTTTCATACTAAATATTTACTGTCTGTTACGATTAGACAATAAAGTTGGCCTAAAGCGCTTGTGTAAACCTAAAATAAACCTGCCATCCAACAGTTAATTGATTTTCCTCTTGCAAGTACATTGATTTCCTCTGATTAGCCCATGGCGCATAAACTATGGAAGATGTATGGGAAATGTTGGCTGAATCTGAGAACTGTGTTTGACCGTGGGAGCCTTTTTATGATCATATTTTGCCACATTTCATGATATAAACCTCTTCACAGTTATATGTCATGTACGCTTCCTCTGAATGCCTGTTGAATCAAACAAACTCGCTCACCGACTTTGCGTGATGTATGATGAGGTGTCCTCACCTCTCCTCGGTCCCTCCCACACTCTCTCCCTTCCCTCCTCCTCCTCGCCTCTCTTCCATCCTTCCCATCTCCTCCCCTCTCCTGAGTCCAAGCCCACGATGCTCATCAGTGGCTCCTCTCTCTCTTTGAAGTCTTTTTTTTTCCTCCCCTCTCCCTCGCTAATGGTGCGTTTGAAGTGTCACTCAACTCAAGGGCACCCAACACACACAGCTGGAGGAGAGGGCCCTATCTTCTCCGCTATCTGTCTGTCAAGAACACGCCGCAAACGTATGACACACTTTGCACATAAACAAATGCGTTTGTCCCTGCAAAGACAGTGAAACTGGCGAATAAAACACCACTCCTGTATCCTTTCTGGTTTCCATGAAATAAAATCCCAGGCTGGGTCAATTTATTCAGCATTAATCTGTTTAACTGTGAACACCAAAAAAAAAAGACATATTCGAACATTGATTGAATCAATCCTGATTGCTAATGGGGGATGTATTGTAGTTGAGGAGGAGACAGGTCAGATAAGGATTTTTCAGCCTTCGGGCAGTTGAGACATGGATTGTGCAGGAGGGATTGTAAATCAATACTTGAAGGGCAGTCCGGATGTTTTGAGGCGAGGGGGAGCAGCTTTAACTCTTTACAAGATTTTTTTTTAATGAGGCATTATTCTAATGTTCCCGTAATGTTTTCGGTCAAGGACTTCAGCGGTTCGTTGTTTCTGTATGATGTTTCAGTCACTGTACATCGCTCTGGATTAAAGCTGGATCAAATGTCGTCCTTTTGACTTCTGACAGAAAATGCAGTTGAAAGCGAAATTGGAGAAACCAAAACAGTTTCCACGTCCTTTAAAAAGTCTGTGTTGAAAAATATTATTATAATTGGACCTTAAATGTTAAAGAGAGATACGATATTTAAAATATACTGCTCTTGTGACTCCATTTGCTTTATAACCTACTGCTAACCTACCTACAACTCAATGTCTTGTTGTTCTTTTATTATATTGATGTTTAGAGTCTCACAACTTCAAATCAGCTTTGTTATATCAGACAAAAACTACACTTTTATTTCATATTCATTTCTGAACAGTTCCCCACTTTCCCTGGCAGCATGAGAAGACTTCAAAACGTAAACTAAACTTGAATATGACTCCCTGAAACCGCAGATATTTAACTGTGAAATTCATCCATCTGCTGCACGCTTCGTAATAAATATCTTCTGAGTGACTGGGTCAGAGTCAGGGTGGGAACAACACCACGCCGTTCCCTTTATCCAAGGCGTAGGAGAAAGTTTGTTTCGTTGCATTTTTGCAAGTGATCCAGGGTTTTTTAAACAAAATGCTAAAACTCAATGACAGCACAGGTTGGCAGACTGAAGTCTGTGTAACTTTAGAAAGGATGGATTTGTCTGTGTTCGTTTTGTTACAGTAGTTTCTTTAAGCATGAGGAAATGGCAACATCCATCTCTTTATATAAACCCCCATTCCTGCCAGTATCTTTAGCCTGCCTGAAACTAATCTAATCTGCAGGATAAACTCTGCAGCATTTGAATAAATCCTTTCATAAATGCTTAAGATGGACACGTGCTTAGCGAGACTATGATCTTGCTAATGACCATCCTCTTCATCTCTCTTCTCTCCAGGCCACTAAGGAGGTGATAGAGCGCGAGGCTCCAGGGATGTCTCTTGCGATGCTGATGGGATCTCTCAACGTCACGCCGCTAGGCATGCTCTCCAGGTCAGGCACACACTCTCACATACTTTATCTTTAAATTGAATTAATATGTTGTTTAATCCTCTATTTAAACAGGTAGTGTGAGAATAGACGAAGGTACATCCTAAATGTCTTTGTGCATGTATTTAGACCTGATCAGAGAGAGACAGTACAGCCTCACAGATCAATAACAGTACAGCGCGACTCCCCTCTGTTGCTGAGAGTCGACCGTCTCACCTTTTCATGTGAGACAAAATGCTGAGAGAGTTAATTCATCACCCGTGATAAAGTGCAGCACGCTGTGAAACACTGAATCGGGGCTTTAAGGTTGGAGGGAGAGGCATACATCACCATAATCAAGCGCTAACCCGCTTCCTTCCTTCCTTCCTTCCTCCGTATTCATGTAAACGTTCCTCTGTGTTTTTGTGTTGCAGACCTGTGTGTGGTATCAGAGGGAAGACGCTCATCATTAACTTACCAGGAAGCAAGAAAGGCTCCCAGGTAGGAAACGCTGTGGATGGTGGTGGGTGTAGTGAGATACAGATTCGTCTGACCGGCAGAGAGACAGGGAGGATAAACACAGGAAACTCAGACCTGAAGATGACAGATCAGACGCTGTGCTTGAGCAAGACACTAAACACTAATTGCTCCCATCCTGAAGGGTTCACCTGTGACTTGGATGGTTGTTTTCTGCTATCAGCGAGTGAATGAGTGAGAAATCTCACAGTGGACAACATTAGCTTAGCATTGTCCTGGTGTCATGGCTGCTTGTGTGAAGGTCAACTTGACTCGAGACTCTGACCTGCAAACATCATTTGTGATATGTAAATGTGTGCTTGTGTGTGTGTGGGGTGTGTATGGATTTGAAGGTGTATGACTTAGTGTGTGTGTGTGTTCATTTGAATGATTTATCGGTGATATCTGTGCGTGCGGCATGGATCAGTGTGTGTTCTGATGTGTTTCTGTCCATAGCAGCCGAGCGCATGTGTGGGTTTGTGTTTACATTATGTGTGTGTGCTTGTGTGTGTGTGTGTGTGTGTCTCCACCCGCTGCTGTCTCCTTCTCCCCCTCCATCTGTCTCCCTCTCTGCTGCGCTGACCCGCACATCTGTCTCTGTCTCGTTACGCGCCCGCTTCTCCTGATCGATTTTAGTATTTCTTTTAATCAATTACGCCACCTCTCCCCCATCTGCTGCCATATTAGTGTCTCCCTCATCAACCCCCAGTTAAAGTTAACGGCACAAGCCGCCCATTGCAAGCTTTTATTACGATGATCTCCTGTCATAAAGATAACGGGGAAGTCCAGCTGAGCCAGCCAGACGAAGCCCCTTATGTCTGTGCGTCTCTTAGCTGCCCATTTTGTCTCTTTGGCCTCATTTACACTGCCGGTGAACACACTTTGTTGTACATTTCGGGGGGAACGCTGAATCTGAAATGAATAGTCAAACTGAAGGTGCAGAGAAGGATTGATCCGACTCTTCATTGTGGATCAAACTCTGAAAATACTGGATTTTATATACATTTCCTTTAATGCAACTCAGTTGCATATTCCATGAGACCTTCCCTGTCCGGTAAATCTCCACACCTCAACTTCAAAATACAGACTTTCTGCTAAAAATGTGACACTGATTGTTGTTTCCTCAGACCATAACTGTCAACTGCCAATGGGCTTGCTACTTTCTTCGAGTAGCTACTGCTCACGCTCACCAGAATCCACGCTGCTTAGTCCCTCATTGACATCAGAGCAGTAAAAACTACGCACAGCTTCCGTCGCAGTCTGAACTCACCTGTTCTGGCTGCACTTTGGCCCATAAAACAAAAAAAGAAAAAAAACTCTTTCTGTGTCTCTTCTTGTTTCTAAATTTAGCGCTTGAACTAATTCAGCATATTTGATGACGACGATTCTTGCATATTTTTGGCATTTATTGTAGGTCACTTTGGATAAAAAAACGGTCAGCTACGTAAATAAATGTTACGTAATGTAAAAATCAGTGGAGTGCACCTTTAAACCCTTTAAAATCGTGTATCGGTTGAACTGGTTAAGGCTAAACAAAGCAGAATACTCGTGTTTGCCTGTTGACCAGCTGCTCCTTTGAGATCAGCTTTGAATGAGGGCCAACACTTCTCATATCAGTATTCATCAATGCACGTCAAGGCATGACCATGATACCGTTGTTTCTTTCAACAGATGCTTGGCAGGCTTTTCCGCAACAATAACTGTAACAGCGGCAATAACAATAATACTTGTAATGATGATAATAACAGTAGTTTTTAATTTATTTCTTCCAGAAAGGCACTTCAGCCAGAGAGGGCAGATATTGTAGCCGCTACACTCCACGTGGCTTTTTTTCTTGAGGTGTAGACGGTGGCTTGGCGGTGTTTTTGAAATGCAGCGATGATGTTTTGTTAACCGTGATGTTTCTGTTCATGGACCAAACACCTCAACGCTGCAGCTGTAATGTTGTTCACGTTCCTACCTGCTGCAATGATGTTTCTACCTGCGCTAATGACACTTTCCCCTGCCCCTCATGTCTTTTGTTACCTGTAGCAGTTATGTATCCACTTGTTATGGTAACATTTTTTCATGTGATGACAACTTCATCACCGAAAATTCTGACTTTTGGCGATGATGCTTCCACCTGCCGTGATGATAATAACCTGCGGGGAAGACATTTATACCCACTGCGATGACATTTCTGTTTAATGGGACAGACTTATTTATTTATTTATTTTTAGTAAACCACAGAACTAATTGCAATTCCACCCCGTGAATCATATTTGCACCACTGCGTACATTAGAACATTGCGTTGCATTCATATTCATATTCAGCATCATCTGTTATTGGCTGAGAACTCATCTATTCCTCTTTGTCTACATGTACATGTCATATATTTGGGGACAAAAAGGAAATGCACAACAATTTACTCACCCAAAATGCTCATATTATTTTAAAACATGTTTCTATTGTTACAGGTTGTTAATTTCAGTCAGGGGTTCCCAACCACACAGAACATTTACTATCAAGATGCAGAAAAACTATTATTAGAAAAGAAGCTGAATATTAATTTTTTGAGCTGTGGGGGGGGGGGGGGTATTTATCAAGTAGTTTTACCCCCTGTCACACCCACGACAACAGGGTGCTGATTTGAACTAAAGTAGGTCACCAGCGCTTCAGGTCTGTCACCTGAAATGAGTTCTTTCAACTCTATATGTCCCCAGTTCAACTGAATTCAACCATTTTAGATGAGTAATTCTTGCAGGATTAAAGAAAAAAACAAGTAATGGTAAGAGGGAAGTGTGGAGACAGTAAACATGCAGCAGAAACATGTTACATGATCTGTTTAGTTACTGTAATCTGCTTTAAATTTGCACGTATTGCTGTTTCAACTAGCTAACAAGAGTAAAAAAACAGAAATTGACTCAGATAAAAGGTTCTAACAAACAGTCCTCAAACTTTTCAACTTGTTATCTGTCGTCTTGCAACTTCAGTGATCTAGAAATTGAAGCGCGTCCTCCTGTTGTACTGGAGGAAGAGTTTAAGAAACTTGTCTAAAAGGTAAATGTTGGCCATTTTCTCCTCTCGCTCTCCATCTCTTGTTCTCTGCTGTCCCTGTTTCTCTTGTTTTTCCGTCACTTTTTATGTCTGTCTCACTCTCTGTTGCAGCCTCCTTTCGCTCTCTCACTGAATCTCTGTCTCTCTTAATCTCTCGAGATCTCATCCTCTCTGTCTCTCTCCACGTCTCCACTCTCTCTCTCTCTCTCTCTGTCTGTCATCCTCTCTCGTCATCTCCTGCGAACCCCCCCCCAATCTGAACAGCAGTGCCTTCCCCTCTTCCTCCATCCTTCTCTCTTGGTTGTGTTTCTCATCCGTTGGCAGTATATCCAGGGATTCTGCTCTTTAGTGTTCTTGACAGTTACTCTCCTCCAGGACAAAACAGAGAATAAGAGTGGAGAGAGAGAGAGGAAAAAAAAACACTCCTGACGTACCTAAAAAAATTTCCCGGCATCCAATAAAAGCACAAAACGGGAAAGAGGGGGGAATGTCTCCAGGCTCTTGACACCATCCTCACTCCTTCTTTTTCCAAACCCCTCCCCACTTCAGCCCAACACACCCAACCTTCTTTTCCACATCTTCCAAAAAAGCTCAGATGTGGGCTTCAAACACACCAGCAAGAGGCATAAACAGTCTACTGTGTGCTGAGGGGTTTGGGATGTGTGTGTGTGTGTGTGTGTGTGAAGGAGGAGTGAAGGAAAGGATATGGGGTGGAAAGGTTAGCTTGCGGCTACGCAGCAGGCCTGGTGGGCTGGTGGTCAACTGCTGAGATTAACCCATTCAGACTCAGTCTGTGCAGCGTTGGAGGATGCTATTCCAGTCAGCATCCTAGAGTGGATCTATGGGATTTAAATTCAGTCAAATCAAGATTAACATCGTCATATTTAATCCAGCCTGTGATATGCACACGTAATACGGGATGTGGAAGTGGAAAGGTTGCTCCGAAAAGCCCATTCGCAGCCAGCGTAGATACTGTAAAGTGTGGGCGTGATTAATAATGCATCTTCTCAATGCTTAAAATACACAGGAAGATAAATAATTTCACAGATTAGCTCTTGTCTTGGGAGTGAGGAGAATGGAGCATTTAGCATTTAGCCGGGGAGCCCACAGGCACACCGACACACGGAGAAACACCGGAGAGGAAAACGGAGATGGAGGGGAGGAAGGGAAGCTCGTATGAATGTGAGCAAAGGGAGGCGCTGTGACCTGCTGAGGTCGAGGAAGAAACCTCTGCTTTTGATTCAGGGTCACAAACTGTATTCATGGTCATAGTAATGTACTGTAAATACTCAAATACCTCAAGATAATCAGGCCTGTGTTTGACACAGACACATTAACGCTGTATTAAAGTATAATTTATCATATTTTTGTGCAATGTGTCCGTCAGATTTTTTATAGCTGTGGATGCTTGATTAATGTAAACTCAACGCTTTCTCCATGTTTACTTCCTGTCTTGACAAATTCTTGTCATCACCAGGGTCACGGTGGAGTCTATCCCAGCTGACTTTGAGCGCGAGGCGAGGCACACAATGGACACGTTGCCAGTTTATCACAGGGCACATAGAGACAAACAAACATTCACACTGACATTGACACCTACAGGCGGTTTAGAGTCACCATTTAACCTGTTAAGAGCACGTCTTTGGACTGTGGGAGGGAGCCAGAGTACCCATAGAGAACCCACACAGACGCATCGAGAACATGCAAACTCCATATAGAAAGCTGAGGTTTGGACCAGGAACCTTCTTGCTATGAGGTGACAGTGCTGACCACTGAACCACCACCACTGCTGCTTTGTATCTGAGGCTTTTAATTTGAAATGACTGCAGGAAGTGTTGACAATAGGTCAACTTGCCTTTGGTACCGGCCTTTAATTTGTTCATGCTCAAGTATCAACACAAGACAACTGTGATCAGTCCCTGTCATTGATGTCCTCTCCCTCCTTCCATTCCTCTCCCATCCTACCTTTCCAGGAGTGCTTCCAGTTCATCCTGCCAGCGCTGCCGCACGCCATCGACCTCCTGCGGGACGCAGTGGTGAAGGTAAAGGAGGCGGCGGACGAGCTGGAGGACCTGCCGTCGCCACCGCCGCCGCTCTCGCCACCGCCCAACAGTTCGCCGCGCCGCCAGACGGAGGACAAGGGCGTGCAGTGCGAGGAGGAGGACGAGGAGAAGAAGGACAGTGGTGTGGCGTCCACCGAGGACAGCTCCTCCTCCCACATCACCGCCACATCCATCGCCGCAAAGGTACCAGGACAGAGAAGAGGAGAGGGGCCGACATTTGCTGTTTGCAGTTGTTCATAGATCTGACTCTATTCATTTCAAATGGTCATCTATACATGTTCACATCATTCACTCAAACGTGTGTTAAAGGTGCTGTACGTAGCATTTTAACATCAGTGAGTCACTGCAAAAACTGACACAAGCAGATACAACAACACAAGACATAGCAGCCAGCTAATATTACTTAGTAGTCCAACAGCAGTCAGCCCAGCTCGGCATCCGTCCTTCAGCCTTTTATTTCACCAAGCTCTCGCCAACGACTAAAAGTCATTCTCAGATTTGTTTGGCAGCCTCTCGCCCAGTTAGTCTCTTTTTCTTTTCTTCACTTCCTTAGTTGACCTCCTCGGCCTCTTCAGCTCCACAATGCTCTGCCTCTGCTGAGCCCAGCTCTGGTTCTTGTCCACATTCCTGCGCCGCCTTCCTGAGGTCCAAAATGCTAGTGGTACCAGTGTAAAAACAAATACTCCCCTGGTGCTCTGAGCTCACAGTCCCGGCTAACAAATGGAGCTAACATCAGCTAACAGCTGCTGCAGTTTGCAGTACTGTCCCTCAGGATACTCTGTGTGTTAGCTGAACAGCCGGAAGATCAGAGGCAAAGCAGAAAATATCCAGTTTCACCAAAATCTGTCATAGTTGTTGGTGTTTTAAAGCGTTACATCCTTCTTATACCCAGAGCCGAGAGTTACAGAAACAGGATGCTGAATGGGAATGACACCTTTCACCTGATTCACCTAATCAAATATTATTTTACCAAAAGTAGACAGTTACTCTCATTGTGACACATTGATGTTTAAAAATGCTACAGGTACCTTGAAATGATAGATTTACTGTTTTTCAATCCATGCCTCGCTCGCTGCCTCCTGCTGGGCTTCTTAAACGCGGTCCAACAGGGCAACCGTTAACACCTCCAAACTCTTTGATTAATATCAAAAGACAGGAAGTGCACAGGGAAGAATTTGTGTTTTTCAGACACCGTTAAGAAGCTGGACCTGCTCAATAGCGATCGTCCTGATCGACACTTAATGTTGCATTCTTCTCATCCACTTATTCCAGTCATATTCAGTCAATTTCATTTCTATTTTTCTATAAAGTCCTGTCATTAACAGCATGTCCAGATGCTGTTGCATCGTCTGGCACAGTCTAGCCAAAAAACAAAAGCTGGATTTGGAAGATTCAGGCTGAGACTCAGCTAATTTCAAAACAAGCTTCTTCTTTAGGTTTTATTGACTTTATTTCTCTCGGATACATCTTTGCCAGAAGCTATGCAAAAGTCAAGTCAATAAAAAAACAGTGTGAAGTACGCTTTCTGATCCTTTTTGTCAGTAGAACATAGAAAGAAAGACAGAAAGAGGAGATAAGCTTCCTGTTATTGAACAAACAAACATTGGGTCTTGAGTTGAAAGACAGTGAACCTCTAGTTTAATATAAATCTGTCATATATCTCTGTGCATCATATATCATGACCGTGTGTCTCTACATACACATCTGTGTGTGTGCGTCTACTCTGTGCAGTCATATGTAACATCAAGTATCTCTCCATACCCATCATCCTATCCTGCCCTGTCTGCAGCCTGGACCCTGCTTCATGGCTCTGTTGTCAGGGTAACATCCCACCTCATTGTCCAGTCACAGATGGATGTTGGTAAGACCCCGCCCCCCGATATCTCATTATTTGTCATCATCGTGTCACATTTTTGAGGCCATTTGCCTTTCATCCGCATCAAGCCTGTGAGTAGGCGTGTTCGTTTAAGTTTGACTACATAGTAGAGAGGTTTGTAGCGTGTCAACGCTGTGTATATATATGCATATATATATATATATATGTGTGTGTGTGTGTGTGTGTCTTCCTGGATATATCTATGTGTATGCGTGCTGCCTACGGTGTGTGGTGTTTACGTGCACGTGTGTCTGCGTACGTTTGTGTGTCTGTCTGTGCGTGTGTGTGTGCGCGATCTCAGATCCCAGACTCCATTACTTCGCGGGGTGTGCAGGTGTTGCCCAGGGATACAGCCTCTCTCAGCACCACGCCCTCGGAGTCGCCCCGCGCCCAGGCCACCTCCCGCCTCTCTACCGCTTCCTGTCCCACACCCAAAGTGAGTACACACGCAGGAAACACACTCATACATACATTTTTAGACCAGCGTGAAGCGGCGGTGGCCAGAGTGGATGCAAGAGAAATCTGATGGGTTGTGTGAGGGGGGAAGAAAAGGATTTGGGGATGTATGAATACATGAAAACCATCATGGAGCTTTTGCTTCTCTTGATATAAAGTATAGGAGCATGCCGTGACGACACTTTGACAGCTTAGACGAAGTTGAAATTCAGTCGCTCCAGCTCGAGGTTCACTTATCCTGGACATTTTTAACCCAATCACAGCAGATAGAGTTGTCACGGGCAGTTGTCATGGAGATGGATCTATTTACATGCAAGCTATTCACACGTAGCGCACTTATAGTTGGGTCAAAAGTTAAGCATCTAAAGTTAGGAATCATCTAAAGTACTTTGACAACACAATTCAAGATACGCTAAGTTGCTTTCTTCTGAGCTTTCAAGAAGAAGAAGAATTAAAAACAATAGTTTGACTGAGTTAGATGTTGAAGATCTATACCACTCACCTGTCTGTGTAAACAAGAGACAGCTGATCGCCTGGCTCTGTCTTAATGCTCCTATACTATAACCACATCAGTAAACTGTGGAAATAACCACCATCCATAGTCTCTCTCCTTGTGATAACGGCAACTAAAGTTACGCTGAAATTAGCCGTTGTTGTCTGTCTCATTAAAGGAACAAGGAAATTATTACTTGTTTTATTTTTTATTCATATTTCTACACATATATTCAGATACAAGGCGCACTGTTGTAGCTGATCTAATCCCTGATCAGTCCAGCCACTGAATGATCTGTGTGAGTGGGAGAGCATTGATCTGTATGGGCGAGGGAGCTTTTGTCTGCTCCTGTAGTTCATAAATATGATTAACTCACATGTTTAATAGTTGTTATCTGTTAGAACTCCACCTAAACAGCTTCAGGTGCATCACCGCCTCCTTCTGAACTGGGAGTTTGTGAACACAGAGACGGATCGTAATCAGATTTCTGGCTGATAGAGATCCATATATGTGTCTAAGTGTTAATGACGGTATCTTAAATCTTTACTGGATTTTCTCTGGATCAGTCTATTTCTTGGAGCGGTGAATCTCCTCCAGGAAGGGACTGCACTTGCCCGCTGGTCAACAGGAAATAGTTCTGGCATTAACCGACCAATAAAGTTGTAGTTTTTACATTTTGGATTCAGTATACTCGTGACAGATCTCCATGACAAATAAACAAACTCCATCTGTTGATGAAGCTCCAGAAAAGCTGATAAGTGGACCTTGAGTTGGGATTTTTCTTTTGCCAAATTAGAATGTCCATAGTTGAAAATGAGAACTTTCATGCTTAAAATTCAGTTAGTTCTTGCTGCCATTTAAAGCTACAAGTCTGCACTTTTATTGTATTGTAAAGTGCAGATTTGATCCTGAAACTAACCCTGAATTTTATTGTAATTTTAAATATAACCTAAAAAGCTAAGTCTTAAATCAAAACTTGGCCTTTGAAAAGTGCCAAAAAAGTGTTCGGCTAAAGTCCTTACTCTTAAAAAAAAAGTTCTCACCAGGCTAGGCAAGCAGGAATCTACAGCTCGACCAACACACACACACACGCACACACACACACACACAGACAAAGCCCGCCTTTGCCCATTTTCTTGTCTGTTATTAGCCCCGCTGTTTGCCTTCCACAGCTCATCTGTGTTTACCTCCCCAGACCGTGGTGGATATTGGATATTGTTTTTAGTGGACAAAGGACAAATATTTCTGATCGTGACTCATTATTTTATTTCAGTCATCTTTTGAGGACAAAGGTTTTACTGTCTTTTTGTTCTTGTCTCATTTTTTATTGCGTTTTGCAAAGTTCAAATGTGTTTATTTGTATTTATATCTTCACTTTAGCTCCAGTTGTCTAAAATAAAACTAACAGTACGTTCCCACAGTAGGTGCTTACACATCAAAACATCACACACACGCTCACACTCTTGATCGGTGTTCTCTTTCAGTGTGTGTCGTGTGTTTGTGTTTTTACATGTTTAAAAAAAACCCCTGTTGATTGTGGGTGAGTGTGTGTATTTGGACGTTTACGGAGACAGCAGGTTGTGGGTCTTACACTTGGATGCGAACGCCTACGAAATGATTCCCCAGGTTTACATCAACGTATTGCAATTTTTATTAAATAGTCCACTTTGTCTGTCCCCAGCTTTAATTGGATACTTTAACATTTTGCTTGGTTATAATGAGGAGTTTAATGAAACTTGTTTTCTGTGTGTGATACACAATTCTCAAAGCAAAAAAGCGACAAATTGTGATATCAAATGTCCAAGTATCCTTTTATGTTTTTACCGATCTCTCCTGCAGGTTTTTAAAATGCAGATTGTCGTCAACTCTTTCTCTCTCCCTCTCTCTCTCTCTCTCTCTCTCTCTCTCTCTCTCTCTCTCTCTTTCACCTCATCTGTCAGTGTCACGTCTTCGTGTGTCTCCCGGACAGCAGGCAGGTGCTGTGGGAATAGATGATGGGGTTGCCATGGGAACAGAGGGATGGGATGTTAGTGGTGGGAGGAGGGAGGGCGGGTGCATAGGTGGGTCATGAGACATGAGGAAGCAGCCAGAGGAGATCGCTCTCTCTCTCTCTCCCTCTCCCTCTCTTGTTCGTAGAGCAACGAGAGGGTCAGCGCGCTACGGAGCCCGACTTAAAAGTCTGGTGGAAATGTAGATGTTTAAATATGCAGCTCAGCCGTACGTGAAAACAATCAAGTCAAGATGTGGAGAGCCGAGGAGCAAGTAATGAGTTGGCACGGGGAGCTGGGAAAGTTTTGAATCACCAGGTTCAATCCACAGCTTTTGTGAGGCTTGAAGGGTGAGGCGTCACTGGAAACGTCTTTAAAATAGAGTTCTTCTGCATCATTATTTTATTGACAGTCTTGTGTTCCGGTTGTAAAAAGTATGTTTTGTTGATTTGTGCCAAAAAAATACAAAACTACAATGAAATTTGCAAAACAAAAAAAAGATTTTTGGATGTGTGTTTTTTGACTGCACGAGTTGTTTTGCACTTGTTTGAACTGTTATTTCCTGCCGAGAGAGAGCAAAGACGGCAAACACTGCAGCAGAGCTAGCATGCCAGTTATATATTATATATTTTTATACTTATACGGCATGCTCAGTTACATCTTTGAGCAGATGCAGCTGTCCGTAGCGTAAACCGTAAGCGACCTGCGACAAACATAACGATAACAAGTTTCCTGCGCCTAAATCCTTTGCAGTCTTCTTCTCTGAAGTGCTTTTCTTCTCTGCTAAATGGAAAATTAATGATGCTATAAGCTGTTTGTTTTTGCAACTACCCGACCCACATTGTTGACGCAAACCTGCACCACTTCTTTCACCTCACCCCGCTGCTTGATCGCAGCTCGTACGACTGATCGTGGTTTAGAGAGAGCCTCAGACTTAGCCGGGTTGTTTTTGACCTCAGCTGAGCAACAGAGTGTGGAGCTGTAAATAATTGGACAGTTGGGAGCTTAAATACTTCTGCTGTCGTCCCAGTGCTGCTACTGGCTCCACTGATGCAGTGAGGTAGTCCTCTCCCATCAGCCCACCCTTCATTGCCCTAACACACACACACACACACACACACGCACACACACACACCTGTCTCTCCACTGGAAGCCTTTCTTTCTCAATGACCCAGTTTGAGCCACACTAGCCTGTCACGATCACATGCCAACCACATTAGTCAGCGCTTGTGTGTGACATGTGTGTCTGGACATGTGTGTCTTTGTGCGTGGCAGATAACAGACAGTTAACAGCTTCTCTAGGTATAGCTCTTAGCTTGTTTAGATTCTGACACAGGCTGTTTCCCAGCGACAAGCTGCCATATGTTCTTTGAAATTCCCACGTTGCAAGCGGCTGCCGACAGTATGTACACAATGTCCCTGGAGCCAGAGCCAGAATGGCTCTGTTCACTGATGCTTTTCATGTGCCACTGTGGGCTGTTTTAGTTTGTTAGCTGGGTCTTGTTGGCAGCGCTGCGTGGTGGCTTTGAGAGGAGAAAGGTATGGAGTAGGTCTTAATCTTGTCACCGCCAGAGCTGCTGCTTCGGTTCTCCCGTACAAGCGGGGCCGACACCACGGCTCACAGAGCAAAGCACAAGCAAGGAAACGCTCTCTGCCAAATAGAAACATGCATAAATACACTCACAGGTCGTGTATCAGCACTTCCAGCTCAAGTAGCATTTGTCAAGTTACGGACTGTGTGTGTGTAAGTGTGTTTATGTGTGTGTTTTCAGGTGGAAGAATTAAATGTGGAAAGGAGTCTGTGGTTGATGTGTCTGAATTTTGAACATGGTGATTGTGAACGTGTCAGAAGGAAGGTTTCCTATTAAGCATAAAGCCTGTGTGCACCTCGAGACCGGAGAGAAGGGCAAACATGTCTGTCTGCAGAGCAACAACCGGGAATACACACAACAGGCAACACACATTCAGCAAATTTGGACACGCAAAATCATCCTTCGCATTTGGCCGCGAGTGTAAGCAGACACAAAAGGACTACAAAGTGAGCAGCTCTGCAATCATTCATATAACCAGATTTCTCTCTCTCTGTCACGTGGGCTCTTATTTGCGCGCGCACACACAGAAGAAAGTACACACACGGGCAGGCACACACAATCATGCACATGTTACCGGAAGGGTAGTTGTACCCTTCCACTCTTGTGAGCATTTAGTACAGTTATGTAATGCCGAGTTTGGATTAATGAAGCATATGGGAGACGGGGCTTTGACTCAGAGGATGGTTGAATAATGTTGGGTAGAACTTTTATGTGCATTGGTTTAACCACAAAAAAAAAAAAAAAAATTATATATATATATATACATAATAAGGATCAGGTCTATATTATAATATAATTGTCTTACAAGCTTTCCGGTTGAACTTTAATGAGTCATCATGACGTTGATGCAGGGAAATGTACGTCACCTCGGGTGTTATTCTCAGATTTTTGTTCATTGACTGATGAATGAAGGAGTTCAGGTCAGCTGGAAGGTTAACCGGGACGTGGAGCCTCTCTGTGCTGAGTGTCGGGATCCCTTAAGGTGTCTGTAAGACAGTTAATAAAAAGAAAACTGTCTTTTAAAATGGAATGCTTTTATGTATTTAAGCCTCAAATCAAACTATATTAATACTTAAAATCACTCTTCGGTTGAACCGCTGTCAAATAAGGTTCACACGGAGGTCCTAACCTGCGGTGAGGGGTTTATTTTTTAATTTTTAAGGCATAACAAGCTAAAAAAAAAATGCTGGAACCACTTCTACTTTCTCTGTGCTGTTTGCCCAACAGCCACAGGGATTTCCTGGATCCTTTCCTGATATGGTTGAACTGAAAACCTCGAGAAGGTTCGTGCTCTTTCTGTTCTGATCAGTGTCGTCCTTGATGACCAATAGTCGTCGTCATGGAGAAAAATATGATCCAGGTTGGTAAATAAAATCCTATTAGTGTCAGGTAAGCCAGCGTGAGTCAGTTTGAGTTTTTACAGACATCGTGAGATCATTCTCATGCTGTCTGTGAAAAAAAGCAATAACCACGAGCTCTGGGGGGATTAAAAAACAACAACAATGAATATTTTCGGCTCCAAACGGCGCCTCGGAAACCTGCGGCTGACGTCCGTTCTTTGTACTGTCATCGATGAGACCACAAACTTCTACGTCATTTAATGTGAATGAAGGGCCTGAAATAATAATGACTCGTCGGCCTGTCTGCTGCCCTTTTCATCCTCATCCTCCCCCCCCTCCCCTTCTTTCCATCAGAGCTTTCACCTTGATGCATCTGCGAATGCTAACATTATTTATGCTCCGTGTGTGTTGTATACTGTTCCAAACTTTGCATCAACTTGACTGATATTGGCATTTATTTTGATTAAAGTATTCAGCGCTCTCATTCTCTCATGGCGCCTTCGCACAAACTCTTTCAGGTGCTGGCTGTGCATCTAGAGGACACTTCCTCACTTTGCACAAGTTTTTTTTTTTTTTTTTTTTTTTTTTTTTTTGTGATTAATGGTTTGATGTATGGCTTCAGAGCCAAGGCCAAGGCTTATGGAAATCAACTCCTCCTTCTTCACTGTAATGTGGGAAATGAGTCACGGTGCAGTAGTGCCATTCAGCCCACGCCACTTCCCGATGACCTTCATCGTGGACGTATTGCCGAACCTGGTCACTGCCACGAGCCCGAAACAAGAGCATGTTAACATGCACACGTGTACAAACGGGCAAGCTCATGTATTTATACATGTGATCCACACTTGCAGCACACACATCTGGAATATAAGAGCCTGTTGTGGAGTTGCTGTTTACTAGTCTAGTCTAGTACTTCAGCATGTAGATGCTTTTCTACGATTGACTTATTTGAACTAAGACCTCAGCAAATGATTACACACTACCAGGTAATTTCTCAACCTGTTTCTCAACCTGTTTAATCTAGAAAATGTCAAAAAAAACATATAAAAAGTGCAGAAATATTTAATTTACGGTGATATAAAACAGAGAAAAGCAGCATCCTCACATTTTAGAGGCTGAAACTAGCAATTTATTTTTGGCTTTGTGCTTCATGAATAAAAAATAAACGACCTAAACAATCAATAAATAATTTTAAAAGCTCGCTTGACTTAATTATCAACTCATTGATTATTTGACAAATCATTTCAGGGCTAATCTGAATTTTCCCTTTATGTTGTGAACCGTACCCGGTAGATTCACACTTTCTTTGTTAGTCTGTTTGTTTACTTTGATTCTTTTTCTGTTTCTTTGGTTCATCAGGATTCACTGTGTACATTCAAAGTCACAAGTACAAGCCTGGCGATTGAATGGTGAGCTGTCCCTTGCAGGATTTTCACAGCACTCATAACGAATGCGACAGCCACGGCGTGTGAACCGAGCGAAGATAGATAAATAAATAAATAAACTGTACATGCTGCTTGGCTCCGTCCTGATCTGTGCACATATCACAGAATCATCACTTGCAAATGAGTAGTGACATGAGGATCATTGGCAGAGTGAAGTGATCAGACAGAGGGAGATGAATGATTTATGTTGGGGCTGTACGCGTAAGCACCGTTCCAATGTCAAATCAGCAGGCTGTGGTGTGACGGATCAATGATCTACAGCCTGTACGGCAACTTCTCCTCCTGCAACCCAGACAGGAAACATGAGCGGGACTGTCCATAACTATCAATATACAGTAGAAAGTGTGTGTATGCATGCATGTTTGTGTGTGTGTGTGTGTGTCCTTGGCTTTGTTTTGAACCGTGAGGATAAAGCAAGGTGTGTCCTGCTGGAGTGGCAGTGCTCATGTCCGCTGGGTGCATGTCTCTGTTGGCTTGCATTGTCAAGGACCTCTGCTGGGGATTTGTGTTTGTTTGTGAGTGTGTGTGCATGTGTGTGTGTGTGTGTGTTTTGTTTGGGAAAGCGTGTACAGGAAGTCCAGTCACACAGTCGCATTACTCACCAGTCTGGCACATGTTTGAGTGTTGATCCTCAATATTTGTTTTTGTTTTCCGTCTTCTCCTCGTTTTGCATTTCACACGGACAAACTGTAGTTATGTTCAGATGGGTGACGAATTAAAGGACATTTTTGAATAGATGAACGGAGAAATATAAAGAATGCAGACGCTTTCATGCGGCGCAGGAGGGATCACTCGATGGCTTGATTATTAGTGCTCGAATATTCTTGCATTTTCAGAATGTTAAACAGCAAACAAACCGTTCTCATCCTGTATGCAGACATTAACATATCCCTCCATCTGTCCCCATAAATAAATATGATATAATATCAGAGGGAAATAATTACAGGATATCTGTTACATACACATAAAAAAAATTAAAACAAAAGGCGGCCAGATGTTAAAACTTTGAGTGTTGTCGTTGAGCTGTTTTATTTTGAAGTGTTTCATTGCTTCCTCCACACACAGTGAGATATCGCCATGGTCGTCCTTCCCCATCTGGGAAAAATAAGGACTCAAGCAAGCAGTGTAGGGAGGGACACAGTCCTCAAGTCCTCACAGACTCGCTGTCAAATAGTCAGGATCAATAACTGGCCCCCTGCCCACAATTTACAGTTTTACAGATTTACTCAGTAAAATCTCTCTAAACAGCGTCTCCCCCTTACAGATGAGAGAAGACAGGAGCTGATAAAAATGTTGATATGCTCGTCTCGGTTTCTTTATACCAAAAGCAGTTAGGCTTTATAAGTAGGAGCGAGTATTTTACCTCTTGTTTCGTCTCCCGGGCTTCAAACAGACTGCTTCTGCCTCTGGTTGGTGAATGTTTGTAAAAATTATGTAATCTATATTTTTTGTTTCTAGTCAGCATTCGCCTACAAAGATACTAGGAATCAGTCAAAGATGAAGGTAAAGAAAGGTGGGAAAGTAGTCTCTCTGAATGAAAACCAAATGTTAATTGGCATTGGTAGAGCGAGCATCCTGTGTACAAAGTCAGTCCTTGCCTCAGGGTTCGATTCCGACCCATGGCCCTTTGCTCTCTCTCTCTCTCGACCTACCTTCCTGTCCCTCTTTGGCTGCTTCTGTCAAATAAAGGTTCAAGAGCTCCAAAAATAATCTTTAAAAATGAATTAATAATACCACACTGAACATAACATATCAAATTCCTTTCACTTTTTAGACTACCATTAGTCTGGAGCGCCTTTTCTTTCAAACCTGCGTCCTTACGTACATCGAGAGAGTATTAAACATCAAATTCACAAACTTTGATTTAACTTGACTTGAAAGGTCAAGGTTCAAGGTTCTCTGTCAAGGTGCAGTGAAGCTCGTGCATCCTCCAAAGACACTATATGATTGTTTTTCTTTTAATTTGACCCCCCGTTGAAGACGTTCATGGCAGGTATGTTCGTTTGTAGCAGTCTGGATGCTGCAAAGTCGGAGAAAGACGAAGATTATCACAGATTTTTTGCTCTCTGCCGTCTTTTCTGTGTTACTTCCATGACATTGGACTGTGTTTATGTGTGTACATGTACCGCACTGAGTGTGTGTGTGTGTGTGTGTGTGACTGGATGGTTTTGTTGGTCTGGTGAGATGAGGACATCGAGGCCTGGTGCAGTGTGACGCTCCGCCACTGTTTTACAGCCTGTGTCGTCATTCCTTACAGGTTTATTCCCCCGTGGAAGCGATAGATAGGACTTGTTATATGCCTTTGTGCTCTGCTGAAATTATTCACGTTTGGTTTTACCTGACAGTATTGACCGCTTGTGTATCTGTTGCAGTGTGTGTGTGTGTGCGCGCGCTTGCGTGTGTGTGTGTGTGTGATTACTAGATATGTGTTATTGTCCTCCTTCAGTGCAGTAAAGCTCATAAAAGTGACTCCTCATCTCTTGGCCTGCTGGAGGTGCGGAGGATTTATTATGGAGTGAGTGAGAAAGAAAGGCGAGAGGGAGGGAGTGAAGGAACAGGGAGTGGGAGGGAGTGAACGAGAGAGAAAGGGACGGAGAGATAATGAGTTAGAGAGGACAAGGGACTGAAAGGGAGTGGGAGGTGAGGAAGGGGAGATGGATATAAATGAAAATGAAGCAAACGAACGTGCAGGAAACAGGAGAATGGTTTGGCTAGCTCAGGCCTGTGTGTGTGTGCGTGTGTGTGTGTGTCTCTCCGTCTGTTTGTCCATCCCTGAGGACCAAGTCCAGTAGCTCCACCTCATATCAGCATCAGCCTGGACGTTCTCTCCGTCGCTCAAATGAGTGTAAAAAGGGACAGAAAGAGGAGGCAGAGTGAGGAGGAGGAGGAGGAGGCGAAGATGTGAGAGCGAGTCACAGCCGCCGTCATTTCCCTCAACACAACCGCTCATGGGAAATGAACACACACGTACTCACGCAGACATGCACACAGACCTCAGTCATGCGTGTATGATTTAGCGCAGCACCGTATGTGCAGCTATATACTCTCCTCCTCCTCCTCCTCCTCCTCCTCCTCTTTCTCCTCCTCCTTATTGTCTCTTTGGCTGTTGCATTTCCTTGCTGCTCTTTCGCTCTCTTGTGCTCCCTTCTCACTCCAGCCTTCCCTTCTTATCTCTCTCTCTCTCTCTCTCTCTTTCTCGCTCAC
Organism: Protonibea diacanthus; assembly: GCA_028641955.1. Classification (NCBI taxonomy): domain Eukaryota; kingdom Metazoa; phylum Chordata; class Actinopteri; family Sciaenidae; genus Protonibea; species Protonibea diacanthus. The sequence goes on from CM053992.1 coordinate 18,159,843, forward strand.
CCTCTCCCAGTTAGTGAGTGTGTAAAAGTGTGTGCGTGTGTAAGTGTGTGTAAGTGTGTGTGTTCTTGTGTGCATGTGCCGGGGAGCTCATTCTGTTCCGACTCCAGGCAGAAGATGGTAAGTAATGTCTTTCCTCCTGCATATCTGAGAGAATGTTTACAGGTTTTGAGTGTGGAGTTCTGTGTGTGTGTGTGTGAGAGTGTGTGAGTGTGTGAGGAGAAGTAATTTGTGTGCCTGTTTAATAATGTTTTGTATTATTAGCTGAGTGGAAATGGGGGTGGATGCATTGCGAGTACAGTGTGTGTTTTTAAATATAATTTGTGCTCTTGCATACATAATTGTGCATGTGTGTGCTGCTGCTGCTGCTGGTGAGGATGATGATGATGCCTGAAGGAGGGTTCGCTGTCAGGCCATGGATGAGTTTAGGGGGCTAGAAGGGTGAGTAATGTAGCGATGGGACTGTTGATTAGCTTGAATTAGCAAGGGGGGGGGGGGGGGCAGGACAAGAAGGAGAGGAAGGATGAAGCGTGCTTGATGTTGGTGGTCGTGGTGTTTCTGCAGCGTTGGAGAAGGTGGTGAACAAAACACATAAAAAGAGAGAAAGGAGGATGAGCACGAGCGAGCGAGACAATGTAGTAATCTCCCAGGGCTCCATCAGTGTTCAAGTCAAGCAATCAGCCACCTTCTCAGAAACAGAAGCCACTGTTTCCATCCACGTTCCTCATTTAGCTGCCGCTTTTACACCCAGAACATCTTACAGTAAAGAGGAACATCACGATTCCCACGCTGCTCTTTCGTGTCCCTCGAGTTATCATGTTCTTCCCTCCAGTCACCAACATAGCAGCTTAGCAGGAGCGCTACTGTAAATGGTAATGAGGGCAATATGGATGAAGAAGTGTGGAAGCAGCACCTTCAGGAATCCATGACGGCTTTAAAAAAAAGCTGACAAGGAGAAGCAGCGGGATACTGATGTCGCTGTGGAGACCGTACCGATATGTCAGGTACAGCGATAAATCTGCAGCGTCGTCGATGCAACATTACACAAAGGTTACGGAGGAAGGATGGATAGTTAATGCCTTTTGTTCCTCTGTGTGCTACAAAGTTGTTCATCCCTGCTGTTCTGGACAAAGAAATGGATTTAGATAATTACCAAACATCTAAAAGACAATAACTGATATCTAAAGATGAAATATTGATGTCACGTCAGTAATAAACATATAATCATATTGTGTGAATAATCCGGCAACTCTTAAATCATTTCTGTTTCTTTCAGTTTTCTCGTGATTCGACAAAACACAAATAATATGTGTTTGTTTTCTGTAGATGTCACAATAACATTGTTGTCATGGCTTCTTTTGGCCACAATATATGTGGAGTCAAAATCTGATATAAATATTAACCTCCAGCACTTATTAGCTTAGCATAAAGACTGCAAATAGAGGGAAACAACTAGCCTGCCTCTGTCAAAGATAACAAACTACATCTAAATCTATTTAGCTCCTCTAAGCCACTAAAACTTAACATGGTACATCTCGATTGCTTATTACAAACTATTCCTGGCTGGTTGCTGTGACTTCGATCCCTGCTGGTTTCCAGACTCCCCCCCAATAAAACCACAACGAGTCAGTTTTCACTTTGTCTGTTGTTCCAGTAACACAAATCAGATATATAATGTGTTAATTGGTGAGTTTTAGGCAGATTTCGGTACATTTGTACAGAGCCAGGCAAGCTGTTTCAACCATTTTCCAGTTTTTGCGTTAAGGTAAGCCAACTGGCTGCTGGTGGTTGTTCAACATTTGCCGTAACGATACGATGGTTTTACAAATCTTCTCGTCTAACTCTCAACAAGAAACTGAATATGCATATTTCCCCAATATCTAACTATTGCTTAAAAACACAGTGCGTTCAGTTGAAACTAGTGTGTTTTCTGTGTGTTGGAACTAGATTTCAGGGAAGACACGATGTTATGTCCTCATTGCACTGACAGATGTTTTTTCACTTGTTTCAAGAGAACACGGAAAGACTTCATAAGGAGATTTTCTGCAGCGTTTGACTCTTTTCCCTTTTTGAAAACCTGCTTAGTCCGACCTTTACGTGGCCTGGGGGGGGCAGAAACATGCATGTCAAGCTGGAGCGTATATCCTCCTTCCTCTCCCGTGAACGAAATAGAGACAACAGCTTTCAGTAACTGGATGGGAAAAGGCAGTTTTGATGCTAATATAGCAGTGAAGAATGATCCTACTCTGCCAAATGTCAGGTGCAGAAAATAGCTAGTGCGTATAGGACATAGGATGTGTTATAAAATGTGTGATATATTGTTGCAGAGACCAGAAGGAGGCCAGAAGGAAAGTGCTCTTTTGTCTCTGATTAATGTACACACATTCAGCCCCCTCTCTTGCTTTATTTGGCTCGTGGCGTCCATAGACCATTTGGGTCAAATTGCTTAAGGCTTCAAGTCAAAATCACTTCAGCTGAGGCCACTGTGCTTGTTCATGAGTGTATTTTTTGTTATTAAGATAAATACTAGAGAAATCTACAAGTATGTGCTGTTTTTTTTTTAAGAGGCGTGTGTTTCCTTCGACACACATGCATTACTAACATGCATCTGTATGTGGGAAGTTTGCATGTATCGTATGCTTATATCATATTTGTCTCGAGTTATTCACGCCCACTGACTCTGAGAGTTCGCCTCGAGGGTGACGGAGACAATGGAAGAGAGAGCTTTGAATAGCGAGACAGAGAGAGGCTAGCAGTCAGACAGACAGAAGCGGAGGGGGAAGAAGACAGACGGGAAATAAAAGGCAGCAAGAAGGAATGGATGAGACTGTCTGACCAGCTGTACTGAGCGTGCTCGTTCACCATGTGGGCTGCTGATGAGAAGAAGAAGAAGAAGAAGGGGGCGGGGAGGGGGAGAACTGGTGAGCAGCATAACATGGGCCTGTCAAATCAGCTGTGTTAGCTTTCACTCACCGCCACGCCGGCAACTCACTCGATAGCTCATTAATTTCTAATACATGTAGACACGGAGAGGGCCACGGGAGGGCAGAGATGAATGACCGAGGCCGGGCGATAGCACACGCAGCACATGTTCCCGGTCAGCCGTGGTTACTGGCTGTTTGGAAGTCTTTCTCATCTTTATTTATTCATCGGAGAGTCGTTCGAGAGCGAGCGTTCTCTCTCAATAACTTGCTTACAACTTGCTATTGTAAGCACAAAACCTCGAATCGCTTTAAAGCACTGACAGCACACAAGTTTAATTTGACAAGTAAAGATGGCAACTCATCAGAATCCTGCACACTCGGAGCGTGTGATATCGTTCAAAAGTTGTTTGCGCTGATCAAAGTGTATCTATAATTCAGTTTGGATGTAATGTGTAATCTAATGCCAGATATTCATGACTGTGAGTTTGTTATGTCGTTGTTCTGTGTGTGAAAATGCATTTTATTTTCATACTTGTGGTCATTCTGACTGTGGGTCATGCTAACTTTGCACTCCCCACATCCGTTGTAGAGATTTCAGAAATACGAACTCCTGCAAAACAACATATATCAACTCAAGCTTGCTTAAATTTTCCATATGAACTTCAATCTCACAAATATTTTGAAATAAAAGCTGCTTTTTGTTTGCGTGTGTGAGTCTGCGATTTCTGAATCTCCACAACAAAGATGACAAAGTTAGCAGGAGCTCGAGTCAGAACGGGCACGAAACTCTTAACTCTTTAAAACAGATGTCAGAGGTGTGTTTAGGATCCATCTGTGGTGTTTTTGACCACTGTTACTGTGATAAACATCTCCGCCAATGGTTTCTCACTGTTCCACTGACCTACAGGAGGCGGTAACGCACCAAGGACGACAGTAATGCGCTCGCAAAAGGCCGTGAGGAAGGAGACTGCAAGCTAGGAAACATGGATGTTAAAGAAAGAGAGTGTATTTAATTTCATTTGTTAGACTTCAAGTGAGTTTTGGTGAGAAACAACGAATGTAAAGAGAAACTTTTAATTAGCTTTAGCATTAGAAGTTCAGTTTCTTTTGTACAGTCTTGATTTGTTTCCAAAGAGTTTACTGACCAGCCTCTCTGGTTGACGATGGCCTGGAATGTGATGCAACATTTTGTGATTTGAAGGCCACCACAGTATGCGTAGAACATGGTGCACACTGTTGGACGTTGGTATAATTTTAAAACATACATAATCAATAGTGGTTTCACAAGTGTAAGTGGTAGTTTCGGAATACTTTACTGTATGACAAGTTGAAACTAAATTTCTTCTTAGTGCGTGGCGAGACTGGAGAGGACGAGAAGGTTCATTCGATGTTGGCGAATTGAGCTCGAGCGCTACCTTGCTGCTGCAGCATTTAGGAAGATCCGTGTGCAGTTCACTCCCGAGTTTCAATTTGTAACCTCCTGCGGTTTCCTGCCAGTGTCCATTATCTGAGCAGTGAGTTTGATGAGGGCAACTACTGTGAATCTACAGCATTTCAATTAGAAGGGATGGGATGCTCATCTCCTTGACAGCCCCACTTTAAAAAGGCAATTTATTATATAATCTAAAACGTTACTGTTTCAGGAGGAAAGGTCGGGAATTATCTAATGACTTTAGCAATAACTCACAGTGAGCTTGGCTTTCATGCCGGCCATTATTTTGCCAGGAATAGATGTGATATTTTAAAATGGATTTCCCAGTGATATGTCTTCTTTTTTTTTTTGTGCTGGAACGGCTCTTTGGGCCAACAAAAACCTCTGCCAACACAGATGGCCGTGTTTGTGTTTGTGTTTTTGATATTTTGACAAAAAGAAGAACACATGAATGAAATCCTGTACAGGCGCTGTGTTGGACATGGAGAACGACTCTCATGTTATATGTAATCTGTCTTTCATGAATTTAGGGAAATGTGTGGGCACCTTTATGGAAATATCTTGTTTAAAAAGGCAGAAAAACTCTTTCCGATCTCATTAGCGTGGGTAATAAAAGTCTTCATGCACCTTTTGGTGGAGACCCCAGTAGAGCAGTAATAGGTGATACTTTGGTGTGCTGGAAATAAATTACATCGGAGTTTCCCGGCTCATTTTATTTCCCATGTGTTGTTATGCTTTACATGTCGCGTTAGACGTCTACTGTGTGCAACCCGACGGGAAGGAGCGATATTAAATTTAAGACATCAGTGACTGACAGTTGCATAGATTGGAGGGCTCGCAGGGAAGGTTTGCTTCATTTATCAGTTGTAATTTATCTGGATTTGTGCGACCTTTTAAAACAATTGGAAATTTTCCATTTTCCAGTCAATCTATGACCTAACACAGGGGTGAATACTAATGGTTAAACTGCAGGTTTTCAGTCATATTGCAGTTGATTTCAGTGGTGTTACTTGTCAGAATACACGCTCACACATTCACTTTTATAGGGTGTAAAAAGACTCTCAGTATTTCATTCATTTCTGTGAAGGAAACTAAATGAAACTCTTATTTTTAAAGTTACAGGATCTTCTAAGACTCTTAACATTTAAGCTCGCAAGTCATCCTGGATTAGTTTGCGCACGTACGCAGGAGTGGGATAGCGTAGTGGCATTGCAATCAGTTACAGGACTCAGCAGGAAGATCCTCCTCCACTTATAAGCTGGGCTAATTTTCTATAACTGTCTTCTTAGAGCAGTAAAAGCAGGTATAAACAGAGCTGCCACGCAGACACACAGACACAGACGATTTAAGCAGTGTTCAAAATGTGTGATGTTTCCTGTGAAACCTGTTCTCCTATTGTTCTGATGAGGGATGAATCCCCATGCAAACTCCTACCTGCTGTCCTGACCTGTCCTGTCCTGTCCTGTCCTGTCCTGTCCTGTCCGTCATGCCCTTGGCTGCCCTGGCCCATCCAAGACAGTCACACAGAGACCTGTCACGCAGATGTCCTCCTGAAAGACAGAAGGCACTGTCTGCTTCACCCGTCAGTCTCTGTGTGCCTCTGTCCCCCGCTCAACCCGGCTTTGGCTCTGTTAACCCTCTTCTCTTCTCCCCTCCTGTCTCTCTCTCTCTCTCTCTCTCTGTCTGTCTGTCTGTCTCTCGCGGCACCAGGCGCGGCTCCCCTCCTGTTCATCCACCCTAAGCATTGCTGAGGTACTCCTGCATGGGTTCTAATGCACCGTTACGGCCGTCATCATGGCATCGGTTTCTGCTCCCTCCCCTTCCCTCCAGACGCACTTCTTATTTCCTGCCTGGCATGATTGCTTCCCCCCCCTCCTGAACCTTTCCTCTCCTTTCCCTTGTGTTGCTTGCTGTCCTGCCTGCCGCCCTCCTGCTGTCTCTCTGTGATTTCCTACACACTCCCCACAATCCTTTCTGTTTCTCCTCTCTGTGTTTTTTTTGTGTGTGTGTGTGTGTGTGTGGATGTGGTCTTGTTATGTTTTTTTATCTCTGATTTTGTCTTGTAGTAAAAATGTCCTGTTGCCCTCATTCTGGTACACTGGTGTATCTAACCCTCCGCCTTGTTTCCACACTCACACACACCCTCGAAAACAAACAAACCTCCATCACTCGGCATATTCCTCAACTGCGTTTCAACCTCAGAATTGAAGTTGAAAGATGCTTGAATTATGTATTTGAATGAAAGTGATATTGCTTGCACAAACAAAGTGCGTTTCTCTCCCTCTGTGTATGCACCTCAGTTTCTTTAACACACACACACTCACACGCACGCGGCAGCTTGTAAAAGACAAAAAGGTCCGGTAATATGTGCCGTGAGCCTTTGCAGCTCTCCGGTGCTTGTTACTCTGGTCAGGGCCCAATGACTCTGATCTGTAAGCGATAAAGACATGGCCTCAGTGCACGGGCGTAGAAGAGTGCTGACACTTGTCCGATGTGATATTGGAACCTACTGATTACCTGTAATTGCACAGTAATGAAATCTGGGGGGAAAGTTTGGAAGCTGACTTAAAAACAAAAGAAATAATCTCTTTTCCCAAAAGTAATTGTAATGCAATTCCTGTCCTGTTGGCGTGAGCAGGTTACATGTATTAATGTAGACTTAGATTACTTGTAATATCTTTTAGAGTCTGACCAATACTTCCATCGGCCAATATTTCTAGCCGTTTTATCTTTTCACACACACATATAATGATATTGGCAAGTATGTCAGCCATAAGTAAAAAGAAACTGCAGCACAGGAAAGACAAATACACTTTATGATGCTTCGTTTTTATATTTTTGCAGCCGTATATTGTCAACTTTGATGCTAGAATATGTCATTTTTTATTAATATTTGTTTGATTTCCTGAGTTAACTTCATTGTTTAACATTTCCTGGTGTTTTTTCTGTTTGTATATGTGAGTTTTTCACTTATTTAACCACTCACAAGCACATAGTGTATCTTGGTCACAATCCTTTGGTAATAGGGGATCTTTAACGAACGCTTTATTGTGTTCATGTTAAAAAATGAATACCATCTTAAGCGTTATATCTCATTTTTTTTATTTAAATGTCGATATTGGCCTAAAATAAATCTATTATCTTATTCTACATCTAAATCATGATGGCAAGAAAAAGTCCTGAAAGTAACTGTAATCCGATCACGGTCACAGTAACTGGATTACTCTAAAGCCATCGCTTGTAATCTGTATGTCCCCCCTCCCAGCCCGGTCACACAGTGTCAGACAGAGGCCAGGGGTCAAGCACTCACATGGGTTCACTTCTTAACTTCCACTTCCACCCACACTAATTGAGGGACGTCCACAGTAGCGGCGCTCGACTGGAACCGAACTGATTCTGTTCTTCATCCATCTCTTTGGTTTTGTTGTGTTGTTGGTGGTTAGTGTTTTTCCAGTGTTGCCACATCTTTTTTTATTTTTAAATTTCCTTTGAGCTGATTGCAGAATGTGTGTCAGGTTAGTACTGGCTCAGTTCTGGCATGTGTGTGTGTGAGCAACTGTGGGTTTTTTTTTATTTTTTTTTTTATTATTATTATTATTAAAAGCACCACTAACTGATTTCTGATGTGACGTTGATGTGTTGATCAGAGTGGGCGTGCATGCCTGTCTGCCTGCGGCTGTGTGAGAGTGTGCGTGGCATGAAGGTGAGTGACTATCCTGTGGCTTCCCCCAGGCCTCACGGAGAGAATTCAGGGCTCACCTGGATGAGGTCATCACGCTCAAGTCAAGGTACTCTACCTTGGACCAGGTAAACCCGCTAACCTTCTACCAACCTCTTATCTACCGGCATGCAGGCCACTGGCATCCCACAGAGCACCTCACCACATTAGTGACACACGGACAGCACACATGTATGGAAGCAGGGAGGCAGCTGAGGAAAGAGAGGCACTCAACATTTTAGGCAAGGTCGCAGTGGGCAACCTGTTGTTGTAGCACCGGAGCAGGTTAGCAAACCTGATCTTACTTTAGTTTACTGTCTTTGCTGAAACTCCATGAACAACAAAGATAATACTCAGAGTGTAGGGTGGCTTATGGTAAGCTGTAGAGGGAGATAGAGAGGAAACAAAAGTTCAGGACAAAATCCAGAAAAGTGAAGCAGGGTGACAGCGTAGAGACCCGATTTACACGAGATATTAACATGTGATCTGTGTCTGGATATCTGAAGTTTCGCATTTGGAATAGGTGGAACAGATACAAGAACGTTTGGAGGGAACACTATGAGGGGCTTGTACGTGTGCGCAAAATTTGTCTTTAGCAAAATGTTGGAACAGATGAAATAATTGATTAAAGATTTTTGTCTGTGATGTATTTTCAGCGCTGTTTTCATGGTTTGAGGGCTCAGCTAGAAAAACATCGTGATGTCAGCTGTGAGGTTAAGATATTAGAGTTTTTAGTGTGTTAAACTCCTTATAAATATGGCCTCTCCCTGTTGTGTAAAGCTACAGACGAGCCCCGCCAAAGGAAAACTACATATATCTACTACATCAGGATGGAACACGCCACGTTCGATTGCATGATGTAGGCAAATTTGAGGCCTGTTGTTATCCAGATAACGTGTCCAGCTACAGGTTGCATGTTAATAACAGGTGTAAACGGGGTCTTAGTGTTGATTTTGCAAGCATACACACACTTTAGGTTTCTACATAGGGAGGTGTGTAGTGCACAGATCATTCAGACGTAGGTTGTCAAGTTAGCGTGGTGATACACATGGCAATACAGCGGACAAAAAAACTAAAGTTAAACGTGATCAAAAGTTTTTTAAAAAAAGAAATAAAGCAGCAGTTAAGTTGGAAGTTGCCCCGTGTATCACCACATTTAGTGGTCAGAAACATTCCTCCTCATTGCCTCTCTCTCTCTCTCTATTTCTTTCTCTTTCTCTCGAGACCTCCACCAGCGCTCATTCTCTCTCATTCATCACCCATCTGGTCTTTTGATGTGGTTTACGTATCAGTGGCTGGTGATGTTGTAGTGTTTTGTTTTTGCAGAGTGTGCGAGTGTATCTGTGTGTATATACACCCGGTCTGAATTTGAGCCTGAGCGTTGGTTAACAGATGATCCCTGGTGCAGCAGCTATCGGGAAAGCCCAAGAGAAGCCCGAAGAGTGCTCTGCAGTCAGTGGAGAGCAGAGGCCTTTACTGAGACACACTCCTTCTCTTCCCCCGCTGTCTTTTCCCCCCCTCAGGCTCTTGCCTTTCCTCCCCAGAGGAGGAGGACTCGGCTCTGGATTGCCACAGTAGCATTTTGTACTGCCCTCTACCACTCTGTCACTATCACTCCAGCGTTTTGTCCTCTGCTCCATCCCTCCTTTGCCCCGTGCCGCGGGGTGAGATGAAACGAGCCTCCCTGCCCTGTCACGGCCCTCACCTCCTCACGGTGGACGGATAAATCCTCCCCCCCGTTTTGCATAATTTGTCTGACAGCTCCTTTGTTTTGTGCTGAGCTCAGCACCGCCGCAGTTGCATCCCATCATTTCCTGGAGCATTTCTTCAGCCGGCTGGTTATTGGCTCTATCGATTTCCCTCCCCTCCCCTCCGCCCAGCCTCTCCGTGTGGACCTCTGAAGCCCCCTGAGCCACGTGTCTCGCTGACCTGGCCACGCTCACTATTCTGTGTCCGTAGACACCAACACCACCGCCACCGCCGCCCGCTTCCCCAGCCCATTGATCTCCCTGGCAGATCTCCATGACAACCCGTCGTCAGGCTGTTTCCGTGGCGACGACGGGGTTGGCGTATAGAGTGATTAGTGTTTCTGGCATGGAGGCCACTGTTTTGTGTGTGTGTGTGTGTGTGTGTGTGCATTCCCAGCATACAGCAACATGCCACACACACACATACAGATACGTCAACGCTGGCTTTCAGTGACTTTATTTCTAGTTTCTTTCATCTATTTTTGCTTACTAAGGGAGTTTCCAAACTGTTTGTGTGTGTGCGTGTGTGTGTGTGTGTGTGTGTGAGGTGTGCGTGCTAACATTTGCATCTCTCCTATGAGTTCACTCTCTCCTCTCACTCGGTCACCAGTGACAGGGTTGGATCGCAGCCGAGGGTAGAAATTAGAAATGAGTGCGAGAGTGTTTGCTTTTTTTTGCCCTTCCTTCCCCTTCTTTACGTCCAAAACACCCCATACTGCTTCTGCACTCATCCTCCACATATTCACTTCCTCTCTCACCCCCTCACCTCCCCTCTGAACTTTTCCACTGTGTTCATCTCCATATGCAAAGTCCCCCCCCCCCCTTCCCCTTCCCCACCTTCCCTCCCCATGGCTCTCTGATGGTATGATCTTTTCTCTACTGCTATTTTTTTTTTTTTTTTTTTTTTGCCATACTGAGGTCTTGTTTTCCACCCGTGTCAGTCTTAGTGTCATCACTCCACACTGCATCAAGGTTTTTAGCTGTTTCTCAGTTAAACGGTGACTGCATATCTACTGCATTAACCCCAGCTGCAGGACAGACTAACGATACATTTACTATAAAGGCGTATGTGAAACTGGAGGAAGTTAGAAAACTTGTGATTCTTGTGGTTTGTCTGTGTGTTTAAAGAGACTAACTAGGTAGTGAGATTCTGATGTAATTGTTGTGCGTTAATCGTGCCATTTTCTTCTTCTTCTTCTTCTTTTTTTTAAATAATTTTAGATGTCTTTTGTAGTTCAAAGGCACACCTTGTACGAAAAATGTCCTAGCTGTCGATCGTTAGTTTTTCATATGTGCTTTTCAATGTCTGCAAGTTTGATCTGTGTCTTGCTGTAGCTGTATTTAGCTCCCTTAATCCCCACCTTTGTCTTTTTTCTTTTTTTTCATCACACCTCTTCCTCTCTCTCTCTCTTTATATATATATGAGGGGCTGTGCAGTTGTGGCACAAATCTCGTAGCAACTGCAGCTGGCGCCATCATGGAGGTCCACCAGAAAATAGGCTGTCAGATTTAAGGCAAAAGAACAGAAAGCAGATTTTTAAATACCACACACGTAGCTCCTGCACATGTGTCATTTTCTTGTAATATAAATAGTTCTTTCCTTCTGGATTTACTAAAATCTAAAGTTAAACCCATCAAACAGCTAATTGTTGCTATTTTTAGCCAAGCAAACAAAATTGCCTTTATTATACAACTACTGGATGCTACATTGCATCTAATAAATGTGTTACAATTTGATTTAACTGTAATATGTTCGTGGTCGGTCCATCTACATGACAGCCCATGCACTACCAACTTAAATGTAGAATTAACATCTGCAGGCTGATAGTAACAGTCACTCAGTCTGATGTTAAAAGAAAATATAAATGGCTCCATCAGCAACTTAATCAAATGTCATATTTGGTGTAAAAATAAAGCCACAATTATTCAGTGTTTTTCTTACTGTCAACGAATTTTAAAAAGTGAAGCATTGTTTTGTTTTCCTCTCGATTCTTGACTCGCATTCACACAAAGTCCATCATTTCCAGACTCTACGTATCAATGTGGTCAAAAATCTGAACGTTAATTTTAATTAAAAGCAAAGCAAGCTTTTCTAAAGCATGTGGGTGATTTAGCTTTTCAAACCCCCCCAAATATAATATAAAAAAACATTAGGTACATTAGTGAGCATTTACAGGAGCAGGACGCTGTTTGTAGGATTGATTTACAGTTTGTGTGTTCATAGTAATGATAATCATGGAGTTTCATGAATAACATCCGCTTTATTGTTTAAAATGTCACTTTTTATTACTTCTAAGTCAAAATCGGTACACAGATGAACTTTAGCAAAGACAAAGTTACATGTTATAACTCAAAATGTTGTTTTCATCTTGCTCGGGAGCTTATTAGACCTCCAGTATGGCTGCCACACGATGCACTACGCCACCTGAGAGCCCACTACGATTTCTTCCTTTCTAACTTCTCTCCTCTGCTGCTCCTCCTCTCCTTCCCCCCCTGCTAGGGTTGCTTGTCGTAGTGGATGCCTGTCTGTCTGTCTGTCTGTCTGTCTGTTTGTCCTTTTGTCTGTCTGTCCGTCCGCCTGTGTTGTCTGTCTGTCTGTAGTGTTGTGGTTGCCGGGACAGATGCACTGATGCCTGTGATTCGATGCTTTATCTCCACTAGCTCCAGTGTAGGTTGGAGGGGCTTAAAGATGATCGCAGGAGGACCTTCAGCTCTCGAGTAACTATCCCGCCCCCACCCTTTGCCTTTCCCTCACCCTCCTCCGAGGAGCGCGCAAAACAAATGCCCCGCTCTGTGTCCCCCCCCCCTCCTCCCTCCCTCCCTCCCTTCCTCTCCCTCCCTCCTCGCTTGCCTAGCTATCTCTCTAGCTCTCGCTCACTCTTTCTTTCTTTCTTCTGTATGTCTCTCTAACTGTCTGTCGCCACCGGTCTTCTTTCTCGTTCTCAGTCTGTCTGTCGCTCACTCTCGTCACTCTGTCTCACAGTTTCTCTGTCCGGTCTGTGGGATTCTTCCTTTCTCCGTCTCCCACGCACACTTTTTCTGTCACTTGTTGTTCAGTTTCTCTGTCTGTACCTCTCTCTCTCTTCCTCCATCTGTCTGTCTATCTCCGTCTATCTTTGTCTTTTCCGGTTAACATGCTCTGCTTTCAGTAGCTATGTCTGGTGTGCTGGATGTCTGTTTAGTAGATGCCATCAGGCCGCTCTAGTGGTCTTTATTGTTTTCGTTCTTTTCTTCCTGTTTTCCCTCCTTTCTGCTATGTCTCGGCTCTGTAGTTTAGTGAAGTCTGTCTAGTCCGTGCTTCCTGTTTTTGTTTGTTTCTTTTCTTTCCGGGCTGCGGGACCACGTCATGCTGATCCACCATCCTTCCACCCTCTTCCTCCTTCTCGCTCTCTGTCTACCCTTACCTATCTTTTTCCTCTCTCTCTGTCTCTCCATCCCTCCTCCTCCTTCTCCTCCTCCACCATCCCACCCATCCTTGCCCCACCTCCCATCTCCCACCCTCTCACCCTCTTGGCTGTTTGGTGCCCAGTGGTGTCACAGTTATTAGCCCAGATATGATGGCGGTGAGGGAGGGGAGGAGGGAGAAAGGTGTGGGTGGGCGGGCGGTTGGGTAGAGAGACCTTCACCTTCACCATGGGTGTTTTGGTTCTCCATACACCACACACTGCCCACACCCAACTTATGTGACAGCAGCAGGTCACAGAGGTTATTGAGACGCAGCAGTTGCAACGCAGGACAGCTGAGAGACAAGCAGGCAATTAACCATGTCAGTCAACACATCTGAATAAAGGTAGACAGACAGGCCAGAAAGAAAGCAGAAAGATAAACGGAGAGCTAAAATTTCCCCCAAAATGCAACTTACAATTGGACAAAAGATGATTTTTAAAGCAAACAGACACTTAAGTTTCAATAACTTCACTGAATTTCTGGCATCCGAATTGATTTTGGCTAGATTTATTTGCTTTCACTGCACCCAGAGCTATATTGGTGTAGTTGTACAAAGGGATACTATTATTCTGTGCCAATCTTGGAGCCTGAAAAAATTTCAACTTGCGATTCTCCTTCCCTTATTTAGTCGTTCCCCGAGGCTGAGCTTCCCAAAAAAACATGCTCATGCTGTAACACGGCGTCTACTTTACAAGGAGTTTTTTTTAAAAAAAGTGCCGTGTTGCATCTGTAACATCGATGCATCGGAGCTGTTAGTTTCCCATAAATACCCTTCTTGAAATCGATGTTGCTGAATTCTGCTTTACCGATCTTCCATCTTAGTCTCCATTCCATTATGCGTACTAATTTAACACAGGTTTTGAGGATGTACCATTAAGCATGCCTAAATCTGCTTAATTATAAAGTGTAAGTTTGATAAAATATGTTGTCTCACAATGGGAAAACAAAGAGGCTAAGAAATATTATCTGCACAAAACAGTTCCAGCTCATAGTCCACTTACTACTGCTGCAACAGATCCTTCTCCATCCTCTGATGATGACTGCACGATGAAGGCCGAAAGCTCAGGAAAAAAACTAGCAGGTGGACCTTGAGTTGACATCGTTTTGACAAGGAGAAAAATAAAAATCCTGCTTTTGTTAGATTTAATTGAAGTTGGCATCATTTCCTGTTTGTACAAAACAGAAATCTTCATTGATTTCTTGTAATTACAAAAACATTAGGCTGCTGTACGGCAATTAATAGAGCGTTCAGTTTACATTATCAATATGTATGTGACAGGAGAACACAGGGTTTATGGGAAATGTGGTCTTTATTTTAAGATGGAAGCCACTAACTGTCTCCAGCATGGTTACATTTTGTTACATTACATCGGAAAAGATCCATAATTTGGCACCAGTTTTAAAGTTTGTTTGTTCTGCTTTAGCTGTTCGCAGTCTTCAGGTGGTTTTGGGAAGCTCAGCCCAGTCTTACCCCCTTCTGCTCTCCTCCCCACCTCGCCACAGATTACAAACAGTGAAGCGCGAGCGCAGCTACTGTACCGCGCGGCATTTCCCAGAGAAATCTTACTTACCATCTTGCACCACATCTGAACAGCCACTCTATATCTATACTCGACACTACATTTCCACTACATTTGATGTTACACCGTAGCACAGTTAATACATCTTGTTATGACCTTGTGATACAATATTGTCACTCTGTATGTTGTTGCCTTTGTCCGTATATTCCTCTTAGCGCTCTAATCTAATCTGTGACATGTCAGTGCATTTATCAGTGTGAATATCACCTGTGATATGATGATGTAGTGTACAGTCAAGTGATGTTAATGACAATGCAGGAGATGCAGCCATCTCCCAACAGCAGGACAAAGTGCACAGTGTAGTGTGACACAGCTCTTGCCAATGCTTCTGACTGTTGTATAAACAGCTTCTCATCTCAAGCATGTCAAAAGAGCAGCCCGGTTTATCTCAAATTACCACTACCTCTGCTCTCTCTCTCTCTCTCTCTCTCTCTCTCTTTCCTCTTGCCCTTCGTCTTTCTCTCCCCAATCGCTCTCTCCATCTTTAGGTGCAGTCACGATGCAGCAGCAAAGAAAATATCCTAAGATCAAGTGAGTACTAAGTTTACAATTCAAGAACACCATCTCTCTTTTTTTTTTTCTTTTACCGTGCGTCATATCCGTATGTCACCAAGTGTGCTCTCTCTCTCCCTCTCTCTCTCTCTCTCTCTTGAAACACACATAAATAGATTTTAAATGCGCATGCGATGTGACAATGCGAGCATGTTTTGTGTGTTTGTCTGTGTGTGGCTGCCGTGTTGGACTTCTGTGTGTGTGTGTGTGTGTGTGTGCATGTGATGTTTTTGCCAGAGGTTGTTAAGCCTCATGTTAAGCATCAGAATATGCTGTGGAAGCGTAAGTGTATGTTTAAAGGAGAGAAATTGGGTCAAGGGAAATTAAAGCGCAGCGCCTATTCTTCGCTGTGAGGCAGAGAGGCAGAGTGAGAGACAGATGAAGAGGGAAGGAGAGAGAGAGAGAGAGAGAGAGAGAGCAGATTACATATTAGTTATACCTTTTTTTGTTCCTTTTACCTTTGGAATTATTAGAGAGGTATTATTAGACCAACATGGCTGCTATCATTCAGCTGGCTTCCACAACTTCTCCAAACAAACAGGAATATGCACAGATATACATATATATGTACATGCACTGCATAAATAAATCATGTTAATCCAGTTATCTTGGTGACAGCGATGTGGAAACACATTAGATTACATGTGTTCTTGCATATTTTGGAAGTTGACCTTTACTGCTGCAGCTGCAAACCCAGTGAGCTCAGATCAGTTTGAATTTCTCACTAGATTTTTTTTTTTTTTTTCTGTTTTTGGGCCAAAAGCAAATTCTTAAAATACTGTTTTTGTCTCCAGAGATAGTTGTGTGCTTCAGTTCCCTGCCTTCTGGAGCCACAGAGCTGCATCCACTGTCTCGGGACTGAGTTCTAACAGACAGAGCTCTCTCTCTTCTCTCCCTCCACTCTATCTTTTTTCTTTCAAACTGTCTAAATTAAAATGCTAAAATAGGGTGAGTGGACTTGGGCTAGGCTTAGATTTCAAAGCTTTGGTCTTGATCTGTGTCTGAAATCACTCCCTGTTCTCTACCTCGTGCACTATATTTACTTTACGCCGTTTTTTTACTAGTACAGAAAAGAAAGAGGTCATTTGGAAGCAATCCTGATCAAAACATCTTTGAAAAATGAAAATCAGATGATGTATTGTTATCAGACATCAACTACTAGCCCTAAAAATCCAACATGGGTCAAGTGTTTGTCGTGCAGAAAACAGTCAAAGAGACCATTTCATGATTAGCGTATGTAATGTCACGTGTCTTCCCAGGTCACAGTGCAGTGGACATCACCAAGGTGGCCCGGAGGCACCGCATGTCCCCTTTCCCCCTCACCTCCATGGACAAAGCCTTCATCACTGTGCTGGAGATGACCGCCGTCCTGGGTACTGAGATCATCAACTACAGAGGTAAGGAGAACACGTGGTGGGTGGTTCCTCGCTCATGTCTCACACCTTGACGTCTCTAGCTTTAACTTTGCCGTTATGTGTGCTGACATCAGCCGCTGAGCATGCCGGGACGTTGAAGTTCACATGACAGCGTCTCGGTCCACAACTGGACACTTCACTGAATCAGCACTCTGTCTGCATGCCGCACACGTAACAAACAAACCTTTCCATGTGTCATTTACATTTACCGTTCATGCTCTTCATTCTGCTCGTAATTTCTTTGGATTCTCCTTCAGCTTTCACGCAGAGTGATACCCACCATGTGACTGCAGCTTTAGTCCTTAACTATAGACTCGCTGCTGTTCTTGAGACGATGCTGCACAGAATACTGTAGATGGTGCCCGTGCATGTCATTTTAACTTACTCTGACAGTTCAGTGGGATTAATAACGGTCTACACTGACAGAAAGATAAATATACTGCATTATTGTCATTGATGTATTTCCAAAAGTGCTGCTCGTTTTTCAAATTAAAGCAGCTCTAATTAATATTATGAATTATATGTATAATATAGGATTAAATGACTTAATTAAAATGACACTTATTGACTAACCCACGGAGAATTATCACCTGACTCTGCAGTTTCTCTCAGCTCTAATGATCTTTCATCTCATTTTGGTTTTATGGCCCACAACTTCTGTGTCATTTTCAGACACAGCAGGAAGCTATTTTCCTTTGAAAAAGCTCCAAACACCGGCTGTGCACTACCTGCCCAGCACCAAACGGCTTTCAGATGGACAAAGTTATCAGCTACCGGTGAAGAGACTGGAGCACTAAGCAGCTGAGGATTCAGATATTTGCTTCACAGAGAGAATAGAAATATTGGTCTCACCAGGTGGCCAGAAACACCAATACAAAACGCTCCTCATAAAAGGACTAATTATCCTGTTATTGGAGCTAAAAAGCCAATCACAGGTGAGAGGTAATTAGTAGAGTCCTGTATGAGTGATTCGGACATGTAGTAGCCGAGCTTTAGATTCCCTACCAGTGGTCTGTTCTGGGCGCATTAGTCCTGCAAAATAAGAGTATACAACTGCACAGACGTGAATATGTCAAGTTGTAAATGTGGTCACGTTGTATTTAAAGTTTAACTTATTTACAGAATATGGCAGAAATTTAATATAATATATAGAATAACTATGTTTTCATCAGTGTATAACCACCTGAAAGTAAGAATCGTTGTGTTTTTGTTACCTTAGAATGAGACCTTTATATCTACAGATGTGTCCTCCATGTTGAACCGCCATGTTAGTAGCCCAGAATGGCAAACTAAAGACTGGCTCTAGATAGGGACTCGTTGAGCTGTAGGATTGGTCCTTTTAAAAGGTAATGATATGTCTGTGTTGTGTTTACAGCTTGTTTCTGCTGCCCCCAGGTGGCCAAGAATATCTGTTAATGTAAAATGAAAAGTTTAAAAAGCAAAATAAAACCCTGACATTATCACATTTAATATGTACTGTATTATATTAATATTCATGTCTAAACAGACATACACAGAGAAGTTAGCTTAGCACCTGTCGGTCTTGTGAGCCTTCTGGCAGAGTGAGCGTAGCACGCAGCCAGGCTGAGGGCCAGAGGGGAAAACACACACTCTTTAATTCATCTCTGAAGACGGGTTAGCGAGGATTGGGGGCAATAAAAGCCTGCGGCACACTTCTAGATCAATGTTGGGAGAAGGAACATTTCTTTTCACAGATATAAAGTGATGCTCCATGTTCTTGGAGAAGGGAGTGAATTTCAAGAGGACAGCGGGATGAGGAGGAGGATTAAGATGGGATATGGGGGATGAAATATTTAGAGAGACAACAGCTGGAGCAGCTCCCCTGCTGGATTTAGAGAGGTCTGCATGTGTGTGAGGGGCTACCGTGTACATAACTGTGGAGTTACTCTGGTTTTTATACCACTACAGTGCTAGGGGTGCAGGGGTATGCTCAGGGTGGCCTCAGCGTGTCATCGAGCCACCCTTTAAGGACCGCCCACAAAATCCTGGATATATATATCTATATGCAAAAATATGCAAATATCAGGCTGTGTATTATTTAGACAAGTGATGTCGCAATATCTCTTGATTTAATGACCATTATGTAACCCTTTTAAAACCCGGACCAACTGTAAGTGATGTTTTTCAAAGCGTCGGATCAAAACACTTCTGCAACAAGACGTCACCTCTGTGCTATTTTTATTCACAACTCGGCTTCAACGCACAGTTTTAACTGTTTAAATTGGAGTAGCGGTTGTGAAGAATATAGCAGAATATTTCTATATCTATATCTATATATATATATGAAAAGATGTAAGGCTTGGACAACAAGCATGCGTGTCTTCTTCTCTCACTGAGATGCATTATTTACAGCAGCTCGTTATGACTGTCTTCTAGTAAGCTGATAGGTTGTATGCATGCGCGTGGGTGTCTATATGTGTTCATGCATGTTGTTTCCCTTCAACTCATTGATATCAAAGCTTAGATCTTCATATTAACACCCACATAATCATAGCACAAAGGCTCTGACAAATGCTATATATAGCCACACAGCAGCTTAAGGTATTTTAGTGCCAGGATTTTTCTCCTCCACCCACTCTCCCTCTGTCTTTTTCTGTCTTTCTTTCCCTTCCTCACTCTCTCTCTGAGCTATTGTCTCTGTGCAGAGTCTCTGTTCTTCCTACACGGATGTTTCTTGAGTGTTTTTTAAGTTGTCTGGCTGGTGGAAGTGGTTAAGAAATCTGGATGGGGACACTTGCAAGCCTCCACTTGTTATATGTGAATCAGTGAAGCTGAAATAGAAAAAGGAGAGAGTGAGAGCGCGTGTGCTGGTCAGGTGGTGAGTCATGCAAAGAGATCCTGATGCGAGGTGTCACACCATGTCTCCCTTTAAAACACACACACACATATACACACCTCCGGCACATATGCCTCTCTGTATCTTCATCTGAATCAGATGCACTGTCTTCCTCACCCTCTCTGTCTCTCTTTCTCTCTTCAGCTGTCACTCTCTCCCTCCGCCACCCTTCGCCCAGTTTCTCCTCCTCTCCTCATACCCATGTTCTTCCTCCTCTCCCACAGATGGGATGGGTCGAGTCCTGGCTCAGGACGTTTATGCCAAAGACAACCTGCCACCCTTCCCTGCTTCTGTCAAGGATGGTTATGCTGTGAGAGGTAAGTACCGACTATTATGGCAGGTGATTTGAAATATGTTCCTGTCCTGCCCGTCTCAGATCAGTTGAATTCCTCTTTTTTTTTTGGCTTTAGAGTCAGTTTTTCCTGAAACACTGTCGGTATGATGCAAAGCGTAGATGTTAAAATATGTGAAACACTTTAAAAATTCAAATTAGGCCCCGGGCCACAAATAAACCTGCATCTGTAAAAAAAGAAATTGGAAAAGTACAGGTGGCACAAATGTTCATAGTAGTTAAAGCCCATGTTCTGCTCATATGGTACAATGATTGTTTAAAACTAAAATAGAAAAGACAATGTTTAATGTTTGTTCTTTAAGTCCTCTAATTGAGTTTTTATCTTGAGGAACAGTTATGGAGCACAGTGGAAGCTCTGCAGGCGGTTACACCAGCTGTTCGTGAGTTCAAATTTAGCCTTGTTATAACACAAGAGTTTTCTAAGTGGAGATTTACACTTCACTAAATTAAAATAGGTTAGACCCACAGGCTGTATGTCAATGGTTCCCCAGCACAAACTAGGTTTAATGTCGAGATTAGATGTTACCAGGAACCAACAGGTGTGACTGCTGCATAACTAACAGAGTTAATGTCAGCCTGCTATATGAACCGTTGACGCATTGAGGTGAGGTATGATAATAAGGTATCACAGCTAGATTTACAGATTAGTGGTTAAACATCATATTCATAATTCATAATTATGTTTTCATTAGTGTAAAATCACCTGACAATGAGCTTTTTATATACTGACAGATGGAGCCTGTTCCACAGAGTCTGCCATATTTTTTTTTTCGTGAGCTTTGCAGTAGCTTCTCTTGCACACTTGTAAGGGAAGGGTGAGGTGTGGAGTATTCAGTCGGTTGCAATCTGCATGCAACTTCACCGCTAAGTCACACAAATTTGAACTTTTTTGGAATATTATCATTATAGTCAGTTAGTTTAGCGCTTAAGATATTCCATAAAATCTAATTGTGCAACCCAACTTACCAGTTTGAAACTAGTTATAGGTGCATAGAACTTTGTGATGGATTTACAAATCGCTGGTGCGATCCAAGTTTACCATCTCTCCTCTTTACCAGACTGTCTGTGTGAAAGGAAATAAAATAACCTATTGCTTTCTCCAGAGCCAGAGAGTGTTTCTGCAACATCCACATTTCCACGAGATTGTCTATCCATTCACTGATTCACTGTTTTGAAGTTACAGAACTAACCAGGCCAGTATGTCTTTCCTCCTGTTCAAATGACCTGACTGTCCTAGTTAGAGATGAACGGGACACTGGGGCAGTAGAGAACTGCCTCAGGAACTATGTAAAAGCTTCTTCTACCAGCGTGAACTAAGTCTCTGAATTGTGGAACATGGAGGGGGCTGTCTGGGTGGAGACAAGTGGGAAGATATATGTGGTTTTGTTCAGAGAAATGGGTTTCAAGGAGTTTCATTCATAAGGCTGCACTGCCTCATTAGAGCCGTTTTCAATGTGAGATCCAGGGAAACTTGGTTGGCTTGTTTTGGTCAAGAAATCAGCAGCTGGGCATCCTGGAAAGCATGAGTGGGGGGGCTTTTAACCTGCAGAGCAGCGTGGCAGCTTGTTGGCTCAAGGCAGCTCCAAATCTCTTGCATGTAACATCTGCTGTTGGTTCTTGCTGATGGAGTAGGAGGAGCAGAACACCACAGGTCTCTCTGGGTCTTGTGCACCTGTCCTGAGGGCCTGGCACCTGCCCAGGCATACATGTGCAGATTTAAGAGGATTTTAGTGCTTAGATTGAGGGTGTGGAATGAGCAAAAGAATGTTACCACCTGCAACATCCACCTTTTTGCTGTCACAGGAGGTCAGAAAGTATCAGGAGGAAAGGTGCACTGAGCAGTTTGGATAGGTAGGAGTTAAAAAAGCGTGCATGCAGTGAGGTCAGGGACTGCTTCGGTGCTGGCTGCATCTGGGGGCTGCAAATGGAGAAAAAAGTCACATATTTTGGTGTCAGTTTTTCAAAAAACTAGAATAAGAATAGAATCCTTTACTTGTTAAAGCATGAAATTAATTTTTCTTCACTCACCAAGGACATTTCGATGTCAATGTCAAAAGTTATTTTAAAGTTTGAATTGTGTTTTTGCACGTGTTGTGATGAGCTTCTTTCTCGGCCCTGTGTGTCTGGATTGTAAAAGAGCTGAACAATAAGTCTCAAGTCAGCTGTTTAGCTGTAGCTGCACTGAGAGGGATGGTCTCTGTGCACCTCGTGGCGAGAACAAAAAGTCCCTGCGGCCATCATGGTTCGACAGTACGGAGTAAGAGGATTCGACTGTATGATTGCATTGAAAAATACTGTGTGTCTGTTTAAAGAACAGAAAATGTCAGTGTTTCTCTCTCTCCCCTGCTCTTCCTGTTTGTTCATTCTGTAGCCCACTGAAATAAAATGACTCAACTAAATGACACACTCCCACACGCACACGTTTTCAGCTGCACACATGTGCAATGCTATTAAATCTTTCTTTTTATTTTAGCGGCTGACGGCCCAGGCGACCGCTTCATCATCGGAGAGTCCCAAGCTGGAGAGCAGGTCCGCGCCCACGTTGACACTTAGACACACATGCTTTCTCTCTCTCTCTCACACACACAGAAAAAAGAGCTTCACACACAAACACCCACACAACCTGTATATGAAAATAAAGTACTTCACTTTTGTCCTTCACCTCACGCCTTGACCAGCTGTAATTGCACACTAGTGTGTTCCCTTAGCAGGTGATGAAAAGCCCTTCCCCCCTTCTAGAAGGGCCCGAAAGTCAAAGTGCTGCCAAACTATAAAACAGATTAGGCCTCTGAGACAAGAGTAGGCTGCAGAGATTTATTGACTACATCGACCTCTCATCTTGAACAAAATCAGCACACATGCAAAGATGAGCTCTATGTATGCCTTTATATCCTTTACAAGGTCTACACGTTTCTTTACGTGCACTTTTATTGTGTTTTAGTTCAAAACTGTCACCAGTGTGTGAGATGCTTTTTTTTTTTTGTGGCTTCAGTCGTGTTTTTGTCCGACTTCTTTGTAATTTAATTTTAAGTGTTTGTGCCATCTGTGTCTCTGTGCAGCCCACCCACACAGTGATGCCTGGCCAAGTGATGAGGGTGACGACGGGTGCCCCTATACCATGCGGGGCCGACGCTGTAGTCCAGGTGGAAGACACTGAGCTGCTGCGCGAGTCTGAAGACGTAAGTCTGACTTTTATCCAGTGAACACAATTAGAGTTGTGCCCAACTCCCCTCAACCGGAATGGATCGTGTGAAGGGGATCGGTAACTTCTGACTTACATTTCTACAGGTACTACTGTGCATAAAGTCTTTACTAACACCATAGCAACTGGAACTGGATTGTGGTTGTTTTAAATGTCACTGAGAGTAAGTTTAGCTCAGAGTCAAACAGACTTCTGGTCCAGTATCTGATCAGCTGGTTTGTCTTTCAGGGCACAGAGGAGCTCGAAGTACGAATCCTAGTACAGGCTCGTCCGGGGCAGGACATCAGGTTAGTGTGTATCATCATTTTATTCCTCAAGCCAACCTCTCTAAACATCTCAGTGTGAGCAGTATCAAACAGAACAAAGTCTTTTTGGCAATAATTATGGTCATACCTGGTATTTTATTTGCCTCTACATTACAGTCTATGGGAGAAGAGAAAACAAATACTTATAATAGCCTAAACGTCTCTACCAAAGTGTTTATTTGTGCAACATTTTGGGGTCTTGTAACCTTGCACCTTAGATTACACAGCATACAGAACGGTTTGTACAAATGTTAATTGCACGGTGCATTTTTCTGCATTTTTCAGCATTCCACCCACTCTGTCTCTCTGTCTTTTCACCCTCTCTGCTGTTCTACCGTAGGCCTATCGGTCATGACATTAAGCGTGGGGAGTGTGTGCTTGCAAAGGGCACCCACATGGGCCCGTCTGAGATTGGTCTCCTGGCCACTGTGGGAGTCACAGAGGTAGAGGTCCAGAAATTCCCCGTGGTTGCTGTCATGTCAACAGGAAACGAGGTAAGATGCTAACTTGTGTGTTTTTATCAAGAAGTGTTATTTTCAAATGGGGAATTACAACAAATAAAGTCGCACCGTTGTTTTGTTGCTTTTGCCAAAAAGCTTCGGCCTCAGCTGTTGAAGGTGACAACAGCGCGCCGTCTTTTTCTGACAGCGTACCTCGTTCATATTTATGCACAATCAACGTTGTTTGCTTTGACGGCGGACACCAGAACAACGTTCAGAGCTGAGTGCGCATTCAGCCGTTTCATGTGTGCTCTCAGTTGTGATGAATGTGTTTATCTCTGACCAGGTGGTTTCTTTTTAACGCCGGGATCATATTTGTCCATTTTCTGTGTGACGGATGTGCAGTTTAAATTTCATGGGGTGTGTAACCTTCATGCATACACTAACACCTTGTTCTCAGCGCTGTGCAAGACATGTCTGAATTGTATAAATCAGACATGAATCTACTTTATGGTTTTTTGTTCTCATCTCCTTTGGTCAAGTCTGATGAGATATATGATTAGATATGTTGCTTTGTCTTCTCATTTTTAGCGTTTTGTTTACTGTACCAATGCTGAGAATTAAAATATGTGTTTGGTCGGGTGTTTATAACTGACAAACCCACTATGAACCTGCTAAATTAGATTCACGTTCATTTTTGGTGTTGCTTGTTGATGTTTCCTCATCCGTTACTAAATAATATGGTATGATGGCATGTGTCTTAACCCCTTGTCTTCCAGCTGAATAATTACCCACATGGCTTCTTACCATGCTCAGAGTATTTTATGAATAATGTAAGCCAGGCCATAGAATGTATAAAGAGTATTTCTAATGTTTCATTTCCCCACATCTGTCGTGGAAGCTGCTGAACCCAGAAGACGACCTCCATCCTGGGAAGATCAGGGACAGCAATCGCTCCACCCTGCTGGCTACTATCCAGGAGCACGGTTACCCCACTATCAATCTGGGCATCGTGGGAGACAAGTACGCCTTCACGTTCATGCTCTGAAAACTTGTTACCCCTCCAATATAATCTATACTTACCTCTCTGTTTTACCTCTCCATTAATTCACATCCTGTGAGTTTGTGGTTAACATGCACGCGTGTGTGTGTGTTTGTGTCACAGCCCCGATGACCTTCTCAACGCTCTGAATGAAGGCATCAGCCGTGCTGATGTCATCATCACCTCAGGAGGAGTGTCCATGGGAGAGAAGGTATGATGGCAGAGCAGGAAGTGTGCGTCCAATTAACGTATCATTGTGTTTCACTGACACCTTGTGGTAGAAGGGGGAATGACAGCCTTTATTTTGGAGTAAATTATGAAAAAAGAACCTAATTTATACCTATAAATAAATAAATATTAATACAAATAATGATTTAAAACATTACTTTTTTGTGAATTTCATGTCTATTTAAATCTATTGCTCTTTTGTGTTTGTTAAATGTTGGTTTGTAATATTATCTTTCTCAGGACTACCTTAAGCAGGTGCTGGATATTGATCTCCATGCTCAGATCCATTTTGGTCGTGTATTCATGAAACCAGGGTAAGAAGATTAATCGACTTTATTCCCTTCTTTATAAAGTTGGGAGTTTAAAAGAAAAATGTGTTCAATCAAAACCAACATATGTTTGTTTTTTTTTCAGTCTCCCAACAACATTTGCCACCTTGGACATGGACGGTGCTCGCAAACTTATCTTTGCCCTCCCAGGTAGTGTGTGAAGTTGAGAGAAAGAGTGATTCACACCGCTGCCTCTGAAGAGATGTTACTCATATATTTTTCTCCTCTCGCTGTCCTCTCTCTCTCTCCTGTCCGTCCGTCTGTCCTAGGAAACCCCGTGTCCGCTGTTGTCACCTGTAATCTTTTTGTCATCCCTGCCTTGAGGAAGATGCAGGGCATTTTGGACCCTAGGCCTACCATCATTAAAGCGAGGGTAGGATGCACAGGGCAACCAGGGCAGCCTGACTCCCTGACAAAGTTCATCATCTGTTGAGGCGCTGGTGAACACAGAAAGGGTTTTTTTTTTTTTTTTCCTGTTTATTGACCAGACACAAGGTATCCACTGAGGCTCATTGTTTTAGTGATAACAGAGAGGAAATATAAAATACATGTATGTGTGCTAAAGTTCCAGGGTGTACCACTGCAGTCTGTTGCATCTTAACTCATAATTTAAAACTATTTTCATCATCCGCTTGATACATATTTATGACCAGCATGTTTTGCTTTGACTTGGCAGAGGAACCAATCACAGCCCACACTGACCTGAAGGCCTGCTCGCTGGTCATGAATATCCATAATCGTAAAAGCAAGAAAAAATACATAATAATATCATAAACACTGAGCTGAAGCAGCTTGTGTCCCCAACTAGGCATCATCAAGTAAGAGGTCTGGTCCCCTGCCATCGTGGGTGCTATCCAGAGAGCTTTGCTACATCATTTGCTGTTATAAAGCAGTTAGGAATCAACTTGAATGCATTACTGCCACTTAGTGGTGGGACTGATGGTCTAAAAAGTGCAGATGTAGCCAGATCATTTTCCTCAGCAGATGGCATCAGACGCAGGTCAAACAGTCTTCTGGAAAATTTTTTTTACCTTTGCCAATAAAGTTGGAAGAGTTTCCGCTGCCTTCCGTTTGCCTTGTCGCCTATCAGAAAATATCTAATGTTTCGAAATGTAGAAAAGTGTTTGGCAGAATTTGGGTGAGCACATATCCTTTTAGTCGAGTTAATTATGTTTTGGTGATGGTCCAGATCTGGGATTTTTGCCATAAGAAGATGACTGTTGTGCCTCATTCATGTGCTGCAAGGAAAGTTTGATATCCAGGACTTCTCTAATTTTTGGGCTGAGAATCAATCCTTGAGGACACGCACTAAACAAACATGAAATGTTACTGACTCCAAAGCTGTGTAGGGATTTCTGGTGCAACTTCACCTACCTCCAAGACTCAAGAAGAAGTAAAGAAAAGTCCAGAGAGGCCAAAACTTAAAACTAGTGGTATGAAGAACAACTTTAATGTGAAACAAACTTAAACAAGAAGGTTTGCACGCTTCATCCAAGTCCAATAAAAGTTTGTGACAGCCTGAAGAATCTAACATCGCAAATGTGAAACTACCTTAAAGAGCCGCGGCCAAATATCCTTATTTACGTATATCATTATAATTTCCCACTGTATGTTTTTTTTCTAGTTGTCTTGTGATGTGAAATTGGACCCTCGCCCTGAATACCATCGCTGCATTCTGACATGGCATCACCAGGAGCCTCTGCCGTGGGCACAGAGCACAGGTACCACATTAGCCTCTGAACTATAGGCGGTTGACATGATTTGTAATTTGTCGCTTGTTATCAAGCAAGGAATAAAGGATTAATAACTTAGTTACTTCTAATAAACAGATATGTGCAGATATGTGGCGTATTGTGAAGTTTATATCAGCCAAAAAATGTTCTTTAGGCACAGAGAAAAGTTAAAACTTGAGGCATGATGGCAGCTGCAGCCTCAAGGGATCTTCATCAGGGCAGAAATAATAAAGTAGACTGATTACACTTGTTACTCTATATAAAGTGGAAGTAAACATTACCAGAACCACCTGAGGTTGCCTGCGTTTGCTCCATCCGACACTGATTAAAGCACTTGGCCTCTGTAGTCTTTTAATATTAGCGAGTTTGACAATGAAAAATAAGATAACTAATAGGTCAAACTGCAAAACTTAATAGGATTTGTGGCCGTTTTAATCATGTTAAGTTTCATTAAGATGAATAAGAAAATCCGCAGTCCCCCTCATGGGTTAGATTCTGATTTATGGAGTATTTTCTAACCCCTCTCTGTTTCCTTCTTCTTTCGCCTGCAGGGAACCAGGTGAGCAGCAGGCTGATGAGCATGCGCAGTGCTAACGGGCTCCTGATGCTACCTCCGAAAACAGAGCAATACGTGGAGCTGCACAAGGGCGAGGTGGTTGACGTCATGGTCATCGGCCGGCTATGATGTCATCACGGAGGGATGGAGCGTCGGCGTCATATAGCGAGGGTTGGAATGGGTGGTTCACGGTGCATGTCCACATATCATTGACTATTCTGTAATATGCAACGGCACAGCTAGTTTTTATTGATTTGGATAACGTTGAGGTATAGTCAACATCTTGATCACAACCTAGATACATATGAAAAAATTAATTTAAAAAGATTATAGTATTTCAAACAAAGAAAATATAACTTTTAATGAAAAAATCTAATTATAAAAAGAGATTTATTCTGTAATATATTATTATGATTATTCTTATTATTATTATCATTATTCTTCTTATTATCATTATTATATTAAGGCAACTTCGTTCCTTTCATTGCAATTGCTTTGTGTGTTCAATGCTAGACCTTATCTATAGCAGTAGCATTTTAATAGACAGCTGTAGGTGCCTGCCAGGACAAAAAAAGAAAATTATTATTTTCTCATCTTTAGTGGAAAAAAAAAAAATCTGTTTTTTGAAAATGAAGAAAACATTGAGGAAGACTCCAGATTTCCCATGGTGCTCAGTTAAGAGGAAGAGGGGGCACATCAAGACCACTTCCTCTTTTGAGCGCCCATCAAGGTGACACTTCTGTTTTTCTCTCATTAGTATGCATCATAATGGCTTCACAAAGAGCTTTGCTTGTTGTTTATCTTGTGAGTCTTGTTTATGTGCGCAGTGCCAAATGCCTGGGCAGGGAAGAGGTGATGTTGGGATGGGGAGGTGGGGGGGCACACCCCAGTCTGTCCAGACCCTGAAGCTTCCTTATATTCACGGTGACCGGGTGTAAACTCTGCCCCGAACCCCCCCCCAGGGGCGAGCTGAACCTGGGAAAAATAATCTTTTATTTGATCAACTATTTAAGAAAAAAGAAAAAAAGAAAAGAAAAGAAACAGCTTCTTTAAGTGCTGACAGCCTTTTTAACCAACTTCACAAAAAATGTACAGAAAAAATAAGAACCATATTGTACAGATATATGTGACCAGCACTCCTAAGGAAATTATTAAGCAATGAGGAGACATTGAACAACGCTGTACTATAACATTTTCTGTAATGATATGAAACTGATGAAAGAGACTAAGATAATAAAAATCCTTGATCATTATGTAAAAAAAGTTCTTGTTGGGTTTCCTTTTTTAATAAAATATATCTAAAGAAAAAATAGTGATTTGCTTCTTTGGTATTAAAACGTTTGGTAGGTGTTAGCGTGAAGTTTAGAGAAGTGCATGGCTTTTGAATGAGTGAGTTATGGTCTTAACTTCATCGTCAAGGTGCATGAGCGAGGTACCTCGGTGGACACAGTTCCCAAATATGATTTTGTTTAACTGTGTTAATATGATGGTTTTATACTGACCAGAATCTTAGCAGTGATGAAAAACCGTTACTCAACTACTGTATTAAATACAATTTTGAGATACTTGAACTGTTGAATATTTAAATTTTATGCTGCTGTAGTTATCTACATTTCAGAAAAAGGGAAAAACTTTACACTCTTTCAGTTATGAGTTACTTTTCAGATTAAAGTTTTACATAGAAAGAACATTTTTTATTATTATTTTAATAGATTAAACCGGTGCTTTCTTTGGGCTCCTTGTCGTGTTTCAGATCTGTCTGAATTGTCAGCAGGTCCACCAAAAAAAAACTTCTCCCGTGGTCTCATTTAAATAAATGTCCAAAATTCCAATATTTCATTAAAAAAAGTGAATGATTAGCAAAGAGAATATACATTTGTGTAGCAGAACATTTGTTTATTCTACTTTCCTCTCACATCTATCATCTTATGACCCTTTGAAGGGAACAGCATGTTCTAGGTGTGTGTAGCATGAAAGGCAACCTGTGTTGTAAAATGACGAATAACTGACTTCAAATCCTTCATAAAGCATTTAAAACTAGCCTCATCACAACCACCTACAACAGTAAAATGCCTTTAACACATTCGTGCATCAATATACTATGTTATAATATATATATTCAGTCACAGAGGTGAGCTGCAGAATGAGTCCTTCATCCACTGCTGCTCCTCAGAGAAACAAAGAGAAAACAGCTGTATTGAATGAATCACTGCAAAGCAAAGGAGGTTTTAACGGTCTCTCTTTCCAGGAAGGTAAGTATTTAAGAACCAGGCACTGGCAGGAGAGAGCCTAATGAGGAAAAGAGGGTAAGCACAGAGGTGTCAGAAAGGATTAACTTAATAGAAAATACAGCGGGAAAAAGGCAGCTTTAGGCTTTGGTGTAGATATTCCTGCAGGCTGCATGAGATTAGACAGTTTCTGTTCTGCTCTGCAAGGTGAAATGACAGTAGATCCCATTAGTTGGTGATGATTAATAGTGCTGTGACAAGAACTTAGTTAAAGTCATCTATGTGAATGTGTGGAATGTAAGGGGATCAGCCTGGAGATGATTGTAGAAAATAACAGCGAATTCTTCACACCCTTAAGTGCAGTACGTGTATGTTTATTTATTAGAGGACGCGCTGACAGAGTAACAAGAGCATTTTTACTCGGAGGTGCTCCAGACTTCAACTTGTTAAAGCCACTGGGATAAAGAAGTAGACAGCAGGATGATTAGTGATTATTTAGATATATGAGGAAGCTGGAGTGATTCCACCCTCGCTTTTGCCATGTATGAGTGTATTTAACTACTGTAACATTTACTCAAGTACTGTACTATACTTGAGTATTTCCAAATCATGACACTCACTACTTATCTACATTTCAGAGGGGGGATACTATCACTGTCTCATATTTTACAAACCAAACAATAAATGACCTGAGCAAGCAAATAATCAGCAGATAAATCCATAATGAATAGAATCATTAGTTGCAGTCAAAATAGTTAAAAAATGCTCCCTAAACATTTTACTCTGTTATGTTTGTGTAACTTTACCCGGAGTTTCATGTTGAGAGTTTGCATACAAAACATAAAGTATAAAGTTGTTAGCAGTAGCCCTGTTCGCTACATTATTAAGTAAAGTCCATCTTATTTATATAGCCCAAATCACAGATTTACAACACCCTCTATAGACACTCAGTTTATCATTAGATGGATAAGGAAAAATCTTTAACAGAGGAAATATGGAAGAAGCGTCAGGAGGAGCAACAGGGGAGAGATCCCTCTTCCAGGATGGACAGACATGCCATAGATGTTGTGTTTGCTGATAGACGACGAAGTTATAGATAGATGAAAAACATATCATATATGAAGAATATGGATCCTGAGCAACCATAGAGACCTGTAATGTGGACAGACTACACAAATACATACAAAAGAGAGAGAGAGAGAGACAAAAGGAGAGCCTGAATCTCTTCGAGGACAAAGATACAGATCCAAAACATCTGGAATGAGGCACCAACAGCCAGGAAAGAGAGAAACAGTCCAGTACAGAGAAGTCTGAGTGAAACCAGAGGACAAGGAGGGGAAAACACAGCTGTGTTTGTGTCTCTCTAATCATAGGGTTAGAAAGATTGAGTGGTTTTCAGAAGGTTTACAGTACAGGACAGCCATGAACTACAGCACAAATCTTAATACTGAGACCAAGCCACTGCAAGGATAATGGTAGTAGGTACAAGGTCAGCGAGCTGACTGACTGACTGTCTACATTAAAAAGCTGTTTTCACTTTAGAATTATAAAGTATATTATATACCATGTATGTATACAGCGCAATTATTTCTGTATACTTGAAAGGTGAATACAGTGTATATAACCAGTATTTTACTGCATTTTTTCTGTTCCTAGTATATCCTAGATTTGTTTTCTTTTTTAGATTATTATTGCTAACAGATTGCTTTTACAAAGGAGTCATAGACATGCAAATGTGGAGAGATGGCGCAGTGATGGGCAGCCATGCAGAGCGGCACCCTAGGAGCAGTTAGAGGGGTTGGTACCTTGCTCAAGGACACCCTCGACAGTGCCCAGAAGGTGAACTGGCACCTCTCCATCCTCCATACTTGAGCTGGCCACCCTCTGGTTCTCAAGCCAAATCCCCACACTACAGACTGAGCTACTGTCCTACCCAAGTAAACACCTCTCTGACAGTGTCAACAAAACTGAAACATTCTAAGCTTCGTAAAAGTTGAATTTACAGTGGTTTAATGACCTAATGCAGTTTTAATTTTAATTTTATTAATCACACATGACCGGCCTTGCTCAAGGGCACCTCGGCCATGACAGGGGGTGGACTGACACCCCACCAGCTGTTAGTTCACCTTTCCAATCTTCAAGCAGAAAGTGGAAATCAAACCGCCAACCTTTGGGTTATTGGACAACCCACTCTACCACTGAGCCATGGGCCTTTTTTTTTTTTTTCATACAGTTAGAGAAAATAAAATGCAGTCTCAGGGGGTCCAGGGACAAATTCCTTTCTGTCTGGGATGCAATGCTGACATACCTGGGTAAACTTCCCACTTAGCACCACTTTGTGATATTCATCCATGTGAACTATAGTGTATAGTACACAACTTTTTATTATTATTATTATCATTATTATTATTATTATTGTTATTATTATTATTATTATTGTTGTTGTTGTTGTTGTTGTTGTTGTTGTTGTTGTTGTTGTCTATGTACATATCCTGTATTATCAGTGCTCAATAAAAAAAAAATAAATAAATAAAAGCTGAATTTACGGATTGTCTTGGATTGTACAGGTGTACCTAATAAAGTGGCCGGTCAGTGTGGGCGGTCGCTCCGTGTCTGGCAGACAGGGGGAGCTGTGGAGCCGCGTTGTTGCCAGGGAGACGACTGAAAACAGCAATGGCCACAAGTGTCCCGACTGAGCCTGCCTGGACAAAAACTCACTCACTCCGGCGGTTGGGGCTGAGCGCGGTCGTCTGAGCACCGTGAGAGACCGTGTGCTGCCTCTAATCGAGTAAAACACACATTTCCACAGCGTTGGATTATAGAGGAGTAACCTCTTCTTACCTAAACTCATTCAGCTCGCTATCTTTGAAGCGGTGAGTACACGCAGTGTTGTTAACGGGACGGTAACCGTTAAGCTACGTAGTTAGCGGCACTAGGCTACCGAGCTAAGTTCCTTGCTATTGTTTAACGTTAATACAACGTTAAATTCACGCCGTTAAAATGTGTTTTTAAGTGTGTATATCAAGTCTGCTGTTGCCGCTGCAACCACATTGTTTTTTTTTGTGTGAAGTTGCTCAAAATAGGCAATTATTCCGACACAATAGGAAAGACTTTAATTCCTCCAGTGACTCATTGAAATACGTCCACATTAGCCTAACTGCTAGTTTTTAAAACCACAGGACTGTGACTGATGTATGAGACTATTTTCCACATATTCACCCTCTGGATGTGTTCATGTGGCTAATTATATCCAGAGATCTGGTGCCGGTTGGAGGGTCAAACCCATCATTTATCATTCACTGAGGTGACTTTAAGTGATTTAATGTTGCTTTTATCATAACAGAAACATCAAAATAGAGATTTATCTCAATTAGCTGTAACTTGTCAGAGCAATCAGAGTGGATTTTTGATCTATACAGTGGAATTAATTACAGATTAACCTACAGTTATAATGTTATGACACCATGTTTAGCTGGGATTATCTCACATCCTGATGAAAACAGACCTGTAGTGGGACTTATTGTTAATAGTCTTATATGTGCTAGTTGAGGACAGTGAACTATAGTAACTGTTTGATTTAATAAGTATGCTCTATGTTAATGAGGAAGCATTTCCAGTACTTTCAACCATATCTCATGGCCTTCATCAGTTGTTTTCAACATATGTGACATGAACATAGTTTCTGCTGGAGCATGCATGCAAGTCAACACTTATATTAAGCTATTCTAGCACTGTTGTTGTGTGATTGAGTGACCAGCATGGAAGGTAATTTACATGAAGTTGTGGGAGGCCAGGATAATTCAGGACATGACGGAACTTTACTGAGTTATTTTGCAAGTATTTTGCATTTTTGGCCTTCCAGACTCACGTCATCTTATTTAGTTAGTGGGCTGTCCAATTTGACATCACATAACAGAGGTATTTAATTCCTCCGTAATCTTGCAGTCACTCTTAACTTAACTCCCCCAGGCTCTTCGTATTGTCTTGTTTGTTTGCGTAAGTCTAGGTGGGTGTGTGCGCTTCCATTCATTCCCATTCTTCTACCCAGATCCCTCTGTACCTTTCCAGCATCCCTCCCAGTCTCGTTATGGCCGCCGAGATAGAGAAGGCCACGAGATTCCAGGACTGATTAATCCTGCAGGAACAGATGGCCTGCTGGAAGTCTCTGCTGTTTGTCAGCCGTACAGCCGCCGCTCTAAACGTAGCTAAATGCTTCCGCAGGGGAGGGGGGTTTGGTTGGGAGCTTGGACCTGGAGGGGATAGACGTGCCAGACGTAATTAGCTGTGGGAAGTAGGTTGAAGAGGGGGAGGGCTGCCCTGAAGTCGTAGGTGACAGGTGGGTATGACTGACTGTATGACATGAGGCTCGTAGGCGGCTCTCAGGCATGTTTATCCTTTTCTTCTGTGCCCACAGAAAAAATGTCTTTAACTGGTAAGTAGTAATGAGGACGGTTTAACATGTAAGTCTTTTTCACAATGCTGGTTCCAGGAAATACGCATACAGGCATGTGTAAAGCCGGCAGTGCATTTAAGCCACAGCAGGTTGGGAGAAAGAACGCCGTACCTAAGCCACTGCATGGTATTTAAACAGAAGCTAATTTCATTATGTGAAAGATGGCCTGTGGCAGTCTAGATGTTTATCCTCCTTCTTGGCCTGCACAACACTTTCACTCCCCATAGAGTCTCCAAGCGAACATCTCCCAGTCATACTACCAAATTTGCTAATCCCAATTAACACACGTAACATTCTTAAAATAGATTATAATCCACAGTCACAACAGTGGCGGCACAGGTAGTAGTAGTAGTCATGTGTCATCATATTTATCAGCAGTATCTTTAATGAGGCTGCAGATGGATGTTTTGATTGAGGCTGTTCATGAGGACGGGACAGTTGGGGACAGGTGTACCCAAGCAAACGGTTGGATGAGGCTCAACTGAAGGGATTTCAGGTGACTGAGGCCAGAGTTAGATTAGCGGTGTGATAGGTGAGAGGGAGTTAGGAGACAATGTTGGCCCTGACCGACAGGTAGCCAGCTGGAAGGAGGAGAAACA
Source organism: Protonibea diacanthus (assembly GCA_028641955.1). Lineage (NCBI taxonomy): Eukaryota > Metazoa > Chordata > Actinopteri > Sciaenidae > Protonibea > Protonibea diacanthus. The sequence continues at coordinate 18,194,980 of CM053992.1, forward strand.
TTTATTTGTAAAATACATTAAAATCTACTGAAATTCAGGAACTCCAACACATCTCAAAGAGTAAACATGAGGTTCACATGGCTGAACAAGTTACTTAGTTACCACTGTTGGACTAATCAATTAAACTGACCTTGACAGAGTTAATGAGGGTCAGAAAGGAAACAAGACTTTATTGATCCTCTGGAGAGAAATTCACATGTTACACAGCACAGGAGACTGAAGGATATAAAAACAACTTTCAAACAAAGAATATATATATAATTATAATACCTTTAGACTATATAAACTAGCTGTGCAGTTGTTTAAACACAAAGGTAATGAGCTGTGTCTGGACTTCATAATGTGGTAAAATGATGTCAGCGTTGGCAAGAGAGTCTGGAGCTCTAAAAATGATTTTCTTCAATATTCTTTTGTAGACAAACAACAAATAAAGTGCATATTCATGAAAATGAAATAACCTCAGGTTCACCTTACACCACCTCTAAAGTACAACAAAAAAGGGGAACGTGTTGGCAGCCGAGGCTTTAGACTTCTCCAATATCTTATGGAGTGTCAGTTGAGCTATCGATCACTGTCAGACCGGCGGTCAGACTGGTGCATATCTTATCTGACAATGAAACCTTTCAACGACTGAGTAAGATTTCCTAAGAAAGTGATAAAACAACATGAGAAGTCTTTTTTTTTCAACCTTTTGTTGTTTACCATGTAAAATAATATTTTAACTTTCTGCATTCCAGGCTGACAGATCACGTGACATCCTCCACTGCTATGGATTTGAGCACCAGTGCCTCGTAACACTCGAGCAGATCTCAGTAAACACTGGGCTGGTTTGAGCTGTGCTCTGATGCAGCAAGGATGATCACGTCCCATATGAACGGTTATGTGCAAGAGGCCTCTGGTCAGGCCAAGAGCCATAGGGAGAGGGCAGTGGACTGTCCAGGAGAGGAAAGTAGCCTTGTCAAATCTCCACACGGCAGTGCCCACATGGAGAGAATCCAGCACTACCAGGAGGAGCTGAGGAAGAGGAGAGAGGAGGACTGCAGGGGGAAGCACGACATCGACCCCAACGCTTCACTGAGGCTCAAGAAGCTGTCACAGAACCCCAAGGTGGGCATTGACAATCCCACCTTCGAGGGGAAGGAAAAGGCCACCAAAGACACGTGCTCCCAGCACCATGCAGCCGGTGAGTCGAGAAGAGGAGGGAGTAAGAGCTGTAAGTTCTTTATGGGGGTCAAAGAGGGAGGAAGGAGGAAAGAAGGTTACAAAAGTGAGGAGGAGTTTAAAACCTCGCAGAAGAATAGGAGTGGTAAAGTTTTTCAAAAAAACTGAAAACAAAAGGGATCAAAACAAAGACTACTGAGGGGGCAGAGCAGAGGGCAGAGGTGGAGGAGGGTGATTGGCGAGTTAGTGGCTGTCCACCATTACTAACTCTGGAATGAAGAGCACAGAGCCCATCAGTTATTACTTATACTGATAATACAAAAGGGTATTGCATGACAGGTTCATACAGTGGCCAGGTTAGTTCACAAAGTATTCTTTAACCTGTTTTATGTGCCCAGTATTTAATTATTTATTTACAAATTGATGAATTGTGTGAATGAATGAATCTTTGATAGTCTATATATTCAGACCCCTTTCTTCAAAAGTCAGTGATACACACATTTGGAGTCAATCTGAGTGTGTTGACTTTGTGAGCCTGCCTTCAGCCTCAATGGAAAGTGTTTCTGCTTTGATATGAAAGACAAGAGGACAGAAAATACTTTAATGATATGAAAGGATTGCTGCAATAGTTATTGCTGTGTGTCAAACTGAGTTTCTCAACACTAAAATCTGCTCTCCTCAATCTAATACATAATGAACATTATTGTAGCAGAAAATAAATCCTATAAAATGGATCCAATGATAAACCTCCAGTGTAAACACTGCAGCAACTCTTGAACTGAAGTCAAAGTCTGACTTGAATAGAGATGAAGACTTCCTCACTGCAGAGACTTCCACAGTTTGAATTCTTCTCATCACTGGAGGAGAAAAAATCTACCAAAAGGACAACAAGCACATACTGGAAATATTCTGCAGCAGCTATTACAGATTACATTGTTTCTTTGTTAAGTTCTTCTCTATGACACACCTATTGCTCTGAAAGCTGACAACTAGCAGCAGCAGTGATGTTAGATGGATGATTCATGTCCAGTCTTCCAAGACTTAATTTTATATTTACACCTCCAAACGTGATCAAAAGACCTTAGTTAATCTCCTCAACTTGTATTTTATATTATATTTATTTATGATCTCCTCTTGGAAATAACAATAATTACCATAATTTGCAAAAAAAAAAAAGTCTCATGACTCCTGAGATGAGATGAAGACTTATTGTTCAAGTAAACTTCTGTTTAGCGGTGATGTGTAATGAACTGTATATGTCGGTTGTGGTCTTGTCAACAGTTTGGTCTCATTGGGTCAAACAGGGTATAATGTGCTAGTGGAAACCTTGGACATACGTTGCCCCTGCGTCTCTCTGTACTCTTCGCCTCACTGTCTTTGCCTCTTTGTCAGAACTGGAGGAGTTGCTGCAGGCTCTGAAGTGGGCGCAGTACTGCCTGACTGATGCGCAGAGCCAGCAGGATGTGGAGCTGATAATGCAGCTCCTTGCCAAGGAGGACTTCAGGAATGCCTACACCATGTACAGCGCTGTATCCCAGCAGAAGAGCAGAGTCAGTCCCAGCTCAGCCCTCACAGCACAAGCAGAGGATCTCTGCCAGGAGGTACGTGGTCATTTTGAAGCAATGAAAACAAACATTGTGTGGAAGCTTGTTGACTTTGCTGCAGTATGAAAAGTTATGGAAAAGTAATGGAAATTTCTAAAAAATCCTTGCTAACAGTATTGAGTCAGTAGTTAATACTGCTGGATTGTATAGTTTTATAAATGTGGGTGATTTTAGTGTCCACAGCTCCAGAAGAAACTAACAGACTGACAGAAAATAAACCGACTTGAACACAGAATAATGAATAGCTTGCTTTAATTCTTAACCACGCCACAAAACCAGTTCTGTACCTCACAAGACAAGCATTGGTGTCCACAGGGGAGGCAGTTTGTGCGTACAGGCATGAAGGCGCTTAGATTGTACCTGCCAATTTGTGGTTTGGACCTTGTTAAGCCTCTGTTTAGAGGCAAGTACCCCCTGTGAGTAAAGTATCTGAACGAGCTCCATAATGCATGAAAAATCTTTGCTCGAGGTGATGATTAATTCAACAAAGCCACCCAAAAGAAAGCCACGCCAGTCTGAATAATTATGAAACGTAAATTGTCCCGTGGTTAACAAGGTGAGTGAAAACAAAAATGAGGGATTTGTTGGATCCAGGCCACGCGTGAAAACTAAGTGAGCTGGAAAAACAAGCTAAAACAGGCAAGCTGAAGTTTGTTTAAAAGGGTGACAAGAGGCAAAGATGGCAGAGAGATACTCTGTGTCTGTGATGGACAAGCAAGGAGAAGGAGGAGGACATGAGCCAAAGTGTAAATATGTGGTTTGGTATTCCACTGGTTTGCAAATACACCGTGTAAGACATTTAATTTGATTTTCCTGTCCACCAATCGCTGCTTCCTTTTAAAATAACAGTTGACGGTGCCGACTCCTGAACTCCAGTGACGAGAGTGACAGAAAGCAAGAAAACATCTCAGCGTTCATGGTTCTGACTAGTTGTGAATGTGCCACACCTGACTTCCTCGTTGACAAAACATGAGCCAGTCGGTCTCCACCGAAGCAAAGCGACAGTAATTGACTTGTATCCCCGCAGAGCCGAGCCTCTGCACATTGAGTGTTCAAATGCAGCCTGTCACACGGAGCCTAGTCCCTGTAAAAAGACAGAAATTGTGATATGATTTGCTACGAATTAGGTAGACACTCTATACAACAATGACAGCCTACACCCACAATAGGCACTTCATTAGGATTAATGTCAACTTTTGATAGGTGAAACATGAACAAATGTATTACAAGCTTTTGAGTGCAGTCACACTGGTGCAGTGTGATTTTTAGCTGATGGCTAGATGTGTAAGACTCGGCCTGTTTTGACGAAACAAGCTGCTGTGAGCCGCGCAGAGTTCATTCAGAGGACACCGAGCAGAGCTGCTACAGAATTGGTATTCCAGTCTTGACAGCAGCGGTTTGAAGACACAGGGGCTGCATGAGATGATCCATTTTTCTACACACACAACACGTTTTCTTCCTGCGTACAGTAAATCAGCGTATGCACTCTCCCACTGGGCACAGCTCCCGAAGCACTTAATAACGCATAATAGTCTGAGCTGCAGTGTGTGTCTAAACTAAGTGGCTGTGCTGTGAAACACCCAGATTGGCTGTTGGGTAAACTAATCTCCCAGCAGCCCTTGGTGCAGAGCGCACTGCAGGAAGGGGGCCAGGATCTGGGCGGCCAGAAAAAGAAACTCCAGCAGCTTATACAGCAGTGTGGGCCGAGGTGCAGCGCTGCCAGCGGGGGGTGGGGATGGGAAAGTGCGTCACCTTGTTAGCGAGAGCTTCGATTAGTGTAATGGATGGACTAAGCTCCGAATGGGAGGCGAAGAGGAAGAGGCAGAAAAGACGGAGTAACGGGACACCAAAACGCCTGCTGTCATGAGTCAATACAAGCCACAAACAATAGCATTCACCCACCAAATGACAACACAAGAACCAAATGATTAAAATAGAACCATGTGACAGAGGAGAGAAAAAGGAAAGGAAGGAATGAAAATGGAGCAGAGTGGAAAGTCTGGGTAGCTCTGTAATGTGTTGTAGTTTATGCTCGTTAAATTTGGTTATTTTGACTGATAAACACACACAATGAAGACACATCATGTTGTGGATTTGTGGTTTAGTTTGTTTCTTTGAGTGAACATTGAGCACTCTCCTGTCTTGAATGTGAAACGCTATTGTCACTTAGTTTAGTTGGTAACTTGTGGGGCAACTGTGTGAGGATCCAAACTCTTTTCATGACGCAGTTGGCTCATTACTAAATTAACAATATAGTAATAATGATAATAATAAACTTATTTATATAGCAGCTTTCAAAACACAGTTTACAAAGTAGCACAAAGCAGAACACGATAACAAGAAGTCGAACGCAATAAATCAATAGAAATGTGATCTCAAACATAAAAAGATCATTGCATCTTTAAAAGTTGACACGGAGTTCGCAGCCCTGATCTCTTCAGGCACGTCAGGCTTGGAGCTCTGACTGCAAAGGCTTTGCAGGTCACCTGTGTGTATAAATCTGGACTGGTGATTGTTAGTGCACCAACTCTGGTGTTAATATCAGTGGAAAAGTAAGATGGTTTGCACCGATTGTAGAACATGTTATACGATGAGCAAGCAATGCACAATCATTAAATAATTTCAGGGTGAGGGTGAAGTCTCGTGTTCGGGATATCTCAGTATAAATTGAACTGAGATATGATGTGTTAAAAGTTGACAGTCTGGGGTTTTGATTAGCTCAGTTCTAGAGCATCCGCCCCATGTACAAAGGCTCAGCAGCAGCCCAGGGTTTGAATCTGACCTGCGGCCCTTTGCTGCATGTCGTTCCCCATCTCTCTCTCTCCACATTCCTGTCACTCTCCAGCTGTCTTCAGCTAAATAAATAAAGCTTGAAAAGGCCAATAAATATCTTTTAAAAAGTTGACAGTCAGCCCTGAGCTTCTTGTGCTGGGAAATGTTTCATTGAGTGATCCAAATCCAAGAACGCGTCGTCAGGGGAGCATCAAGCATTCTGCTTTTTAGATGTTAATCAACAATTTTAAATATTAGCCAACTGATCTGTGTCTGCATTTGCTTATATAATAAAGGTCAGAGAACAGTGGGAGGCAGAGTTATGCCAGAAAATAAGATAACAGTGCACATTTTTAGTCTCTCCTGGAAGACATTCATAGTGCTGCTTGTTCACATGAGAAGTGACAGAAATAGCTGTGTCATGAATGAAAAAAGAGAACTATAGAGAGAGAGATGTTCGATTCGTGGCTGCTCTCTCACCTCCACACAGCGGGCCAGTCGCGGCGTGAAGTGGGTGTGAATGTCGGATTGTCAGTTTCACACAGCATGCCCCCTCTGGGATCTCAGTATTTTAAGAATAATTACTTCTTTTTTTGACGCAGCTTGGAATCAAGAGATTAGATGTTTTAATCATAGTTTTAATACGCACAGTTTACCTCAGCATAGTTCTGTGTGTGAGTGTGTATGTCTGTGTTTCTGTTCAGGTACAGAAGATTCTCCAGTCCAGTCAACTGAAGGAGGGTTTGGAGCTCAGGGCTCTGCTCACCAATCCTCATCTCCAGGTCAGATGTCAGCTCGCCAGCTCTGACTTGTCATAACTCCCCTTACCTCCGATCTTTTTACACGACAACAGCAGTGAAGCTCAGCAAGCCAGCGTCACCTTCCAGATCAACTCATTACTGAGTTAAGACGCTGATAATTGGAAATATAATGAGTGTTATACTGTACTCATTCCAATAGGGTAATTGTTTCTCTTGCACCTTCCACTTGGAGGTCAGAGGTCATGGTTAAGTTTATTATAGTCCATAGATTATCAGCAGGAAAAAATGGGATTTATCAGCTGAAAGACAACTGAAGGACAGCTTCACTTATCCACCTTGTGGTCGTCATGTACTTTTTTAAAAAAGCAGAACAAATGACAGATTGCTCCGTCGCGATACTGTAGAAAGCAGGAACTTTATGAAGGAAGTTATGACATGTGAGGTGGCAGGAATTTATCGTTTTGCTTGAGGGCGTTCAGGCAGAGCAGCTGCTTGCTTTACAGATTCAATTTTTTAAGATGCATTCATTTTTTTATCTGTTGTTATTTTACTGTGAGTGGAAAAAAAGAAAAACTCAAGGTCAGCCGGGCTGTGTTTTCTTCCAGAGATGAATCTAGCGGGTCTCAAGAAAGGCCATTATGTAAATGAGGCTGATGTGGGTCAGCTCTCTTGGCGATGAAAATGCATGATTGGTGCTTTCTTTGCAGCGGAGCGCTTGTCAAATTCTTTTAAACTAATCAAGAAAAAAAAGGCAATGAGAAAAATATCTTTCTGTTTTTATCAGGCCTGTTTGTGTTGAAGACAGCCTGCGGCTTTGGTGTTAGTTTACAATTTCTCTGAAGTGATGTACAGTAGTTTAGTTTAGAGATATGAAAATATGAAATATGTTAACAAACAAAGTCAGTAAATGATGATTGCAGCGACCACTATCAATTGAAAAAAGGCTGCTGATAGGCTAAGCTGGCTCTGACTGAGACTTGTTCAAACCAAAAATCCACAGTCATGTCAGATATGTTTTAGTGTTGATTCAGCAAAAGAATAACCAACAAAATTTAACTTGTCATCACGTAACATAACGAGACAGAACTAGACAAGAGGGTCAACAGAAAATATTCAGGAAGAGAGTCAAACAGACATTTGTTTCTACGTTTGTCAGCTTCTGTTATTCTTCTGCACTCGCATTATCAGTCTGTCATTGTTCATTAAAAAGGCAGTCAGGTGAGAAAAGACCTCAGGTGGAAGACTCCTCTGTGATTTTACGGTTAAGGGTCCTGACAGGGGGAGCGCCATGGGCTCTGCCATTTGACCCATGTGACCATTTCCCCCGTCGCCTTGTGAACCCCTCCACTGAGCTGGATCGGTGTAGCCAGCGGGGGCAGATTGATGTGATGCAAGCCTTGCTTCAGGCGCAGAAAGTGGAAACAGATTATGTCGGTTTCTCTGCGGGGAGCAGACGATCGCATGAGTCACCCTGTAGCCTGTACAGGTAGACAACCTCATACCCTGTGCTAATGGAGACAGGTACATGTGTGAGAGAGAACAGGGTCCCCTCAAGTCCAGCTGTCTCCTTTTTTCACCGTTTTCTAGGACACAGTTTCCTCATGCGCAGGGAAGCCAAAGGTGTTTGATGATTGATGGTGGTGGATCCTGACTCCTAAATGCTTGGGGAGATTAAGACGGATTGTGCGTACACCAAAGCTTAGCCTGGCCTACGCTCTCTCGGGTCCCCCCTCAGCTGCAGGATAGAGAAACTAATTTGGACCGACGGTTATTAATTGTGGGGTATGGAGCGCTTGTCACATTAAATGAAATGAAGGAGCCGTCTTTGTTTTATTCCTGGCCTCGAGGTGGGTTTGCTGACTGGTCTTGTTAAAAAAGACGGGGGGGTCGGCTTGTTGTAGCAGATGCATGTTTGAAATTTGTTTGGTATCTTCTTTTTACATCAGCTCACATTGACAAGTACAAACCACTTGATAAATGTGTGTCATGTTATAAACAATGCTATAAGATCTATAATTTTATTTCAATGCCAATCATACACCATAATCGTACACCGACACAATCTGAAGCCATTCATGCTTTTTGTTCCTCTTTACCTCACGCCGCCGCCTCCTTTTATTTTTCTGTCCGTGTTTGTGTCCATCGTCTGTTCTGTAAAATTTCTGTACGTGCGTGCTGTTTGTTTCTACGTGTGTCTCTGTGTTTTGTTTAATGTGGCAGGCACTGATGCAGGCCCATGACAGCGTGGCGGTGCAGGAAATGCAGGCGGAGGAAAATGTGACCCAGTACCTCGGAGAGACGGTCAAACTGGTGCGCCTGGAGAAGGCCCGCGACACTCCACTGGTGAGACGTCTTTGTGTTAAGTTCCTTTATCGTCTCATTACACATGTTTAATTCCTAATTACAATTGTGCTGTGTGTCCAGTCCCGTTTAAAACTCTCAGCCCTCACCGCGCTCCACCCCTCACATTTATCATCTGGGTGTGTCAGTGTACCCACAAACCAACGGGACAGCAAAATGCCTGTCAGTGTGAGCTCCATACGCCCGTTTGAAAACATAAGCTTTGACACAATGACGTGTATTCAAACTGTTCTGCCTCCTGCTTTTAGACGAGTCTGAAGTGTTATGACATAGTAATTATCCAGTGTGTTGTTTTGTGTTGTTTACAGTATTTTCAACTCTGTGTGTGTGTGTGTGGCCATCAGGGTGCAACAGTACGTAACGACATGGACAGTGTGGTGGTGAGTCGCGTGGTGAAAGGCGGGGCGGCGGAGAGTAGCGGCCTTCTGAGCGAGGGAGATGAGATCCTGGAGATCAACGGGATTTCTATTCGTGGGAAACACGTCAATGAAGTTCACGATTTACTGGTGAGGGACGAGTGTTACTCAGCGGCCTTTTACAATAAATCAACTGTACCATGTACTCATGGGAAACTAGCTTTGTTGCAGCGTACATACAAGTGCAGCTATTTCATGCCATAAAAGACATTAGACTTTAATACCATAATTTCATCTCCATCAACAACATTAATAAACGTCTGAGGTCAGTCAACGATATTGTTTTATTCATTATATTCCATCTTTTCCATCAGCAACAAATGTACGGCACTCTGACCTTCCTCCTCATCCCGAGCTCTCAGATTAAACCTGCCCCACACAGACAGACTGTGGTAAGTCTCTAATGATGTGCGTGCATGCGTGAGGACGCCTGTCTGTCATGCCTTGACGTTGTAAAACCCTGTCCTCAGATGCACGTACGGGCTTACTTTGACTACGACCCCTCCGATGACCCCTTCGTGCCGTGTCGTGAGCTGGGACTGTCCTTCCAGAAAGGTGACATCCTCCACGTCATCAGCCAGGATGACCCCAACTGGTGGCAGGCCTACAGGGACGGAGACGAGGACAACCAGCCCCTGGCTGGACTCATTCCAGGTAGCAGGGCTGAACATCAATATGGGGCTTACTGCTCCACTGCAAGGACAAATTGCTACCAATACAAAAAATCTATAAGAATAACACACAGGTAGCTCAGATCTTTTAAACCCACTTGGATTACATTAAACTAAAAAATCGAAATGTCTCCTAAAAGATACACACACTTGATACGATGTCAATAATAAATAAAGTACACAGGATTTCTCATGATATATTGCCAATTCCACCCTTAGTGGGAATAACATGGGAATTCAGTCACAGTAAAGTTGTCTGTGACTAATAACTTACCTCTGGCACTACTATCCTGGCAAGAGACACCACCCATCTGGCACGTCAAGTAGATTAAAACAAACACCTAAGAATAATTTGCGATTACGCTCTGAATCCAGCCTGTCGTGGCTGCACGTTTATTTGCCCGTCCCTCAGCACTTTTGGAAAGTCTCGATCTATAAAGACTTATTATCGAGCATCGACCAAAATCTATTGAATCCATTAAAACATACAGTTTTAAATAACTATAGAAAAACGTCTCTTCCAGGGAAAAGCTTCCAGCAACAGAGAGAGACCTTGAAGAAAACTATAACAGAAAGGAGTCGAGAGCATCAAGGTAAGTGTTACACGTTGAAACACACACCATGTGGTGAAATAAGATATAATTTGTCAGTTTTGCATCCATCCTGACACATTACAAAGACTCTGTGTAAAACAAACAATTTTTTTGACTAATTTCTCCAGGGAAGCTTTGGTATGCAAAGAAAAACAAGAAACAAAGGAAGAAGGCCACGACTAACTTGAGCAAAAATACCGGTAAGACTGCTGTCTCTTCAGAAGAAGGGTTACACGTTTGAGGATGTGCTCCCTCTTCCTCAAGAGCCGCGTTTAAGAAGCTTCATCCTAAACCCACAAAACTACAAGTGTCTCTTCTCATTTAGCCGCCAGTTGAAAGACTGCTTCATCTTCTGTGCTGGCCAGCTTCCAAGTGTCCACACATTCTCAGTATTAACCTCACACGTTAGCTGGAGTTGACACGTCTTGTCGTTCGGGCAGCAGCTTGTCCAGACTCATTGTGTCATAGGTCAGATTAGTCCCGTCTTCGCAGGCGGGATCAGAGGAGGCACCAACAGGTGACCAGCAGGTGCCTAAATGGCTTGAAGGGACCTGTGGTGTTCATCAGCGGTTCACACGTAGAAACATGTTTATAATCAGACAGACACAGTCGTAGACTGTGATTTTATGTGCGGCTCAGAGGGTCAAACATGAAGCAGAAGATTCTTAAAAAAACCAAAGCATTCATAAAAACACGGGATAATGATGTAATAAAGCTGAAGGTCAAAGGTCAGAGTCAGCTACAGAAAGTATGTTGTATGTTGGTTATTAACCGACTGTCTCCTCAGACTATGATGACATCCTGACCTACGAGGAGATGTCGCTGTATCACCAGCCTGCCAACCGCAAACGCCCCATCGCTCTGATTGGTCCAACGAACAGTGGCCACGATGAGCTGCGTCGCAGGCTTCTGTCCATCGAGCCAGAAAAGTTTGCCGTTGCTGTTCCACGTGAGTCCACGCTCAAATATCAAACAAATATTCATGATTTCAGATGAGGGACGTGACATGTTTTTGGGACTCAGAAGAATCAGACACATAAATTCATCTGCAAAAAACTGACATCTTACAAAGGACTTGCTGCACAACAAGTCAAACTGGTTTGTCCTTTCCTCACGGCTCAGACACGACCAGAAACTCGAGGGTACATGAGCGGAACGGACGCGAGTACCATTTTGTGAGCCGGGCTGCCTTTGAAGCCGACTTATCGAGCGGGAAGTTCATCGAGTCTGGTGAATATGAGAAGAACTTGTATGGCACCAGCACCGACTCGGTTCGACACGTCGTCAACTCTGGACGCATCTGTCTGCTCTGCCTGCACACCAGGGTAGGAGCACTTGTTACCGCCTGAGCAGTTCTCAACATTGTTTCTGTCTTAACATGTTAATTACAAAACCCGCTCCACCCCACTGTCTTCATCTTAACCACTGCGGCTTGGCCACAACATAATTACGCCCTTTTTTTTATCCTGAACATAAATCTCAGATCGATGAATCTCAGATGGGTGGTTTGGTATATTTTCAGTCTGGACTTTCCATCCGTTTCCTTTATTCACATGTTCCTTCATGTTCTTCCTCATCAGTCACTGCAGGTATTGAGGTCCTCCAACCTCAAGCCCTATGTCATCTTCATCGCTCCTCCTTCTCAGGAACGACTACGCACCCTGCTGGCCACAGAGGGGAAAACACCAAAGGTACCTGCTGTACAGTGCTACAAAATTGTATTCCACTTTTTAAAGTTAATATGCACGCTATTGATGTCGTAGTTTATGACATAACAAAGCATTTAGGATTTAGCACAAGGTCTCACAGGGCAGAAATAGTAAAAGCAGACTGTGTTGACACAACTCTCACAATGATATAAAAACTGTTTCGATGATAAAAATAGAAAAAACGTATTAGATTTATGTAGAATAGTTGCCACCCTTTCCCCATTCTAAAAGCCGTATCTCGTTTCCTGCGCACAGCCTGAAGAGCTGAAGGAGGTTATCGAGAAAGCCCGCGAGATGGAGCACAATTTCGGCCAATTCTTTGACGCCACCATTGTGAACATGGACCCGGAGCAGGCTTTCCACGAGCTGCGCAGGCTGATAGACAAGCTGGACACTGAGCCGCAGTGGGTGCCCACCTCCTGGCTGTGCTAAAGAGGTCAGGAGGAAGAGCAGCAATGAATGTTCACAAAGAAATGAAGGATGGACAGTGCTGGTTGTCACTGGATTTACACTTCTCCTCATTTATAGAGGAGGTGATCTTTACCACGTGTTGCAGGGATGGACTCACGTTTCTTACATTTCTTTTTGTTGGTGTGTGTGTGTGCGTGTGTGTGTGTGTCTCTGTGATTTTCTTTTTTTTTCTGTTTGTTTTATGATGATTCTTGTTCAGTTTTATGCAAAGTCATTTATCAAACCAATAGAAATATTTCTATCCTATTCTTTATAGTTATTTATAATTGTAAATATATATTTTCTAGACAAAACGATATTTTATTGTTACATTTTGCGTAAGTGAAATATACAAAATGGTACGTTCAACTGGGAGAGTGTTGGAAACGGCTTCCTCATAAACCAGGTAGGAAACAGAGGAGAAGCACTCCGGTGTAACGTCTTCCAGTCACAAAGACAGAAGAAAAATCTGCTGTAACGTGCAGTGTCGGAGGATTTTCTCTGCACAGATGTCGGTATTATTTTGTCTAGTCTGATGTCTCATTCACGCTGTCATACCAGACCTCAAATCTAAGGTGTTATCTGTAGCCAGTTATCGTTACCGTCAGTGTATCGTGCTGCAAAGTTCTGCTGAGTGTTTCTCTTTTTTACCAGTAGAACAAAACATCGTATCACTTCCAACAAATGTGGTGTCGCTTCTTTGCAGGGTACGTATTAAATCATAAGCACAATTCATGAAAAGTGTTAATAAAATCAGATGTGAACAAGCGATGCACGTATTGAATGAATTTCAGCTTCAGTCTTCGATAATACTGTTGTTGTGACACGAATGTGTACTAATTCAACTCTTGCAGAGTCCTGCAGTTGCTAAAAATAATGTGTTACATGTTGCATGCCGGTGTGAGATGGCTGCAATTCCTCAACTAGCCGGATTAACAGTTTGGATCAAATGTTTTCCAGCACACAGGTTCCAGTTCATTGTTGCATTATTTGTGTTTGATCCCAGCATTCTCATCCAGCCTCTCTTTGTGTTGCAGCGTGTAAAAGCTTTAATCTCAGGCAAAAATCCAGGCCGCGTTTGGATATTAACAACTTTATTTGGATGAAGTGTGAGGCTTTGTTGACTTGCACACCAAAGGTTTACAGCAGGGTTTAATCAGGGTTTTCAGGTACAATGGTAAACATCCTCAAATGAGGTAACGACAACCCCCGTCAGACGAGGTCAGCAACGGGACGGGCCTCCACGACACAGACTCACACACTCTTTGACATCTACAACCACCTTAAGCTTTACAGCATGCAATGGCTCTAAATGTGGGGAACTGAAATGTTGATGCGTCGCAGGGAATGATATTCACTTTCACTCTCAAAAAAAAAACATGTGTAAACATATTTATATTCTTATTATTTAGATTATTTTATCATAGTGAAATGACTCCCCTGTGGGTGACAGCCAAGCGTGACGACACTTTGGCTCCGTACAGTGACAGATCTGCAAACACACAGAACCTTCCAGCACTGGAACAACAGAACAAATCATCACAGACGTGTACACAAACAAAAGAAAAAACAACTTTCATCACTTGCATGAGAAGACATAGACGTGGCCTGAGAGGCACGGAATAAATAGGATGCTGGGTGAATTCGCTCGGTAAAGCGCTTCACTCGAACAGCAGGTCTTCATCTCTCTCCTCCGTCAGCATGTTCGCGGGCTCCGCGATGGGACCCAGCTTAGCCAGGCGGGCCGCTATCTCCAGTTCTGTCTTTTCTCTGAGCTGCTTCTTCTTCTCTTGGATCTTCTTCAGCCTGGCGGAGGAGCACATATTTTCAGCGTTAGGACAAAAACAGGAGGTTAAGTGGCCAGTGCGTGGACTGAATCTGTAAAATAATAAATGTTCACCTGTAAAACTCCTCTCGTTCTCTCTCATCCAGTTCTGTGACGATGTAGGTGAGGGTGCGATCAATCCGGGGGATGATCACTGCAAAGCGTGATAAATATGAGTTTGCAGTAACAGGCTTTGTTCCTTAACTCTTTGAGGAAAAGGCAACAATTGTGTGGGGGGAAAAAAAGGTGTGAATTTACCATGCTCGATAGCGTTCACACGGCGGTTAGTGATCTTTATGGCTTCGTCCAGAGTGACAAAAGATGTCTACGGACAGAAAGCGGTCAGCGTGAGTCAGAATTTCTCAATCATACTAGTTTTTTGCTGATAATACAGATAATTTTGAGTTATTTTGTTCCAGTGATAAATATTAAAAATCTACTATATACTATTTTTTTATCTGACGTACGCCTATCAAATGGGATCTATTATATACAGTTTTTAAGAATATTCATTCACCTTGCATCATATTTTAAATGAAATATAAATAAGTATACAATGGAAACACTCAGCTGAATCAACCTCTGTATATTTGTAACAGCGCCCTCTACCTGTAAGGAGGCCAACTCCACCAGCAACTCCACAGCCCTGGCGTAGTTCCTCTTCAACCTGGAGAGCTGCTCTCCTCCTCTGGCCAGACCGGTCAGCTCATAACCTGAAAGACACAGCGGAGAGGGTGAGAACTCACCGCCTGTCACAAAAGATAAATTTCATCGTGACGTCACACTTACTGTCGCCGCCTTCTTGGTAGTGCTCAAAAACAGGAAGGGTGACACCTAAAACAAAGAGAGACATGTATGTAAGAACGTGTCTCGTCAACATTGATGGTGAGCAGTAAAGAGATGATTCTTCTTAAGCTAACCTGCCACGTTGTCCTTCTTGGCTCGGACTTTCACCTGGGCTTTGTTGACATTCTGGATTACAGTTGTGCTGCAGACAATATTAAAGATTCACAGAGTTACAGACACATCTGTACCAAACACAACACCACCACGCATCACGTGATCCTTCTCTGACTCTCACCTGAAGTCTCCGGCTGTAAATTTGGCTTCAGCCAAAGAGAAGGCGGCCTCTCTCATCACCTCTCCCATTTTAGTCTTAGTCTGAAAGAAAGAAAAGGAGTCCACCTTTAGAAACTCTTCCGGAGCTGGAGAACAAACTCAGCTATCCACCTTTTTTTTTTTTCCTTTTCTTTACTGACTTCGATAATTTTGCGAAGGATCTGACGGAAGCGCATGGAGAGGGCGTCGGATTTCTTCTTGAGCAGGTTGCGGCCGGTCTGAGCCCCTTTCAGCCGAGCCTTCATGATGGTCTGAGCCCTGCGAGCCAGAACAGAACAAAACACATTTTCAATGTCACCAATCACAGTAAAACTATACAGGATTCATTTACAGGGGTTGTGTTACAGCTGGAACAACAATTTTCCTTTTTTTTTTTTGCCATTTTTTGTCTGACGTACGCCCTCAGTCGCTGTAGATCTTCATACAGGACATACTTATCCTCAAGTTTGTTGCAGAAACTGGATGTCTCAACAATTTATCGATTATTTTAGTTAGTTTTAAAGCAGTCTTAATTTCTTCTCTTGCTCCTGAGATTGACTCACATTGGAGGTCTTGTACAGTCAGATCACAGATGGTTAGTCTTTGTTACATCATAAAGGAGAGCTTGATATTTTCTGAGGTGGTACGCAGTGTAAAAAGTTGGAGAAACACTGGTAGATCATATTTATTTTAAGAAGCTTCAACAACCAACTGGTACTTGAGCATTCATCACAAAAAGCTTCATCCCCTCATGTACCACAGCCAATCTCTGGGATTAAAACTTATCTCACACTCATATGCTTCACATGATTGACTCTAAACTCCATTTAAACCGTGTTAACATCAAGACTGTCTGGAGGTCAGTCAGTTTCAGACTGACAGCTCACTGTTGGATCATCTTAGAAACATCACATGACATAAGGAGAAGGACTCTTCCTCTTTCACGCAGTAACATGGCACTCATATAAACTATATCTATACCCGTGACCCCTTTACATGACAGATAAGAGCATGAAATGATCAGTCTGAGCTCCTACAAGTCAACAAAACAGCATTATAACATCTGTCTGAGAGGCTACACGGGGTTAGCATCTAGCTAAGTAGCGAGCCGCTTACATTCTGGAGGGGAATACGTCGATCCTGTCTTTTCCAGACATCTTCTCGTCCTTTGGTCGATAGATGCAGTTTTTCTGTTTGCTCCCGCGTCCTTAAATTAACGCTGACACGTTAGATTTTTCAGCACGTACGTGCAGCGCAGAGAAACGTTTTGTTTTCGTGCACAGGTCGAGCTGGATGGTCGTGATCTTGTCCCGACTCTGGTGATCAGCTGGCCTCTCTCTCTATCTCTCGGTCATGTGACTCTAAACCCCCTCTCGGCGACGTTGTGCACATGCGCGTGTGACGTTCTTTTTCCGGGTCGCAGAAATTATTAGCACACCCATGAATGTGAGCTAGCGGGCCCGCGGTTCTGTACTTAAAATAACCCCTGAAGGAAACATAAGCGGACATTTAAACACTCCCCACCGCGGAACATTCAAGCGTATCGACCTGTAACCATATGACACAGGTGAGTTTGTGTTGAGGAAGCGGGTGTATAACGGGAGAGAGAGGTGGGGGGGGGGCGGTGAACACACGGCTGGCTAAGCTAAGCTAAGCTAAGCTAAAACCGCTAGCCTCGGTGCATGTGCCGCATGTGAGTTGGACACCGGGTTAGCAGCTAAAGAAGCTAACGGGGAGTGAAGTGAGTTCATCTTAATCCTGAATTAAACTCTCGCCTTCTTTATGTTTAAATTTTCCTACCAGCTAAAGCCGCTCTTTAACGCACCACAGCCGTTTAAAACCGGTTTTATCCTGTTTTTGGTAACTGACATGTAACTGTTGGAGGAGCTTATCATTCTTGTGTGCGTTGCATCATCCCGTTCACAGGCTGAAATAATGTAAATAATTATATGAATAATGTAAAAAATAAAACTACAATTGTCCACTTTAAAACACTGTGCGTATTTTTAAGGATGAACTCTGAAGGACTGAAAAAAAACAGCCAGAAACTGAAGCAACAGTGTGTCAGTCAGTTGGATTTAGACTGTAAACTAAATATTTAAGAGATGTTTGTGATATTTAGTCCACCCTGTTTATGTTATTGAGATATTAGAAACATCTCCCAGCATACAGCACCTCAAGTGATCATCATAAACCATCATCTACCTATTTATGTTATTTTATTTATGTATCTACCTCAGTATTTTATTCTGTTGTGTTTTTATTGTATTCAAATATACCAGACTGCTATGATGACCTAATTTCCCTATTTATCTATCTATCTATCTGAATATATGAATGAACGCCTCTTTAATGTAGCGCTGATGTGGCATCATTTCATCTAACCTCGACCTGTCATTTAATGTTAAACCTTTTATGCATTAGGCAGTTGTGTTTTAACAGCTCACAATCAGAAAAATGTGCAGATACCGCTCAGTGAAATAATCCTAATATTTGATGTGTTATTTGCTTTCTGTGGCTTGTCGATCATTGTTTTCCCAACCTTTATGGCTTGTTCGTGACAAAAGCATAAGCATCAAAAACTGTAATAATTCAAAGGCTAGTAAAAAAAAAATTTTTAAAGTTGAATACAAGTTTAACAGTTCAAAGTCTTGTGTACAGTTTAAAGTTTGAATGAAGTCTCTGGCACAAAGTATGTAGGAGTAGTCGAAGTGTTGAAGGTTTATAGAAAGATTTGAAGGTTGTGCCGTTCATTTTGATGTCAAATTTGAACGTGGAAAAAGTTGAAATCAGTCACAAACACAAAAGTTCTTATACCATCATTAAACTTCTGTTTTTACAGGCAAACTGACTTCAGAGGTATTTGTCTCTCTTTGTTTCTCTTCTCGCAGCGATGCCGGGGCTCAGCTGTCGATTCTACCAGCACCGGTTCCCAGAGGTGGAGGATGTTGTGATGGTGAACGTGAGGTCCATCGCAGAGATGGGCGCCTACGTCAGCCTTTTGGAGTACAACAACATCGAGGGCATGATCCTCCTGAGCGAGCTGTCGCGTCGACGTATCCGCTCCATCAACAAGCTCATCCGCATAGGCCGCAACGAGTGCGTGGTCGTCATCCGAGTAGACAAAGAAAAGGGTGAGTGCAGACGGGAGGGCGCTAACCCCGGAGCTGAAGGTCATCACGGCCTGTGTGTGGGCTTAACAAAGGACGGGAAACTCTCTTCACACCTGACCAAGGATGTGCACGCTGTTGAGAGCTAGTTTATTAGCAGTGCTACCAACAGAAGTAGACACTGTAGTGTTAGAGAAGAGGGGCATGTTAACTGTTCCACCACCAATCGGCATGTTGGGTACAGCTCGCTACAGTAGATTAAACAGATGTTTCATTGTCTTGTACGCGTGTCAGTTTTGCAAAGCATCAGCGATAACTTCTGAAACAAATACTTGTATACTTGTACACAACGGGTGGATTGCTCAGAACTCGAGGAAGCGCAGCGTCGAGTGTGAAGTTGCGTGGACGAGCGGTTCTTGAGAAAGCTGCGAACAGGAATAACCAGAGGCTGAGCAATCGGAAGAAAATTGTGACTAAACTTGAATCACAAGATAAATTCAAAGAGAGACGTGATCTTTTCCCTGTAGCCTGCAAAGACTCTTTATTTGGATAGAAGTATTGTGCTGTTCCTTGAGATGGTGAACGATTTTTGTGTTTATCTGTGGGGAATATGTTCAGGCTCTGAAAACAAACCTGTCTAGTTCCACAGCTCAGAATGTTTTAAAATGAGACTGGTCGACATGAAAAGTATTTGATTAGACAGGCGACATCGTGTGAAGCCTGACCCAGAAAGAGTTGTCTTGTGAGAATATCCTGAACATCATGTCATCTCGTCTGTGCTTTGCCTTCAGGATACATTGATTTATCGAAAAGAAGAGTTTCGCCCGAGGAGGCCATCAAGTGTGAAGATAAATTCACCAAATCTAAAACTGTAAGTTGAATCGCCCCCAAAGACTTGTCAGGTGTCACCTTTCTGTACGTTTCTGGATGATGTTTTTGAATCAGTACTCGCGCTGAGCTGACCCCGGTTGTTGTCGTTCGCAGGTGTACAGCATCCTGCGACACGTGGCGGAGGTGCTGGAGTACACTAAGGACGAGCAGCTAGAGAGCTTGTACCAGCGCACCGCCTGGGTGTTCGATGAGAAGTACAAGCGGCCTGGATACGGAGCTTACGATGTCTTCAAACAGGCTGTATCGTAAGTATTTCTTTTAGGCCGTTGGAGAGGTTAGGACACAAGACACAAGGAGTGAATGCAAGTAATCACATCAAATGGTGAATGTCTTCCTTCCTCAGAGATCCTGCCATCCTCGATGGTTTGGACTTAACAAAGGAAGAGAGGGACGTGCTGATTGATAACATCAACAGGCGACTCACTCCACAGGCTGTCAAAATCAGAGCAGGTAACGTTTGAATCATTTTTTTTTGAATGACGGCTTCTCACTTGGACTCGACGTGACCTACAAACCACAAATTCCTGTTCATCTTTTCCCTCCTGCAGACATTGAAGTGGCGTGTTACGGGTATGAGGGAATCGATGCAGTGAAGGAGGCTCTGAGGGCCGGACTGGGCTGCTCCACAGAGGCCATGCCCATCAAGGTAACCCTGCTGCTTCAGGCAGGAACGCTGTCTAGACTAACTTACCAGCTGTGACCTGCTGCTTTAGTCAGGCTTAATGACAAAGCGTTAAAATGGCCGACACGTCTTCTTCTTGGCAGATCAACCTGATTGCTCCACCTCGCTACGTGATGACAACGACCACTCTGGAGCGCACAGAGGGCCTGTCTGTCCTCAACCAGGCCATGGCTGCGATCAAGGAAAAGATCGAGGAGAAGAGAGGCGTCTTTAACATCCAGATGGAGGTGAGTCAAAGACAGTCACTGTACTCTCACGCTTACTTTCTTCTCTGCGGTGTGTGATTCACTCTAGGTGGATCTTGTTTTTATTTCAACAAAACAAAAATGCTGTTTATTTCGCAACGCATTTTTTTAATTCAGTTTTCATCAGTGAAATGAAACACTGTAACGAGACGTGTTTGCACAAGGATAGTGACGTAAAAGTCAATATTTAACCTCAACTGTGAATCTAAATTTGGCTACAAGCTACAAATGTTCACACATCGTCCTTCATGGAGAGAAATGAGTGTTCCTTTAACTATTAGAGTAAGTTATGAAAGAGTATTTATTAAATCAAATAAATGTTTTCTGACTGAGCAGACCTTACTTCCTGCACTGGTACGAATAACTAAACGCTGAACCGTCCTCTTTAGCCGAAGGTGGTGACAGACACAGATGAGACGGAGCTCGCCCGGCAGCTGGAGAGGCTAGAGCGGGAGAACGCCGAGGTGGACGGAGACGACGACGCCGAGGAGATGGAGGCCAAAGCAGAGGACTAGAGTCGAGTCCTCGGAGGAAGGCTGGTGCGAGGGGGGAGGGGATAAAAAAAAAAAACCATCGGAGGAAAACATGCGGATCTGTCCGCAGTCACTCAGTCCAACTGATAACTTTCACATTGCAAACATTAACTGGCGTTAGTATCTCATTGGCAAACGTCCCGGTTTGTTCATTAGAAAGTTTGTTACAGGAAGACGGTCACACAGAAAGCCGTCTTCTTTTCCAGACACGGACCCACGGAAAGTTAAATTACAAATTAAACATCAGTATAGTTTCTGTTTTCAAGCACACCAATTTGAATAACTCTAAAAAAACAACTGTTTACAAGCAGTGGCCTTCACTTACCTCTTGCTTTAAGAGCCCAGTGTCTTCAGTATCCACGGCGCTTCATCTCTGGCTGGTCACTGGGTGTGATTGATGATGAAAGAGGAAGCGCATAAGCTCGTCTGTCTGAACGCCGGTCAGCGGTGACTTTATGTGCTGTTCTTCTCTTCCAGTTTAAGAGTTTTTACTGGTAAGACCTGCTTTTGTTTAGCTCACATGGCATCAATAAAGTTCTGGAAGTTTTGATCTCAATGCGTCTTTGTCAGCTGCTATGAGAAGATCCAATGAAATGTATTACTTTATTATTATTTTTTTTAATGATTGTTTTCCTTTGTAACTATTTTCCAGCACAAACATCATCACTGCCACTACAAAGCTCAAAGGAAGCAAATATAAATGATTTCATTCAACTCAAGACTGTAATGTTTGTTACTTTTAAAGATCCAGTGTGAATTTAGCGACATCTAGTGGTGACGTTTTAAGATTGCAACCAACTGAATACCCGTCACCACCTCACCCAGCGGAGAAACTACAGTGACACCACCTCTCATATTTCCCATTTAGAGGCACGATTTCAGAGTTTGTTTTAGCCTTTTACCTTTGTTTATTATCTAACCGTCACATTTTATTTGATAGAGACAGGTGAAGAGTGACAGGAATGTGAGGAGAGAGAGAGATGGGGGATGATATGTAGCAGCTGGCAACGGGTTGGATTCGAATCCTGGCCCGCTACCAACTGAGCTAACCAACACCCGGAATATTCAATTTCTAAAAGGAAACTGATAGATGTGCACACCAAATGGTTCCTTATAAATATCTTAAGAGCAAGTGATGTTTTAAGCATTGAACGGTTTCACAGGTTTTTGATCCAGCACCCATCAAAGTGGACTTTAGTAATGTGCATGTGAAATTTAAAAATTTATAACCACAAAGTAAGCTCAATCAAAAACAGTGACTCTTTTTAAAATGTAGTTTTACATTAAAATCAGGAACATTGTGATATTTCAAGTTCATAGCAAAGGATGAGAGAGTTATAGTTTTTATATTTACAACCTTGTGTCTGTCTGTAGTAAGAAAATAAGCTTGTTCAAACAGTTATAAAAATCAATTTTATTCAAATGTTCACCAATACAAAAACAAATGGAGAGCATCTTCACAACTTCAAATCATTGTTTCCCGTTCTTAGCTCATTTTCATATAGTGGTCATGACGTGTGTGTGCTTTTACAGCTGCGGGGATGTCACCACTCGAGAGACGCTGTGGTAGACACATTTCAAATGACAACTTGGTGTTTTGTTTTTTTTATAGACGGTCTGAGAACGAGAACATGCCAACACGTTTATCAGGAATGTGATCAGGAAAAATGACCCAAGGAAAATGTGGCAACTTGACAGAAATACATTGGAGTTGTGTCCAAAACCCTGAATAAATAACCCTGTTAAAAAAAAAAGAAAACACCCCTGCTGTAGTTGTGCATACTTTAAAATCTGTGTCCGTTTAAAACCACATTCGACTGTGAGCCAGATTTCACACCTTCAAAGAAAAGTTCATGAAGCCGGCAGACTGACTGCTTGTTAGCAATCCTGCAGAGGAGTCTTTGCAAAAAAGTGTTGGCATGTGTACAAACAGACAAAGCTTAGGATCGAGAGACCTTTTCTGAAAAACACAACAATGGTCCTGTCAGCAGTTTCCTCGAGGAATCATTTCACCGTAATGATAAACTGTATATACAGAAAAGCACACCGACACGGTCAGCACCTGAAAACAGAGAAGGGAGGCGAGTGTAGCCTGAGTATGTCGAGGGAGGAGGACCGACGTGACCTGAACAAACGATGCAAATGTGAGAATGAAGGGAAAATCTGCAGTTACAGTCTGTACTGGTGTGGACAAGTCGCTTCATTTGAGGGGAGGAGGAGGGGGGGGGGTGACATATTTGCGCTACACTATAATGCGTGTATAGAAAAAGAAAATTATTTTCATTCAGTGGTTTTGCTTATTTCACCAGTCCAATCTTCTTTGCTTCGGTTTCGTAAATGAGTAACCTCCACATCTTCACGATGAAGACTTCAGCTTCTTCATCAAGAACCTACAGGAGGAGCAAACACAAAGAAACCTTTATGTAATGCAGGCTTAAAAAATGTCAAAAATAAAGGCCGGGCACAGATGTGATGCGTTACGTGGACGTGTGTCTGCTGAGAATACGTGGCGGTTCTATTTTTAATGGACGCCACAAGCAGAGCAGCTCAAGCTGCTTGGTCGATTTTCAAAATAAAAACACCCCGTGCCAAAAGGGGAACAATTTAATCACGTAGCATGTGCACATATTTAGAAGTCAGGAGAAAAATCTGAGCGTGTTATTAAAGTCTGGTGGGAGGTGAAGTTCTCTGTTGTTTGACTACTTGATTAAGCGACCAGCTCAGCTCTATTTTGATGTTTGTCTCCATCTATTCATCAGATTTTGTTTTTATCTGCAGACTAAAGTGAAGGTCGTTTTATTATCGGCTACAAAATATGTTAAAAATATGAATCTGTGAAGATGAGTGAGCTCATATTTATAAAGCTTGTGCAAAAACGCCCTCACAGATTTGATATGATCAGAAAGTCAGACACATTACTGTATGTAGAACTTATTTATCACATCTAACACTATGACAACGTCACTAACTTTAACATTTTTTGTCATAATCAAATGATGAAAAGGTGTCGAGAATAACAGAACCACCTGACTGCTGCTGACACAGATAATCACCACACGAGCATGCACATAAGATAAAAGGCAGCATACAGTGCGAGAGCCTTATTTATCAGTTACATTACTCACCATGGCAACATCATCCAAGATACTCTGTGGCATACTGTGCGCCATCACCTGGGAGAGAAAAACATGGTCGTCATGTCATGTTTCACTTCCCCTCAGAGTCTGAATGACATCAAATGTTAGAGAGCAAGCACATCGGTGATCGATACCTTGGAGCAGACAAAGTCCACTAACGTCGCCTCTTCCTCTCCGATGTACTCGATAATCTTTTTATTGATCCAGGGCCGAACACGCCTTTCCATTAACGTCTGAAAAGATGAAGCACAGGTTTTGTTATAAATACAGATCATTTTACCGTCTTCTGCAGCAGACAGGTGAATTCTCTCCTCACCGTGTCAACCATAGACCAGTCCAGCGGGTAGGAGAACAGCTCAGGCTTTGCTGTGGGGATCTTTTCTATCAGACTCTTGATGTGTTTGCGCTTCTCCTCGGTGTTGGCCCCCTTTATGCTGGAGAGCCCGGCTCCGTCCACCCCGAGGCTCTTGTCGTCGTCGTAATCCAGAGGCACCAGCTTCCTCTTGCGAGGCTGTTCGTCGGCCTCTTCGTCGTCAAACTTGTCGAAGACGCTATCCACGGGCAGCTTCTTCCTCTTGCCTGCGTTGGGTTGGCTGGGGCTTCCCGTGGCGCCTGTGGAGACGACAGGGAGGATGCGTTTGTTTCATGTACCACCAGTGGCCTCTGCCTCGTCTACCTCTCTCACAACAAAGACGGCTTTGTAAGTTCGTCCAGTCGACTCAAAGTACGTGTGGAAAAAGGACAGCACAATGGTGCGAGAGGTGGGTGGTCGTTAAAATGACAAAAATCCATTTAAGAGGACGTTGTACCGCACAAGCTACTGACAACAGATGTGCCAGCTGTGCATTCTGGTCTATGTAGGCGACTATCAGTGGAGATATTTTACTTCTTTAACCTACAAAGGACATTTACAGTGTGTGTTTTAGAGGGAAATCAGGAAACATTATGAGAGTTTAACTTCATTTTCCTTTGGCAGTGCCAGAATACTGCTGTTGTTTATGACACGGACAAGAATTCTCAATAAATATCCTGCAACTGACAATTAACAGTTATTTTCTTGATTAATCGGTTCATCATTTTGCCTAGAGAATGTCATAAAATAGTGAAAATGCTCATCATAATTTCCCAGAGTGCAAGAGGGCGTGTTCAAATTGCTTGTTTTGTGAACCAACATCGAATTTACGACGACACAGAAAGCATCAAATACATTTCAGCGAGTTAAGTAGCCAGAAAAGTGAGTTAATGTTTAATTGATCAGATTTTCTTCACTGGTCGTAGCAGTGAGGACACGGTATTCTGACTCACCCAGTTTGAGGCTGAGGCCGATCTTCGGCCGGTGTTCCTCCTGCGGCAGGGCCTCGGGTGGGGAGTTTTCGTGGGGGATGATGATGCCGCAGGGCGACTCTTCTCCGGGCGTGTTGGGGGACACGTTGCCGCTGGCCGATGACACGGAGGGTGCAGCTGTGATGGGCCTCATTGTGGGCCTCAAGCACGGTTTCACATCGGGGTTATCTTCGTCGTTGTCGAAGTCGTCCTCCTCGCCCTCCTCCACGTCGTCATCTGAGTGCGTGGGCCGCGAGCGGGCCTCCGGTCGGTCCTGGTCCTGTCGGTGGTCCCGGTGGTCCCGTGAACCCCTGTGGCGTTCCCGTTCCACCTCGGGCTCCGGCTCTTGGATGATGGGAGGTTGTCTCAGACGCTCCTCCTCTTCCTCCTCCATCTGGACCAATAAGAGGCGGATAAGCGGAAGATTAACAACCAATCACAGCGTTTTACAGAAAAGAAGGTCAACAGACAATGAGAGCTGGACAGCACAGATGTGCAGAGAGACGATGATAAAGTGACCTTCACAAAGGCAACAGACAGCATAGCATGCACACTCACCACACACATACATGCAAACACACACACACACACATACACACACATCATCACTGCAGACAAACATACCCTGCGTAGCTCTGCGTCTGGGTTTGGGTGGCCCTCGTCTAACAGCCTCTGTCTGATCTCCTCCAGCTCCTCCTTCTCTCTCTTCCTGTCACGCTCGTCTGCCTCCATCTCCTTCTCTCGGTCTCTGAGACGCTTCTGCAGTGCACTGCCCCTAGGGGTCACACCAAAAATAACAGCCTTTTCAGAACAAAAGCCAGAGCAGCAGTATTGCATCTGCTACTACGAGTCAGATCTGGGTCATGCAGCATCTGCTGCGGCTTTTTTACTACGTCTTTACATGTTCAGGTGCCACGTGGCTCACATGTGTGTGAAGTGATGAACGATGAAATGAACTCCTGAAGGTTTAGTCTTCATGTTTACCTGAAATTCACGACATTAATGACAGTCTGAGCTACAGAAATGCAGATTTCCGGGGCTCACCTGTAGTACTTGGGGTCATCTCTGTCATCATCGTAGTCTTCAAGAAACTCCTTCAACCGCTTGCCCTCTTTCACCTGGAGACACACAGAGACGCTGAAATATTATTCTCTGACTTCATATGAACACACACACATGAATGGCTTTATCTTGCAAATACAACAACACATAAAGATTTAAAGTTTTCAATAATTGCCAACAAGTAGGCATCGAAAGCAGTAAGAGCAAGTTCTCGAATTTATAGATCAGTCAGAGTTATTAATGAATTTGGCTCGGCCTGTTAAATGAGGACAACATGAACGGCGAGTCTTGTTCAAAGTAAAGTAGGGCGCCTCCGTGAACATCAGTGGTCATTCGGCGCGGGCTCACCATTTCTCGCCGGCGCTCGTCTTCTCTCTCGGACTCCTTGGCGTAGTCCCGTCCCTTCTTCCTCTCCCTGAGCTCCCAGTTTTTTAGACGCTGCGGCCACAAGAGTGTCAGGTAAGTTACAACAAGTTTTTTTTTTTCACAGTAAGTTCCAACATAAACATTTAGAAATTAAGAGCAGATGCTACCACTGCTGTAGCAGTCTGTATAATTAGGCACTCATTAACTCAGCACTGTGAGCAGTAACATTTCATTTAGCATCATCACTCACAGCTGCCCAACAATAATTTTCACATGTATAAAACTCTGGGATTGTTGGCAGAAGGTACTGTACATTTCTAATCTTTTTATTTGAGCGTCCACATAGTGCCGAGTATAAATATAGTGCCCTAACGAGGAGTGATTTCAGACCCGATCTGAGTGTCCTCTGAGCCCTCCCTACCTCCTGATAGGCTGCCTCCTTGTCTCTGAGTTTCCTCTCCAGCTTCCTGCGTTCGTATGCCTCCTCTTCGTCCTCTTGGTCCCGTTTCTTTTCTCGGTCTCTGTCTCGACTCATCTCCCTGCAAGAACAAAAAAAAGGTAGCAATGTGTTACCCCTGAATCGAAACTGGAAGTGTTGAGGTGTACATCAAAACTAACAGGGGAGACGGAAAGATGTCAGTCAAGCAGGTAGTAACTGAAGTGTGGAAGTGTGGGAGCTTTAAGCAGCTGTGGAAATCTTTTAGCAGCCTCTACACACTGAGTTCATTTTGTCGATAAATCAAACTGTGGTCCGAGAACGCTTGCATCAAGATTATGACACGTGGTCAAAGCTTCTATTTTGCTGCAGATGGTGGAAAATAAGTTGATGACATGTCTCATTTTTTTTCCAGTTACATTTTAATGCTGGGACTGAGCTAAGACTGCAACCAAGATATTATTAGACCCATCTTGCACAGCGTGACATGTGAATCTGCAGCATTGCTGTTATTGCAGTGTGTAGGGCCTTTTGATGAGTCTGAGCATGTCGTTTAGATACTTTTAGTTCATGTAAATTACTTAAAGCAGCTGTTGTTGACTGTTTCTCCTCTTGATCAGTTTATCTCTCATTTCTGATGCAACTGACTGAAATCCGTGACAACATTTTTGTTCCTTCACCTGGATCGGCTGCGCTCGGGGCTCCTGTCGCGGCTCCTGTCCCTGTCCCAGTCTCGTTCTCGCTCCCTTTCTCTGGGCCTGCGGTCGCGGTCTTTGTCTCGGTCCCTCTCCCGTTCTCGCTCCCTTTCCCTCTCCCGTTCCCTCTCCCGTTCCTTCTCCCTCTCGCGGTCCCGCCGCTCTCTTTCCCGCTCTCGCTCTTTTTCCCGCTCCCTCCGTTCCCGCTCAAACTCCAGCCGCTCCTTCTCCCTCTTGTCCTTCTCTTCTTCTAGTTTCTGCAGAGCAAAACACACACGGGTTCAGCCGCTGCCACGCAGGGACCGATGAGTCTTTGCAGTCAATATGCTACTGTGCACAGATAAAGTGGTTTCCAGATCTTAAAGGGGGGGGTTTGATACAGGAACATGCCCTACACTAATAAGGGCAAAGCTTGGAGGAGAAACCTAACTGGGAACCCTGGAAGGGGCAAAAGGCTCTCCCTCACAGAGAGACAGCGCCGTCATCCTTCTAAAGTGATACGCTGTACTTTGTTGCTTCGGACTTGCAGTAAGAAACTACAGTTTAGCAAGAAAGTAACTGGAAACCACTTTAATGGTCAAAAAAGATCTGTGGAACATGTTCAACTTGAGGCATTCATAACGAGAAAAAGGCGCTGCAAAAAGACAATGCTTTTTCTCTCAAGAGTCCTCCTCGCAGAACAAGGAAAACAAAAACAGAAAAACAGGCGTCAGTCTTTTGGTGAACTAGTTGTTTGTGACTTACAGGTGTTGAACTATGGACTCAGCCCTTCGCTGCCCCTACAAGCCTTTTAAGTTAGGCCTGGGAGGAAAGCAGGTCACACGGTATACAAGGGAAAAACGTTATGGGATTCTGTTTCTTGCTTAAGCATCATCATCATTATTATAAGTCAGCATCAGAAACAACAGCCTTTACTTCAAATGGGTAACATGGCATTCGGTAAAGTGCCAAAAAAATTAAGAAATGAAAGAAAAAAAAACATAAATGAACATCAGTTACATTTCTGCACAGATAAATGAAATTGTAGAAACGGTCTTACCCCTGCAGAAGTCTTCAGCAGCTCATCACGACTCATTACTGAGACACACACACACCACACACACATCCTGATTCTGTCTTTACGGGCATTACACACAAGGCTTTGAGTGTAATGTGGCAACAGAGAATGAACAAACTGAATAAAAAGGAAACGAAACACCGAGATGGGAGCACTCCATTTCTTCGTCTTTACTTTTCGGGCACTCGCTTGAGTAGAATTAGCTCGATTTTATGTAAACCGCTGACCAACAACAGTCAGCTGGTCTGCAAACTAAAAGCCTTGGGTGTGATGCAAACTGAGAGATGGGAACTTAACATGACAAAGAGGTTGCAATAATTTTATATTTGAATTAGCTCAGGTTATTTATCATTATTTATGTGCCTTGACTGAAGGACAGATCGAGTCAGGTGTTTAATTTTGTGCATGCTTTGGTGTCTCTTCACTTACCTCTGCAGAGAACACTGAACTGACTGCACGGCTGAGGCAGAAAGTTATTTGAGCACCATTTTAGTGTTAGAGTATAAGTAGTAAGTTTTATTTGGTTGTATTTTGTTTTTGATGTAATTCTTAAAGCCTGAGCCATAAATTGGAAAAAGGAAAAAAAAGAAACAGTACTGATGTTTATTATCATTTTCCTCTCTTTGTAGAGTTGCACTCTTTCTTGTTTCTGGTTTAATATTTGGACCTGGTTGCAGGCACAAAACAAAGTAGAAAACATGCACGTTATTATCCTGTTCTTTTTGTAAAATAAACACACACTCGCTGATCTACCTTGAAGAGAAAGAGTGAAGACGCTGATGGAAAGTAAGAGATGGAAGAGAGAGAAGCCACACGACAACGCATACAGAGAGCACGTACCTTGTCAGTCTTCAGATCAGTGTGCTGCTGTGGAGAGGGCGCCCCCCCACACTAGCATAATGAAAAGCTACAGCCAAAGTCACTGCAGTGGTTATTGACATGAGTCCTTGTGCTTCAACATGAACACCATTAAAAAAAACAGACCATAATTCAGAGAGGACTCGCACAGGTTCACTGACTTTCAGGGGAGGGGGGCACCACCAATGTCGTCACAAAACAAAGGGTCAAAAGTTTGGGAGGAACTTTTGCATCATAGTCGGATGGTTGGCTGAGTAAAGAGCATTGTGAGCTCTGACCAACACACAAACAGGAGTACAGTTGCCCCTATGCAAGTCCTCATGAGGGGGACGCCCGGTATATGTATATAGTAAATGAAGGCTGATACTTACATCCTATCCTCGTAACTTTTTCCAAAGCTCTGAGATTCATCTTGCTTTAGTCACCATATGATCACTATCATAATGGTGGGGTTTAATGAATAGATTAGCTTTTAAGTAACTTTACATCGTCTCCATGCATTTTTGTGTGATGAATGAAGAATGGATCTATCATGGTCACACCTAGATAGTTTCACTACGGGTGGTCACAGGTGTCAAATTCAGGCCTGAGAAAAAGGTGACAAACACTACTAGCTGTCTGCCTACTTGTGGTGTCTGAACATTGAACATGAAACATTGCAGAGAAATATGGGGGCAAATTAAGATGTTTGGTGGTGACTGCCAAATCGTAGCGCAGAATGCATGTTACTGAGATCAAGAAAAAGCTTTCGTAAAAAAATGTGTCAATTTAAATGTGCAAGCTCTAGGAGTGAACTATGTGAGCAGCTGCTGTCCAAAACCTGTAATGTCAACTACAAGATCAAAAGGAGTTACTTTACCTTGTGAGTGTCTCGAAATTTACTAATCTCCCGAGATATCAGGTCTCTCTTGTCCTCCTCCATGTCAATAGTGTTAATGTCATCCTAAAAAGATTAGAGAAAGGAATACCAGTGAAGCAGATTTAATAAAATCTTTACATTTTCAGGAAGTCAAAGAGGAGAAAGAAAAGTTGGCGTACCTCTTCTTTTTTCTCCTTTTTCCTCTTTCGTCGCTGGGAGTCTTCATCCTGTGAAGGCGCGTTGAGTTCGGCAGCGTATTCCCGCATCAGTCCATCGATGGCGCCTTTGACGATCTGATCCTTCTTCTTTGTCTCCTCGTCCAGAACCTCTTCCTCGTCGTCTCCTCCGTCTTCAGCCTTCTTGTTCTGCCGGTGCAGAAATAAAATCCCAGTTTAGCAACGAGTTAACCGTCTAATTTAACCGTCACGTTTCAAATAGATAACCATTTATTTGAACAACACATCTGAGATGGGTGGACTCAACTCTGGAGCAATGCCAGGCACACACTGATCAAACTCATAACCAGTTATTAAACCAGAATTACCCCATTTGCAGTCTTCTTCTTGGCCTTCCACTCGTCCAGCTGAGCTTTAGTCTTCGCATCCACCTTCACCAACAGATTTTTGTCTCCAATCTGCAGGTCATGGAGCAGACGCAGTGATCTCAACGTGGACTCTGGCTCCTTGTACTCACAAAACCCAAAGGCTGCAGCAGATATGGACATGGAAACAGACATTAAAAATTCAAACATATCCATGTATGGTTTGATAGGGTAATAAAATATAATTTTACTCAACAATGATGTTTGATGTGTGTATTATGAATTACCCTGAAGCTTGCCAGAGGCTCCTTGGACTCTCTTCCAGCTCAGAACAATTCCACATTTCTAAAACATGAGAAGGAGAGGAAGAGTTCAAGACTCAAGTAGATTTATTTTTTAATACCTGCAGCACAGTTAAACATGTTGCAGAGGTTTATTTGATCAAATTATAAAAAGATTCAGATAAGTCTTGGTTATTCTGGTACATGCGATATTTGTAAAAGCTTTTGTCCCTTACCGCCAGCAGCTGTCTGATCAGCATGTCCGAGGCTTTCTCCGATATGTTCCCCACAAACACCGTGGTGGTGGGGCCGCTGTCATCGCTGTCTTTGGCTCGCACAGCAATAAGGTCCTTCTTAACAACTGGAGGCTTGCTGACCACAGACACAGAAGGCATCATTACTGTAGGGGTGGAGGTCATGATGCCCACATGAACTGGGATCATTGGAGTTCCTGCGAGGAAGCCAAAGGAAATGTGAATCAACCTGAGACAGAGCAGTCTGAAATTAAAGTCTGTGTGAAGTAAGAATAAATACGTGTTCTGACTTTGTCATTAACCACGCAGCCCAATTTGAAGATCTCTCCAGCATTAAAGTAAATGTCTGTCATGTACATGTGGTTGCTTACCTGAGGGGAAGCCAGCAAACTGAGGGGGCATCCCGGGAGGTGGCAACAGCGGCCGGTTTAAATGAGGGGGGAAGGACATTCTGGATGTGAATCGGGCCGACCTGATACAAAAACAGTGACACTCATTAGCAGTTTATCTAAGCATGTTGAAGTTTTTTTTTTTTTTTTTTAATTATGTAAATTAAATATCAAAAATACTAAACAAACATTAGCATATGTTCGTTACAATAACACACTGCCCTGTCGTGTCGGTAGTTTAGCAAGTCGGTTTGTGACTTTCTCTACTGGGGTAACGTTCACTAACTTAATAGCAGTTAAGCCCCACAGTTTAAGTATTGTCGCTTTGTTTTATGTCGCTAAACAAACCATCCCCAATTCAGGGTAACCAGTAAACTAGCAGCTTTAGTTAGCTACAGCTAGCATTAAGCACGCTACTGTACCCGGCACAAGTGAATTGACGCTAAGCTAACATTAGCCAAGAGCTGGTGCTACCTACTAACAAGCGAAACTCACTTTAGCGGGCTAAATATGGATTCAGAACAAATTGCGGACATGTTCGTATATACATACCCCGAGCTGGGAGACGTTCTGAGTGATAAAAGTCGTTATCAGGAGGTTATTAATTATGAAAATCTTTGTAACGTTCCGATTGTTGGATTAGCACGTTGGCTAGTCACAGAGGCCTTCACAAACATTGACGCAAGCGCTCTACGTACCAGGCTACGGGCGCGCTTGTTTTGGATGTTGGGACGTCGCCGCTGGACGGAGCTGGACAATGTGTAGTTCTACCAGAGACGGTTAAAAAACCGTCGGTACTACTTCATTATACTGTATAAATAGTACTACTCCACAAGTACTACTGGTAGTAATAGCAGCAGTATATTACTACGTTTAACAGTGACACCACCAACATAATTATAGCCCTAACATTACTCATAAAAATAATAAAATAAAATAGAATCGTATTGTAGCCAATGAGAGTATAAAATCTGTAGCATGCTGTTGTTATGTTGTAAATGTACCATTATAAGAGATAGGATTACAATTTTAAGATTAACTTTAACTTAAAAACTTTAAAACCATCATTTAAACATATTATATGATAGATATATTTATTAAATCGAATAGGGATAAATAAAGGATTGTGTACAATTAAATTAGGCTACTAAATGTGCCTGCTAATTGCTAAATGCCTCTCTAACCGTCATTTTTGACGTTATCTTTTACGTTTTAAATATTAAATCAGATCTCCTGGTTTTAATAATAGTGTCCATGCTGGGTGCCATAACCCTAATATATCTATAGCCGTTTATTAATTGTAGAAATAAGCGCTTTAATGCATTAATATTATGTATACTTATATTACATCGTTACGTTATATTCGTACAGAATACTGAAGTGGTCTCGGTTACCATGGTGTTTTTGTTGTAGGCACTCGCTCTGTCTGACAGCAGCTGTGTCGCGAGGGCTGCGTCTGACAAGCCGTGACGTCACTTTAGGCGGGTTTTTCATGGAAAGTGCTAGAAGAAACGAAGCACACCCTGCCGGTTTGGAGATATTCCTCCATCCGATAAAAAAGATCCTGCCTTTTTTTGCTATAAAATAGCGACGTGCCTGTGATTTTGAATACATTTCTTCGGTTGATGCAGATATTTATACATTAGTTGTATAATGGCACCAGCTACGGCGACCATACATTTGGCATTTTGATTATTTATCTTTCTGTATATTTTGTACTGTCCTTAACGGCATCAACCGCCACAAGGTGGCATCAATGGTGCGCTGGGATTGACTGTGTTAGCAGTTATATTGCAGTATAATACACAAGGTTACCTTTAACAGGTGCACTGCACCGAAGAGCAACAGTAAAACACCTTTGTCATGTAAATATAAAACACATTTAAACTCGATTTTTTTGTTATTATTATTTCCTATGGCTTTACATCACCTTGCCAAGAGATTTATTACATGGCACTGCTATTTATTTCGAGTTTATACACTTATCTGACACATGAGCAATCATGTTTATTCACTCCCTCTTTATACAAACTCTATTTTATTATAATTTAGTATATTAAAACAGTCGTTTTCTTAAATAAAGTTGCTATTTTCCTGACTGTCTCCTAGTGTTGGTGGTAGATGGTGCACCGCGGATGGATACGGCCGCTCACTGAAACGACTGTGTATAAAGATTCCGGTCTATTAAAAGGAAGTCCCTTTCCATTTCCCTGCGTCAGAGAGCAGAAGGGACATTATATTGGTTGCATTTTATTCAAGATAAGTCAACGAAATAAACAAGGTACGTACACGAGTGGTTTCTTGGCACATTTAACACATTAATCTCTTTTTAATATTTGACTTTTGCCAACCCATCCCTGAGCTATGGTTGGATGTATCCACGATGAGAGCTCATGAGTCACGACGATAACCTTAGCATCATAACTGTCGTGTCTCGTGGTGGGCTTACTACAGCGATAGCAGATTAATGTTGTTACTTGTACGTTTTTAAGATAACTGTTATATAATCCCAACATGGTGAGATTTTTTTGTCTTGTACTAACATTTCGTGGCCGATAATTTGTGATGTGCTGAGCTTGGTTGGGGGGGTTATGCGGCAGTGTGCCGCACTGTTAGGCCAAGCTTTTGGTTTGCACCAAGGCAGGTGTGGTGAAGATGACAACGGTTGACTCGGTTTATATAACCGAGCTAGAGAATAAATACACAGTCGAGCCCAACTGTGATTATATATACACATGACGATACACGAGCGACATTTAAAGCCGTTATGACCACCTTAAAACGTTTAACGTTAAGCAAAATCAACGTTATAAAGGTAACGGTTGATTTATGTCAGTTAACGTAAGGATCATTAACTGATACGTAACATAATACTGATTTGTCATTCATCATCGTCGTGTACGCTGCTGTTAAATGACGAGTCATTGTTTTGGCTATATGTTCGGTTTGCTTGCTTCACAGTAACGTTACGTTTTAGTCGTCGTCGCCACCAAAGAGTCATCTTTAACGTTACACTTTTTAAGAAATCACACGTTAACGTACGGTGTCGCCGATTTTTAAACGCTATGTTCAGTTTAGGTCTGTAGCCGTCCCTTAGCACGTGTTTGCGGAGTCCATTGTCTGTCGGTCGACGCCATGTTGGTTAACTGCTACTTCCGCCGCCGATCCTGGTAACATGATGGCAGCTGGCCCAATTTTTACGAAATCGGCTTGAGGATGCAATTCAATTATGAGCCGGTTTGATGACTAATGAAAGCGTAAGAATAAATGTTTTAGCCTAATTCACATACGTCAATTTTTAACCCTTTTTCTAGATCGTGTTGAGTCATTGTGTGTTTGTTTAGCATCCCCCCCTAAAAATAAACAAATTGTTTTGCCATATTTACACATACTATAATTTTCTCTTTGTGCAGATGCCTGAAGAAATGCACCAAGAGGAGGAGGCTGAGACCTTTGCCTTCCAGGCAGAGATCGCTCAGCTGATGTCCCTGATCATCAACACCTTCTATTCCAACAAAGAGATCTTCCTCAGGGAGTTGATCTCCAACGCCTCTGATGTACGTCTGAAGGAGCTGGCCTTTGTTGTTCATGCTCATCAATAATTAAGCTGTTTATAATAATGCTTAGATATTGATTTTTAGGACCTTGCAAGCTTTGCACCATGCTTTTTTTTTTTTTTTTTTTTTTTTTGCATAACTGTACCTGTACTCATGATGTATCTTGTCAATATGTGTTCACAGGCTTTGGACAAAATTCGCTACGAAAGTCTGACTGACCCCACAAAGCTGGACAGTGGCAAGGATCTGAAAATTGACATCATCCCCAACAAAGATGACCGCACCCTGACCCTCATCGACACTGGAATCGGCATGACCAAAGCCGACCTGATTAACAACCTGGGTACCATCGCCAAGTCTGGCACCAAGGCCTTCATGGAGGCCCTGCAGGTACGATGGTGAAACATGACCTGAATTCCAGCATGAGGAATATAAGGTCAATTGACACACAAGACAAGTATGCTTCTGTAACGCACAGTCAGCCAGTGCTGTAATAATAGTTGTGTTTATACAGATATTAGTCAGCTTAAATACTTTAATTTCCCTAATAGTCAATATGTATTTTACACATTGATATAACAGCGGTAGCCTTATATTCGGTACGTCTTAGTGTGCCTGGTTCAAACCTATTTAGTTGTATGAGAAAAATAAAGCAAAATGAGAAGCTGCAGCATGAATGTTTTGTTCACTGCTGCTGCGATGGGACAAATGTATTTGTTACATCAGAGCTGAGCAAATTCATCTACATCTGTGGTGGCAGGTGCAATCAAATCATTCACACTCGCAGTCCAATTTAACTCTTGTTGCACTTGAATCCTCTCGAGGCCGACTGGCACAAAGGAGGGCAGCACTCCAACACTAGCAGGCTGAGACGACAGAAAAACACATTAAGTTCGGCTACATTTTAGTCAGTAGAGCCATTAAAATACTCCTGTGTGGATGCCAAGGCAGATTTGGCTCAGGACCACTGGAGATAATGGACTCCTTCAGATGTGAATCTTTGTGGTCAAGATAGACTGTATATCTTGAAGTTGTAAATACTTGTGTGTCCCCTCTAGGCTGGAGCTGATATCTCCATGATTGGTCAGTTCGGTGTGGGTTTCTACTCTGCCTACCTTGTTGCCGAGAAGGTGGTCGTCATCACCAAACACAATGATGATGAGCAGTACGCCTGGGAGTCCTCTGCTGGAGGTTCTTTCACCGTCAAAGTTGACAGCGGTACGTGTCCTGGCATGTTTACAGAATCAATACAGTTAGTGTACGGACACCTAGTAAAGACTCAAATCTCAAATTACATCTTGTTTGGATCAAGTGTGCTAATGACTGTGCAAATCTGTTTTCAGGTGAGCCCATTGGCCGTGGAACCAAGATCATCCTGCACCTGAAGGAGGACCAGACAGAGTACATTGAGGAGAAGAGGGTCAAGGAAATCGTCAAGAAGCACTCTCAGTTCATTGGCTACCCCATCACCCTGTTTGTAAGTACTGAATTTGACCTCTTTAGGTTTGTTAAGTTAAAACTGTTTGCATGTCAGTGAAGTTAAACTCCAATCATCTTGACTTGCAGGTGGAGAAGGAGCGCGACAAGGAGATCAGCGACGACGAGGCAGAGGAGGAGAAGGCCGAAAAGGAAGAGAAGGAGGAAGGTGAGGACAAGCCAAAGATCGAGGATGTGGGCTCAGACGATGAGGAGGATTCCAAAGACAAGGACAAGAAGAAGAAAAAGAAGATCAAGGAGAAGTACATCGACCAGGAGGAGCTGAACAAGACCAAGCCCATCTGGACCAGGAACCCTGACGACATCACAAACGAGGAGTACGGCGAGTTCTACAAGAGTCTGACCAATGACTGGGAGGATCACCTGGCTGTCAAGGTACAGTGCAATGCTAAAGCAGTTCTGTATTCATGTGAGTCAACATCTGCTTAAAGTCCATTAAGACTAACACGAGTTATTTTCCTCCTTACAGCACTTCTCCGTGGAGGGTCAGCTGGAGTTCCGTGCCCTGCTCTTCATCCCCCGCCGCGCACCTTTCGACCTCTTTGAGAACAAGAAAAAGAAGAATAACATCAAGCTGTACGTCAGGAGAGTCTTTATCATGGACAACTGCGAGGAGCTCATCCCAGAGTACCTGAGTAAGTTCAAGTATTCTGTTCTGGATCACATATCTGCACACTAACCTCACCTGCACAAAGCTGCTTCGATAGATGGATACCACGCCTTTTATTAAATGCTCAGATGGGTTCCAATAAGTCATGATTTGTGTTCTCGTCCAGACTTTGTCCGTGGTGTGGTGGACTCTGAGGATCTGCCCCTCAACATCTCCAGAGAAATGCTGCAGCAGAGCAAGATCCTGAAGGTCATTCGCAAGAACATCGTCAAGAAGTGTCTGGAGCTCTTCGCCGAGCTGGCCGAGGACAAGGAGAACTACAAGAAGTTCTACGAAGGGTTCTCCAAGAACATCAAGGTACTTAAAACGAGTGCAGTGCCGCATTCATTTTGTTTTTTAAATCTTTTAAAGGTTTTAATCAAAGTTCCTCCATAACACACTCCTTGTGTCTTCAGTGCATCTCCATGGATTCATCAGGTTGACCTTCTTTTTAAAACTAGTGGTTGCTGTAGCCTCTAGCTTTCCAGGCAGTACTGCTTCTTTTCTTGGCAGCTTATTATGTTGTACTTAATTGCTGACAAATAGTCATAGCTTTTGTATATACTCAGCCTTTACATGATACACTTTACACTTGGTCCAGTGCTTATACGCTATAGTCTAGTCACTTAGTGCTAGTTAGTAACTCATTTCCTGCCCTATAGAAGAGTTTGTCTGTTGCACCTGATCAGTCTAATTTTTTTTGATTTGGATAGACGCCCATTGTGTAAGCGTTACCTTATCGTGGATCAGGACAAAGGTTATTTTGGGCTTACAACTAAGCGTAAACACTGAAGAGATGGCGTCTAGTTACAAGACAGTCTCAGCAGCATTAACTTGAAGAGTACTCTGTGTGGTTCTTTTTAAATGGGTATTTAATGACAATTCAATATCATCTGTCTGTAGCTGGGAATCCACGAGGACTCTCAAAACCGCAAGAAGCTGTCTGAGCTGCTGCGCTACCACAGCTCCCAGTCTGGAGATGAGACAACCTCCCTCACAGAGTACCTGACCCGCATGAAGGAGAACCAGAAGTCCATCTACTACATCACTGGTGAGCTCGTCTCCTAGTAAAGATTTTTCTGATTCCTTATTGACCTCAAAGTAAAAAAATTCAAAGCAGCGAACTGTATTAACGGTCATTTTCTTAATTTTAGGTGAGAGCAAGGATCAGGTTGCCAACTCCGCCTTCGTCGAGCGCGTCCGCAAGCGTGGCTTCGAGGTCCTGTACATGACAGAGCCCATTGACGAGTACTGCGTCCAGCAGTTGAAG
Source organism: Protonibea diacanthus (assembly GCA_028641955.1). Lineage (NCBI taxonomy): Eukaryota > Metazoa > Chordata > Actinopteri > Sciaenidae > Protonibea > Protonibea diacanthus. Next base: position 18,234,093 of record CM053992.1, read on the forward strand.
GAGTTTGATGGCAAGAGCCTGGTGTCTGTCACCAAAGAGGGCCTGGAGCTCCCAGAGGACGAGGAGGAGAAGAAAAAGATGGAGGAGGACAAGGCCAAGTTCGAGAGCCTCTGCAAGCTCATGAAGGAGATCCTTGACAAGAAAGTGGAGAAGGTCGGTAAAACTGATGAGCTGAGCTTCACATTGACCTCAGTTTCTCCTCATACTGCAGGATTTAGGTTCTTATGAGTTCACGACTGCAGTTGACAGTGTTCTGTTTGGTAACAGGTGTCCTAACTGGTCCTAAGTTGTATTCTGGTGAGTTTTATACAGATGTAAGGAGGCCCCCCTTTGTGTGCAATGAATGAGTTTCTGGCCTGTGATTGGTTCCAGACTAGAGATGTAAAGTGAAGAACCTTTGAACAGTGTGACCTAACAGATGCCTGTTTTATTTTTATTTGTAACAGAATGTGAAACTAAAAATTGACATGAAGTTGAGTTATTGTCAAGACTGCGTTGGTCTTTGCAGACATTTATGGTGTGAAATTGACAAACGGTTGCCTTGGATATGCTGGTGTGTTGAGCTAACATGACTGTCCTGCATGCTTTTTATTAACTTGACTTTTAAACTGGCTCAGCCTGCTGTCGAGACACCATGCATGAGGCGTGTTTTAAATCCTAACGTCGTGTTCGACTGTCTCTACCAGGTGACTGTGTCCAACAGACTGGTGTCTTCACCCTGCTGCATTGTGACGAGCACTTACGGCTGGACGGCCAACATGGAGAGGATCATGAAGGCCCAGGCACTCAGGGACAACTCCACCATGGGCTACATGATGGCAAAGAAGCACCTGGAGATCAACCCCGACCACCCCATCGTGGAGACTCTCAGGCAGAAGGCAGATGCTGACAAGAACGACAAGGCTGTGAAAGATCTCGTCATCCTGCTGTTCGAAACCGCCCTGCTGTCCTCAGGCTTCTCCCTGGACGACCCACAGACCCACTCCAACCGCATCTACAGAATGATCAAACTCGGACTGGGTAAGGACGCTCTGCAGATCGATACTAGCCTTTTTGTTTTTCCTATTACACATCCTACATGTATCGATGTCCAATAACATGATCTCTGTATCTCTCAGGCATCGATGACGACGATGTTCCCACAGAGGAGGCCGCCACCACAGCCGTCCCAGATGAGATCCCTCCCCTAGAAGGTGACGGTGACGATGATGCTTCACGCATGGAAGAAGTTGATTAAACGAACCCCCCGCCACCCTCAGATTTCTAACACTTTAGCCTCACTTTTCAATTGTTCATCCTTAAAACTGCAGTAACTGCAAAACAAAATAGTCATTCATGTTGTGTGGTGGACCAGTGTTGCTCTTGTGAGCATTACTCTGCAAGACCTTTTTAAGAAAAGCAGTTTTTGGTTTTTGCGTTCATGGTGACAGCACATATGTTTTAACGAGTACCCTGTTGCACTGAGTTTAAATGTTGGAGTGGTTTCAAAACGTGTGAACATGGGAATGGTACATTCCATTATCAGATCAGGTCTGGTGGAGGGTGTAGGGACGTTCTGCTCATGTGCAACACTGCACGCTGCATGGAGAGAGAGGACTGTATGATTCCTTTGCCTGAGTCCAGGCTTGTCTGTATTCCAAGTCTTGTTTTGCAAAAAATTAAAGATGTAATACCTTACGTCTGTCTCATGTCGTGTCTTTTAAATCTGGGTTCTCACATTTACATATAAACTGAGGCTTTGAGAGCAGGCTGCATTAGATCAATGTGTGTGTTTGGCTGTTCTTCCAGGTGGCCACTAGGTGGGGACATGCTCCATAAGTTAAACCATGTCCTATAAACAGCTACATCAGGTGGATGTTCCAGTTTTGATAAAGTCATGTGTTCACATTAGAAAAGCAGCTTACTGTATCAGTTTATAGTACACACCCTGCACAGTTAATATAAGGTTGGATCACAGCCAGCAGTGGACTAGTTAAAACTACTACACCTGCATGAACACACAGGGCACCAACTCTTTGTCAAGCATACAGGGGCAGCTGACGTATGCATGGCACTGATGTCTCTAAGGAACCCTAGAGGGCACTGCGTTGCACTTTCTCCTTTGTAAGTGCACACATTTGTGCAATGCATCACGTTTCTTTCCACCGGAAAAGTCACACTGGAGGCAACTTCATCACATTTAGTTGCACACTGGGCCCCTGTGGATGTTTCATCTATTGTAGGAGCATCAGAGGATGATTCAAATGCTGCCTAAACAAACTTAGAAGTCAGGTCACCACTTTTTATAGCCCAAAATAAAGAGCACACACCATCAAAATAACCTTTTAATGGGTCAAATGAAGCCCTCAGGATGACACCAGTTACGAATACACACCATGAGACGAGCCCAGAGTTGTGTAACTTGTGTGTAAGCATTGTGTTAATGTTAATATGTTGCTTTATCATTTGTTTTCACCCAGACAAAGAGCAGATACTCAGCATTGTGTCTCCAATCACAGGCTTGATAGCCAGTTTCACCTGAATCATGTCAGACATTAGAAACTTGGAGTCATGCGTGACTTTTTTTTTTTTTTAACTTCTTCAAAACGTGTGTGTTCCCAGCAACTGGCACACTCACACAGCTGTGACCTAAGAAGGCTCACGGGACCTTTTTTTTTTTTTGCCACCCAAGCACGTGGGTGGATTTACATTTTTTTAAAATACATACTATAAACTGTAATAAGCGTGTTTCTTGAAAGTGTGAGGCATCGTCAGCTGAACTCTTCGGGGGAAATGTAAAGTATGCAGTTTTCCTGGAAGTCATGTGTTTTGTGTAACTTTGAGGGGGCGGCTTGCGGAGCTGCTGCTTTTTCTGCTCTCATCAGTAAAAACGGTGACGCGTGGGTGTCTGTCCCTCCTGAACACACACTCGCTCACACACACACACACACTCGCTCCAGTCATAGTAATAGCGGGGGAACTTCAGCTGTGTCATTCAGAAAGACACATCTCAACGCCTTGACTTGACCACCTTTTGATTCTGCTGCATGTGCAAATCATTTCTATTATGAAAAATAATAATATCCGTGTATGAGTGTGCTGTGCAGGGTGGAAATGAATGTAAAAATAATGCAAGGAAACCTACCACGAGGTTGGAAGTATAAAATATAAAATATACTGAGTTTCAGAGTTGATTCTCGACCTCGAGAACTAAATATTTTGTCCAACACGGTGAGAAATCTATATCTATATCGACCTTAGCTGCTGATAAAGAGAATGTGATGTGATCGAAAGCTCCAGGAGACTCATCAATCGTGGATGGAGCATAGCTTGATGATTGCGATGAAGAAATTGTTGGTTTGACACAGGATGCTGATGTCTGGAACCAAGAGGTTACACAGTATGTGGTGGTGGTGGAGCTCCATCTAAGACCAGACAGACTGTAGAAGATAGCTACTTTCATATGTTTTCATCTCTTGAGATGTTATCTGCAAGCTATCTTTGTTTTGTTTTTTTAAAGAATAGGGAGGGGAAAAAAAATGTAAATGCAAATTAAATCTCCTGATTGATGACTTTAAAGTCTGACAGGTTGAGCTGGTGGAAATTTCCTGGTTGGGTTCATCACCAGTGCAGGTTTCCCTCATAAAAAGTTGAAAGGTGCTTTGGTTTTGACTTGTTTTTAAGACTTCCTGTGGAAAGATTTTTTTTTTACCCTCTGGTGTAAAATCAACCCACAAATGCTGAGTGCATTAAAGTGGGGAGGGATCCTGGTGTTTCAGTGGGCTGGGGCGTTAACACTTTCTTGAGATGTCACAGTTCTTGTGACCTTTTGCAGGCTGTCGTCTCTGTTCTCCGTATTGTGCGTCTCGTTCCACTGCGAGCCGTCGGTGCAGAAATGCCAAGAAATCACGTTAAAAGTGGAAGTGTTGACTGGAACTGTGTGCTCCACAAAAAAAAAAAAAAAAAAACTGTTGTTCAAGTCACACAGATTGTGTTATTTCATCTGCGTGAACGCTCAGCTTAGGTGTACGTGCTTGTCTTTGTGTGCCATCGTCATATTTCGTGGCGATACCTTAATGTGATGATAACAAACCACTTGGAAGTGCAGCGTTTGGTATCAGACTCTGCAGATGACATGAGATAAGGAGGTGTTGCTTCGCATTGCAGCATATGCTGCAACCACACAATGCTGCACGTCCGTACGTAATTAAGTTTCCATGACATTAACAGTGCCAACTACTACTCATGACCTGAAACAACTCTAGTACGCACATCAAGCACAAGTGTTACTTCTCATATTTGACAGCACTTGGGTAAATACTACAGACAGGAACAGGATTATCATCTACACCGAGTAGGAAGGAAGCGAGACAGGCAGATTAAACAGGCCTACATCAGAGAAATAAAAAGCTTCTATCATGAGGTATAAAATGCAGCAACCCACAAAAGTGATAACCTTTATGACAAGGTGTAAGACAGAGAGAGAGAGTGTGGAGAGTCACACGTGGTCTGTCACACTCTGTTCCACACATACAGTAAATGAGTGTGTGGTGGTTAGAAAATCTGCCTTGTAGCCGCAGAACTGCTTGTTCACATTCCAGAAAAAAAATAAAATATTTAAAGGAAGAGTTTGACATTTGGAGGCTGATTCAGCAGCTGGTTAGCACAAAGGCTGGGAAACAGGTGGAAAGTGATAGCACGGAGGTAACCAAGTCCACCCACCACTCACTAATTAACATGCTGGCTCTCAAACTGTGGCACGTGTACCTCGGGTGAACTTAAACACATGATACGATCAGACTACTGTAAGATTGTAAGAGGAATGTCATTTAAAATATCAGCCTGATGCACGTAGCATCCATGATCGCTCAAGCTAAAATGTTTAAATGAATGCTTCAAAAACACGACAATCGTGGCCCCAGACGAGAAATGTTTGACACACATCAGGAGTAACTTTTCCACCAAATGAAACCAAAAAACAGTGAGCAATACTTTATCTTCTTATTAGAAATAAACCTGCCTCCTGCATGAACAGTCTCAGTCTATGTTACCGTAGTTGAACCACGTTTTTTAAAAGAGGCTTTAAAAGTTCCTTCCATACTCAAAGGGTGAAAATGCCAGCAGAGACTCTAGAAACTGACCAAGAAGCAATCTGGCCAATTAATTAAAAACAAATTACACTTATTATACAAATTGAACAAACAAAACTAAGATTCAGAGGCAGATTTTGAACCAGCCTAGGTCTTTCCCCCATTTCCAGTCTTTATGCTAAGCTAACTTAGCCTCACATTGAGCATAAAAACATGGAAGTCTTATCAAACTCTTCGTCTCACTGACAGCAAGATAAGCAAATAAGCATATCAATCAAAACGCATAACTTCTCCTTGATTCGTATCTGACACTTCCTGTCTTCTCAGCAGCTTCTAAATGCGGTCGACAAAAGCTGTGACCCCTCTTCCAGTTCATCTGCTCCGTTTCGGGAAGCTCCCGGCCGATTCCGGGCATTGCCTATACAGTCAAATACTCGTGCCGGCTAATAGAAGGTACAATAAAAACACGCCTGGCTGTGTCATCAGCAGTCAGAGCGAGAGCCTAGAGTTGACTGGTTTGGGGGCTGAAACCAGAGGTCTCCATGTCTGTGGCCTTTCTCGCTCCCCTCCTCTCCCCGGAGTCTTCTGTTTGTCATTTGCATTATTGAAAAGAGGACTTGGAGACGCTGATGTTGTGACGCACTACTTCAAACTGGGGTGTAGGACGTTGTGAAATGAAAGGTGCAGGGAAATTCCCCCATCGAGCAGCTGTGAGATTGATAAACCAGGGGGAAAGGTTTTCTCGCACTTCACATTCAAACACGGTCTTCAGTTTGATGTTGTGTGAATCATAATAGTGGTCTGCTTTATGAATCAGTGTAGAATGCAAAAAAGAAGTGTTTGTTTCGAAATTAACGTTGGCTGCCCTTTCTCGATGAGTGGAGAGACTGACTGATTTGATGTGATTTGAACCAAAAATCTGCATTTACCGTATGAACCCTGCAACGCAGTGACCGTAGAACCGTGCTGTGGTTATGCCTGACAGTGAGCGGTGAGGTGTTTCGGTGGTTAGATCCTGGGTTTGACTCCCGGCTGGGAGAATTTGCATGTGTGGACTTTGCATGTTTTCCCCCGTTTGTGGGTTTCCATAGAATGCTCCAGTTTCACCCACCATCAAAACATTTGTTAGGTTAATTCTCCAGTAAGTGCCCTTAGATCTGGAGATGGTTCCTAGGCTACCCACGGGTAGAGAAGGGTTAAAGACAACACGTTTCACGGTACAATAAATAAAGAAATGGTTCTGGCGAAACATTGGTCGCTTGTTTCATAGCTTTTAAACCTACCTGCAGATGACACCCAATTCTATCTTGTTGTCTGATTCACCCTTGACTTCCTCCTCTGACAGCAATTCATAGATAACCCAAAATTTCCTACACACTACACACCTCAGGCACGAGGTGTTATGATCAACTGATTTAACTTTCAAGCCACATTTATTAGAAACATGACAAGAACAGCTTGTTACTATAAAAACATCACTGCCAAGATCAGAACTACGACTGCAGTTCCTCAAACGTCCACTCGAGGCTGCCTCCAGAAGTGAGTCAGTCTCCATAAGTCCCCATGTTAAAAACTTCACAGCAGAAATAAACATGTTTACAGCCTGGTACAAAAAACAGTTTTGGTCTCTATAGCTAATTTCCCCGTTCATGACAACTGTACTGAGGGTGAATTTATATACAACTCACCTGTTCAAATGATATGGCTGCTTTGATTGACAGGTGGGTGTGTTTCACTAACTTTGCAGTCATTTTTTCTAACGTAAAGCACTTCAGTTGCCTTTATTTGGTGTATTAAAAGTGCTACATAAATAAGGTTTATTATTCTCCTAATACCCGTAAAGCACATAGCACTGACACGAGAAAGACCCTTCAGCACTGCTGGCTGAGAAAGACGCTGCAAAAGAGAAAGTTGGGCGCCAGACAGGAGTGTACAGCAACCTGTCGTTTATTTCTTCAAATATGAAAAAAAAAAAAAAAGTAAACCCGAAAGCATCTATAACAAACAACCTGAAACAGGCGCCGGTGGTTAGCATTGTCACCTCACAGCACCTCAGTGGTTCAAACCTCGGCTGGGGCCTTCCTGTGTCTGTGTGGGTTCACTCCAGGTACCCCGGCTTCCTCCCACAGTCCAAAGACGTGAACTTAACAGGTTTAATGGTGACTAAATCGCCAGTAAGTGTGCATGTGAGTGTGAATGGTTGTCGACGGATGGAATCTGAAACAGTAAAATCAAACTCCTGCACATCATGTGTTAAGTTAATTTAATATGTTTTATTATTAATCCAGTAACCAGAGGAAATAGTAGAATGATAAAAACAAGGTGCCAGTAACATTGCATTTCCCTTGTATGCGTTCTGTTCTGCGAACTCGCCGCTGAGCCTGAACAGTATTTTCACATCCTTATGACATCAGTGAACACTCTCATTCAGCATTCTGCCAAACATTCACATGTAACAGTGAAATCCTTTTACAAAAGTACACAACAGACAAGTCGGCTGGAAATAAACAGTGACGTAAAGAGATATATATTTACAAGGTTTTTAGCCCGATTTTTAAAACATTAAGTAAAATCTGTGTTGAAATAAAATGAACACATACACACACACACACACACAAAAGAAAAAAAAACTTGATCTTAAAACAATGCGGTGCAAAAAGTACCAGCATCAGCGTCTGCTTCAGTGATTGTAAATTAAACGACTTGTAAGTAGTGCGCTCTTTTGTTACACAAACTGTTTGCCACCTTCTATTACAGACGGTAGCTTCTATTATGTTAATATACCCTTTAATGCACGGACTATGTGTTCAGTCTATGTTGACAGCTTTACATGATAAAATCCCATATTAAGACACGTAAAAAGCCCCTGCTCTCCAACATGGAGGACTGTGAGATAAGCGTCTGGCTATCGTGACTGGAAGATACCCCGGATAACGGATAGTCTCGTTCAAATATTTGGAATAAGGGGCGATTCTTGAAGGTTAGTGCTTAGCCATACAGCTCACATACATTTTTTTTTTCTCTTCAGGGTTACAGTAACCTTTCGTTGGCAGCACAAGTCACGTACGGTGGTTTTAGGAAAAGAAATATTCTACCGTTAAAACTGTGAAGGAGGTGAGGAGGCTGCTTGCACAGTTTGTAGTTCAGGATTCGTGTATTAGACAATCTTACAGGCACTCAAAAACTTCTGTGACTGCTGACCTGACAAATCACATGGACCCCTTAGGGGCGTATCTTGGTGTAAGAGTCAAAACTGCAGAATCCCTTTCTCTACCATCGCTAACAAAAATAGAAACAAATGGAAAAGAACAGTAAAAAAAAAAAACAGACAAAAAAAACAAAAAACAACAGATACACACAAATAGACAAAAAAGCACCACAGAAAACGTGGTCTCAGTTCCCAGTTTGGTGCAACTTCGGAGTGCTACACCTTCTGTCCCTGTGGCTGCGGTGCCCGCCGGCCTGACTTCATGCGGCTGCGTGCATACACCCGTAGGAAAAGTGCCAAGAAAACCACAGCGACGCCAAAGCCACCCACTATGGTGACGGCGTGACCGTAGAGGAAACAGGAGAGGAGAATGGCGATGGCCTGCCGCAGGGTCATGATGATGGTGAAGACCGCCGCGCCGAACTGGTTGATGGTGTAGAAGATGAAGAGCTGGCCACACGCCGAGCACACGGACAGCAGCACGGCGTGGAAGGCAAACTCGGAGTGGCGCGTCATGAAGGCCAGCGACTCGAAGAAGGCGCCCTGCTCCAGCAGAGAGCCGACGGTGAAGAGACAGGAGAACAGGTTCACCCCGAACATCATCTGCACCGACGACATCTTGTACTTGAACAGGTTGTCTTGCCAGTTGGAGGTGAAGCTGTCGAAGACGATGTAGCCGATGAGGATGACGATGCCGCTGAAGGTGGTGACGGTGGATGGGTGCTTGCTGGGCGTGCTGGACAGCAAGAACATGCTGACGCCCACCGAGATCAGGACGGCAGTGAAGTACTCCCAGTATTCGTAGCTCTTGTGGGAGACGATCTTACCCATGAGCATGACAGGAATGACTTTGGAGGCCTTGGCGAGGACTTGAGTGGGGAAGCTGATGTACTTGAGGGCTTCGTACTGGCACCAGCTGCTCATGATGTTGGAGAGCGAGGCGAAGGAGTACTTGTACATGGGCGCTCCGTGGCGAGGCTGCTTGAACAGGATGCACCACAGGCCCGACACGGTCAGAGCCAGGATACGGTTCATGAAGACCAAGAACTGAGAGTCCTTGAATTTCTCGCCCTCCTCTTCTGGAGTCGTGGCTCCGTACGACCGCGTCATCACCCTCTCCTGCAGGACTCCCCATGTCAGGTACGACACCTAACAGCAAGAAAACTGTCTTTAGCTTTACAGCTGGAGAATACATGTATATTTTTTCTTGAAATTGAAGTTGATTATTGACCTTTGAGCTCAGATCATTTTGTGAAATCAGTGGTTCATCTTTCTTTTGGGCATTTCTAAGTCACCTGAAACATGCAGTAGGTTTGGATTTACTGTTAGTGGGTAAGTTATTAGTCATCATAACCAATTCTCCGCTCCAGACTGGGACAGCAGAGACTGTTCATATTTTTAAGAGCAAACTTGAGACCTATCCTTTTAATTTGGCTTTTACTTGAACTATATTTATATGTTTTATTTCTGGTTGTGTATTTTAATCTGATACATCATTTCCACTTCTATTTATTTATTTGGTTAGTATTTATTTGTCTACTTAAGTAACTTGGCCCTGAAGCAGTGCCTCACTAAAGGAATCTACACTGTAATCAAAAACATTTCCTGGGAAATTACCAGGAAGAAAAATTGTTTTTATGTTTGTTTATGGCGGGTATTGTGTCCTGGTAACAAGCCAAGATGTAACTATCAGGATGTAGCTGCAGCTCTGCGGGACAAAACAAGGGAAATTTTGTACCAACAACACAGAAACTGAGAAAGATAACCACTTAAACTGTTAAAAAAGTTTGGATATAATTTTCCCATTAGGAAGGGACTGAGTTAAGACCAATAACTCTTTCAATGTACATATGGCATGTGTCATTATGATTTAATGACGTTTTCATAATAACATGCACCTCCCTGTATTCAAACAACTGAAACGTCTTTTAAAATAGCAACAGAACAACCCAAACTTTGAGTGTAATCAAGCTTAAGTAAAACAAACCTCTCTACAGCCGCACAAACACAAAGATAACTCTGGTGTTAGGTTAGGTATTAGCTGTCAATGTCTGTATGCTTTGGGAGAATCCCCACCTGAAGTCCAGCAGCACAGAAGATTAATTTGACGACTTGTTTGATCGATGAGCCCGAGTCGCCCTCGTTCCTCGTTGAAACTGACACGTCGTCCAACAGACCTGTTTTGGACTCGCTGCCAAACACACAGGTCTTTATGAAAGGGAAGCAAATCCCACTGCCTGGAATAAAAGCAAACAGTCGTAAAAAAGAATGAGTGAACTTCATATCAAGTTCGTCTTCGTTCGTCGGTAGCGCACGAGCACAAACCTGTTTCTAAGTAGTTGGTGCGCTTGAAGTAGCTAATGAGGAGGTAGCCGGGAATGATGATGGTGGAGTATCCCAGCATGTTGACGAGGAAGCGGAAGAGCCAGACATCGTGCCAGCCTTCCAGTAGTGACGACTCCTCGGCAGCCACGGTGGAAAGGAAGAGAAGCAACACAAGTGCAGGCCAAACCCTACGGGGTGATACGAGATATGTCAGAACACAATATGAACAAAAAAAAAAAACACCTACAGAAATATTTATTTGACAAGAACTCAATATTTGGCAAAACCAGATTCAAGAGTGACATGAAAATTAAGTGTGAGATGATACAGCAGTTTGGTATCCGCTGAACCCGCTGGAGGGACTGCAGAGGCCAGCTAGCAGGGGAACGCCTCAGGATCCTCCAGGGGGAGCTGGAAAGCATTGCTGAGGAGAGGGACAACTGGAACAGCCTGCTAAACCTGCTGCCACCACGATACAACCGGAAGGAAATGTATGGACGGCAGTATGAAAACTTTTTAATGTCTGTTATGAATCACACTGAATCAATATGTTCCTACTTTCAGGGGTCTTTGCATGATACCCCAAGGGAGTGTTTCTTTCACTTGAACAGAGGAACGTCGTGTCATCTTGCTTCAAATCGGAGGAACCAAATGATTTGCAGAGAGAGGAAAAAGTGAAAGGACTACTACAGGAATCTAAAAAGTTGGGGGAACTCGCAAGACAAAAAAAGATGCAGCCAAGAGGCCAAAATATGCCAACATGTAGCCTAGTCAAGCTTCAAAAGTTTCACAGGGTACATCTTTCACGAGGCCCCTCCTGCTTGACAAATGCCTACGTCATTCAAACTTCCCCTAATTTAATATGCAGGCTTCCTGTGAAAGAGTTATTGCAATCATAACGCAGATGATAACACTCACACTTGTGTGTTTCTGGGCCAACGGATCATACGCAGCAGACGTCGATCATCGTTTTACAGCTGCTGGTTGTGTATGGGAAAATGCTTTTTAATGCCAGTGTGTGTCACATGATCAACACCGAAGTTGCAATACCTTATGCGACCACTGAATCAACATTGCTTCACATCCCAGCTCTGAGGAGTACAACCCACGATGAGCGAATGCATCTTCAAGCACAACATAGGTGCTGAATAGAAAGGTCTGGAGGCTGTTGTATTATAGGAACGCGTAAAACAACAATAACCTGCTCAGAAATGAGCTGACACTCACCGCCCACTCCCCCCCAAACATAGCTTAGGTAACACTGATGACACGCACACCTGTGGTGAAATCCTAGCTTCCTATGAAAAAAAAAAAAAAAAAAAAAAAGGTGTGCTCTTTGCCGTCGTGGCACAGAGAGTGTATCTCATTCAAAGTGAGGCCGGGGCTCCTCCCTTGGGGGCCTGTGTGCCTGACTCATACAGAGCCTCTTTGTGTGGGACTTTCTGCTGTGGCCTGGCCAGCCAGTATAGCCCACTGCAGCGAGACCTGGGCTCTGAATAAGCAGCTTATTACATGGAGGAATGCAATGTACTGACTTGAGCAGCCAACCCACATGCACACACACACAGAAAGAGAGAGAGAGGGAGAGAGAGCACACCCAAAATGTACCTGAGCAGAGAATATGTGCTTGTGCCTTGCGTGAGTGCAGTAAAGCAGATAATAAGTACTTATAAGCATCGACTCCCTTGTTAAACAAGTAAGTAAGATGACATGATCCCTCTTAATAACTATAACTACAGCAGGGAGTGGTGTAAATTAACATATTAACAGTGCAGAGGGGGAAAACCCAAGAGTGGTGTTGCACCAAATTCTGTGACCCATCAAATTTGGTGTCCGGTAGAGGAATTTCAGCCATATTAGCACTGCAAAACACATGAATACACACTGTTTTAATTAAGTAATGTTACCAGCACGGTATTGTATACACACTTCAGCTTGATAAACACCACACTACGTGGCTCTATCTATCTATTTTGGGGGTGTTTGTGGCTCCACGGTAACACTATTTCTGGTAACACCTACCAAAACAGAGTAAGCATTGGAGTGGAGATGTAAAGCTAACTTAAGCTAGGTGGAATTATTTATCTGTGTCTCGGAATTCGCCGTAACACCGGCTCCTGTACACAAACCGTACACAGTTTTAACTTTAATAAAGACAGTAAATGAGCAGCTAGCTCGCTTTAACACGCTCGTTACACACACAGTTAAGCTCATCTTCAACATATATGTGTTTTATAGTTAGTTCATCTTGGTTTCGACCGTTACCTCCATGAAAAAGATGGCATTTTCCCACACTCCGTGGCCCCCCGACACCTGGCGCAGCACACCCGCCGACAGACTCAAACGTCTCCGCGGTAACAGAGCATGAAGCCGCGCGGGTCCGGCGAGCGGTAAACGATGTTTGTCGTAATAAATATGCCTTGTCTTCTCTCGGGACAAGCCGCCTTTAAAGGGTTTGATGTCTTCAACTTATCCTCAATGGCCGATGTGTTCACTTGAGCAGGAAAGGCCCCCTCCTCCTTGCCGGAGACGGAGAACAACAGCCGGCCAACGCCGGCGGCGCTGCCCCATGTCGGCGTGGAGGAGTAACTGCAAGGCAAAGCAATTTAATGTGCAGAGCAGAGGGTCTTCAACCAGGGGTCCGTGACCCCTAGAGATACTGAGATACTCCAGTTTTTTGTCATAATAATTGTCAGTTTTCACCAAAATAATGGTGAATGTGAGATAAAGTACACACAGCGGAGGCATTCGCGCTCCAATCGGATGAATTGGCGGACATGTCCAAAGAATAACCAACAATAATTATACAACTTTGTAATCAATCATAAAAAAACATATAGGCTACTAAACCAGTATATAAATAGGTGAAATAAAAGTTGATTAAAGTAAATATCGCAAGGCAGCTACATTAGCAACAGCAACATTAACTAAAGTCTGTTAGCATCGTGGTAAACATTACGACGTAACAAAAACAAGTCAGCTGACGTGGGGATAGTGGGGATTGCAAATCACTGGTACCGTTGTTTTGGGGGTCGCTGGGGCTGCAAAGTTTGGGAATCCCTGGTGTAGAGCACATTTCATACGCGATAGCTAATTCTACGGAAGCCCTAAGTGACCATGTGTTCAGACATTTTATTATTCTTCTGTCTTCCCGTGATAAAAGATCTCCGTGGTTGTGAAAAGAAGCCAATGCAGAAGTGCCAAAAAACTGTAACACCTCGAGGGGCCGCTTGAGCAGGTTGCAGAAAGGGTTAGTCAGTCTCCATAAGTCCCCATGTTAAAATGTCACAACTTCAGAGCGGAAATTGTGTACACGGGAGTCTTAACCGGTCGTACATTCCTACATTTCATTTTCTGAAATGTGGAAAACGAGGAAATTTAATTTGTTTTCTTGACACTGAAATAACAAACTTTGTTTTCCCCGAGATTGCAACATAATTAATTTGAGATCTCGAGGAAACAAAAATATAGTCTAATATATTAAATCATTGCAAGAAACATCAGAGGAGCAGGGGAAACTAACCGTATGAATGCATGACTGCTAGGGGAATGGAAACATTCAAAACTCCTGCAGCACTTTACTGTGAGACCAATGCTTTTTTTGGCTCGTGGCCTGAAGGGCCAACAAGCCCTCTCCGTGATCCTTAGAAGTCGGTGGACTTGTGCTAGTCATCTCGAATTTTCAGAAAAGATTAAACCCCCCCTCAGTGCATGAAATAATTCAAATTAATCCCACCTCGACCAGCTACAGCATTATAGAGACACATATTAAGGCATGAGACATGATAATACACATGCTACCACTACAGAAGCACGGTTCGACTTGCAGCAGGAAAAGCACAAGTGGAGTAACAAATACTCTCTACTAAATTCTACATTAAGCCAAGCCAGTGAGTAAGCATGAGCAACAACTAACTGGCTAATAAGTGAATCACTTAGAGAAGGAAATATGTGGTGAAGGACTAGAGGACAAGTGAAACCGTCCTATCTAACATTTCGCAACAACTTTCTGTTTTTAACGTAGCCTATGGTAACCAAAGCATGTACAGAAACACACACGTATAACACAAATAGCTTCGTGCCATAGGTTCAGTGGGGAAGCAGGTATAGTTTCTGTTCTAGCTCTTGACCACAGAGGTTCGTCTCCCTAGAAACTGTCACCGTAATACGTTTGTGAACACGCATCTGCCTTAACACAGCGCCTAACACACCTGACCAGACGAAAGGTAAATTACTGCGTGTTGGGAGTTGTACCGGTTAACGTTTCACGTGAACATCAACCTGACTTGCTTTGGGCATGTGCTCGTAAAAAAAAAAAAAAAAAGACCTAACAGCTGAGTGGAATTTCCAGCCGCTCCAGTGATGTATCACGGGAGGCATCAGGAAGAAGCCACTTACGGGAAAACAAAAGATACACCTTACAAAAGCTGCAGACAGGAAACAAAAGTGGAGTGTTTTCATGAAAGAGCTTTTGTCACGAAGTGCCTTACAGTGTGTGTGATGTAGATGCATAGCTCATACAAAAAAAAAAAAACACACAAAATTTTTACAGGTGAGCTGCAGGCTAACATCTCCTGTCACTCAAATGGCATACAAGCATCGTGTTACATGTGCATGTCATCCTGAGTTTGGGTGTGTGCAGATATCAAACATATCATCAGCTTTAACTTTGCCCCAAACACACACACACACACACACACACACACACACACACACACACACACACACACACCTCACCACCAAAAAAAAAAAGAGAGAGCACGATATGCAGTTAGTTTTTTTTTTTTTTAATTTTATTAAAAAATAAATGAACTGCTCAGCTAGTAATAGACACAGAGCAGTGTAATAACACACCAAAGGACATTAACAGTTTACTGCAGATCAAAGATAAGATGTGATAAATAGAGAAAACTGTTTCACAACTTAAAGTAGCAACCTAAAAAAAAAAAAAAAAAAAAAAAAATCAAAAAGATGAAGCTGCATTTTTAGTTATATATATTACATTTCTATGTGCGCAACCAGTTTTTTTTTCTTTTAACAACAAATAGCAGGGATGTGATTAGTTTGTAGGATTGCAGATCTCTTTTGGGCACACAGTTAATTTTTACATGGAGTAAATGGAGCATTAATCCTCAACAATGCATATAAACACGACAGGATCAATCGAAGCACTGATAAAAGTTTGAGAAATTATGAAATAAAGCATGTTCCATTTCTAGCCATAGGTTAAGATGATAAAGAGGTAGAATTTCTTATGGATGGTGAACATGTTGATAGCAAGTTTGGCACTCACATTGAGGTGGCTTTTGTTGCAACCCCCTCCGGTGGCATGCGAAAAGAAGCAAAGTCACTGAGCCGGTGAGAAACAAGTTTTTTTGTTGTTGTTTTATCAGTGTTCAGTTAAGCAGAATCACGCTCTATGTCAGAGGGAAGTACGATTTATTCGGTGCACATATTTGTCTAAATAATGAAGAATACAGATCAAAAAACATCAGATCAAATACAGCTTTTTTTTTTTTTTTTTTTTTAAATCAAAGTTTAAAGCCGACTAATCCGATCTATGATTCAGCTCAAAACTTCATACCGACCACCGACCTCCCGGAGATCTGGATGTCATCAAAGGGAAATAAAGCCAGAATCTGAAAGACAAGGATGCAAAAGGTCACATTTTTACTGATACCTTCTCTACTAGATTATAGGAAAAGCTAAATATCTCACACCCGCTGATCGGCCCTGTAGCTCGTTATGAAAAGTGTCAAATGAGACAATAACGCTGGTATTTTTCTTGTTCTTCCTTTCTTGTCAACAAATCCCGTGAAAAAGACCAAAACAACCAACAAACCATCTTTAACACTTCTCTATCCTGTCTGTGGCACTCAGTCTAAGCCCTTTTCTTTCTATTAAATCCATAAATCTTGTTACATTTTCTAAAAAGTTTTCCTAGAAACTGCTGGGCACTGTAGTTTTTAGCAAATGTTACTCAAACAGGAGTAAATGGTGCATTTGTTGGGGACTATGTCACTCACTGATGGGTTTTTACAGTACAACTGAGCTCTACTGCTACTAAAACATGTACGGTGGTCCATCCTGGCATTTCCCATTGATGTACCTGTCAATCTCAGTAACTTACATCATCATTGCCGTCAGCTAGATCCAGTGCCGTCTCGTCCTCCATGTTTCGCAGCATCGTGTCAGCGCCAGACTGGCAGAGGAGGGTGGCGATGGTGGCGTCCTGCCTCCCGACCGCCAGGTGCAGGGGCGTGCAGCCGTTAAACATGGCGGCGTCGACGTTGGCTCCCCTGCCGAGCAGCAGCTTCACTGACGTGATGTCTCGCAGCTCGACGGCGAGGTGAAGAGCTGTTTTGCCGCTGGTTCCTTCCTGCCGGGGGCGCAGAGGGAAAACGGTAATGAGAAATTCCAGCGGTGCACAAATGGGACAATAAAGTATGCACATTTAATTTAATTTAATGTTTTTGCACGTTTTTTAAAAAATTTCTGCAAGCGTGGAAGAAAAGGACGCAGCGGGTCACATGATAATAATAAGAAAAATAAGAATAAACCGGATGTGAGTCAGAGTGATATGTTTGTCCGGTGATTCAAACCGACAGGAATGTCTGGGGTAGTTTCTGGACTGACTGCCATGTTCCCGTCCATCAATAGAAAGTTAAGAGTGGCTGACCAGCCCGGCCTAATCATATCTCAAATCTAATTATGTCTCCTGCAGGAAGCCCTGAGCTCAGCTCATATCACTATCAGCATTGCACAGGTGCAGCAGATTTATAGACAGGAACACAACATACGGCCAGGCGCAGTAAACAGTCTGAAAGTAACGAGATTATAAATACTGGAACATTACTGGATCAAATGAGGGATACTGCAACTAATTAAATATTATTATTATAATATACACATACAAACTAACGTTTTCTCATCTTCTCCTTCGTGCTTTTTCTTCCAAAATAGATGTCGCATTAAATTAGACGACTACAATGATCGATGTGATGCAGAGTCATTTCACAGACTAACCTGAATATTCGGGTCGGCTCCCTTTTTCGTCAGGAGGAGATTCATGATCTGATGTTGCCTGTTCAGTGCAGCCAAGTGAAGACAGGCAAGACCTGCAAGTACACATCTTGTTTGAAATGTGGAACATACCCCTAATATAACAATGCACTGTTGGCTGTTGAGGTCATGCAGCAGTTTTTTTCCCCCGCCCCCTCACCTCTCCAGTTCTGGGTCTCAAGAACCGGTGCCAGCTTTCTGGGAGAAACTTCTCTGGTCATCTCAGTTGCGCACACTGTCTGCCCATGCTGGCAGGCCACGTGGAGCGCCGTGTTACCATCCTGGTCCTGCAGCCCCAGGCTAGCCCCTTTCTCCACCAGGCTCTTCACCACGTCTGTCAGGTTCAGGTAGGTGGCCAGGTGCAAAGGGCTCTGAGGATCAGCAAAGGATGAGGACGTTTATTCGTCAGAGGCAAAGCGTGGCAGAAATTTTAGATTTGGATTCTAGATTCTTTAACGATTTTTTTCTACTTCGGTTTTTCTGCATTTCTGACTGCAAATCCCTTCAAACAACCCCCCAGAGAACAGGTCTGTACCTGCAGCATTCAGCTGTTGGTTACGTATGAACAAAGAGACCAACAGAGATTCCAGATGAGAAAGCGAGAGTCACACTTTCTACCCAAAACAAACAAGTCTTGTGGTTGCGCTGAATTCTCATCCACTGAGGCTACTGTGGGTGTAGCATTTGATACTTATCGGTGATGGCTTTATCTTTTTTTTTTTTTTCATTAAACACTAGAAGCTGCAGTCAGACTGAATTCTGTGCAATCTGTGCAACGCACAATAAAACCGCAAAAATGGCACGAAAATGCATCATCTGCTTTTTTTAAAACCTGTGTGCAAATGTCAGGGTGGGTTTTCTTTTAAAAACCCTACATGGTAATGTCTCCAAATGTGAGGTCTTAGAATGACTGCAGAGAGGAAATAAAGAAACCAAAATGGACTTTAGTCTAACTGAGTCATTGCATGAAGTGCTGAGTCTTAACTTCAGATGTTTCCTTTTGACAGTTCTGTCAGTTTGCTCCGCGCTCACTCTGGTTTCTGCGCTAACAAAAACTCTCTTTCTGACATGTTGAAGGACTGGAACAATTCCTCCACCCACATCCACACAAGGATGCACTCCACAGCTCCCTGTGGTTCTATTTCTACAGGAGGTAGAGGAGGGGAGTTTCCATTCAAAGTCCCTTATGAGCTAACACTGGAACCACCCACAGTGACGTCCCTGAGAGAGGACGGACTGCAAATAAAGAGGAACAACAGTTCTCTGGAAGTACAGAGTTATAAATAATGCTACCGTTTCCACAATTAAGATACTGATTAAGAGGAAGTCACTCAGGATTTAAAAATTCCAGCAGAAGCTGCAGCATGCAGCGTGCTTGCGGTGCACAGAGAGTCACTCACCTGGTATAAATTGTTTTGGATGTCCAGGACTTCTTTTGGGAATATCTGTATCAACTGTTTGGCGATGAATTCGTCTTCATGGATGATCGCTAAGTGCAGGATGCTACAGTGCAAAAGGAAAATAAACAAACATCTTTATCCATAATGCTTGCAAAACATGCAGGCTTACTTTCTCTCGCATTGAGCAATCGACACCCAAAAAGCAGACAGACACAGCAGAGAAAAAAAAAATGCATTTCAGCAAGAGAAAATGTTGCTTCATAATTTTCCTCAGTATTCATCTCGAGAGACTACCTCGAAATGTGGGCTGAATGACAACATTTAGCGGTTGGGTTATTGAGCAATATTAAAAAAAGATAGCTAAAGCAAAGGGGCTTCTTGAAACCGCCTATCGGTGGGTGCATCCTTGTAGGGTTTTCTTTTAAATGCTTGAAGCGAATGAAAAAAAAAAACAAAACCAAAACACACCAGCCTCAAAACATGAGTGGGAAGTTGTAGCAAACAAAATGCGTGCAAAAAAAAAAAAGAAGCAGGAAATGGAACCGAGCATTAGTGCTTAATTTAGACTAACTGTGAACAATACAAAGAGGGTCCCATCGTATAAAAGTTCAGCTTCGAGCGGCTTCAGGTTTCTCTCCCTATCAGGCTACAAAATCGAGTGTCGAAACTGTTTTTCAAGCGGCATGGGGGGGGGGGGGGGACGTCACACCGATGCATGTAGCCAGCACTGTGAAATGTATGTCAGTGCAGTCACTTCACACTCTTAAAGATCAGCAGTGAATTAAATGTCATTTCACTACACAGAGACAGACGGTGTGGGATCAAACGTTCCCACAGAACCTCGACGCACAGACACTTTGCTCGTCTGTCTGCTTCGAGCCAGTCAGTGACAAACATCAAGTTAAATATTAGACGCGCTCGCACTACATAAGTAACACTACTCTAGTAGTGAGAGTGTTGTTTGTTTTATATAACTGATTTAATCATTATCCAACAAGAGCGATAAATGAATCATAGCGTACGGTCTGATTTAACACATACAAATAAAGCTCAATGGATGACAAATTAATCTGTATTGTTTCACTTTATAACCCACACAAACAGATTTAAAAAACAGCTTCTATGCTGAGGACATAACTGCCCTGAATGACCGCATGAAAGACTGCTGCTCTGTATATACTGCATGCATGTGGATGTATGCGCTGTTTTTAACTTTTCCATGTTTTTATCTGTTTTATTTACGTTTCATGCTGTGTTTTTTTGCACTCCTGCACTGAAGATATGCGTTGCATAATGACGGCAAAGATCCACGCCTGGATTTCTCTGGTAAAAGCAGAACAAAATGACTCGCTCTTAATCATCCAAATGGATCATTAACAGGATTATTCATGTTATGGTTTGGCTGAGGGTGAGTTACAACATGATGAAGGCACTATCATCACAGAAGTTTCTAATACTAGATAAAAGATTTTACTCGAAAGTATTGCAACACCGCTCTGACTTTCTAACGCAAAAAGAGGAACTGCTTTTTCTTAATAACACACATCCATGCAGCGTGTTATTAAACGGCGCTGAACAACTCGTCCGTTAATCGTTTATTCGACGACTGGCCGACGATTCGTCAATGGCTAATCAACACAACGTGAGGAGCTATGATGTCAAACACCTGTGCGTACTGTGCTGCAGAAATATCTATTAAAACGAGCGTGCTGATTTATTAGCTCGGGTGTAATTCCACTTCTGCCTCGAGAGGCGATAGTGAGTCACTATAGCGTCACGTCGGCTCGGTCCAACGTGAGGACGAGGAACTGGAGAACCGGGCACGGCGGGACAAACAAGCACGCTCCTTGGAGAAAAGAGGCAACAGAGAGAGAGATGGACAAGTGCTGGTAAATTACGTGACTCAAGCTATCGGTTGTACTTCTCTATGAACTAAGTTAGCACAGCCGTCATCCGTCATGTTCAGAAAACATGGTCATGCGGAGAAAACCTGACAAAGTATGAGGTCAGACTTTTTTTTTTTTTTTTACAGAATCGACTGATTGGATCCATTTATTCCAATCAGGGCACAGAGAGGTCTGTTCCTGTAACTTTGGGAAGTACGGCGATTCGCAGTTAGTCACACAAACGATGCTGCAGTCGTGTTGTAACCACTTATGCAAGTTTGATCCCCATTTCTGAGGACACAGCGAGATACATTACATGTAAACAACCCTCGAGTGTCATCGCATTGAGGGCGGGAGGAGGTGAAATGCTGCCCCCTATTTATTTTTAAGTCACAAATTGCCCCTTTAATCATTGAAGTCATCTTACAAACATTAGGAGGTTCCAGCTTCTTAAGAATTAAAGAATTTCCTCATCTTGAATTAAAGTAAACAGAATATCTTATTTTAGGCTCTGGGAAAAAGTGATGATTTAATATTTTTTAGATAAGACCAACCAGGAAATCAGTTAATCTAGAAAATGACTAATCGTTAATTGCAGCCATAAATATAACTGAACCAGTGTGCAGGCTACGAGTGCATACCAAAGGCAAGCCAAACAAGTTTCCAGATTAAAATGCGATTAATGGAAATAAATCTGTCAATAAACAATCACAACAATGCTTCGAGTGTACTGATAATGCGTCTCATGGGAAAGTATCACGGATGCGGAGCTGAATCTGCCTCATACGAGCCAGTTAACCCTGTGAGCAAGCATCTTAGTGTGGAGAGGAACTTCCTTGTTTGAGTAAGACTTGAATGAATAAGAACAAAAAAAAAATCCCACGGGGGGAAAAAAAAATAATGTTTGCATGATTCTTCTCTCAGTTTAAGTAAGCGCAGTGTAGCGTGTTTCAGGTGTTTTTTTTTTTTTTTCTTTTTCCATCCCAGGTATCTAAAGTTGGGCTGTGATAATGAAACCATGTGGCCTCAACAATCAGGCAAGCGGAAATGAAAAGAGGTCAGAGACACAACAACATTTGCTACAATGCCTTGACTACTGTACACCAGCCGCTGGGGTTTACACTACTGGCTGCAGCTGTCAGTAGTAAGCCTGCTTTCACGTCAAAACACACACACACACACACTGATGGCTGATGACATGGCACCACCAAGAGATGTCACACAAGGTCGACATGGGCTGATAAAGGCTGTTTGTGTGGAGGTTGAGGTGTTTGTGATTGTGTGCAGCAGTTTCATTGAGTCAAAGTGAGAACTGAGCAGCAGCATCAACAGCCACTGTGACAGGTAACTGACATTTCTAGACGTGTAGTGTGTAAAAAAAAAAAAGGACGGGAGGAGGGAGAAAAAGAAAGAGCAGCTAGTGAACTGTGGGATCCACCAATAAAAACATGCACGCACACACACACACACACACACTGTCCCATCCTGATCAACAAGTTTCTTGGATCAAAAGCCTTCCACATTGCTGCTGCCTGCCTGCTGCCTGCTGCCGCTGCCTCACAGCATGTGCTTTGTCTGTGTGCTTCATGGGGAAGTCCAGGCCTATCTGTTTCACTTCTGTTTTCTGCCTGAGAGAGACGACGTCCACATTCATGACAAGGACAAAGTTCATTAAAAAAAAAAAAAAAAAAAAGGTCTGCAGTATCACACCGCTATGAAACCCCCTTCAAAAGCCAACCATGGGAACAACTAGTATATCTCCACACTGACATTTCTGTCTGTTTAAAGTTCATTTCCAGTGGAGTTAAAGTTGTTTTAGCAGCTTGCACAGCCTGAAAAGTTAGTTGGATGAGTTATTAGTCGATGAAAACAGCAGCTGTAAGTAAAAAAAAACTCTGATTTCAGCCTCTCAGATGTGAGTTTGCTGCTTTTCATCCCTGTAAAATGAATAACATCTGAAGGTGACTTTGTGAAGTTGTTATGAGCACTATTATCTGACATTATAACTCATATAATAGCAGTTGCAGGGGTGAAATTTGCATAAAAACTTTTTTTTTTTTTTTGTTGAAACTCTTTGAGATAAACAGAAATTCAAGACACCATGTTTAGTTTGTTTGTTTTGCAACAGCAAAGCTCAGAAAAGACTTCAACACAAGAAATAAACTAAATAAACTAAAAAAAAAAAAACATACGTGTCTCCATCTTCAGTAATAGTTGTGAGCAAGTTCTCCTCCTGTTCAGACAGTTCAGAGATCTGTGCTTGGTCCTCCTGGACAGTGGAAAGCGTGCAGTCCTCCACTATGTCTATCAGACTGTCCACCGTGATAGACGAGGAGCCGTAGGCTGAGTCCAGGCGCTCCTCCGCGGCGGCGGTAGTAAACTTGTCCCTCGGCCCGCTGAAGTCAGTGCTCGGCTCCCGGGGCTGCTCCTCTGACTTGTATATGGAGCGGTACGACTCAATGCCCGAGTCTGTGCGGTTATCCTCCTGCAAGTCATCTTTCCTACAGTCGTCGCTCGCCATGGTTGGTGTTGCTGCTGCTGCTGCTGCTGGTGGTGCTGGTGGTGGTGGCTTCGCTGGGTTTCCCCCCTCCCGCCTTCCCCTGAGGATTTACGGGCTTCTAGCGCGTGTTGTCGCCGCTCGGTGCTCGGTGATGACCGGACGAGGACAGCCTACTGACACCTGAGGAAACCACCGCTCCTTTGTGAAACCAGAGGAACGAGCCGCTGCATTTCATGCCACCAACCGACGATACATCACCTCACACGGACGGGCCTCCACCTTTGTTGTTTTTTCTGTTTTTTTCTGTTTTTTTTATCGATTATATATATTTCTATAAGTTTTAAAACACGGCGCGGTCATTACAGGTTTTGAGGCTGAAAAAAAAAGGCTGCCTGTTCGTCTACATATCCGGTAAGTACGTGAGCTCCAGGCAGAGAGCAGATGAGCAATGAAAGGCGAGAAGGGGAAGCGCTGACATGTGAAAGCCGAAGCTGTTTTTGTCACGCGGGGGAATCCCCAGTGCGCGTGAACGAACACAAACTTCCACTGGAAGCCGTTCAGCGAGCTCGAGGCGAGGGCGGAAGTGAGACTTTTCAAAATAAGACAGCGTTTAAAACGTGAACTGGAATAATAAAAGTCTGTGGTGCGTAACTCAAAAACAAGCCTAAAAATAGCCCAGTCTGATTTATTCTCAGAATAAGTATCCACATAGGTGTTTTGATGTGTCCACATGTTACTATCTACTTTACCGGGGATAATAATAATCTATTTATTATTAGTTGTAGTATTAGTATTAGTTGTATTTTCAGTTTTCAGTATTATTCTTTATTTGTCTACATGCTTGTATTTATGAATGTAACTTTTACCAATTTCATTTTTATTTGTATCTGCTGTTTGTAACTGCTGTTGTAGTCTTATAATAAAAAATAAAAATAAACAAATACTACTACTACTACTACTACCACTACTACTACTACTACTACTACTACTAATAATAATAATAATAATAATAATAATAATAGTAGTAATAATAATAATAATAATGTATCTTCACTGGGGATAATAACAATATATTTATTATTATCATTATTATCATCATCATCATCATTATTTTTATTAATTATAATTATTAATAAAATTAATTAATTAATTTTGTTTTCTTTTTACTTTTCCATTGTCTAATTTAGTGGGATTTATTGGCAGAATATGGCAAAATTTTAATTTAATATTCATAAGTATGTTTTCTTTAGTATATAATCACGTGAAAATAAGTTGCATTAAGAGGGAGCATACAGAAGTATGTGAGGAAGATCTGGGTAATTTTATGCCCAGAAACTGAACTTTTTTGGCTTAAAGCACCACTGAGCAGGTAGCTCCAACACTGTATCCACTTCTTTTTATACATCCACGCCTGCTACAGAGTCCACCATGTTGAATACCGCCATGTTTATACAGCAGCCCACAAAAGACAAACCAGTCGCTGGCTACTGTAGTCACTCCTACATGCTTGGCTTCACAGCTACACCACTAAATCCTACACACCGGACCTTTAAGTACTTTAAGATGAGCTGTGTTTAAAGAAACACACAAGTGTTTCTAAATACTTTAGGAACTGTACAAATTACCAGGGACTTCCTTGAGATTAGAGCATATAGGTACTAATCATATGATCTGTATATGTTCAGGGAATCTGGGGACTTCAGTGTTTTACTGACACTAATCAGTTATTTTCCCACCGGGATTTTATTCACACAGTGTGGATAAAGCTTTGAAACAACATCCTCAGCCTTAGTTTTATTTTCTAAAGCCATAACAGGAAGTCCCAAACTTTACAGAAGTAGGCTGGTTACTGGTTGTCAACATGAAACAGCAAGTACTTTATTACTGAAGGGGTTATCAGCCTTCTTCTGAGAAGCTGCAAAACCTGAATGTGCTCTACACAATTGTCCTTTTGACAGCAAATAATACAACTTGTGCTATGTGTTTATGTCTAGGGGCGACTGCGATGGCAATCTCTACTTTGACTTGCAGTATAACATAACTCCACAATATGCAAATTTCTTCTGCATACCTTTGAGGGAACTCCAGTATCTTTCCACTGTTACATTCAAACAATAACATGCAGGAAATATGGAACAAAATACTCCCGTTTGTCCAGTGTTTTCTGTCTTGGGTTGAGGCCTGTACGAAGGGAAACATAATACATTTAAGCAGAGATTAAAGTTGCAGTTGTTGACCTCCCAAAAGTTCAGGAATTGCCCGGCTATCATTTCTTGTTTCCTTTACCATCACAAAAATGCTTGTTGTGGTTTGGCCGTCAGAGGGCTCACTTACACAGCTGCTGCCCTCTCTGCCAGAATCATCATAAATATAGTCTATAAAACAATAGATACTGTCAAAGAGAAACCTTTACTGCTGCCAAGAGTCGCCATCTGTCCTCATGTCATCTCCTGCTATGTTTACTTATCCCATTTTATGCCAGCAGCAGTCAAGTCCAATGTCCATACTATGGGTTATGATAAACGAGAGGTCATGTGCCAGGACAGACCGTAAGGTAAAGGCTCCCTGTTTACAAAGGAGAAACAGAAACAGCAGGACATTATTAATCTCTTTAGGATGCGTTCTTATGTTTCACATTTCATAAACAGCATGAATGCATCACCTTTTGCTCTACAAAATAGTTTATGGATGAACAAATGCATGAACTTCTTTGGAAGTGTAAGGGTTTTTTGGGGGGATTTTATATTTTACTGACAGAGGATCGTAACTATGGTGTCATGTGACCTACAGCATTAATGATATTGCTAAAATAAAAACATAAACCACTCCATGTATCATTCATTCAGAGGGAAATACCACTATCATAAATATGGACAGTTGTAAATGTTTATTTGTTATGATTATATCACTTATGATCAAAAACCTAAGCCAAACATCAAGCAAGTGAAACAACAAGACATAGCAGCCAGCTAATATTACTTACTAATCCAACAGCAAGAAGCCCAGCTCGGCATCTGTCTTTCAGCTTTTTATTTACACGAAGCTCTCGGCAACGTCTAAAAGTCAGTCCCAGATTAGCACAAAAGATATCTGGTGTCCGGCAGCTTCTTGCTTGGTCACTGTCTCCTTTTCTCTTCTTCCGTCAACAACACCAGTCTGACATTATGGCCTCGTAACATTGCATGCTTGCCCGGCTCCTGTTCTGGCACGACACCAGCTCCACTCCCTGTCAGCATTTGGTCATGCATGCCGGGCCTGAAAACCTCCACTTCTAGGTGGTCTGTGGTACAAACACTAACACTCCCACAGTGCTCTGAGCTCACAGTCTGGGAAGTTAACAGAAGCTACAGTTTCAGTTTACAGTTACTGGAAATAACAGAGACACCATTCACCTGGTTAAAATCCGCTTTTTAGGCTAGAAAAGTTGCTTTCTAGCCTAAAATGGATGTCAGGCTTCAACATTTTCCCTCACTACAAATGTAAATATATTCATTGATCTGTTTACTACGACTGCTTATCCTCATCAGTGCCAGAGCTGATCCCAGCTAACAATTTAAATAGAATTAATAATTAATCTTAATGCCGTTTGGCACTACAACAATACACAAACTTGGTAAAAAACTGGCAGATTCACCAGCACGTCTGACACAGTTTCAAAAAACGATCATCACAACACTGTTGCAGGCCTCTTGCTCTACATCGTTCTCCTTTTGTGGGTTTACTGTGGAGGCTGAACATTGTTTTCATCTATAATGATACAAAACACCAAACATGAGGTGATTTAACTGTGTATTTAGTTGTAACCAATTCTCCTTTATAGCCTCATTAAAGGGGGTTGTTATTATTATAATTGGTCTACGGTCGTGCATTTAATGGGATGCAGGGGGTGTGGGATCCTCTCTCTGCAGCACCGCCTCTGTGTGGCTGCTGGGATCCTCTTGAACGGATGTGTGTGAGTGTTATTTACATTGTGGAGTCGGGGGTGGCTGCTCACACGTGCCGCCGCCTGTCGTCTTTGTCCTGCTTCACTGGCTGCCATGGGCACTGCCTACAGGGAGAGGAGCTGACTGCCGCCTTTGCCATTTTTCCTCACGCTGCATCCCTTTGCAGGAGTCTTCACCAGCATATAGTCATTGCATCGCGGGAGGAGTCTCAACCTATTTTGCACGTCTTCGATCAGATTCCCGTAGGCGATACCCAGCGACGTCTGCCCACCTGGAAGATGCTGGGATGATGATGATGATGATGGTGATGATGATGATGGATCTTTTGAGCGTTTCCATTTGTGCTCCGTGTGGACTGGTTTCTTCTGGATGATGCGCAGAGGGCTTCTCGGTGTCTTTATATTTCACCCTGATTTGGAAACCTCCCATCCCATCAGGAGATCCATGCCCCGGTTTTTGCACCGTTGTCATCATGTCCCCAGCATCGGCTGCAACGGCCAGTGAGAGCAGCACCACCACTGTCCCCGAGGAGGAGCCGGACAGCCCGCGGGAGGAGGTGAGGACACATTGTTTGCAGTGTTCAGGCCAGTTTTTCCAATCCATATGCACAATTTGAGGCATTAATTAGTCTCATCATCTCACTGGAATCCCGATAATCTCAATATAATAATCAGATTTTGAAGAACGAGGATTAATTGGGAGCCAATGTGCACATGGGGATTAAAGTGGATCTCTTCTGTGATCACAATTCGCATTATTAGTTTTTGGTTAACATGTGAACCTGTGCGTTCATGCGCGTACCCGAGAGCGTGAACGTGCACGGATATACTCCTGTTTGTCTCCCCTCCAGACATTTCCAAAAATGAGGTTCGGGGACCTCTTGTGGGTCCTGGAAATGGTCCAAACGGGTCCCCAGGAAAAACTCATTATCGTGTTAGAATGATTGCTGTTTCATTCATTTCTCCCCCGACAAGAAACCTCCTCAGAGCAACAGATCCATGTGGGTTTGTTAGCCGACTTTAAAAGACAAAGAGATCCTGCTCCAGACAGTGATTTAAACTCTCTGCGAGGACAGACATGAAATGTTAGAATATCTGTAGATCTGACAACACTAAAACAGACAGATGCACCATAAAAACAATTTCCCTGCAGGAAATAGGGATTAAATTCAAATTTATTACTTATTATCAGAAGGATTCCTCTCCCCCTCTTCTCTCCAGTGACTTCCCCTACAAACACACATGTTGGATAAGTTACATATCCATTACACAAGAGGGTTTTTATATAACCTGGCTGGTCTTATTATGTCAAGAGAAAGCGTGTGACACTTAGTTAAAAGGCACCACGGCGGTCGCAGGAATGAACTGTGAAGCTTCTCGAGTCTTGACAGAAACATTTGCTTTCTAAAATATTGATTACATTTCACAGCATGATATTTTATTGATTTTATCCTCCCAGCAGCTTTCATTTCATCCTCAGGCTCTCAAACACCAACCTGTGAAAGTTTACAGACCTTACTGTAAAAAAAAAAAAAAGGTAAAATTTGAATATAAACATGCAGGCTGGTTTGGTGACTATCCTAAAAATAATAGAACATATTGTTTTCTATTCTCTGCATGTTCAGTTTTACATTTTGTAGCCTGGATACATAACAAATTGTGTTCCTGTGTGAAGGGAGAGCTGCAACCAAATGTCAAATATAATAATAGAGCCTCCGGCTGACTGGAGCTCACATTTTTACACCACCTTTTACACCATAATTATGTTAAATATAAATATGTATTGGCAGCAGAGCACACTGCATAAAATCCACAGTGGGAATCAAAAGACACGGGTGCTTTTTTTTCTTCTGACAAACACGTGAAATATCCCCCCAGCTTGTACGTTTGATAAGAGGTCAGTCTTGCTATTCAAACACGCCAGAGGAATTTCTTTGTATGCGGTGAGTCACTTCCTTCCTCTTTTGATATCCATAGGTCTGATAAATAACTCAGTTATGAGCTCATCTAGGGGGTTTTAATTGTTGTTAAAACTCTGGGTGGTAATTTAAAGTTTCCATTAGCCCAGCTCACTGTTCCTCAAGCATCTTGTCATCTCTGGTATAATTTTGTAATTGTGTAATTGAATTTTGTGACCTACACCTCCATAAATACAAATTTCTATATATGATTATACATGTTTTTAATTGACATTAACAATCTTTCATATGCAGCAGTGTTTCCAGGCTCTTTCATATGCAGCAGTGTTTCCAGGCTCTTTCATATGCAGCAGTGTTTCCATCTACATCGACTGTTCATCATTGTTCCTGCTGCTTCAACAGAAGCTGTAAACTGTACCATGAGCCACAAAGTATGTCATGTCGTATTGATTATAATTGCCGAGCGTGTTCAGGATGGAAGTGAGTTAATAGTCCTCCTGCAGTAGGTTCATCTCAGTGGGGAATTTCAATGTTAATCCCTCTTCACACCGCAGGGTGTAGCCTTGAGTTGGTGAGGGACTTGGGGACCATGTGACCAAGGTGGGGGGAGATAATTATGGAGAAGGAACATCTATTATTTATGTTTGTCTGTCACTTGAAGAGCACAGAGCTGACATATTGAATTCAATACATCAATGTTGCCGCATCAGTGGTGCCGGTTGTTTGACTGTTGTGGTCATGCAGGGTCTGACCTCTGTAAGAGATGGAGAGCATAGCCTTTTGTATTTTTTTTTTAATCAGTACTGTTACAGTGCAATAACAAGTGTTTTATGTCTCCACACACAGGGTTCTACCCTGGTGCACTTTCTGTTATGCAAATTTTTAATGGATTTTGTTATAATTCATTCTTCCATGGGGCTTTTGAATCGCTGCCAGGGTTTTCTGTGGCAGCGCTCCCAAAAGGCGTGACTAGCTCTCAGTGCAGGCACTGGAGGGTTGCTGCGCCCAGCGGTGATAAAGGATGGCAACAGCTTTATGATGCCAGAGTCAAACGACTGCTTTTTTTCTGGCTGGCCTGACATTAAACGCAGAGTCTATAATACCCTGCAGAATATTTCTGTTCGTTTCTGTTCTCAGATATCATCTTTATATAAACACATGCACCGTGGCCATGTGCACACGCTGACACCAGTCAAACAGAAACTCACAGTGCTCTTTAGTTTCATATTTAACATTGTGCTTTTGCATTAATCAGATATTTTTATTGGATTTCATCATAAGAGGGGGCGAGTCTTATAATTTTAACTAGCACAGACCATGACATGAAAAATTGGCTCACAGCTCATGCATAAACTATGTAAAAGCACTTTCGACGCAGAATATTTCTCTAAATATTTTATATGCACGAGCCATTACTTTTGAACTGTTTCTAACTTTATACCCAGTATATATTGAAGTCAATGCTCATTAATTAAATTAGAATTTTATGTTGTAGTGAGTAATTACAGGTGATATAACCCCTTAAGTTGTTGTTTTAGGACAGTACATCAACAGTATTTGTTGAATAAGAATATATTTACAGTGTTGTTCTGTTAACTTATTGCAGTTTTCTCTTCTTCTTTGTAGCAGCGCCCCCAGAAACAGTCCCTGACTAAATCTTTGTGTCAGGAAACTCACTGGAAATGCCTGCTGCTGTCCTTGCTGATGTACAGCTGCGTCGGGGTGATGGCCTGGTGCCAGGTGACCAAGGTCACTCGCCTCTCCTTCGACACCGCTTACAAGGGAAAATCTATGATGTACCACGACAGTCCCTGCTCCAATGGCTACATCTACATCCCTCTGGCCTTCCTGGTCATGCTCTATGTGGTTTACCTGGTGGAGTGTTGGCACTGCTACACCAGGAACGAGCTGCAGTACAAGGTGGATCTGGACAGTGTGGCGGAGCGCGTCCAGCGAATGCAGCAGGCTATGCCTTGCATCTGGTGGAAGGCCATTAGCTACCATTACGTCAGGAGGACGCGACAGGTGACGCGCTACCGCAACGGGGATGCCTACACCACTACGCAGGTCTACCACGAGCGAGTTAACACCCACGTGGCTGAGGCGGAGTTTGACTATGGGAACTGTGGGGCTAAGGACATCTCGAAGAGCCTGCTGGGTCTGGAGAACTTCCCCATCACCAGGCTAAGGTTCACCAAGTGCTTTAGCTTTGCCAATGTGGAGTCAGAGAACTCCTACCTGACCCAGCGGGCCAGGTTCTTCACAGAGAACGAGGGTCTGGATGACTACATGGAGGCCCGTGAAGGGATGCACCTGAAGAATGTAGACTTTAGGGAGTATATGATTGCCTTGTCTGACCCTAATCACCTTCCCTGGTACGCATCCAACTCCACTTTCTGGGCGGCAGCTGCTTTCACCCTCTCCTGGCCTTTGAGGGTGCTGGCAGAGTACCGCACTGCTTGTGTACACTACCATGTAGAGAAGCTGTTTGGCTTTGACTATGTGCCAGCAACACCATCTGAAGAGCGGCCGCATTGCCGACACATCCCACGAGTCAACACAATCGACAGCACGGAGCTGGAGTGGCACATCCGCTCCAACCAGCAGCTGGTGCCCAGCTACTCGGAGGCAGTTCTCATGGACCTGGCCCAGCTCTCAGGGAGCTGCAACAGCTACTCCATATCTGGAGGTTACGGTAGCTACAGGCAGAACTGTGAGCGTTGCCACCGTGCCATCAGCAGCTCCTCCATCTTCTCTCGCAGCGCCCTCAGCATCTGCAACATCGGGAGCCCCCTTATCCCCTTCAGCGCCAGCCGCTTCTCGTTGGGTCGGTTGTACGGCTCCAGGCGGAGCTGCCTGTGGAGGAGCAGCGGGAGCCTGAATGAGCGGTCATGCCCCACAGAGAGCACACAATGTCTGTCCGAGCAGCAGACCAGTGAGGAGAACCCTCCAGCCTACCAGGACGCTCTGTACTTCCCAGTTCTCATTGTACATCGCAACGAAGGCTGCCTCAACCACGACCACCGCTCCCTGCACAGGAATGGCTCCTGTGTGGAGACTTCTCTATGACCCAACAAGGAATATAATGACACAGGAACAGAGCAAGAAACCTCTTTAGACCAGGGTTGGGTTAACGTTGACTTTTGCTTCTTCGTTTTACTTACAAGTTTGTAGCCTCAAACAAACAGGAAACAAAGCATATCTGAGAAAGTCCTCACAGTACAGCCGATAAGTCAGGGAAAAAAAAAACAGACTTGATGCCACTGATTGATAAGACGGGTGTTTAAAAGGACCAAACTGCCAAAATGTCAACGCATTGTCCTGCAGCGTCCAAAAGGACGAGAGTCAAATAACCAATGGATACCAAGTGGAGTCCACACCCTACTGTAAATGCCATATTTATAGATCTTAGTCACAGACAATTTACAATGACATGAGTAACACTTTCTATAATCTGAAGCTCAACATAGGTTTTGACTCACTGGTAGTAAGAAAATGCCACGTCTTGAAATCATGACACCTGAATGAGGAATGAGGAAATATAGAGATAATTATAGGCACCAAGTGAGTCATGTGAGTCATGTGAGTCATGTGAGTCACGTGAGCAATGAGGGGAATCCAGAATTAAATAAACTGAAGACTAAAGACTAAATAAAATATAAAATATAAACATCTGCACGTGAAGCTTTTTGATACTGGGTGATTTAAATCAGTTCATGCAAACGGAGTACATTTCCATAGTATGGACATAAATATCTGAGGCAGATGCTTAAATATCAAGTTAGCTGGAATCAGCTTGGTTGCAATGACATTATACTTCCTGGCTCGCTAAATATAGCAACACGGTTGATGAATAATTTAGCACAGGTGGGCTAAAGGACACAAGAACTTCAGACTGAATCACCAACACGTCTTCAAACTGTTTCTTACTCACTGTAATCTGTACATTTTGTATAACGGCCGACTACATACTGATAGATCAGTGTCGATTTAGCTCATTTAAAATCTCAAAGATCCTTTTAATTTCATGTTTGGCAATATTTGTATTGAGCCTACCTCTTTATTTAAGTGCCTAGCGATCAACTGTTAAGCATAAGCTATGATAACTAAAGTCATCTCATCTCTTCCCATTAAAACAAGTCAGATTTACACTCAGAGTAGCACATGGTGTACAGTACAGTGTAGAAACGTGTTCTGTTGCCTGATCTCATTGTTAGATTTTAAGAATCAGGCCCTCAGTGCTTTTTCCGTCGTAATGTAACACAGCTCTCGTATATAGCCGACTGATGATGCTGCTGTTGATGCATATCAGAGAGACAGCCAGAGAGTTGGCCATCAAAGACGCCAGAAATAGGCAGAGGCCTGGATTTACTACTGATAGTGTCAGATTTAATAATATGACAGGATTAATCTCTCCGGTGACTGCATGCTGTGTCTCGTGAATTTTATTTTACAGCCAAGCCGTGCACAAAAATAAAGGTTTATTGAAAATTAGCTTCCAAATTTTAACTGTAAAATCCCGCAGCACAACTCATCACTCAAGTGTGCTTTATTTCTTCTTCAGGAATGGTCTTCATTTTAAGGGATGACAATGAGCACATTCAAGAGTTATTTATGTACAAACCAGCCTTCATCTCATGAGACCTGCAGCCAAAGTTAAACTTAAACAGATCCGTTCCCACCATTAAGACCATTAAAATGTCTAAGAATAGTTAATATCAGAATTATTCCTGTGGTTGGACATTTTGTGTTCCTTCTGGTTACAACCTTTATTAGAAATTGTGACCGATCAGCCGTACTCATTACATTCCATGTGTGGTGTTAAGTTTGGAGTTGCAGACTATCTTTATAGCAATACGAGACAATACAGTGATTCAGTCAGATCTTCCATTTCATTCAACGACAACATATTCTCATGGGTCATCTATGCAAGCCCCCTCAGAACTCAGGATAGTATTCAGGGCAAAGATTCTGCTTTGCAGCAACGTCCCAAAACCTGGTTATCCAAACTTGAAAGGCTGCAGCAAAAATCATAACGCGTAATAACCGGACTGTTTTTCAAAATGAGGGGTTTGCAAACACAAGATGCTGAACTGAACTGACATAACATTACTAATGTCCCCATTATAGATAACAAAGAGAAAGGTACAGATGGAAATCTGTTCGGTGGCCCCAGCTATTCGTAAATTAGAATTTAAGAAATGTCTTAGCAAGTGAAGATCTTTATAATTTCTAAATTGTTTTACATTGGAAACATAACTAGTGTGAGTCAACCATTATTTAATCTTTTAGTTAAAAAAAACAAAACATTATTTTACATTATTAATCCATCATAATTGAACAGTGAGATATGTTGACAATATTAATATCTACACTTAGTAAACACTTACATTATAACACAGCCTTTTCTTTTTAAACTGACGAACAGCTGGGAAGACTCTGCGTCCTGGTTTTGATAAGAACTTGTGTTATTAAAATCTCTCATTTTGGGGAAGGTCAACACCACTCTGAAGTCTGTACAGTAAATATGAAGCTACCACAAGCAGCCGGTTCACTTAGCTTAACACAAAGACTAGAGACAGGTTGTCTGAACTAAATCTAACTATCAGCGCCTCTAGATGTTTTAATTTGTTTGTTTATTTCATTCAAAAATGAAGCCAACGCAAGTGCCAAAAACTGCAGTTCCTCAAATGGTCACTTGAGGCAGATGGCTTGTTTGAGCACTAAGGCTTCATTCAGCCCACCTCAGATCCACCTACGCTCCACGTCTTTGCCCAGTCTTAGGTTAGCCAGGAGGCAGCAGAAGGAGGACTGCCAAGATGGCAGCAGTTAGAGCCACCAACCACAGATACGACATCCATACTGTCTATGTTTTCACTTTCCTCCAGTCTAGTCTAAGTGAAGCTACAACAGGCCACTCTTATATTTACTAGACAGATGTGAGTGTGGTATTGATCTTCTCATCCAGCACTTAGCAGAAAAACAAATCATATTTCCCAACATGACGTTCCCTCTCATGGTTAATGGGTGACCAACCTTTCTGAGCAACATGAACTGCATTTTTTTTTTTTTTGGAAACCAAATGAGACGCAGGGATTGAAATTCATTCAATAATTAATTCAGTTTCTTTAGCCAATTATTTCTGATTCTGAGACACAATGGTCTGGATCATATCCCAGCATGCATCGATCAGAAGGCAGGGACTCGTGCACTGTCCATGTACTTTGGGGTAAACCACAAGGAAGAGCATGTAAACTCCACAGGGGATTAAAAATGTCTATCTAGTCTATAATTTTGGATTTCAGTCACTGTTTTATACTGAAGTCATCGATCATCGATCATTAGCCAACAAGCCTCTCCGATGGCTTCACTGTGATATCCATACATATTCATGTGTAAGAATAGGAGAACGTGTTTACCAGTGCAATGTTTACGTAACAGCAGTGACAAAAAAAATAAATAAATAATAATATTTGGGGTATTTAAATCTGACTGGAAGGTTCATAACTAGACATTTTGTCTCCATGGATGACTGTTAGCATAAAGGCTTTTGTCATGCAAAGCACTGAACCCTTTATCATGTGTTAGGTAGATTAGGTCGCTTATGATATGTGCTCTTTCACTCGACAACGCTCTGGGCTTGGTCTTTTTATATTTACATGATTTTGCGACTGTAGGGCAGAAAGGATTTGTACTGTAAATAACGTAGAGCTGAGAGGTTAGAATGACTGTGGATGTCGTACGTGCTTTAGCTTGAATGTGTCGCTCACACTTAGAGGTCGAAGAAGCAGGGATACTTTTGATGTGCAGATGTTAAATGGTGAGTTTGTTAAGTCACAAATGGCAATACAATAAATTGTAAAAAAAAAAAAAAAAACGTTTCAGGCCACGCAGCCGGCAGCAACTTTGTGCTGCTTTTTTATTTATTTCAGATGATTTGTTTGTTTCCCTTTAAACACATTTTTACATTTTTAAATCATATTTTTTAAAATGCCTCTGATTATTTGATACACTTTTATTTAACCGAGGATGATTTGACCGACCGGGTTGACACACATAAACACAAACACATCTTTTTAAGGAGTGATTATTGATAGCAATTACTGATCTAACGGATATCAGTATTCTATCATGTGTAGATTGCGTCATGTACTAGCTTTGCCTCTTTTTGTATGATTCTAGGAAACCACTGGTGATTTTGCAAGATTAAAAACTGGGAAAAAGTGACATTAACTTACACTAATGGTGTTTTGTTGCTGCCTAGCAAAGGTGTTACTACTATACTATTAGCCAGTAGATGTAGGTTTAAAAAAACAACAACAACAAAAAAAAAAACACGAGTCTGTATGTATTCCATCACCACCACAACGTTGCCTTGATGTTACATAATGACTGAATACCAAATCTGTGTATCAAAATGGGATAAAAGGCTCCTCAATAAACTGAAATGCTCACTAAAATATGTGTCAGGAGTTACTTTGTGTGCTGTGAACTGGATATGACAAAGTTACGGTTGTAGTAAGGGATTACAAAACATCATGACATCTGACATGTACACAATCAAATATCAAAACGAGCACAAAAAGAACTATTTTGTGTTTTTTTGTGTGATGAAATAATGTTAAAAATCAGCTTCTTTAATTTGAGCTGGCATATAGTGTTTGTGCAAGATAAGAAAATGAATATGGGGGGAGTCAGTGACTAATAAAGACGGGTTTGTAATGAGGTCTACTTGGTTTTACTCTCTCGACCACGTCTCTTTTGGTCCAAACTCTGGTTGTTCCAAACCACCTGGTTAATGTAGGAAACACTCTGCTCGTCTACCTCCGTCAGACGGATATCACACTCTGTCACGCTGGTGTTGCGAGACATCGCCTCCTCCAGAGCTTTACCTCCGAGCTAAACACACACACAAACAGGTAGAGAGAGAGAAAGAGAGAATAAACAAGCATGTTTAGCACTGATGCATGTCCATGTTGACCACATCAAAGGATGCTGCTCTGAAAAGGTCTGAGTGTTCACAACCTTGAAAAATCACCCCTCGGCAACTCTTACTGTTCAAAATAGCCCACACTTTCTAAACTGCTTATCGCGAGCGTCACCAGTGTTTTATTGTCAAGTCTGAAACAACCATTTCTATTTTTGTAGGCCAAGGTCACAGATATTGATGGAACTGTGCGTTGCATTTCTGCCATGTGGGTGATTTTTGATCCTCCGCGGTGTATTTCAGTCAGAGACGCACTGTACGGTAAAATCTTGAAGAGTCGAGAGCACGAGGAGGGGGAAAAATCTGATCTGCCTCTCATGGGGAAACATCACTTACTTTGCCTTCCATTATTGCATGTTTTCCACAAATTATGAATAATTGAAAATCCTGGTACTCTAAAGCTGTTCTGTCTGTTACCCTCACTGTATGTCTATACAGGCACCAGTCTGCTTTGTCTGTAAAGAAAATTCAAAGTGTTTCAGAGTGCTTCTTTTGAGAAGAATGAAAGAATTGAAAGGATAACTTGAACATCTTTTTGTCCTCTCTTTGTGGAAAAATAGATATTTCTTTATCTATGCTACATCTTGACAACTATTAGATGTGGGACTATTTTTATTGCCAAACAATCTGCAGATGATTTTCTCAATTAATTATTTGGTCTATAAAATGTCTATATAAATCTATTTATCTATAAAAACTATAATAAAAGTATAAAAACACTTTCCTAGAGATATATTTAAATAGCTTACAGTCCAAACCTTCCCAAA
The DNA here is from genome assembly GCA_028641955.1 of Protonibea diacanthus. Taxonomy (NCBI): domain Eukaryota; kingdom Metazoa; phylum Chordata; class Actinopteri; family Sciaenidae; genus Protonibea; species Protonibea diacanthus. Next base: position 18,272,159 of record CM053992.1, read on the forward strand.
AGATTAAGTTTATTATCATAAAAGACTTAGAAACAACAACAGTCACATTTTGTAAAATAGATCTTTGGTATTTTTGATCAGTTAATTAAATTAATTCTCTATTAAAACACTATTTCATTAACTGGCCAATCGTTTTGATGCTTTGCCATGAGATCTGGCACACACACACATGCATACCCTCGAGAGCTTGAAGTCTAATAACTTTGGAAACATTTTTTCTTGTCCCACTTGTCAAACTCTTCAGATCATGGGAAGATTAATTAAAATAAAACAAACTGAACGTGCAACATCTTAAAACTGCCGGTACATGGAACATGGCCTCTTCTCTGGCACCACCCTCAGGTAAAGCTTTATATGTACTGCCTCCATCTAAGAATAGCAGTTTACTTACCACACCCAGGTTGTTGCAGGAGAGATTGATGCTCCTCAGGGTGTCATTCTGAAATAACACTTTAGACAGTGCAATAGCTGTGGGCCCCGTCACCTCATTGGCTCCCAGGTGCAGGTGAAGCAGGGTGTTGTTGTCCAGCAAGGCCTTGCCGAGAGCCTCGCCGCCCTCATCTCGCAAACGGTTGAGACGCAGGTTGAGTGACAAAAGGGTGGAGTTCTTGCACAAGGCGTGAGCTATAGCTTTGGCTCCTGGGCCTCTAATATTGTTGTCACACATGTTCAGGATCTCCAGTTTACTCCTGGTGAGCAGTTTGCCGACGGCTCTGGCTCCTCCGTCTCCGATCAGGTTGTGAGAAAAGTCGAGCTCCCTCAGGGACGGGTGGTCCAAGAGGTATTTCACCAGCAGCCTGCACTTTTTGTCCTCAATGTGGCTTTCGTAGATCCTCAGACGCTGTAGGAACAGGATAGAGTGAGTAGAGATTACATGGTGTGTAGCACAAAAACTGTAATTATTAGGAGCACAGATAAGACAGGTACGGTCTCATGAAGTAAATGCTGCATCAAATAGTGACATATTTAGGTTGCATCCAGAGGCACTGCTGTCTCTTCTTTGATATAAACAGAGCATGGATTTAATTCTTAGGGTGGTGCCAACAACTGTTTTCCTGTTGCATGACACCAGGGACTGTAAAATGTCTACACATGATGCTTTATAACAAATACAACTAAACAAACATGCTCCAGAGTATCACAGCTACAAAATGCAGCATGCCATAAACCACTGAGCAGGATAGTCACCTTCAAAGTCTTACAGGACATGAGGGCCTTGGCGAGGGACTCGCAATCTCTGTCAGTCATCTCAAACATCTTCCATTCAAAGTTCATCCCGCATTGTTTGACCCTGTACACCAAATGGAGCTCTTCCAGGTTCGTCAGCTTGCTGAGCAGGATGTTAAAGTCGAAGTGGTCCATGGACGGTTCGTCGTACTCGTTGTCACTTGACAGATCTGAGCCACACTCCTCTTCCTCGTTCTGGGGCTCCTTGATAGGCGGCAGGAGTTGGGAGATGTCCAGCCTCTTGACATAGTTCTTACAAAGAGGTACCATGTCTAGCACTGTCTTTGTCTCTGTCACGTCTGGGATAAAAAGCTCGATAATGTTCTCCATGTGTCTCTCGAAGAACATCCGTTTCCAGCTGTTGCCGTAATGAGAGACGTCACAAATGTCCCACCGCTGCTCGCAGCATCGCTTCCAGTAGACACCGTCGCTGACAATGTTGGCTGTCACCTGCAGATTCAGGGAAGTGGACAGTCTCTCCTGGACGTAGTCTTTCTGGGTGGGTGTAAGGACTTCATACATGGGCCTTTCTGCAACACATTTGCATAAAAATCACATTACAGTGTTTTATAACTAGGTCACGCCTCGTACTCATCCCATTTTTTCCCCTCATCCTCTTCCCTTCATCCCTCGACCCTTCAACCCTCCAACACACCTCAATGAACCTGTCTAAACTTAAATCCGTACTGGCTCTTGTTAGTGAAGTGTGTTTAATGACGGTGCTGAAAACAAGGGCATACCCTCAAAGTTACTGATGATGTTTTGCAGGCAGAGGTTTGACAAAGAAGGCACTATGTTCAGGTACCAGTCCGGATCATCTGCGATGATCCTCCTCATCCTGCTGCAGCTTTCAGCTGGGTTGAGTTTGACCCGTGGACTTGAAGGGGACTTGGACATTGTTGTTTGCAGTATATCCTATGTTTTAAAAACACACATGCACACAGACACACACATTAAATGACATATTAAAAGTTTCACATTCCAGCAAGATGCAGATAAATTCTGGCTCGTTTTCTGGTGTAAACATAGTTTGTTTGATAAAATAAACAGAATAAAAATGTTAGCTATTAGCATGAGCTAACGTCATTAGTCTCTCAACTAAGTTAGCTACACTCATGTTAGCTCGACAGCGACTAGCTCACCACCACAGCTATCTAATAAATGACTATAAAACAACTTCAATATTATAAATACATTTAATATTTGTTTTATATAATTTAATTTACTATTTCAAACGTTAACGTTTACTTACAGTGCGCTAGTCTGGGCTTCATTCGTCTCCATGGTAACAGAACGCTCTAAAGTCCACTTTACAAACTCAGGAAATTTGAGCACTCAAATTATCAAAAACGCGTGTACAATAAACACGCTGTAATTATGTCATATGTTTTTTTTTTTTTTTAGATGTACGTAGTGTTTAGAAGACATCAGATGACGGGAAGTCTGGGTGAGAAATCGTGTGTTTCTTTGTCAGAGTCAACGGTGTATTTGTGTAGAGTTTACTGTTAGAAAAGCCGAATTTCCGACATTACCTGAATGCAACATACACATATATAAGACATGGATTAAGGAAACTGATTTTTGGCAGTGCAAGCAGATTAATTAGATTAACTAATTAATTTCATCAAAACTAATTTATTGTGGCTGTCACTGAGCCTTAGAAAAAACCCCCAAAGTTGTCACAGTATATATGACAATTAGCAAGATATATGTATGTATAAATGCTCTTTACACGCCAGCAACACAGAACATTGGAGGATTATGATTTACACATATATAATGTATAAGGCTTTCCCTGTTTTATATATTTGTAAATTAAATATCTGTTTTTTTTAGCTGTTGGTCAGCAGAAAAGATTATAGTGGGTATTCTTCATTATTTTTTGATATATTATAGATTAATCAAAACTATTATGGACAAATTAATCAATCAGAGGTTGCAGCCATAATATCAACTCCAATACTCTCTTGTACAAAATGAATACATAAATTAATGTGAATGGATGTAGTGTATATATGGACTAATTTGTGGGAAAGCTCTTGGCAGTGCAGCAGATGTATTAGATTAACATTGATCAATATTTGAATGCACTATTAACACAAGAATAAAAAAATATATTTTCAATATTTTGCAAATTAATTCAGTCAACAAGTAATTACAAATGTCCTTAAAGGCATTGTGATCTATGAATAATTTAATTCAGGAATAAAAATAGGAAGTAGGAAGGAAGACTACACAATTAAGAGTAACCTGCCTAATTATTATTCAATTACAGTAATATTTGGACATAAAATAAGGACACTGATATGAGTGTTGAATGGGTGTGTGTTGTTTAGGTCTGTGTGACATCAGTGTCACAGGAGGTTGCGTGCTGGAGCTGCTGCAGTGTTCAGCCTGATCACGCTGTGATGAACATTTGGATTCTATAAAACAGGCAGATGGACCACGGATATGGACCATGAGCCTTTTGGATATGAGCATACTGGAGTGAATCCATCCTGTGTGTTTTTTTTGTTTTTTTTACAAACAAACACACAAAACAGGTGCACAGATACAGCGTAGGAGGTTACAAATCAGTAAATACCACCTTAAGAAAGTCCGGACTGTTCTTAAATAACACAGAAAAGAAGGAAGAACAGTACAATGAACATTACCACCAAATCTGCTGTAAGCAGCAATACTGCAATACTGTAAAACAAAACACAGTAATTAACTGGCAGCCACTGACAAGTAACTTACTGTAAAACAAATCGCAGTAACTATCTAGCAGCTATTGAGAAGCAACTTACTGTAAAACAAATTGCACTAACTGGCAACTATTAACAAGGAACTTAGTGTAAAAAGAAATCACAGTAGCGAACTGGCAGCTATTGACAAGTACCCACTGTAAAAAGAATCACAGTAATTAACTTGCAGCCACTGACAAGTAACTTACTGTAAAAAGTAGTTTTACTGTGTTTTTATTCATAGTAAAAATCATGTAACTGTGAAAGAAAACACTTGAAAACATCTATAATCAATAGCTGCAGATAATTATTCAGTCCATTGAGCAATTCTAATAGTTTCTAGTATAATTATCTGGGTAACATTTTCACAGGACTGCACATGGATGAAGGAATATTGTGGCAAAACCTGATTGTGTTTCATGTGGAAGGGCAGAGAAAGAGAGAGAGAGAGAGAGACATGGCTGTTACTGGCATCATAAGGTTGCTCAGGGTTGGACGGAGAAATAAGAGGCTCCAACTGTATCCCCGAGGCAGTCCATCACTGTCGTCCTCATGTAATACAGCCTGACAGACACACGCTTCCCTCGTACTCCGGCTTTAATGGACTGGCGTGACATCAGCCATCCACAGCACAGGAGGCGAACTCCCTCGGTGAGCTGCTGTTCCAGTGCACTCTGGGTAAAGTCAGCATGAGGTGAATCACTGTGTGTTGGGTCTCCATGAATCTGCAACAAACAAAAACAAACAAAAACCGTACAGGTTCACTAATCAGCTTGCCAATTTATTGTGTTAAGGCGTAAGGCAGCATGATTCAGCTGTCAGGTTTTATTTATATATTTTTTGAGTGAAATCATTGTTTATTTTTTAAATTTTGTTGGCCTAAAAGTAGTAAAATTTTAATATATTAGGTCAAAAATAGTAAAATCCACTAGCAATATCTGCCATGTGTACGTTTTATGATTGTAGAACCTCAAATTCTCTGAAAAATACTGAGCACATGACCACTGTGTAATCAATATCTCATGATTATATGAATTCTGAGTCTTTTGGTCAGTGCTGAAAGTGAGTTCATCCTACAAAAAGTGATATTATCTTTTATACAAGATAGCAAAGTTTCCAAAAATAAAATATGAGGAGTTACAGTTACTTAGTTAAGTTGTGTTTATCCAGGATTTATGTTATTACTGCACAGTACTGGAGACTGTACAGGTTAAGTTGTAACCCAGTTGAGGTTAAGTGGAGCAGCTCACTTCCCTGCAGACATTCTGACTAGTCATAGCAGAAAAAGCACACGTGTTACTAATAACACTAACAATGGCTCCATTGTATTCCCTGCAAGACATGACGGTGTGAAAGTGAGCCGGCGTGCACGATGCCAGGACCCTGAAACTGAATCATCATTAATTTTATCTGGTGCGATGGAGAAAACAGTTGTGTATATGTATATATAAATAATAGTACTTTTCAGACAGTTCAGCAGGATATTGGCTCATACATCCTGAGTGAGTGCAGGCTGTTTCAGCTTGGATATTGGAGTATTGAGTATGTGCAGTGATTATTTATGGTACAATTAACACAGCACCAACACTATCTACGTACAGTATGAAGTCTGCGTGTTTCACCTCTTCCGCCTCACTGTTCAGGCTGCTGCCATCACACTTACACTGGCTTTCAGAGCCCAAGGAGCTGTTATATTAGTTGCTAGGCAACACAGCATATGTGTGATTACCAAAAAGATGGAAAGGATTTAGCGAAATGACGAGTTTCTTTTGCAGGATGAAGGTCTATTTTTAAATGCGACAGCCACTCCGGTGGTGACATGCAGATCTAAAGATGTAACATCAGACCAGCAGCACGGATAGTGAACCGTTCTGGAAGTGATACATACATAAAACTTAATTTAGTCTGTTAACGCTGATTATTGGCACATTTAACAGGCCAAATAAAACATAAAAACATAAAAAAATAAAAGGTAAACAACCCAGTAATTGTGAAATTATAGTGAACATTCAGCTGTTTGTTTGTGTACGTCAGGACTATCAAGCTATGATGTCAACTCTGGAGTGTTGCCAGTGGGAGTGATTAATGCTCTTTGGCAAAGCATTACACAGCTTGTGTGCCAGCCGAGACAACTCCCAGGCGGACGAGTAGAGTGAACAGAAAGTAGGACACTGCTGAATGAAACATAAAATAACAAACGTCACGACGAAATGTCATCCATTTTTGTGATTCACCGAGTTTGGCCACATTTCAGGAATTACGTTATTATTACTTAAGACGACTAGACAGGATGTCTCTAGATTACAGAGGTTAAAGGAAGTCTAGTTCAAGAAACACAGAAATAACATAGCACACCGTCTCTTTATATTTTAACCTCTTAATTTAGTGTAAATCATTGATAGCTCAGCATACTGATACGTTTTGACTTCTAAAGACAAACTGAAAAGGCAAAGTCGCCTCGATGATGATGTATGATGATCTGTTAGATTTAAACTGCCGATTACGTTAAGTTTATCACTCATGCCTGAGTCGGTGATGCAAGTGAAGATCCATTTAAGAAGTATGAACAGTATGTTATTCACAATAAATGTGGTTTTCACTGTAAGAGACTCCGTATCGCACACAGGTTTCAAATCTTCAGGTTCATATTTATGGGAAATAAAATGATACCAATCACCGACTAAAAGCTAAAACACATTAAATCGATGATTTTTCTTGATAATCAAGTTGTTTTGTCCATAAAATGTCAGAAAAATGTTGATCCTCAAATGTTGTTTTGTCCACAACCCAAAGATATTCAGGTTACTGCCACAGAGGACTAAAATAAACAGAAATGATTCATATTTGAGAAGCTGAAATGAGAGAATAAATCAGATAATCAAAACAGCTGGTTACACCTCATCGATTAATTGAGAACACAGTGAACAACATCACAACGTACAGACAGGAGTGACTGTGAAAACGCATAGGAAGAAACTTTATTCTTTTAGTTGAAAACAAACAAAGACAATAAGACAACTGATGACTTTACAAAAAAGAAAAACATAAACCTTCACTGTATTCTCGTCAACACCAAAAAAGTCCCAATGTACATAACGGCCCGCGGGGGAAAAGCAGGGCTAATCCTCGAACTCGTCAAAGCTTTCGTCAGAGTAACCACTGTAGGGCGAACTGGAGCCCAAGTGGATGCTACTGTCCGTGTCCACGGAGACCACAGAGCTCAGGCTACTGTCTATGGACACCATGCTGCTGTCACTGTCGCTGCTGTCGTCATCATGGATCACCATCACCTGAGCAGAGGCAGCTGCTGGAAAACACACACACACACACACACACACACACACACACACACACACACACACACACACACACACACACACACACACACACACACACAAAACAAGTCAGAGTTTCTGTTTACACACATCTGAAAGAGCGGCATCTTCACACAATTTTAAAGAAAAGGGCTGACGTTAGTCTGGAATTTCTTATCTTCAACATTTCCCATGAGGAGATATGAATCAACAAAGACTTGACTTTGATTTCATAAAACGTTACTCACAACGGTAAAAGCGGTGTATTTTTGGACTTGCTTTCAGCTGTGTTCATAGTTGATTTAGTCTTTTTATGGAATTTGTTGGCATAAAGTAAATATGTGACCTGAGCGATCCTTTAAAAGCAAACCGGGCCTCCTTCAGGACGGTGGCTAGACTTTTTTTTTTTTTTATTAACAGGTGAAGAACATGTGTGCTTTTTGGACTACAACAAACATGAAATCTGAAATTTTCCACTTTATTTTGCACATCTGCACCATGACTGAGATCAGTCAGACCTCTCTCTGCTTTGCTGTTTTTGATTAGAAATTATACTGCAGCATTGTGGGAACAAAATATCCTCCACAAACGTTTGGTTTTCAGAACGGGCGACTAAATCCTGTTTAAAAGTTCCACAGTCAAGGCTGAAGAATTGTATTTATTTATTATTTTACTGTTTTAGCTCCAAAAATGTAAAGCTGAATCAGTGCCACAGTGCGTTTTACAGCATGTTGTTGCACTTTTATGTGTATTTCTGAAGCAAGTTGTAATTGTGGTTGCCAAAGGTGCTGCGGAAATAAAGTTTACTACCTTATTACTTACAATTTAACCGTCTTGTATGTGTATTCTGATCAATAACCCTGAATAAACTTACTAAGTGCACACATACGTGTTGTTTTTCCTTATTTTGTTCATCTTGAGAAATCCAGCTTGATTTCAGCACCATCACATTCAAAGCTGCTTGTTGTCTTTTAGCTTTTTATGTAGAATTCATCTTTTCTAAAATAATGTCATACATCAGGAGGAAAAGACTCAGCCTCTAAGCCTCACTGTGCTGCCACCTTGTGTCTGAAGACAGACTGAAGCAGTAAACACTGAAAAAACACATTTCTTTGTGGTGTGTGAGCAGCTCCACACCGGCTGAGGGTCGAGCACTTTGCTCAAGGACACTTCAGTGGTTACTGCCCGAGGGGGCGAGGGGAGCGTTAGTCACCGAGCTTGCCCAGACATGTGAAGGCTGTCCGGTCATTTGATCTGATGAACGTGGCATTGAACACCATTGCCAGTAAGTATACTGTCATGCAGATATTAATGTGTTAGGGTGGGTCATCCTTGTGGTGACCTGTGCACACAGGTGCTCCTGCTAGATCACTGTCACATACTGTAATTCGATGTGTTTCCTGTTCATCACAGGAAGCAGCTGTAGTGCAGTGATGTACATTTACTGCACATTTTAATAACAGTACGTTATAACCAACTTAAATAAAAGTTGAATCAGTGCTTGTCTGAATGAGTCAATTTTCCAATGTATTTTCAAAATAAAAGCACACGTGTCGAGTACTTAAGACCCCCAACTAGGGCAGATTTTGGTCAATATTCACTTCCTGTAGAGATGAGACATGCAAGGTACCTTTTTATTAAAGTTTCAGGAGCAGGACCGCACCTCAACCATACCACTTCTGACATTCCTATAAATACCCTCCTAAGGCCTCGTCGTCTTCCGCTCGAGTGGATTACCCACCGAAGCCTCGCCGCGATGCAGCAACCGACCGAAGAAGTCACGCTTCGCTCACAATCATTGTTAATAAATCATTTAAACGTAGCTCGTTCATGCTGTGGTCCATGCTCGTGAACTGTGTTTCAAATTACATCCCTCACCACCTCAAATCGGTTACAAATTTCTTGCTGAATCTTTTCCTTGAAACATTTCAAGACTAACCTGAGCTGATGACATCAACTTACTTTGAGCAGTTTGTGTTCTACATGTGTTTTGTGTAAATATTTGGACAGTAAACAAACTGCTTCTTATTACGTATGACATTATGTCTTGCCTCGACTGACTTCATCTGCTTGTTTTTTTATTTATGCCCTGTTCACGTTAATCTTTAAAAACACATGTAAGTTAAAAAAACACTTTCAGCTGTATTTTCTCGAAGGTTTGCTGGTAACGCACCTCTCACCTTTCCTCTCTGTGATGAGCGCCTGCCGCCTCGCCTTCATGTCCAGACTCAGGTTTTCCACCATGCTGTTGATGCAGTTGTCCAGGGCCAGACAGCGGGTCTGAGACTGGATGGCCTGTCGGCAGATGGGACACTCGTCTTTCTTCTTGCGCCACTGCTTGATGCAGTGACAGCAGAAGCTGTGAGCGCAGTTCAGGATGACTGCCTGCAGACCAGATCGACACAAAGTAAAACGTTTATGTGCTGTTCATGTTTTTGTCACCTCAAAGCTGTTTTTTGTACCTGCCGATGTACTTTTTGTCCAATAAAAGTCAAAAATATGTACGTAAGAATCCAAAACCAAACATGATATCATGTCTGACAGCAAGCTAAAACGAGTCTCTACCTCGATGAAGAGCTCGGAGCAGATGATGCACTGCAGCTCGTTCTCCAGAACTTCAGTCACTTGTGTAACTACTTCCTCTTTTTGGGCCCTCGCCTTTTCTTTCTCCTCCTGCAAAAAAAAGATGATGATGATTTGCTGACGCCACGCCAAGCAACGTAAAAAGTAAACTTAAATAACTACAAATATAATTGTACCTTTGTCACTTCCAGCTCTTTGTTTTTGGCCAAGAGAATCTCTTCAAAGCCTTGCCGAGAAAGGGCGAGTTCGCCGATTACTTTCTTTTGCTAAGGATGTTGAAAACAGTTTGTCAGATAGAATATATATATGTATATATACCATAAATTCTGTGTACAGCAGAAATAAGAGCTCCACTTTTATGCTACAAACCTCTTGCAAGGCTTCTTCCAACTGTTTTTTCAGAAGCTCCTCTTGTTGCTGCGTCTTTTGAGCCTAAACACATAAAAAGTTACACTTTCATTAAAGAGAATATTTTGTCATCCTTAAAGAATTCACATGCATCCATTTCATAACACGCTGTAATGTCCAGAACAACCTGACAATCACAAACAGAGCACAAACGTTTGGCCCTTCGGAGCAGTGTGGCGACAAAGACAAAACGGTGTTACTGTCCACACATGCAGCCTTCGTTATTTTCACATCATTATCATATAAATAAAGAACAAACAACTTGGCAAAAAGAAACTTAAAATGCTGACGTCAAGATAAAATTATCCGCAGACTTAAGCTGCAGAAGCCGTCTAAACATGGAGATAAGTTTCAGTTTTATGCTCTAAAATGTTTGTCCCCACCCCAACACAATCTCAGTAAATAATAGATATAACCTCTCACCTCCAGCTGCCTCTTAGTTTCACTGAAGGACTTCTCTAACGTCTCCATCCGGTGCATTTTGGCTCTCAGTGTCTCCAGCTGAATGTGCAGCTCCCTGACCTGCTCCTCTCTGAGCGGGTCGGTCTTCTGGGGCTCCCCGCCCAGCGAGGCTACCTGCCGCTCGGTGTCGTCCACCTGCTCCCTCAGCATCAGAATGTTCTGGCTGTACCTGCAAAGATAAATAAGAGACTTTTAACTCGCCAGGTGTAACACAAAGGAATACACAGCAAAACCGAGGTTTGTCTGCAGTTCTGGTTTGCAGTCTGCAGCTGCTCGCTGAGACTGTTAAACGTCACTTCTCTCTTTATCAACCAGTAAAGTGATCACTTTCTCTTAGCAGTCACATCGCAGAAGAGCAGGGATCATCACAAACCCACGTCCGTGGCACCGCACCCTCTCCCAGGAGTGCCACTGCAGACACAGCTGGATCTCCACAAACTGTTCAGCTACAAAGGCAGCAGCTACATGACTGAAGCTATGCTGGAGCCCTCACTGGAGCTCCAGGCTCCTGTGACATGATGGACATGGAACGTCAAAAGGGTTAAGATAATCATCTTTTGACTTTTAACTCTGAGTTTACTGCTCATTTACTATTTTATGCTGACACGAAACTGAAGAGAGATTGTCAGTAACATCCTTAAAATATTAGATTAGATCCAGATGGACAGAAACGTCTCTAAGGAATCTGAAAATTAATTAAGAACTGTGGCAGAAGATTGTGAGGGATGAATCACTCAGAAAAAACAATGCTTAATGTTAGAATAATGCATGTGAGAGACAAACTGAGGCTTACATCTGTAAGTTATCCAGATCACATGCACTGCTGGAGCTGTTCGATGGCTGGTCTGCTTCATGGACTTGTCTGCTCGGTCCAGTTTCCTCCGGCTGGCTCTGACTCTGACTGAGCCTCTGCTGGCGTTTCATTGGCGACAGAGGGCACGGCTTTGCAAACGACTTGTCCGCGGAAGAGCAGCGGTAGAGTTTGGGCTTTGAGGTAGACGGCTCGACTTCTTCCACGGTCAACTTCCTCTTGGGTTTTTTGGAAACATGGGATGCTTTGGCGCCCTCTCGATGTACCTTTGCCAGGCAGAGTTCAATGTCTTTGAGGGGCCGCTGGACGAGGATGTAGTCGAATTCCACTTTGGTTCCGATTACAGGAACCCCGAGTTGTATCGAGTCTCCGAGCCTCAGCTGATGGGCTTCTTCAGCTTGAATCCGGTTTCCATTCACCCACACACCATTTAGACTCTGAGAGAAGAAAATCAACAGTTAACAGCCTCTTAGCGCCCCTTTTTTAATTGATAGTGGTTGCTGCACTGTATATCTAGTGGGTGTTTGTAGGGAACAGCAGGATGTTAACATAAGATAAGACAGGATGAGATAGATCCTAATGATCCCACACCGGGGATGAGCTGCTCAGGGAGAGATTACAGAGACAATCTTTGCAGATTATATTCAAAAACCAAGGGAGGGGAGACATTGTTATTATCAACGGATGCTTATAAAGCATCTGGACGAGTGTCTTGGCGGTACCTACTCCAAACGGTTAAACAGTTTAGACTACTTTATTAACATCCGCTGGCTTGTGTCAAAGTTAGTGGTCATAAATCTGTGAGTTCTGCATCAGCATTGAACCTCTGGCCCGGCTAAATCAAAAATAAAAGCATTGCTATCAATGCAAGTTATCACTATACGCTGATGATGCACTGCTCTCCGTAACGAAACGTGTAACAACAACACTGTGTTTAACTGAGCTCCCATTCCAGTACGGATATTATTCAGGATGTTTTCAGCCCCTCATCCACATGCTGATGTTTTTAATATAACATAAAGAACCACAGGGTTCATATTCATCCAATAATCTATAAACACAAACAGAACTGGGCAACACCGAGCCACCTTCTTGTCTGTGACCGTCCACTGTCCGCTGTCCCTTTGTTTGAAGGTGCAGTGCAGTCTGGAGATCATCAGTGGACAGCTTGGAGACAACAGCTGGTAGGTTACATCCACACCACGTCCAATGGTGATCTGCACAGAAAACAAACATGTCAACAGTTAGCCAGCCAGCCAGCCAGCCACTGTGGAGCTCCTTTATCCCGTTAAAACACACGCACACACCTCGGGGATAACAAGACAAACAAAGCTGATAAACTGAAGCATGAATGCAGAGTTTATTTTGTCGTGAGCTTGAGCTTCTTTTTTTTTTTTTTAAAGGTTATTATGAAAGCTAGCTGGTTAGCCAGCGTTAGCACCTCTGTGTTGTCGAACAAACGGAGCCAGTCTGAATTTTTTCCGACTCTCATGAGACATAAAACCTCTGAGTCCGAACAGTCGTCGTCCTCAGCCGCGGACGACTCCACCGTAACGGCCTCCATCTTCTGTCGAGCGGCTAAAACGACCTGAAACACATCAGCTGCTAAGTTTTACCTCCGTCCATGGCTAACGGCGTCAACAACACGGTGACTGACAGGCAGCGCCGGAACACGAGAGACCTGATTTCAAAATAAAAGCATTAGAGTTGACCTGATCAATTACAACTCTCGTCAAATTAAAAAGTGTTATTACTTATTTATTTTATTAATTAATAATAAAGTGTTCATGTCTTAATTTTTGCGGGGCTAAACTGGATTTTTGTTATCATAATTATTTATAATAATTTAAAATATTTATCATAATTTTTTTCCACTATTACCATGACAAATATTCAAAACACAGCACTTAAATCTAGTTTGATTTGTATGTTTGATAATCTAATCAATAATTTATAAGGCGACAAAGTGTAGAGTACAGGCTTATACATATATAAATAATTTAATGTTTAAACTTACAAATAAATTCAAAATAAAATAGATGCAATCATGTTTATAAATATTAATGACAGACAAATAAAAGTAAGGCTCCTTTGAAAAATACAAACAAAAAACAAAATAGTCTGATCGTATGGAAGCCCTAAACGGTCACTACTAAAAAATAACAATATAATAGATAAATATAAATGTATATATCAGTTGTGGATGAAGTATTTGGATAGTTCACTTTGGTAAAAGTACCACTGCAACACTATACACAATAAAAGTACTCCAATAAGTACAACATAACAAAACGTTATGTATATTTTGTATGTAAAATCCAAATCTGAAAATTAATGAGTAGTGTCAAATAAACATAGTAAAGAACAAAGTACAATATTTTGTGTTTAAATTGGTTTAACTTGAACAAATAAGCAGAATAAAACTGAAATAATCAAGTAAAGCATGCACTTAAAAATACAGTTTGCTGATAACACTTTTGCATTATCTGTAGCCAATTTATAACCCAATAAAAAACTGTGGTTGCACCTTTAAATCAAGCATGAACTTGACCGTTAATTTCCTCTGCAGGCGACCATCATCAACACGTTTACACCACAGACATCCTGTCGCCGTTCACTCGTGCGACCCCGCGTCCCAAAACACGCGCACCCCCGAAGCTCCAGGCGGGACTTCCTTTTTGTTGCGGATGCGATATTAGGGTGAGCAGGCAGAGAAAGGGCTTGGTCGGGGTGTCACTGGTCTATCTGTGCGCCTCTGGTCGGCAGATAAACCGGGGGGACTGACTGACTGACTGGCTGGCGACGCCGCTGCTCGGAAGCCTCGTAGATGAGCCTCCTCCCCGGCTATGCTGCCCTGAGAGCACCGCGAGTATCCGCCCTGCCAAAATGTCTGATGTCAACAAGACTATTCAGAAATGGCACGCCAGTTTTAAGAAAGGCACAGACTTTGACTCGTGGGGACAATTAGTGGAGGCTATAGATGAGTACCAAATGTAAGTTGCATTCAACATGTGTGTCCTCTCCTCCTCTTCTCCTCTCCTCTCCTCTCCTCTCCTCTCCTCTCTCCTGAACGCAGCGCAGGGCGGGCATGCTTCTCCTCCTTCTCCTTCTCCTCCTCCTTTACCATCCATCTGTCCTGCTTCAAATCTGCACGCAGCATGTAGAGACAGTGTGTGTGTGTGCACGGTGCTTCACAAGAACTTCTAGCCTCTGAGCTGTCAGTCAGCTCCCAACAGCAGTAAACAAACCCTACCCATCCATGACGTGATGTGGCAGTTGTTGCAGAGGGGAGCAGCAGCAGCAGCAGCAGAGTCTTTGCTTGGTTGTTGCATGTATGCATCCCAGATTTTTCTTTTTCATGTAACAACATTTTGAGTTGAGAGGAAAGAGAGAGAAAAAAATCCTGTCATGGAAAATCATCTCGAGCTGCGTGCTGTGTGTTTCATTATGTGTCATGCAGTGCAGAAATGGGCCAATATTCCTCAGAGTATTGAGAAATAGTCAGCCACACCCTCTCATTGTTAAGGGTGGGTTTTCATCAGTGCGCTGAGGAATGTTTCCTGCTTTTTTAGGCAGTATCACTGTTTCTTCACACGTTTCACAGCCTGCTCCGTGTTTGTTTGTCAGCTAATTAATATTTCATCTGGAAATTGCACTAATGGTACAAAAATCTACATCAGGGCCCCTTCTTTTCTTCACCGCAAGGGGGCGCAGACATTCATAATTTAGCCCACCTTACAAGTTTTACTGCAGAGCTCTAACGCACTTTTATTTTATTTATTTATTTTTATTTTTTATTTATTTTATTTTATTTTTTTTTTTTTAGTCTGGCAAGACAACTGCAAAAAGAGGTCCAGTCAACAAACTCATCAGACTTCACAGAGGAGCAGAAGGTAATCATTAAATCTCTGTTTAACTTCTGCACAGAAAAGTTAAAGAGTTTTTATATTAACTAACAAATGTTTCCTTCTTTTCTTTTCTTTTCTTTTTTTTTCTTTTTTTTTTTTTTTTTAGAAAACTTTAGGAAAGATTGCAACATGTCTGGAAATGAGAAGTGCCAGTTTGCAGGTTTGTGTGTGTGTCTGTGGTCAAGATGCGATCGTGTCTGGAATTTCATAGAAAGTCAGTTTATTGATAGAGCACATAAAAACAATAAAATGTTTCATATGTTTGAGGGCGAGCATCAAAAAGTAAAAAAGTAGGTCATGTCCTTGAAATCCTTGAACTTTGAATTTGAGGGGGAAAAAAACAAGGCCTTGAAAGTTTTTGAAATGAGAAACTAAATAGACCTGGGTCATTGAAAGTGCTTGAATTTGAATTGTTGAATTGTTTTGTGCAAAAATAGAAATCCTGTTGCTAGTTTTCATTTAATTTGAGGGAAGTGGGCCTGGAAAGTCCTTGAATTTGATGTTTTAAAAGGTGTGGGACCCCTGCAGTACACCATACTTTTAATTTTAATTATATAATTTAATGGTTTAACAGTTCAGTTGCTTTTTTTTTGCATGGTGATTCACACATAGCCTTCTCCACACCTTCTTGTGTAGAACATATTTTCTCGCTCGGTTCATTAACATGACCTCGATGACCTCAGTGATCCTGGTATGTCAAACTGGTAAACACTCTGTAGAAAGCGATGGCTCCAAACATCTTTGAGGTATTAAAACGTGTCATTCGTCTGCTCTTCTGTAGTGCACACAGTCAAAGGAAGAGTTCAAGTTAGAAGAACTGAAGAAACTGGAAACCAGTAAGTGACTTACTTGTTGATCTTCCTGTCATGACTGGGTAATCTGATCTACTCCCAACTCAGCGTCTTCCTTTCTGTCCACAGTAATTCAAAATATTCTGACCTACAACAAAGAATTCCCCTTTGATGTCCAGCCAGTGCCCTTAAGGTAAATATCCATCATTAAATATCTCACGTTTTTACTGTTTTTGGGCTTTTATTTTGTAGGATATCCTGATGGACATCCATTTCCAAAAAATGCGATCAAATAATGAATCGATGAGTCACAAGCGGTGACATCAGTGCCGTTCACTGATGAAAAACGCTCAGAAAAAGCCAGCAAGTGTACTTTGAGTCGTCTTGTCAGGCAGTAAATCTTCTTTTTCTGGAGTTACAGCTGTTATTAATTTTGTGTACACACTGCTGCAGTCTATCTGTAATTTATGATCATGTGTACAGCTCATGGTGCATATTTATACGTCTGCACACACTTCTGTTTACATAATAAAATAACATTTTTACCCTGTGAAGCTCTTGAGGTTCATGTTTTTTACTTTCTGTGATCGATTAGATCAACGTCGTATCCTCTTATCTTCACACATTTCCCTCTAATCTTTGCATTTTTCTTGTAATTGACTGCATAACTGACATCTTCTGGCTTCTAAAAATGCCGTCAAGTTTTATTTAACATGTGTAATGAAGTGATCAAACTTCTCTCTGTCAGGAAAATCCTCGCCCCGGGTGAAGAGGAGAACCTGGAGCTGGAGGAGGAGGAAGATGCTGCAACAGGAGCAGGTTCTACGGAAGCTTTCCCCCCGCGAGCCCCTGGTACTGTGCACCCGTCTAACGGTTAATCAAACGCGCCCGCTGTCTGGGATGTTTGATTCGTTGTGTCATGTGTTACGTCCTGTTTTTTTTTTTTGAGGGCTGTTTGACTGTGTTTCTTTTTGTTCTTTCTGTCGGTGCTGTGCATGGCTTCATCGCTCATTCCTGCCTGCTTCATTTGCAGCTTCGCAAGGTACGGCTTTGTCGGCGGACAGCATCTGAATTTATTCTCTGCTGCATGACAGACACGTTTGTTTTTTTAAATCACGGCCTTTCTGTGGAAGTGCACAGCTTGTTACTGTTAATTTTGGAATTAGAGGCTTCTGTTTTGACTGAAGATAGGCAGATACCTTTTAGATTTTTAATTTCTCTCTCCCCAACAGAGTGTCAAATCAGCCTCTGTTCCGCGAGTTTTGGCCAAGCAGTATACTTTTTCTACAGTTATACCTTCATTCAGACTATTTCTAACTAAGGTCAATAATGAACCTTCAAATTCACTGTTATTCTGTGAGCATTCAACAACCGCTCCACTGAGGTTTTGACGCTGCACCAATACCTTAAAGACTCATTTTACAGATTATTTATAGCAGTATAGCTAACACGAGATGAGCTTAAAGCTGCTCTAATCTGTATTTGTAGTACTAATAATGTGAAAGGTGTCACTTGTTGTGACGAACAAGAATTATCACCTATGTCTCCAGCTCTCTGCAGAGTTTTAGCATCTTTCAACTTTATTTTTGTTTCACAGCCTACAACTTCACTGTTTTGGTTCACTCTCACCGCTCTTATCAGCTCATATTTTGCAGCAACACACAGCTGTTTTCAGAAAAAAAGCTCTAATAAAGTCAAAGACTAAAAACTACTTTCTTTTTAAACAATTTAGAGTCAGATTTTCCTCAGGAGTTGGCGGAGACCAAAACGGAGCTAAAAGACGAGTAAATAGTGGCCAGAAACACAACTCTACATGAACGCTAATGCCTGCTGGATGTATAAATAAACAACTTCATTAGCTCATTATGTCATTGTTCTGTTGTTAGTTGACAAAACAATTAATACAGCTTTAATACATGTCCAGAAACCATTATCATGTTTCAGCTTTTTAGAAAGACGAATGAATGAACCCCTCTATGGGAAAAATGTGAAAATATTGGTGGTTTAAAAAAAAAAAAAAAAACATGCTACCGTTTGTCTGCTGTTGGCGTGGCTTTGGTCCATTGTGATGTCACCTCCTGTTGTCATGGTAATTGTTAATATCGCTAACCTTTGTCCTCTACAGGTACCCTGTTGCCGCGGTTACCCTCAGAGCCTGGGATGTCACTACTCACAATAAAGATTGAAAAGATTGGGTTGAAGGATGCCGGGCAATGCATCGATCCTTACATGACCATTAGTGTCAAAGGTAATGATTTGAACACACGTGTTTGGTGTTTGGGTTCAAGTGAACAGTTTGGTGAAGTGAACTGTCACAGCTGATTACAGCCACACCCTTTCCTCAGCTGTGGTGGTTCCTCTACTCTCCTACTGTCTTGTAAAAAAAAGCTACTCAACAACAACAGGCGTGTTACCGCTGTATAACATCTACATTCTGCTAAACCAAGAGTGTGTGTGCTGTGTTTCTCTGTAGATTTGAATGGTGTAGACTTGAACCCAGTGCAGGACACCCCCGTGGCCACCAGGAAGGAAGATACCTACATTCACTTCAGTGTGGACGTGGAGATCCAGAGACATGTGGAGAAACTACCAAAAGGTAACACCTGACAGTTATTAAATTCCAGTCCCAAACATTACTAATTTCACAGATTTCTTTACACGATTCAACTGGTAATTCTCGCTATATTCCACAAGTTTCTTATGGCCAACAATCCAGTGTGCTGTCTGGATCAGTCATAAACACTTTTGCCTTCTGATGTGGTCGGACAACGTGTCCTATAAACCTGTTTTCTAGCATAACCTGGTCCAAATGTATATTAATGCACTACTTAGTCCTGAAAATAGTCACCAACAAATACAATATTTAGAGCGTTAAAGGCCAGATTTTTATACTTGAGTGTATAAATGAGTGTTTCAGCCCAGAACTAATGAGATTAAAACCCAGTCGCATTTATGTCCCCATAATTCTGACAGTCCTCACATGAAAGTGTTCACGTTTCACTATGTGTTGGATTTAGTATGTTTTTATTATTATTTTCTTATTCCTCATCTTCCAGGAGCAGCTATCTTCTTTGAATTCAAGCACTACAAACCTAAAAAGAGGTTTACTAGCACAAAATGTTTTGCCTTCATGGAAATGGACGAGATCAAACCCGGCCCCATCGTAATCGAACTGTGAGTCGACCGACATGTATTCTTCGTCTAAATGATTTGAGGGATTCCTTTGTCGTCTTTTGAGACATAACATGAAGTTTATTCTGCACCTTCTTGAATTTCAGGTACAAGAAGCCCACAGACTTCAAGAGGAAGAAACTGCAGCTTCTAACAAAGAAACAACTCTATCTCCATCTTCATCAGACATTACACAAAGACAGCTAAGTCGGAGCACACCTTGAACTTTGAACCACCTCGTTTAATCTCCACATCCAGCAGAAATGTGGTGTTCCACCTCATCACATCCAGCAATACTAAATCATTCGTAGTAGTCTTTTTTTTTTTCTATGAATATATGAAGAAAGAAAAGGGAACTGAGCCAAACATTAGTCACAGCTCAGACTGCCACATTAGTTTTTCATTTTCTGTTTTCATTTTGCAGTTCTGTTGCAGGAAACTCAAAAACTCTTCAGATAAGGTTGTTTTGGACTAGTTTGAGATACAGCAGAGTTGTTATAACGGTTAACCACCTCATCTCTAGTCTTCCTTAGCTCACTGATTTTGACAGAGCGGACATAATGTGAGTTATTGCAGGTGCTTAATTTGAGTCTTAATAGAATTTATAGACTCATTATGATACGTTTTGTTCTTGGTCTTTTATGTTAAATTTAACAAAAGATTAAAAGCAACTATAGTTGCCAAACCGTGTGGACTTGTTGGGGTCATTCTATGAATAAATAAATAACACGCAAACAGTAAGATGTTTGCTGCGTGAAGCTACCAAAAGGTCATAAATTCTGTCATAGTCCAGAAGGGTTCAAGGAGTTTGGAGTGTGCCTTAATTATAGACTTTTATAGTGTTTAATTACCATCAATTAATTAATTTGAAAAGTCAAATTATATGTTAATATCTTTACTTATGTGTTTGCCTCATCATAACTCCTCACATTATTTTCTGCTTTAACATTTACAGCTTCCATTTTGTGTTTTCTCTAGTATTAACATGCATTAACTGACTTTAATTAACCTTTTTTGGCCAGTTGGGGGCAGCAGATACAAGCTGTAAACACAACACTGACATATCACCGCTTTTAATTTTACATGATTTACGTGATTTTAGCTCTGTTGTGATCTCCGCCAACATCTGAGGAAAATATCTGACTCTAAAGCGGCAGACCGTCTGATCTGCCAGCAGCTGGCCAGCTGTTATGTGTTGGACGACACACTGCCTTCGCATCTTGTTGTCTTTATATAATAGCTATTATAAAATGGAAACTGTAAATTGATTATAATTATATATAATAACATTAATAATAATATTAAACACTAAAAAAGTCCACAATAGTCCTGGTGGCACACTCTCAGACTCTAAAATGGTTTTGTGTTTAATCACAGTATTCAGTATTCAGTTCAGCAGTGGCATTTATAATATTAAATTATAAGATTAAATGGTGGAATTATGTTTTTTTTTAATTATTATTATTGGCTTCGTCAGAATATTTTACAACTTCGATATAAAGGCCACATTTTTATAGTGTTTGTAAGTGTTTCAGCCCAAAATTAATGAGATTGTAACCCAGTAGCATTTATGTCCCCATAATTCCGATGGTCCTCACGTGTCAGTGTTCATGCTTCACTATGTATTGGATTTAGTACGTTTAAATATGGTTTCGGACGGTTTTATAAATGCATAAACAGTAAATTGGATACACCATGGTTTGCATGCTGTGGATGTGTGTCCTGTATTCAGTGTGAGCATTTGGTCCTGGCCCAGTTTTGTTTTTCTAAGCAAGCACAAATGCGAGTGTTTATCACCTGTCAGAAGTGTTTTTTTAAAGTGTTATTTTGCAGATCAGATGTTTTATGTATACAGTTATATTTGACCGGTTCTTACATGGGACTATGTCTAGAGGATGCATCTTTATGGGCAGTCAAAAGGCAGGAATCATGCTCTTGGACTGACTTTTTAAGAATCGTCTTTCTCTTAAATTGTTACTCAGAAAAGCCCACTACTTTTATTTTGAAATTTCAAGTTACCCTGTTATAAAGGGCTTTGTTTAAAAAAAAAAAAAATAATAATGAAGTTGCATGTTAACTTTGTTTCCATTCTGACTTTGCAGATGTTCTCCTTCACTAAAGCATCTACATTGTAATATTTGATTTTAAGATTTTATTTTTGTAATGTCACAATATTCAGGACTGTAAATTAACTGTAAGATACACTAACTGATGAATATACAGTAACTGTGTGTACGTATGAAGCACTATGACGTGGTAGGACTGAGACCTGTGGAGTGTTTTAGTTTCGATGACAGACTGAGAGGGGAATTGTATCAAACATTTACAATGCTTTTAATTTCTAATAAACTACAAATGAAGCAGCTTGGTGGATTATTTCATCCGGAGCATCGTGCGGTGAACAGACTGTGCTTTAATCACACATGATTTATGCAAATATTAAGTTATTACTAACTTGTTATATTGCTCTATTGAGGAATGACGATCAGCCCTGCTTTGACTTGTAAATATGCTTCCAAGGCTTTAGACCAGGGGTGCCCAAACTGTTCCACAAAGGGCCGTGTGGCTGCAGGTTTTCTTTCCAACCAAGCAGCAGCACACCATATTTGACTCATTTAATCAACTGATCTCAGTCTTCAGAGAGCTGATTGGTCAAACTGTGTGCTCTTGGTTGGTTGGAACAAAAACCTGCAGCCACACGGCCCTTTGTGGAACAGTTTGGACACCCCTGCTTTAGACAGTCATCTTCACAGAGAGCTGTGTATTTTTCATGCTCCACAAAATGCTTTCATGTTATTTAATCCTTCAAATCTGGTTTTTCCTTCCTTAAATATATTTTTTTAAACAGCATTTTCATTGGTTTAAATGTCAATACACTCATAAGAAGTCATAAAAAGATATTTTCACTTACCTCTTGTGGCATCTGGCCATCACATCTAAATCAACCAACACTGTTTACAGAACAAAGAAATACCCATAAAATCATAGATAAAAACATAAAACGATGTCAGTTTTAAATGGGAGAATCTAGTTTTAGTTTGTGTTGATCTATAATTTTATTTTATGGGCTATGTTCTGATACCTGAATGAATAAACTCAAAATACTTAGCGCAGAGATGTCTGCCTTCAACACAACCCAACGAGGATGGAGTTTAATCTGTGGTGCTTACAGCGTTGAAAAATTACATTAAAATAATTCAGCAGTAACACATCTTTCCAACATGTACACAGTTCACATACAGACTGTGGTAGTACCTTATTAAGGTAATACTTCAATGCTGTGAGCGCCACAAACAATGCGTCCTTCACGTCCGTTGCACAGTATTACAGTGGAGGTGGAAGCCTCAGACAGATCGAAAAATCAAGTTAAAGTTGTCTGCACGGTTAAATGAAGACACATTTTTGGTAATTTGTGTAAAATGAACCTGTAAGTTACCAGTGTTAATCTGAGCTAAGTCACATGCAGAACTAAAGTTAATGTTTCTCAGCAGCAGCACAGATGTATGCCTTATTTTTTTTTTTCCAAATAAAGTAAATGCCTTAAAAGACACACGTTGAAAAAAGTAGATCCACTGTGACTGAACTGCGACCAGTTGATAACATAACACCGACAGCTTTTGTATTCTTTATTATTAAAAGTTCTACCAACATAGTAAAATAAGTTATACATCTGGCCATCAAATTACACATTTGCTTTACAGTCGGTTCTGAAGCGACAGCTTTGGGAAAATTATGGTATTCCTGAAATGCTTGAAGCCAAACCTCCCTCCTTTGTCTCCTTTTTTAAAATAATTTCCACAGGAAATGACATTAAAAAAATGTGCCCCTTAAAAATCATTGCTATATATATTTTTTTTAAAAGAACAACTGAAATTCCTCTCTGGCATATTGAATTATTATTGCACAATAAGCTGTTTAGAAAAGTGGCAACCCTCTCAATTCATTCAGACACAATTATTGATGCTTTCATTTAAGGACCATGTTTTTTTTTGTTTTTTTTAATAAACATTTGCAGTTTTTATTTTAGAACTGAAATATGAAAATAATCATAATCTATGTTTGGACTGGATCGTGACTGTTAATGTTATGGGGTAAGTTCAAGTCCTCCTGCCACAGTCTGGTGGCGTTTTTTAAGGCTTGACCATCGCTGGCCTCGCTGAGTCCTGAGGGGCCTCCTGCTTCACGTGCAGGTCCTGTCCGGGCCCGGTGTGACCTCCCGCTGAGTTCTGGATGGCACTGGGTGGAGGCTGACCGTAAGCGTCACCGTGTAAAGGATGGGGAGGGACGCCTGGAGGCAGGTTCATTGGTGGGCTGGTGTGGTCACGCGGTCCTGGGAAGCGCATGTCGGGAGGGATGGATGGACGTGGTCCCATCGGCCCACGGACACCTACACAAGACGACAGAGGAGTAACTTATTAATGATGACATGAGCTGAAAAAGATTCAAGTTTATATGTACGCATGCTTCTGCAGTGGAACATACTGCTTTGAGTAAAAAGCACAAACAAAAAGCTTAGAGAAGAAGAAATACAGTGTAACCGTTTTAGAATAAATGAATTGGAAACACTTGTTTTCTGGTTCGACCATCAGCTTCAGGTGACTTTAAACGTGTAACTGTACGACTGCTGCAGTTGTGTTGCTGCGACACTATGTTTAAGCATTCAACCATTATCCTGCAATTACGGCAAAATAGCTGCTGTGTGCAAAACCGCACTGTGTGAGACTGACACAAAGCTGTAGGTGCTCACTGCTGACATCGTTCAGTGCTACAAACACGGATTTTTTTAAATATGTACTCCCCACGTTTGTTGGATTTGTTCTTGTACCAGAGTCGGACACACTAACTGCTGTTGTTCTGTTAGAATACTTGGTGTTAATCTGCATATTCGTCTTAACATGGCAAGTAAAGTAAAAACAGTCCATGATTTCTTCCTAATGTAACTACAGCTTAAAACTCTAAAAGGAAAATGAAGCTTTAATTACTTCAATTAAAAACCAGCACATCCTGTTAGTCAGTTCATCACCTTTGTGGCCTAATCATCATTAACCTGAATAACTTCAAAGTTCAATACATGACACGACACAAACGTCCCAGCACTACTCAGTGACCAGACTGAGAATGCCGAAAGAAAGGCAGAACACACCATGTGGAGGAGGCATCGGTCCAAAGTGATGAGGTGGAGGGGGACGGAAGTGTGGCGGTGGTGGACCCCGAGGATCAATGACGTGTCCAGGCATTGGCCTGTGCTGCAACGCGTGTCCGTTGGTGGGTCGAGGTCCAAAATCTCCTCCCATTGGTCCAGGTAGGGGCATACCTGGGTGTCCATTGGCCGGTAGAGGAGGCCCATGAGGAGGAGGAGGACCTGGCGGGAGGTGGTAGGGGCCGGGTCGTGGAGGTCTGTAAGGTCCAGGCGGTGGCAGGCGGCCGTGGGGTCCAGGAGGGGGCAGCTCATGGGGTGGAGGTCCTTGAACTGGAGAGTCCCTGATGGGAGATGCTAGGAAAGATCCAGGACCCTGAAGAAGACAAACGAAGACGGATGATGAGAAAGAGTCGTGCGTCACTTGATTTTCAGTCGGTCCTGTAAGTGAGTGTAGATTAAAATTTTAGTCATGCAGTGCAAAGATCCACAAACCACACGATTTACTCCCAAACAAAAAAAAGTGCATTTTGCCAGGGCTTAATCACATGACCAGTAACCACACACCATGATTATTGGGATGAAAAAAAATCAAACCGCTTTCACATGTACTCGACCTCCAACACACATTTGCAACTTTCACAGCTCTTATTATATTCCAAGGCACGCTTTAGCTGAAGTTTAATGCTTCGTTCAATGCTCTGCTTTCACAGGTGAAACCACACGCTCAGCCCAAAAAAGTTTAGCCAGCCCCAGTGAAGCACAATGCCTTGAATTCCTTCCCATATCCACATCCAGCTTTGGGGCAGACACGGTGCTTGCATACCCCTTCACACTTGGACTGGACAGCCTCTATACTCACTGGCTCTGGACTGTCTGTGGAGGCCTCAGCCTGTGCCTCTGCTTTTATCTGTGGATCTACTTCTTCTGTCTGTTTCAGAGCAAGGACATACACAACGGACATGTAGGTAGGAGCTCCAGGCCTTCACGTGGAAGGAGAGGGAGCGTATCGTATAAATAAAAAACAATGAGCCTGATCTGATGTGACTTACAGATGCGTCCATGTTGGCAGGTGAGGAGCTACGGGGGCCCATCATGTCTGAAAGAGGAGAGACGCGGCACAGTGTTGGAAGACCGTTTAAAAGCAAAGGCGAACTCTTTGAAATGCAGAGACTGCAGAGGACATACCCATCCCGGGGATGTGTTTGTTGTCTGGGTAACGACCGTGTGGGTCTGATGGAGGTCGTGGGCCTGAGGGGAGAAGAAGAAAGATGTAATGAAAACTGAAATCCCTCAAGACTATAGCACCTTTTCCAGGGAAGACATAACAAAAGAGGAAACAAATTATTACAAAAAGGACGAGGATGGTTATCTGTAGGACAAAAATATCAGAGGAACAAAGCATTCTGGGTGAGTTTAAAGCCCCTGAAAACTGGTTTCAAATTGAATTGTCTAATTTGTGGCTACAGAAGCAACGATTGATGATCTGAGGTTCTTTTGAAGAGCTGCACAGAAAATTTTCTTGTACATGGTGCAATGAAAATAAATGCATTGTATTCTATTCAAAGATAACACTTTAAAAATATACTTTGTTAGGAATTTAATGCTTAAAACGCACAAGATTAAGATTAATCTGCTGTTTACTGTAAGAAGCTTAATGAGAAAACGTTTTTAGGGCCTTTAAAAGTACAAAAAGGAAAAAAAGGAGTTGAAGAGAGGTAAAAAGAAGATGCAGAAGATGTAAAACACACTGAGAAGAAACAAAAAAGAACTCAAGAAGGTGAACGATCTGAAGAGAACAAGCAGGTCAGGTGTGCAGGAGGAGAAAGACTGAAGGTTGTCGCGGAAGGGATGAAGTCCAACAAAGAAGGTGAAGCAGTCCACCATGACTCACCATACGGCTCAATTCTTCGGCCCACTGGGGCAGAAGGAGGGCGCCTGGGACCCTCGATCATTAGTGGAGGGGATGGTGCGCCCCCACTCACGGGAGACGGCCCGTATGAATCACCTGTTATGATCAAACCATCCGTTTACCAGAGGAAGACAAAGGGCTGACAAATCACTACAATCTATGCAAAGAAGAGGTCCTCAGTCCAGAGTCTCAGGATGACAGTACAATGAAATGAACAACAACAACCTTCTACATTTAGCAACAATAAAATACAAGAAAGGGAAACAACATCCTCTTCAAAGCTCTGTAGGATGAGAACAGTCCAAATACAAAGAGGACAACAGGAACGACGTGTAGTCTGCTTACCTTGGCGAGGACCTGTCGGCTGTCCAGAGTTCGGTCTGAAGAGAGGAGCGCGGCGCTCATTAAGTTGGGAGGTCAGTACAGCCAGCCTGTAAAAGTTAAGATACATAAATAAACAACCTTTGGTTAAAAACAAAAAGTGTCATGTGTAGATTATTCCCAGAGCCCACCGCGTCAATGTTTCTGTTCCTGCACAGCAAACACTTTAAACTACTGGTTCCAACACTTACTTTTCACGGAGCTTTGATGTTTCGAGCTTCTCTTGATTCAGAGCTCTCTCCGCGTTACGAGCATTTACCTGGAGACGTGTAAAGAAAATCTTAATGCCTCAAACTGGCTTAAATATTCAGTTATAAACGCACTGATATGGGAATAAACTGTGCAACGTACCCAGTTTGAGTGAGTTTTGTTTTCCTGTTCTTTTATCTAGAAAGAAACAACAAAAAAATATATTTTGTTCAGAGTTTTGGCTTCAGGAAGATTATGTTCTGCGCTCATTTAGAGTTTAAGAGTCTACCTGCTCTTTGTAGACTTCCTCCGTCTTCTTCATCTGCTCCTCCATCTCGTTAATGCGTTGCCTTAAGACTTTAACCTGCTCCTCTGCCTCCACAGCTTTTCCTCCCACCTCAGACAGCATACTCTCTTTGCTGCGTCGCTCCAGCTCTTCCTTTGTCAACCTCCTGTGAAGCCACAGATGACACCAACGCTGAGTGTCTACACATCTTTTCCATTTCAAAGACACATGCTTTTATTCATGAGAGGTCTGAGAGGATTATGCTAAACCAGCAGAGCTCATTCATATTCATGATGCTCCAATGACAGCAGATTTTCCTCCGGGTGTAACAGCAGCTGATAAAGATGTGTTGATCGACTGTTACAGCTTCACTTACTGCTGCAGAGCGTTTTCCTTCTGCTGATACATTTCGACCATGATCTCATTTTTCTGCTGGAGGATCTTGAACTGGTTTTCGACGTGGCTCTTCTCGCTCTTCAGGGTCGCGATCGCGTGCTCCAGCTCCTGGTGTTGTTCTGTTGCAAAGTACAATGGTGTGTTTAGAGAGAGGCAGGGAGAAAGTCGTATTCAAAGGCCTTCATTTAATTTTTTTTCATGGCTAACATACCTTCCAGGGACTTTCTAGTCTTTTCTTCATTCAGCAGTTTTGTCATGAAGCGGTCACGCTCTTCTTCGACCACGGTCAGGGTGGTCTGGACCTGGAAACAAAGCACGTAAATGAGGATTTAAACAAAAGAAACATGACTGTAGAAGCAGGTTCACATTCCTAAATATAAGTGTTTATGTAGGTCTTCCAAGTGAGATTTAATTTTTATCTTGACAACTTACCCGAGTAATATCCATCATCTGCTTGATCCTGTTCTTTATGGCTGTTTTCTTGTCTGAAAAAGACACTGAAAGTCCATTAACGACTTGATGTATGAAGCCGAACACAACATAATTTATACTACAGCACTTTAAGAAGCTCTGAATCTTTCTGCGTGTGTACTATTCATTTTACTAAATGAGTAACAGATGTGGACTAACCTGGTGCTACTTCTCCATTGGCTAAAACTTTGGTGTCACCTTTTTGTGAATCACAAGCGTCCAGGTCTGCCAGAAGTTCAGACAGCACCTGCCAGGAGACATTTCAGTGAGCGGTGAGTTCACGATTTGACATAAGATAAGAAAGAATATGAAACGATGCGAAAAGATCCCGACCTCCACGTTGTGATCTTTGAGCACCACAGAGTCCTCCAGCTCTTTCTGGGACTTCTGATAGACTTTAATCTGCTCGTTCAGCTCCTTGTGTTTGTCCTCCCAGCTCTTTATCGTGACCTTAAGCTGTAAAAACAGGCAAAATTAGCAGAGTACCTCAGAAAATTTTAAAATATCCATTCATTTATACCCCTCTAGCAAAACATTCAAAGAAGTCTGTATATTGTCTTACTGTTTTATTTTCTTCTTTTAGTCCTGTATAATCTTTCTCAAGGCATTTGTGCTGAACGTTGCGAGCATCTTCCCGAATCTTGGCCTCGTCCAGCAGGACGGTAGTCTGTGACAAAAAGACGTAGGTGATAAGAGAAGCTGAAACTAACACGCTCCATAATTTTGCAATGTGGGGAGGATTGTGTAAGGACTTGTACCTTAGCAAGAGCTTCCTGAATCTTTTTTCTGCTAAGCTGCAGCTTCTCGTTTGACTTCTCCAATTTTTCAATCTGTTAAAGAAACCGTTAAACATCATAACTCTGAGGTGACAGTTAAATATGGAACAGGATTTTTAAAAAAAGATTTAAAATTTACCCTGATTTCATTTTGCTTAGAGTTCCCTCTCTCATCTTCAAGTAGTTTTGCGTATTTGTTCTTTTCCTCAGCCATGTTATTGTTCCGTTTTTCTGCCTCTGAAACTTTACTCTGAAAACAGAAATGAGAAACTTCACCGACAGTTCATCGACAAAATGAGAAGCCATTTTACTTTCAAATGGCACAGATCCACGAAGCTTCTGGAAACACACCGGAGAGAAAATATACAACGACAAAAAGAATCCTTACCTCCAGGTCTTGCATCTTTTTCATTGTGCAACTAACTGTTTCCTTTGACTGCTTTTGATTTTCTTTTAGTTGTTCAGTCTTAAAACAAAAGAAGAAAAAACAATTGAGAAAATCCCAGAAATAAAAATTATATTTGATCAGGATGTTTGATCAGATTTCATCTGAACGTCACCTGTTTCTGGAGTTCAGACATTTTGGTGAGGGCATCATTCTTCTCCTTTTTGAGTGCCTGAATTTGCTCTGTCAGACGTTTTTCATCCACTGTGTCCATAAAAATTCAACAAAAAGTGCACAATCAGTTAGATTTTACACTTCTGCCTTCTTTAATATCACACAATATGAAAAAATAAGTAAAAACTTACCAAGGTATTCTCTCTTCTTCACCTAAAAAGGTTCAGAAAAACAAAAAGTAAAGATTAGTTTGACGTCTGATCAACACAGTTTGAAATAACAGTCACAGTACGATCATGTACAAGTAGTGAAGTAGCTTTATCATGTGATCCAGCAGTGATCCAATAAGAATTATGTTGATCTCAAACCATACACAGTGAAGCTGACAACGACAGTTAGAGTCAGAGTGAAAACATAATTAAATCTGAGCTTATACAAATACATTTTATTCTTCGTTATTGGCGAATCATAACACATAATCTGATCAGAGATGAGAAGCAATTGTACAACACTTACTGCCAACACGGTCCTCCAGAAGAAGAGGGTGAAGGTCACTACTCCGACCAAAGCAGTGATGACCACGGCTTGCCAAGGACAGCCAAAAAAGGTTTCCCCCGGCTTCCAGTCTTCTGGCAGATGTGCAATAATCTGACGGCACACAAACACATCAAGAACATTGAGGAATGATCGGACGTGATCAGGAATAATAAAATAAAATGAGATGAAAAGTAGAGACACACAAAACAACTTCCAGTATTTATATATATAGCCCAAGACTGAGATATTCATTAACTGGAATCTGATTTACAACAACAGAAATGCGTGATCAGCTGCTCTACTCATCAAGATATCAGGACATTACCATATAATAATAATACAACCCAAGTACTGTACCTAGCAATTATTATTATTATAAAAGCTGTTATTACAGTGGAGCAGGAAACCAATTTCCGCATTCACCTACTGTTTCCACATTCAATGTTTAGCTGTCAGACAGATGGAGGAAGTGTTTGGCAGCAAGATTAGACAACAATTTAACTGCTTCATTAACGCTTAGTCATACCAAGAGAGCTCTGCGTATTGTTCCAGCCCTAAAGTAACCTTTGAACCGAGCATGAGGCCACTCAGAGAGGGGAACACACACACACACACACACACACACAATGGCTCCCATGAAATGCAGGGATTAGAGATAAATTAACACATTGCCTGAAGGGGATTAATGTGTTTTCTCCTCAGCCTTTTTTCAGTCAGATGCATTTCTACTAATTACAACACAGCAATGCACAAAAAGCAGGACTGCAACCATGATGTGTTCAAGGACCATTCAAACACACATAAAGATGTCAAAGATCTGAGAGCTATAGCAGTTCAGCATCAGCCATATGCTGATCAACACGTCAGCAGGCCATGATGGCACAACAAACACTCGCCACAGGAGTCACACACACACACTACCTCCTCAACACTTACGTGTTGCAGCTGCTTTAGAAAAAACACGTAAAGGTGATCCGGCTCCATTACAGGTCGGGGTGTTGTATCGCTCTCCATGCTAACCTTTAGCCAGACGATGCTAATTTTGACAGGTATTAGCTTTGCTAGCACGTCAGCGTTAGCTCTGAGTAAACCGGGCAAGCTAAGCTGACGTTAGCCTTAAAGTCTTAAAGCCTACGACGTCTGGATAAATACAAAACAATAACGTCGTTACAAACGTTACAAACAGAGTTATATAGTCGAGGCAGGTGCTAGGCAGGAGTTGGCAGTTGGCTAACGGAAATTACAGATGAGTCGTCGGATCTTATTCGCAATCGATAAGCATTAGCTGAGCTATAGGTTCAAATATTGGTTACAAATTTAGCACCAAAAGCGACTGCAGGGCCTAAATTAACTTGACAGACATATAGTCCGCGTTACGACCGTGTCCTGTGATAATTATCGGTCCTTTCCATGCCAAAATAAGGCCCGCCGGTTCGGTTGTTGTGCTAGTAGCCAGCTCAGCACCGGCTGACTGTGTTGAACTTCAGCCTACACCGCGACAGTCAACAAGGCGGGGGGAGGGAGGGCCGTGAGGCGTTCAGGACGGCTCGGAGATTTGACCTTTCTCCCCCCCCCCCGTGAGGCACTGACACCCAATACTTAAATTGATCTGCAGGCTGTCGAAGTGTAACTACAGGAGGATACAAAATACTTTAAGTGTGTGTGTGTGTGTGTGTGTGTGTGTAAAGTCAAGCCAAATCTTAACATGTTTGAAAATTACCCTACTATCACATGATAAACAAATGCTTACATTTAATCATTTAGCTAATGCATTTATCCAACATGACTTACAAAATAGGGAAACAATCAAAGGCATATTAGTGCAACAATAAGTAGGCTACTACTTGCATAAAATCAAGTGACAGTTGTAGAGGGGGTCAGATTTATCATGTCCTGTTGTACTCTCTGAAGAGCTGGGTCTTCAGGAGGTTTTTGAAGGTAGGTAGGAACTGGTAGGACGTTCACGGAACAACAGACGAGAAAAGTTTGTATCGCCCTGAGTGTATGGGTGGCAGAGCCATGCGTCGTTCATTACAGGAGGCCTATGTAAGGGTATTCAAGTAAGAGGGTGCAGAACCAAAGTATTATGAGCTCATTGAGCGGGGTAACTTGTGCCCTTCTGGGTTGACTGAAGTGTGCCGCTGTGATCTGGATCATCTGAAAGGGTTTCACTGTGCAGGCTTGGAGGCACATCAGGAGGTAGTTACAGTAATCTAGTCGCTGATGGCCACAGTTGGGTAGCATGTTTAGTCAGGTAAGGCATGATTTTTCTGACGTCATAAAGTGTGAAGAGGCACGACTCGCCAATGTGATGAGAGAAGTTGGTCAACAATCGTGACTCCTAAGTTTTTCGCTTATAGACATTCTTCTGTGATATTGATTTCATGGATTTAAACCTTTAGCATTTAAAACACACACAAAGTGACAGAAACGAAGCAAGCACAGTAACTTACAATTCTTAGACTTACCATAATGGTCCACTCTGTAAGTTTACTCTTCATCATTGAAAGAATGCAGCCCATGTAGACAATTCCTGTTGAGAACAATCCCACTTCTTCTTCGTTCATTTCAGACACTGATTCCACAGAGTCCAAGGATCCTGGCAGAACAAAATGAATGTACCTGCTAGTCAGTTTATGTGCAGACAAAGTGTACTGTTCGTCATCTCATGCATTAGGAATAGCTTAATGTGATTATCAAACAATTGTCTGAAAAC
Source organism: Protonibea diacanthus (assembly GCA_028641955.1). Taxonomy (NCBI): domain Eukaryota; kingdom Metazoa; phylum Chordata; class Actinopteri; family Sciaenidae; genus Protonibea; species Protonibea diacanthus. The sequence continues at coordinate 18,304,920 of CM053992.1, forward strand.
CAGGTAAAGCAAAGATAGAACCAAAGAAGATTAATCGATTGTTATAATAAAAGCTCAGGCTCAGCTTAACGTGAGGTGGACTGAAAAAAGCGCAAAAGAGGTTTCAATTTTCTCATCATGGCCCAAATGGTGAGGATTTTTAATAGAAGTGTCAAATTTGAGGGTAAACGCTTGGCAAAAAATGACCCCAGTAATGGTAAAAATCTAAACAAATGTCTCCACAATGGAAGCCACCTGAGCAACTCTTGTTTCTAGACCCAGAAAGAACCCACACAGACACAGGGAGAACATGCAAACTGGTCGCAAGAACCTTCTTGTCCTTTTACCCCTTCATTTAACTTCAAAAAAAGAAAAGATTTATCATGGATGTCATTAAATGATTACCAACCTGACTGCGAGTGATCAACCTCAACAACAAGGCCCACATCTAAGGGCTTCTCCAGGGTGGCTTGAGGGATTTTTGGCATCTCCTCTGATGCGCCGAAGCCCGGCTGACCTTCTTTGTTTTTATTGAAGTGTCCGCCATCCTCCTCGACACTGACGTCTGGTCCACTGTGCACCTCATCCAAAACTACTACCTGCTCTTCAATAGTCTCTGCTGGCTTTTCCTCGTGATCCGTTACGGTGAGATTGTCATCGCTCTCAGCCATCGGGACGTCAACATTGACTTCGTCAACAATGTTTATTTCATGTCCATCTACAACAAAAACATTTTTAAAAATCAGGGCAATTAGAGGTTAGTCAAGAAGGTAAATTCCCAGGTCTTCCCAAAGGTTTGGAGTTAGCTTTTGCACTTTGGTTTCGATTTCCATTCCTTGGGTTAGTATTTCATCTAATGACAGCAGGTGTGGTGTGTGGTTGTGTCAGGAGTGTGGAATTTTCTTAGTAGGTCAGTGAGACTCTTTGTGACACTGAAGCCAAACTAATTACAAATCTGCACTGAGCTGTCGCTACATGAAATCCAAGTTTAAATTAATTATAGTCGAAGGACAACAGAGGTTGTTCGGTGTTGAAATTAGGCTGTGTTCATACATCTGGGTTCATGCAGGTGAGAAGTTAGCCACAGTACACCGTGGATACAACTGGATCAAATAGCTTCAACTACATAATAGCTGCCAAACACAGTCTGCTCAACTTTGCTGAGTGCATACAGCCTTGCTCAGTACAATTGAATTGTTATGACAAACAACTAGGACAAAGTTAAAAAAGAAGGTATCGTCTTCTCTAGCCTGATGGCCAAGCAAAAATCTGTTGTTTTTTAGCAGAGGCCCAATTCAAAGTTGGTATAATAATCAGGATATATCTGGAAACAAGATACTTATCCGAGCAGAGCCTGAAAGGACAGTTCAGGGCTGCATATCTGTTGTGGCACAGTATCAAATTCAGCATTCACTTCCACCTGTGAATCATAAGCTGATGCAATATACTGTACTTGTCTGAAGGGCCCATATCAGCGGTTAAAACAGAATATGCAGTGGTAAGACCTGACTACCAATCACAGGAGTCAATCCTAGCTCTTATCTGTACCAGATACTCAACTTTAAAAGAAACGTACCTTGGTTAATATCTGATGGTTTTTCTGTTGCCAAAGGCGTGCTGTCACTGGCTGTTGAATACTTCTGTCGTAGGCTGAACGCAAGCTCCTGGAAGTCATCCAGTATTTCAGTCTCCTCATCCATACTACTTGTGTCCATATGTTGGTCGTAACTGTGTTTTGTGCCCTGGTTATCCAGCATCTTCTCAATCTCGTCCAGGATAGTGTTCTCGGAAGCTTCCAGTATGCCCTCGAGCGCATTTTCAATGTCTTGTGCGTGTGTCCCTGTGAGTGTGCGACGGGTAGCGTGCAATTCTGTGTCCAAGTCAGAGAACATGGCCTCCACTTTAAAGAGATTCTTGAGGCCCAGAAGCTTTTGGATGCGCTCCATCTTCTCCTCTGTGAAGTGGTCTCGGAGCAGAGACAGCCTCATCACGCTATCGCTGTATTCTGGCTCTGGACTCGACACGATTGTCTCAGGTGACGAGTTGTCGAAGTCGGTGCCGTCTGGTTGTGACAAAGAAAGTGCATTTTCATCTTCAAGTAATTCTTCTTTCTCCTCCATGTCTGGATCTTTATCGTCATCCGGCTCCTCCATAATGAGTTCCTCATGAATCTCGGGTTCCTCCACAGATGGTTGACTGTTATTACCTTCTATGTCTTTCATTAATTGGTCATGTATCTGTTTAGGCAGACGGTCTTCTACACTCTTTCCATCATATTTGACATGTGAGTTCTCTGATTGTATCTCCTTTGTCAACGGGTCCTGGAGTGTTTCAGTTTTTCTACTGGTTAAATCATGATCGGTCACTGTTTCATTTTCATTGTCTAAATCCTGTACACGTGTATTATCATCTTCATCCTCTTCCTCTTTGTGCTCAGAGGAGTCATCTGCTGTTTTAAGATCTGTTGTTTGAGCCTCAGGAACGGCAGGATCTCCCACTTGGTGGATTAATGCTTCCTCGGGTCCGACAACTTCCTCTTCACTCTCATCATCATGATCAACTGAGTCAGTTTGCACAGAGCTGAACGTATGTGGATCTTGAAGAACTGGCTCTATGCCTTTTGGTTCGTTTGGTGGTGTCAGTGATATTAGTTTTTCCACCTCTTTCTTTGCTTCTGCAGCTTCGTCCTCCTCCTTATCATCTTCGTCTTCCTCCGAACTTAAGTCGTGCTCCGTCACCTGTCCACCAGTGACGACTGAAAAAACAGCATCTCCAATTGACGTCCACATACCCTTCTCCTCTGTGGTCTCTGGTGTGTCGTCCTGAATTGCTGGAGGAGGACTTTCATCCTTTTTGAGAGGATCAGTCGCTGGAGAGGAGGACAACAATGGAGTTTCCACTTTGACATCATCTTCAGGAGGATTCTCCACATCTTCGGGCTCCTCCTCTTCATATGGAGTAACACTCTTGGTGATTTCTTCATCTGTGGTGAAGGCATCAAAAGTGGATCCAAGGGTAGTTTTTAACTCAGGGATTTGAACTCCCTCAGATGTCGAGACTGGTTCATTTTCGGAAACATCAGCTCTGGCCAGCAATGGAGTTTCTACTTTTATATCAATGTCATCTTCAGGAGGATCCTCCACATTTTCGTGCTCCTCCTCATCATCATATGGGGTAACACTCGTGGTGATTTCTTCATCTGTGGTGACGGCATCAAAAGTTGTTCCAAGGGTGGTTTTTAACTCTGGGATTTGCACTCCATCAGAGATAGAGACTGGTTCGGTTTCGGAAACAACATCAGCTCTGGTCAGCAATGGAGTTTCTGCTTTAACTTCAGTGTTATCCTCTGGAGCCTCCACATTTTCACTGTCCTCCTCGTCATATGGGGTAACACTCTTAGTGATTTCTTCATCCGTGGTAACAGCATCGAAAGTTGTTCCAAGGGTAGTTTTTAAGTCAGGGATCTGCACTCCTTCCGAAATAGAGACTGGTTCGTTTTCTGAAACAACATCAACTTTGGCCACAGATTCCACGGGTGTATCTTTGGTTTCACTCCTTTCTGACACAGCATTTTCAAGAATAGGCTCCGGAGTTTGCTCAACTTCTATTTCTTCTGTTTCAGTAGAATCGGGCGTAGCTTCTGTTTCAGGCTCTACTTCTTTTGCATAAGGGGATTCAGGTTCAAGTTCAGAGGCACTTTGATCATCCTCAGAGACATGATGTTCAGTTTGTTTTTCACTGTCAGACGCCTCGTCCTCTGATGGCTGTGTTTCTTTCTGTGCGTCCTCAGATGTTTCCTTATTTTCACTATCATTCTCCTCCGGTGAGGAGCCCAATAGTAAATCTACGTCGAAACTGTCAAACCCATTAAATCCAGTGTCGAAACAGACGAAATCTGTTTCCTGGAAAAAGACAAGAACATTTATTGTAAGGAATATGTGTGTTCATTGCAGGGGAATTGCTATTACGTTGATAGCAGCAATGTCATTCAGATTGCATTTTGAATAATTAATTCAGTTAGTCAGCAACATATTTCCATACCTCTGCTGGTATTTCAAACTCTTTCTCCGTATAAATGTGGTTAACTGCAAGAAGATCTTTTGGGAAATAGCCAAAGTTATTTCCAACCTATTGACAAAAGTACAAAAAGAGAATATTACAGATTATAACCACATAGTCAAACCTGGATGTTTATACTACTGATTGAATATTAACCACACTATACTTACACTTCCAGCCCACATGTCGTCCCTTCTACCTGACAATTTATAGTATACATAGATAGTTTCTGATGTCTTGAAAGACAGGAACCGACAGTCTGGTCCAGTGAAATCTGCCACAGCTTTTCCCCGACACAGAAGCACTGCGAAAGCAAAATATCAAGCATGAGTGAATGAATGTTATTTTTCATACAGTGCACATTTCAAGAAACCAAATGTGCCAAACTGGAGGCAACTTTTATGTCATAAAGCAAATACACATCCTTTTTTCAGATCTGCCTGTTATTTTGATGATCAATTGACATGTTAAAATGTCTTGTTTTGTCCACCTGACAGTCCAAAAACCAAATAAAGTATGATGGTTTAACAAAGCAGCACATATTCACATATAAAGAACTGAAATCAATGAATATGGGGGCAGGTTTTGCTCTCAAAAACTGATTTTTGAGATTTTTTTTTTTGCCAATTTGGCTCTACAATATTATCTTTTTACAAAAAGTGGCACACACAATGAAACCGAAACTGATGCCCACACCTACTTATGGGCATGTCATAGTTTTAGTAGTGTTTGGTCATAAAATAGTAAATGAAGAGCACAGTAGCTGCTTATTTTATGTGTTAGGTCTAATCTTTACCGTTTTATGACTCTTAAAAACTAGCTTTCCTCGATGATATGTCGCCAATATAACAACGTCTTATCACCAAAAACTGTGTGGTATTTTTTTAAGTTAACAAGAGTCTCCCCAAGGCTTTACCTGTGTTAGTTTTAAATCTTAGCAGCGCACACTGGAGAGTAAACCTGAGTTAACTTAACGTTAATTTGAACATCAGATCAGATAGCTGAAGCTAACGGTACATTTATAGGAGTTTACGTGGAGTAACGTTAACGTCTGCGTTGAGTAGCGTTAACAACGAGGTGAAAAGTCACAAAGCCGCTTAACAATAGAGCTAATGAGGGTGTTAGCTCAGGTTAACTATTGTTTGTAGCTTTTTTTAAACGCAAGCCGGCCGGCCGGTGGCTAATTAGCTGCTAACGTTAGCTTCCCAAAAGCCACCCAGGCCGGAGCTGCCAGGCAACCGGCCAACGGCTGCGTCTGAACGATTAACCTCCCCACGTTAATGACTACCGTTAATAATAACTAGTCTTGTGTATTTTTAATGAGAGGTACACGCCTAAACAGCCTTCACAGCAACCGCCTGAGGTTATCCAGGTCACAAATATCGACTGGCAACAGGTCAACGGGAGATAAGGCGCAGTTTATGGCTAGCTGTAGTAGTATCAGGATGTGGGAAGGATGCATCCCTGGAAGTCTCGAACAAGCCAGCAAAACTTACTGCTGCACTCCTCATCGGCGCATCTTTTTAAGTCGGAGAACCGTTTTTCCAACGCTGCTGTTGAGATAAAATTAAATAAAAGTAATAAAAAGCCTTGTCGGTAAAAGTGTTTTGCTGCCATGCTGGCAGTTTTGTTGACTGGCTTGCTTGCTGCTTGCTTGCTTGCTGCTGTTGGAGCATGAGCACTGGGGGCAGAAGGCAGAAGGAGCCGACACGTCAGCAGATCGGATCCGGCTGGGTGTGTACGGGCCCGGATAGGTTTTCAACCAGGAGGGGGGGTTGGATTAAAAAGGCTGCTTCGTGTGACTGTGGGAAACAATGTCAAACAGATGCAGCCAGTGATGAAACTGCACAAGAAATCATCTCATGTGCAGTTTCTTCTGGAATAATCCATCATGCAGCAAATCCAGGACATCTACATTATGAACACAAAGATTCATTTTGAGGATGTTGACTAGTGCAGTGTGATGTGTGAACACTTTAAAACGAGGGTGCATGACTCAGGATGTAACAAAAAAATCGAGTTACTATGACTTAATGTGATTGGTTTATCCGTTAACTGACAATTACTTCACACCTTGATCTACATGCATGAAGTTAACTAGATTCTCAGTTACATGAATGCTTATTTATGCAACTGTAACTTCATATTTCTAATCTGCCCCTCTTTGCACATCTTCCAGCCAATTGTAGTTCTATCTGTAAAACATTTTTATGTCACTTTCTATTTTTTACATATATGGTTTTCTTTGTATAGATGTTAGCACGGGTTAACTTCTTAACACAGTTATATATTTATTTTCTATGCAAATGTTTAACTCATCTGCACGTTTTTGATTCCTCTGTACATATTTAAAGCCTATGCAAATGTTTAATTTTCCTACAAATGTTTAATCTCTCTGTACATGTTTAAATTTAGATCTATCCCAGGTTAATTTTAAATACTAGGTTAAATACTGTGTTGTAAGTTAATTCTGATGCATGTTTAATGTATGTTTGCATGCTGCTACTGGAGTGCTCAGAGAAGTAGCATTATAAAAACACAAGTAACCAGCCATATATATAGCTATAAAACAGTGTGTATGGTGTCTGCATAAACACTGTTTGGTAAATACTACCACTTTGTACTGGCTTAAGAAGTATTATATGTGTGTAAGTAACTGTATGTATTGTTTTACATTTATTATTATTTAATTTTAATTTAAATATTTGTACATAAGACATGAAGGGGCTGTGTGACTTCAGGTCATGTCTCTCTTAGCGCCGCCCTGTTGTTACACTCCGGTACTGCAGGTGGCGCTGTGCGGTCAATGAGCGCAAACCTCCATTAAAACGTAAATAACATGAAGAGGAAGAGCACAGACTGCACAGTGTGGAGTAGTTAACATGTGGGCAGAAATTTATTGACAATATAATATTAATTTTTCACAAATAGCAGATCTATGAACAGGTGCTGTACGTGCTGTAGCTCCCCGATGCAGGTTAGCCTAGCTGCTAATTTAGCATCAGCTGGTTGTTTACCTTCAGAGACAGCTGCTGAGCAGGTAAGACCTGTGCTAACTTTGTTTTTACAGCACAATAATCTCATAATTAAAGACATCTCACCTTGACGTAGTTAATATAACAGCAGCTGCTTCGTCGGTGGTGACGTTTATTTAAAACTATGCTAAGAAAGCTAACTAGCTCGCAAGTTAGCCTTAAAATTACAGCAGCTATTTTCGCACAAATGCAGATTAAAGTTCACTTTTTCCGTCTAAAAGCTCTTATAACAATGAGTTGTAGCCTATTGTTGCACCTAAATTAGGATACAGAGCTATAAGCACCAGCAGTTAGTTAATAATTTAACATATTCCAGCATGTGTTTTTGCATTATTCAGATATTTTTCATTATTTTTAATCTCGTTATTTTTGTTGTGGAGAAACTGCTGGAGTCAAAGGTCAATGGTGAGGTCAGGAGGGAAGAAAGTGTTCACGAGCCTCTGATGTCTTATGCTGTAATATTCACTGAAGCTTGGCCAAGGACAATTAGAGACACTCTCAAAGTTCATCAGAAGTGCCTGAGTCAGTCTCACATTCTGCCCAACTCATGCTGGTGGTCAGACTTTAAACCTCAAGATAACACCACAAATACTATACACCCAGAATTAGTCAGCACATGAACATGTGTGAAAATTCCATACATATTCCAAATATTGTACAATAACTATGGTACTCTACACCACAAAATGAGAGTGGCACTTAATGAATAAATCAATAAAACAAAAGCCGAATAAAAAATAAAAAAAGGTGAATGAAATGTAAAGATCTTTAACTGTTCAGCAGTCTCAGTGTCTTGGAAATAAGTTGCTTGCTGACTCAGATATTTTTCTCCCTGTAGCTGGAAGTCAAACACGGAGCCTGAGTCTAACTGTTGTTGTGCTGGTGATGGATGACTTGGAGAGAGAGCTAGAACACTCCGAAGACTTGGAGCATGAAGATGATTTCTCTGATGACAACTCGACAAAAGGATCGAAAAGAACAAAACTCCCGCTGGCTAATCGCGTGGACATAGGTGAGTTGTAAATCTCCAGGGCTGATATATCAACTAATGTTAACTTATTAGTTAATAATGTTTATGACAAATACAGTGACGTCATCAAATAATAACTTTGTTTTGTTTTTTTTTGAAATCTTAAGAGACACCACGTGAAACTGGGTTTCACCAGAGTACCAGACTCTGTCTGGAGCACATCAGAGAAGCGCTGCTGCATCACAGATGGCAAGAGGCAGCAGAATATATGGCATGCTACCCACAAATGTTAGAAGACACGGCCATTGGCAAAAGTGAGCAGTATAAAGAGGTACGTTTGGTTTAGCCTGCATTTATATGGCTTTGGTACAGCATGAATTAAGTCTGTTAATCATTTGATATAGCGCTGAATGAAAGGTTCCACATTGCTTTATATATTAACACCATTTTTTGTCATTTCCACCAGCTTATTTGGAGAATAAGCACAGAGATCCTCCATCAGCACCCCAACTCAAAGCTGGACGACTACAACAACATCTATGAACGGATGAAACACTCAGGATTCAGACACTACCTGATGGTATGTTAGCTAGTACAGAGAAAGAGACTGTGCCCCATCCTTCTTAGTTGGTTTTGTTTAATTCCTGGATGTCTGTGGGATCATGATCGTGTTATTTGATAGACACCCATAGACACTCAGAAATTGAGCCAAGAAAGTGTAACATTGCTGTTTGACATCACTTCAGACTGACCTCCCCAAAACTACCACATCTCTGAACTGTCTAACCAAATCACTCATATTTAAGCTATTGTCTGTGATCTCTCTTTGATAATCAGTGTAATATTTTTCCACATTCATTCGCTGAATCTGTTTGGACCCCCCCCCTTGGGAAACTAGTAGACCTGACTACACAGTGAACTGTTTTCATGTCTCTAGATCTGTCTGGAACATTCGTTTCACCTGCTGCTAAATGGTCACATTGAGAATGCAAAGAGTCAGCTGTCTGCCGCTGAAAGCTGGAGGTGCGGAGTGGAGTCAGGCAGTGACAAGCAGCAGCAGACTACCAAACTGATCCAGGCCTACCGGAGTTTACTGGATTATATCATCTGGTGTGACAAAAGGTTTACACACCTCGACACTGGTAAGGTGATACACATCTCAACAACCAAACCATCTATTATTCACCTGTACCTGTTACACAGACGGCCCACCAGCTCTTGTGTGATGTCACACTGCCACCTACAGGTCAGATGCAGTAACTGCTCTGATTTAAAAAGGAGCTAAAGAGGCTGTGAAGTTGTAGGAAACCTACCTGTGTGTGTATGTTCCACTAAATATGTCTCAAATGATGCAGTTTCAGATGCCAGCTCCATTTTCAACCCGGACATGCACAACTACTTCCGACAGGCCTCTGTGAGTCTAAAAGAGATTTTGAAGGACCCTGGTGTGTGGGATCCCTTCATACTGAGTTACGTTGATGTGAGTACTCATTCCTAACTGGCTGATTTAACTGAAGAAAAGTATATTTTTTTAATGTCACATAATGAAACCAAACACACAAGACTGGTCTGACTGGTCACGGAGCTACAAGCGTGTCCAGTTCAGATTTCATATTTGTTCGATCTCAGGCTCGATTCAAGCGAAACATCCCTGCTGTACTTACTGTACAACCGTTGTTTTATTTTTGACAGATGCTGGAGTTCTACGAGGATTATGAAGAGGCTTTAAAAGTCCTGGATAATTATGCTTATGACAACACATTCCCACCCAACCCCAACGCACACGTCTATCTGTATCAGTACTTAAAGAGGCACGATGCTTCGGACAGGAAACTGATGAAAGTGCTGAAGGTATAACTGCACGCTAACAGCAGCGTAGCTAACATGTAAAATGTGTATCACTTAATGTTAATGTACGAAACCTTACTTCTTTATGCCGCAGGTCCTCCAGGTATTGGTCCCGAGCCATGAGTTGATGTTGGAGTACAGCTCTCTCCTGCTTCGGTCAGGTAAAAGCAGATTTGTTATATAAAATAAATATCTAACATTTGCCAAAAGAAGTTCAGTTTACCAGATTCATGTGAAGAAAAACTGGATTTTAGTTCTTTTTGTCCAAATGATAACTAACTGGAACTAACCTTTTTTTTAAGGTTTTGGAAAACATAATTTGTAATATGTCTCCTGATAACTCCGTTCTGTTATGTCCGTTGTTCATTTGTTGCTTTTCTAGAGAGAAAAAGGGACGTCCAGAAAGCTTTAGAAGTCGTTCTGGAAATGTTGGCCTTCGCCTGCTGGAAAAGCAACTTGGACGTGTGGAAGCGTTTAAAGGACATTATTAAAACGTTGCAGTCAGAGTGCGTATAAAATGTTTGGAAAATTAGTAGTTCCACTTTTGATTAAACTGTTCATTTGTGTGTCACTAATCATCGTCAAATGCTTTTGTTCTGTGCTAAAACAGAAAAGACTGGAAGGACATTGTCTCTGATAAAATGGCTGAAAGAAAAAACTGGTGGCCTGCGCTGCACTTCACAAGCTTCCACTTCAGGATGGACTCCAAGGAGAACCCAGAGCTCGTGGAAGTGAAGGCATCACTGACAAAAATCCTTTGCCCGGGTAAGTAAGTGTAGATCAGACAAACTCAAGGCCCGCAAGATCATTTCATACGTAAGTTGGCAAATATTCTAAGACAACATTTGCCAAGAAATGCTCCAATAATCTGTAGTTTTGAAAATGTTACAGTGACATAAATATTTCACTTTGATGTGTAAGTCCTGTTTTACAAAATGTAGATTCAGCTGTGGAAGCTTCTTGCAGGAAACTTGAGTTTGTATCAGCTCCACATGTTTGCGATGTTTTAAACGACATCAGATATTTTATAGACGAAACCCGGTTTTCATTATCTCTGCAGAACTCGTGTGTATTTAACGAGTTGTCGCACAAAACAAAAAAACACTCTGCTCTCATTATATCTGCCTCTTTGAGTCCGAGCCAACCGAGACTAGCGGACCGACTCATGAACGTTTTGGTCAAAGTCTTCTAGCAGTTAATTAATGTTGATTTTCACTCATGCTTAATGAGATGCTCAACTTTAATATCATATATGCACCTTTACTATTTCATGCCACACAGAGGCTTTAAGAGAAACTTCTAAAGGATTTTCTTGCCTCCGTAGCATCATTGTAGCCATTCAGCTACACAGAACACTGAATTTAATTTGTATCTAATTTAGATCTTTGTGTGATGTTGCTTTCTTCTTTCAGATCTGATCGTGAAGTACTCAGCTGGACAGGAGAGTGCCTGAGTGTCGGGAAATAACTGAATAACTCCGGCAGAGGCGTCATGATGAAGAGCAAGAGTCTTCATAGAAGGACTTTTTACAAGAAGAACATAAAACATTGTTCTTTCATGTTAGTTCATTTTGCCTTGAGCTTTTTTTTTTTTAATCGAGGCACAGGCTACATTGTCCACCATGTGGAGCTGTTGTTCTGCTGTTTTTGCAGCGAGTATCTGGAGGGAATGGCTACCTGATTTTTGAGTGTAGCTCTGAATATCAGTGCTCACGTTGGTTTCATGGTAAACATTTTTAATGGAAGCAGAGTCTCATTCTGCCCTCAGCTGACCTTTGACTGCTGAACAGAGCGCCGGTTTTAAGGTCACACAACAGAGAGCCCGAGGGATTTTCTCTGTCGAAGCCTTTGTCACGTCAGAACAACCAACACAGACCTTTCAGCCGGATGATGTGCAGAAGCTGAAGTGGGACAGAGCGCTGACAGGTGGTTGTGGCTATTAGCTTTAAAACAGTGACATGTTTGCTGTAGTATGAGTGTTTTTCTACAGAATGTGAGAGAACAGGACAGTTTTTCTATATCTGCTTTACGTCTGTCATTGTCAAGTTTGATTTTCACAGTTCTGACATTCCAGAGTGCTTCTGCCTTGTGTGCTTTGATGCCATGTATTCATTTTCTATAAAAAAAGAAGTCATTTTTGTCCTAACAATGTTTTGGGAGCCTTGAACACTGCGTTTACTCTCCTTTAAACCGAACCATGAAATAAAGTCATCCAGCAGCATGCCAATTTAATAAGTGAAAGTGTTGTTGTAATGATTCTGTTTCGGCTTGCCACAATGTTGGCCATGCAGCAACTCAGTCAGCTGTACTGTGTGAGTGTGTGTGTGTGTGTGTTGCTTTGCAGTCATTACATAAACCAAAGCCCAGAGCACTTGCCCAACCACAGGAGCAGCTGCAGAAGGGATCTGGGAACACACAACACATGTCGTTTGAAAATTCAAAACTCTGAGAGCAGTGAAGAGGAGCAGGAGTTGGTCACTGCTTTGGATTGTGTCCTGGTTGTGACCTTTTTCCTTTTTCTTTTCAGGGCTTTGAATTTTTTAATCACCTACACAGATGCTCACAGTTCAGGCAGTCATTGCACCGTTCCCTCGGTCATGGAGCAGCTCTGTCGGGGGTTTGTTTTGTTCCTCGAGGGCACCTTGACAGTTTGAAGCTAATTTTCTTTTTGTCTAGGGACTGAGAGCGAAAACTGTCTCAGGCCCTTTTGTACTTTAACCCACTCAAATATCACTTTGCAAAGGAGCCTCTTGGGTATCTTTAGTTCGCTGTTCCTCACCAGACATTTTAACATTTTGATTCTCGCCATCGTTCACTTGACTTGTTTGGGTTTTTTCTTTTTTAATTTCTTCCTGACCACAGCAGTCAGACAAACCAGAGAACAGTCTGACCTCATCACAGAGACACACAAACAACAAAAAGTGTCCCTAATGCAGCCATCAGCTTATTTTTGTCTCTTGAGGCAGCAGCAGGAGTCTGGGGCAGCGTGTCCTCGCTGTTACACAGCACCCATGTGTTCCTTGGTAAAATATCTGAAACATCACTTTAGAAATGTGTTTTATAATACACCAAATACTGTACACACAAAAAACTTCACCACGGTGATGCTAAATTCATACAAAGATCCAGTATTCCCATGCTTTATAGCAGTCCAGGTAACATGTACAGCATTGTAATGGTCCACTTTCACTATCACATAAACCCACCTTACACTGAGGGAAACGATTTGCTTTCTTCCCAAGAGATGAGTGGATCGATACCAGCATAATGCCTGTTATCTAGTCTTCCTCATGTACTAGTTATGTAACATGTCCCCTAAAACTACAAATGCTATTTTTACATGACGTTGTTTAAACAGCATGCAGAAGCAACGTGGTAATTAGTAACTGCTCTTTTTGAACACGAGCGCCAAGCTAGCTGTTTCCCCATTGCCTTGAGTCTTTATGAAAGGCTAGGCTAATCATGTCCTGACTCCATATTAGTTCAGCATTTTTAGAAAAATGCGTCTTTGCTTTCTTGCTGAGAGTTGGATCCACTGTTAGATCTGTAAAATGAATGTGAAGCTCCATCCAACAGTTTAGCTTGAAGGCCGGAAACAGGGAAACTGCTAGCATTGTTCTGTCAGAAGGTAACAAAATCCGCCTATGAGCACCTCTAATTCTCATTAATTTACACACATATCTTGTTTATTTATCTATACAAAAGCTGAACTGTAAGCTTGATAGAATATGGCAGAAGTAGAATACAATATTCGAAGTATTTCAATATAATTTGTTACGTTAGAACCACTGACAGCATAAAGAATGGACAACTTGTCCATAACATCACCCACAGGTTTCTAAAGAGCCATTTTGAAGCTCAAAATCTGTGGCTCTGGTTGCCGCCATGTTGGTAGTCCAACCTCAAAGATGTGGATCTTTGGCCACCTGTAACAGCACCCACCTGTCAATCAAAGCGTCCACGCTCTTAATCCTGCATAAATTTAAGCCTTGATATAATCTGAACAGGTGAGTTGTATATAAATTCACCCTCAGTACAGTTGTCATGAACGGGGAAATTAGCTATAGAGACCAAAACTGTTTTTTGTACCAGGCTTTATTTCTGCTGTGAAGTTGGACATTTTAACATGGGGACTTATGGAGATTAACTTGTACTGTAGCCAGTCTCAAGTGGACGTTTGAGGAACTGCAGCTTTTGGCTCTTCTGCTTTAGCTTCACTTCACAGCCACGGAGGTTGCCGCACAATTAGAACGGGCCTTCTACAGGTCCACCATGTTGAGCTGCTATAATTCTACAGTAGCCCAAAATGGACAAACCAAACACAGGCTTTAGATCGGACCTTTCATCTTTATAGTTTCTCTTCTGTGCTCGGTTGAGTGAAGGGGTTTCAGTTGGTTGTCCTTTAACTTTCAAATATTGTTATATATTTGTATAGGCCTTAAAAATTGGGTTTAGCATCATATAAACACTAAATGCAACGGTCCACACAGCCTGCAGCTCTTTTCCTCAAACTGCTTTTGATTATATCTGTAACCTTTATTTATCCTGTTGACTTACTGTATATCACACTTGTTTTTAACAGTTTACAAACAGTCCGGGAGAATAATGGCGATGGAGGGAGGGTTCCGTTCGTTGCTGTGTACCTCATTGTTGGTGCTACTGGCCACTGAGCAGCTCCACTGGTTTCACCAGCTCGGTTGGTGTTCAGTCTAAGAGGAAAAGCAATGATGTATGTTCATCTGGGAATGCACCCCAAGGTTGTTGCGACATACCGTACTGTAAAATCTATCAGGTAAAAAGAGAAAAAAGACCTTCTCTGTGGGCTCATCTGACGACTCTAGCAGGCCCTTTATGCCTTCTCTAGCTCGGGGAGAAATTTACTGACGTCTTCGGCCTAACCCCACTGTGAACTGACAGGCATAATAATTGTTGTGTAATTAATCATCAGCGCAGGTTGCAGACTGAGACCGAGAAATTAAAAAAAACAAAACAAACAAACCGTGTATGGAGAGATGTTTTAATTTTATGCCTGCTGCAGAAAGGCGCTGGATGTTGCTTTGTTGTGTTCGGCTGACATTAATTGAGTTTTCCCTTCTCTTACAGCCTCACTCCCTCCACTCCTAACACACACACAAATACACACACACACACTGCAGTTGGTGACTCAGGGTCTCGCTTGGTTGGTCTGCAGGGCTCTGAGGATTTGTAACCTAAAATCCAGACTTGCACAGTGACAGTGTAACATCTCAGTAACTCTGCAAGACATTTGAAGTCTGGTATGGCTTGACAGTAAAGGGAGGGAGAAAGCGTGATAATTCAGCCGTGCAATTCAGACTTAACATACTGATGTGTTTGCCAGTGTAGCAGATAAAACGTGAAAATATAAAGCTGAAATCATCTTTGAAATCTAAAAATATGGAAGGGAAATAAAACCCATGAATGAAAATGAAAGCTTTAAATCATATCATAAGTACATGACCAGTGTATAAGGGGTGTATTCCAAACCTATGATGGCCCCCTTTTGGAACAGCGTGATAACAAAAGGCTTTAGACACACTCATGATACGAGCAGATGCTAAGACAAAAATTGCTTGAGGGGAGTCAAGTCTTGGGGAACTTCAGGGAGAGGAAAAAATAAAAAAAAAAGGCAACAACAACAACAAAAAAAAAGAGAGAAAAGATTCCCAAAATATCCTCACAGTTCTGTCTGTGAAGTTGAACGTGACAACCGCAATACCTTTGTTCTTGGAGTGCAGCTGCAAAAATAGCTTTCAATAATGTATTAGGAGAATAAAGACTGCGAGCTGATTTCTGTGGAGACGGCGTTTCAGCTCTCCGTGTGCCAAGACCAGGAGCTTTCTCTGCTCTGAGCCGACTGTGAGAAAAGATCAAGCTGGTGAACACAAACTGATCCTCTTGACTTGTGAGATTGCTCTACTTATCCGGCGTGGTATAAAAATCTTGGCTTTGGAATAAACAGCTCATCCCTCTACATATATTTGCGTGTGATCTCACATCTTCACCGGGGACTGGACAATCACTGAAACTGGATAATTGCTCGGGACACATTCCTGAAATGTTGCTCATGCACACGGTTGCACGGACAACCACTGTTTCCCTCCTCTGAGCGGAAGACAAGCAGAGCATAACAGCAATGTAATGACTCTGAAATGCAAAGTGCCCTGACCAACAGAGCATTCACCTGAGGCTATGGAGGTTTAATTTCTTGCATGCCTGAGTGTGATAAGTGGCAATCCAAATGTTGTGACTTTCCTTCAAGCTCTGCAGAGGACAGCTAAACTGGAGCAAAAGTCGGGGGGGGGAAAAAACCCCTGAATGATCTGATATTTTAAGACAAGAAGCTCAACAGATTTTCAGGCAGGCATCAATTATTAAGACAGCAGTGACACAATCTACAGGTGAAATCTTGCTTTGTTTGCTTGACAGTATTTTGGGTGGTTTGACTCAGAATGAAATATCGCATCTGGAAGTGAATATTTCAACAAAGGCGAGAGAAATTCCTGTTTCGGTTTGTGGTGGCTGAGCTTTTGCTCTCCCGGCTTTAGTGTTTTAAATCCCACATTAAAGCTGCTATTGTTATTATTTTTTAATATCAAGCATCAGCCAAATGACTATGTGTAATGTCCCGCAGAAAATCATCTTTTAAGGGACTTTGAGCTCATTGTTTTGGTTTTCCGGCTCACAACTTCACTGTTTTGGTTCACTCTCGCCGCTCCCAACAACAGCATGCAGCTGTTTTTAGCATAAAAGCTTTGATAATCCCACCGTGCATATACCTGCCCAGCACCAAATAATAGTTAGTGACTATCTGATAAACAGAATGTAGTATTACACAGCTAAAGAACCAGGAGCTGGTGGAGATCTAAAACAGAGCTACAAGGAGAGTAAATTATGGATTTACATCAAGCGGTAAGCGAAGTGAAGTCAATGTGGAAGTGCCAAAAACTGCAGTTCCTCAAACGTCCACTTGAGGCTGGTTGCAGAAGTGAGTCAGTCTCCATAAGTCCCTATGTCAAAATGTCCAACTTCACAGCAGAAATAAACATGTTTACAGCCTGGTACAAAAAACTGTTTTGGTCTCTATAGCTAATTTCCCTGTTCATGACAACTGTACTGAGGGTGAATTTATATACAACTCACCTGTTCAAATGATATTAAGGCTTAAATTTATGCAGAATTAACAGAGTGGACACTTTGATTGACAGGTAGGTGCTGTTATAGAGGGCTTGTTTGAACAGTCATGCTCATCTTTAATCTTTAGGTTTATTTGTCTTCCTGTTTGTCCTGTTGTTGTCTTTTTCTGTTTGTTCTTGAATGTTTTCATTTGTAACCGTGAAACCAGGTTTAGAAAAGTGTCATACAATCTAAGTATTTCTTATGTAACTGAGTTATTCTAGCCTTTTCCTGCAGGGGGCACTCCAGCCACCTGTAACACACTGCATGTATTTGATGTCAGGTCTTTTCTCGGCTTCAACAGGTTTCTTTTTTGTTATGTTGAAGAGCCTGAATGTGTGAATAGAGCTTCTGAAAGATCTACTTTTATTCAACATGTATGTGGTCCCCTTTGTTTCTTTTTTCTGTGGCTTCACATGATGTAATCTTTTAATGTATGCCATTTTCTTGTCCCGCTGGTGAGTGTTATGACTATACACAGGAGGATAATGACTCTTTTCAGTAAACATGTAATCTTAGATTTTCAACTTTAAAGCAAGCATAATGGATATTTATACCATTTTAGAGGTGATATCATCACGGTGATATCATCCGCCGACACACCCACATACTCACTTATTAAACATGCAGTCTGTAAATAACACACCTCTCACACTTGGTGCAATCCTGTGAAACTCCACAGGTATGATACCAGGTAGGTTAGGCGATTCTTTGAAAAGGTTTTCCTGACATCAACCGGCTAACTATCTCCACCACAATGACTCATGTGAGCGTTTATGTGCGCACTGACTCATGTCATGCCTGCTTAGCTGTAATTCTGTGTAAGTACAGTGAGCAAAGAACAAACAACAAACTCAACCTGAACCCAAAGAAGCCTCGTTTGTCTCTGTAGTTGCGGGGGGGGGGAGGTTGTGTGGCTGGAAAATACAACAAAGCCTGGTGCATTTTGAATGAATGTGGGAGCTGGAGAGCGTCTTCTGCTTTTGTGTCTCTTTTTGTGTATTTCCGCTTTTACTCATCCTGTCTGGATGGATAATAATAAGGTTGAACTTTTCAATATGATGTAACTTTGACATCACTTAAAATTTGTCATTTGGCCATGTAATGCCTGAATGGTGGCAGGTTATTAAACACATTAGTGAAAAAGCTTTTAATCCAGATAGATACAGATCCACAGGTACGTGGACTCATTATTTTTAGTCATGCTAACGGTCTAGATGGGTCTATGGATGGAAATGTTGGTCTGTCAGTCAGGTCCAGATGGAAATATGTTAACAACTATTGGATGGATTGGGATGAAATTTATGATCTCCTGAGAAGAAGAAGACTTTGGTGATTCTCTGACTTTCACAAGGTTCATAACTGTTTGGACTGTCATGAAATTTTGTTCAGACCTTCACGATACCTTCAGGATGAGTTATAATACCTCTGGTGATCCCCTGACTTTTCAGTGTCATAATTGGGTCAAAATATTCATTTGTCAACCTTGTTGTTGTGGACGAATGTTACAAATCTAAGATGACCTGTCCTCCTCCAGGTCTCCATGGTGGAGAGGAAGTTGCGTGGTCCAGGTCCAACTTAGCAACGCCTGAAGCTCTCCTCCTCCTCCCCTCCTCTGTGGCTCTTCTTGAGTTTTTTTTTTTTTTGGAAGGGTTTCCCTCATGTGTTCGTCATGTTTCTACAGTAGCCTAGAGTGGACAAACTAAACACTGTCTCTTGAGAGAGACTTTTGTGTTTTTCGTGTGTTTTGCAGGCACCGTAGTTTCTCCTTCATGCTTGGAAGGAGAGGAGAGGTGAAACTAAACTACCAGACGCCACGAAATCCTACAAACTGCTCCTTAAACAACAGACGCACTGAGGTCTGTAAAATTTAAACTTCAAACGCAGAGGGCTTCGAACATATCGTCAGAAACACGCATATTTTCCTCATGTGAATCATGTGTCTAAGGACAGAGGGAGCTGAATGTTGTTCAGATTTTAACATGAAAGAACCAAAAACCATCAATGTGTGTCTCAATACTTTCTGACATCTTTAACCTTTCAGTGGCACTAAGCCTCAAGCCCATTGCTTCATGTCCCTGACAAATATATACTTTTACTTCTAAAAAGCACTCACACATTTTCTAAAACATCCGGTCACTTTAGCACTTTAGCAGGTGTTACTCATGAGTAATTGAGTGAGTTTGTGAGGGACTTTTTCAGCTGTGGTTTATAACACTCATTTTGTGGACAGTGTGGCATTGACTCAAAGTAAAGTCCAGTACAAGGAACAAGTCACACAGTGTTCAGTGATGTGTGATTTTTATTAGTTTTTGCACAACAAGGGAAGAAGCATTCAGGCTTCGACTACATCACCAGACATCTCCTCTAATGAATCTATAAGATTTCTTCAAATTTAACATTAGTCTACGTGATATAGAAGCCAAACAATGAGCTAATCAATTCAAGCTTTTGTAACCTCTGTTGAATGTTGTCTGCTTGTAAATTTTCATTGCCTGACCTCACTCAAAACTGTGTGCTTCTTCTTTTGTATTCAAAAAGCTGTGATGGTGTATTACAGTCTGACATTTCGCTGCTGGCCTTTTTTTTTTCTATGCTGGCCTTTAAATTTGCTGTTTGTGTGTCTTTGTCCTGTGTTTAACTGTGTGTTAGGTCAGATTAACAAATGGTAAGGCCGGTGGCAGGCTGAATAACAGCATTAACCAGAGAACAATGGGAGCGTGGGACTAAGCCCTTTCACAACCTGTCTGACAGCTTGTAGCGTTGATGTCATCCTCTGACTCAGGCCGTTACCACCGCCGCTGTCACCCTGGACGCTTGGATGTATGACATCACCAAATGACACATATCACTCTCCACTACTGCCTCTTTGCTTTCATTTCTCTCCTTTTGTCTCTCTCTCTGTCTCTGTCTCCGGTCATTTGCATACTCATCAGCTTTCCTGCATTGTAGGCTTCTGTCAGCCTGTGAACAAGAAGGAGAAGAGCATGAAAGGACATCATTAGTTTTCCAAGGAGACTCAGATAAAGGGAGAGAGAGAGAGAGAAAAAAAAACTGAGGACAAAGATTGTTGGGTCATGCGATGTGCTCTCAGGAGTTGAAGTAGTACAGACGTTGGCTGCAGAGTAAGAAAAATATGGTTGCAGTAAGTCTAAAATAGATTATGTTTTGGGTTCAGGTGATCAACACGTTATGAAAGCCATATATCTCTCAACTTTCTTTGTTCCCTCATGAGTCGAGACAATTCTTCCACTAAAATCACACGAGATTATATGAAAAATGCATCGTCGCAGAGCTGAAAACAGAGCTGCTTTTTCTCAGCTCATGAAAAGCTCGAGACGCACAACACTGATGACAGACATTTTCTAATTATGATCTGTTAAAGGTTTTGTTCCCATTCACACATCTGGAAAATTGGTCATGAAAACAGGTGGTGTCTCTGTAATCCTTTAAAGTCTGTGTAAGGTGAGAATAAATGTGTGTTCTGAGTTTGTCAGACCGAAGAAGAAAGTGTTATTAACCACCCAGTCAAATTTGAATGATTAAAAATATCGACATGTTTATGAAATGAGGTGTCAAACAATTTTGAAGTGACTGAAACGTGTCAGACGAGTTCAGAAAACGACGTGACTAACTCTGAAACACTCTGAGCTGAGATGAATTCATCTCTATCCGCTCTGCTCAGGGTGGCCTCAGCGTGTCATCGAGCCGCCCTTTAAGGACCGCCCACAAAATCCTGAGACTGAAAACTGGTGAAAAACTGTTCTTTTCACGTGTTTTCAGCAACTATTATCCAACATATTTAATGTATTTTAAAAGAAATCTCACAACTGCCTTTACACAGACTTTAAATCCAGTTCTCCAGGTATGTGGAGTCATTATTTTTAATCATGCCAGCGGTCTAGATGGCTCTAGTCTCAGTCTACCAGTTAAAGGTCCAGTGTGTAAGATTTATACATATGCGTATGTTTTCATTAGTGTATAATAACCTGAAAATAAGACTTGTTATTGTCATGTTGTTGAGAGGGACTCCATAGTTTCTCCTTCATGCTTATAACTAGAATGTTACCAAACTGCCAGATGCCACTAAATCCTACAGACTGCTCCTTTAAATCCAGACTGAAACTGTTATTTTTCATCGTTTCCATCCATACACCAGAAAACAGGTCGTATCTCTGTTCAAAGGTGGTCACATCCAACGACAAACTCGATTCACTGTTGGAGACCATGACATGCAGCTGAAAGCTCTGGAGAAAGCTACATTAATTGAAACTGCAATAGACGCGTTGAGCTCTGTAAAATTTGAACTTCAGACCCAGAGGTCAGAAAGTTACAAACAACACTGTTATCGAAACAGCTGATCTCTTGTACGTAATCTAAACCAGAGATACAAATAGAAAGTTGTGCCTGCTTACCGCTGTCACTTTTATATTTTGCCCCTGATCTCTTTCATGTGTTCATCACATCCTGTCTCGAACTTCCTGTTTGCATAACACCGTACGTAACTGACACCGTAATATAATTTAGGCACATACGGCGAACCTACAGTAGAGCGTCACCGTCTGTGTCACTTTAGGATGATATGACGGATTTGTTTTCACATGATCTTTACTGGTGTTACTGCTCGTCATACTGGTCCAACAAGCAGTTGTAACGATATCAGTCTGACGTTATCAGTTCTGCGGTGTTGATTAAAGGGAGGAAATTCCCCTGCATGCAAATTCACTTTCAGATGTATCAAGAGAGCAG
Organism: Protonibea diacanthus; assembly: GCA_028641955.1. Taxonomy (NCBI): domain Eukaryota; kingdom Metazoa; phylum Chordata; class Actinopteri; family Sciaenidae; genus Protonibea; species Protonibea diacanthus. The sequence goes on from CM053992.1 coordinate 18,326,753, forward strand.
TACCGTAGAGTGTGACTTCAGTGTGCTCATCCAATGGGATACAGGTTGGTTATAATTCAACACAAGCACGAACATCTGCTGTTCAATAGACGATTCATGAAAGGTTATACATTTGTATATGTTCCATACACCTGGTGTCTGGGAAGCAAAATCATCCTCTGTCATACAGGAAGTGAAGCGTTTTACATTTCTGACAGCTGCCAACAGCTTGTGTAGAATAACGCAGGGAAGCTGAGGAGTTCACATGTGAGATATTAGCAGCACAGAGGAAAGAAGTGCAGAAACTTTATTCAGAAGTTGAAATCTCACCTAGTTCAACTGTGAGCTACTGTTTAAACACGGGGTCCTGTACTTCCTGCCTCGCCATACATTGTTTCTCATTAATTTACAGTATTATTATTGCAGTCGAGAGCAGCTGCCAACAGAGGTTAAACCTCAACTCTCTCTGGGACGGCCATGCAGCGCTAAAAGGCCCTGGCTAGCACGCAGCCACGCAGCAGGTGACCCCCCTGTCCTAGAAACAGTTGCTATTTAGACATGATTAGCGGTGGGTGAAGAGAGAGTCATTGTTATTTATATTGTGTTATCCCTGTGTTTGTTTCAGAGGTCGAGGGCAGCAAGTCTTTCTGATAAGTTGCTCCACTCGAGGGTCACGGCTGAGAAGTTTGGTTTATAACCTCTAAGAAGACACAAACGTTTAATAAACAGACACTCACTGTGGCCGATGGGTATAAATATCAGGGGACATCATCTAATACCCTCAGTCGTGTAAATCCATCCATGTGTATGATATGCTTCCATTCTGGGATAAGGTCAGAATTAAATTGGGCTCCCACTGCAGGGAGAATGACAGTATTTGCTATTCTTGAGGTCATTATCTCAGATTTCATCAAAGCACGAGGTAAAACTAAATCGCAAACGCGGCCGCAGCCGCCATACACGCATATGGAGCCATAAACTATGTCGGTTATATACATTAGTGACGCTTCATCACTGGCTTTATGCGCTATAAGCGTGAGTGTATATGCGAGCAAGTGAGAGCGAATGTTTACATTTTTTTGATCGTTAACTAGACAATATTTGGTTGTTGCTAAGTGACCGTGAGGATGATTCACCCTTCCTCAGGCGAAGGGACATGCCAACTTGAATGAATAATACTGAGCAGACTAGCCCAACTCAGAGAAAATAGGGTTGTTATGAGTTCAGTGATGTAGCTGTTATTGTTAGGTGTAAACTATACTTGTGCCGGTAATCTGTCACAGCCGCTGGCCTCCTCGCACGGTCAGGACTGGAAGGAGACATTTGTCCTTTCAGTCGATGGTTTTCTTTCTTTTCTTCTCACATGCCTACAATCGTCTGCTAATTTCAGACATTCTCACTTCTTCACTTGGAAGTCCCCTCAGGGTTGTGGGTTTTTAGAGGAGGTGGGTATCACAACATGACTTATGAAATGTGTTGCTGATTGTTGATTGCTGCATTTTAGCCCTTTAGCTTGTTTACAGGGTGTAATCTCTTACATGATGATGTTATTTGTGTTGAAAGAAAGGCATTTGTTGTTTCTGTTGCCGTTCGCCTCAAGTGAAGGCCTGAGAGAATTTTGAAGTGTCAGTTGAAGAGAACGAGATGAATACAGCTGAAACATTAGTTGAATATGCAACGAAAACATTTGAAAATACCGACAGTTGAAGTGGCAGATGACACGCGGACGCAGAAAGAAGCTGAAGTGGCAATACTGAAAGTTTCAAGAGTTTCAGTCAACTGCCAGTCAAAGCGTAGGTGATGAACAGCGATGGAGGTGTCAGTTAGCGTGGAAAAGAAATCATAAACCAGAAGACGACAGTAGAAGTGTAAACACAAAAGTTGGTCAAATGTTCACAAACAGTGAAAAGGCATGTTTAGTGTACAGCTGCCTCCTTGTAGGACGCTCTGACAAGAGATTTTTAATCTTTAAATGGGAAGTATACTGTAGGTACATTTGAAATACTGAAACTTGAAGTTAAAGTTGCAGCTGAAGGAAGTTAAAATGGGGCTCAGGGGGTAGAGCGGGTCGTCAACTAATCAGATGATCGGCGGTTCGATCCCTGGTTTCTCCAGTCTGCATGTTGAAGTGTCCTTAGGCAAGATACTGAACCCTGAATTCCTCACGGGCCTCGCCATTAGTTTTAACACTCATGTTACAGCGGAACAGTACATTAAACCGTGTTTGTGATAATGTTTGACATCATACTGTATCGAAGAAGACTTGAAACTAGCAATACCTCAAGACGAAACTGTTTACTGAGGTAATAAATTATTTAAGAAGTAGGGTAATTCCCCCGTAAGGCTCAATGCAATCTTTGTAGCCAAGTGTGCTCCCCCTGCTGGCCATTAGAAACTTCCACACTCCCACACTGGCTTCACTTCCCAGACTCAGATGTTCTGTCCACTAATTATAAAAATCTGAAGTTTAAAGTGTGAGCTGAGGGAATTAAAATGTCGGCCGAAGCCTAGTTGAGAAACGACCAGGTCCAGGTTGAAGTGAAGTGAAGTTCTGAATTAGTGCGGGTGAATAAACTAAAAGGAAAAGTCAGCTGGAGTGTAAACACTGAGAGCAGGCGGAGTAAACTGTGTTCACGCCGTGGAAGGTGTAGAAGTCAGGGAGGGAGGAGGAAGCTGAAGAAGGCCCGAAGAGAGCTGAAAGAGTTTGAAGTGTCAGCATTGAAATCAGTTGAAATGTCATTTGAGGAGAAAGAGATGAAAGCAGTGGAAATGTCACTCGATGCATAACCACTGAAAGCAGCTATAAATTATCAGTTAAATGTCAGTGGCTGTTAAGGTTTGATTTTGTTATGTGGTTTATGTTTGACTGTGACTCACCAACTATCTCGAGCCAGAACACTCTGTAAAAAAGATAAAGAAGATGTTTAATCTCAGCGAGGCTTTCCTCGTTAAATAATGTTTTGTCAGACTTTAATTAGTTGTAAAATGTCTTGTAAATATAATTTAACTGTTACACAATACAGCAGTTGTCCCTTAATGCTTTATTGTCCGGTATCCAAACATGAAAAGTAAGCTCTGCTAAGATTTACAAGTTGATCAATTCATTTTTTGGCCTCTGACACATTTCAACGAAATTAAAAGTCCAAATCTAATTCTATATATTGGTGTACTGCTGACTAATAATGATTTCTCTGTGTGGAGGTTAAATCTAAGATGTGTTTCCCAATCTACATGTTGGGTACAGTCACTGATCTCCATCAGATATCACATTTATTTAGTCTTAGTATTAGTGTTCTGGGGAGTTTTCGCACCATGTGATGTTTCAAATCTAAACCTCATGTCAAACTCCGAGACTCGTGTTTGTCACATACTGTCAGTACTTATAAAAGTTTAGACAGGAAATCGACTTTCCATCCAATAAATCAAGAAATAAACAAAGACGTGCAGTCATGGTGTGACAGTATTTCAGAGGGAGGCACCATAATGCATCGACAGACTGGGCTGTCAAGGGTTTTTTTTTATTTTTTTGTTAGTTTCATTTTTGGGCTCTCAAAGCTCAGACAGTTTGTACAATGATGGTCCCACAGCCCGAGCAATAATGTTGAACAGAATGTTATTTTGGAAAATTGTCAGTCCTCGCTAGGGTCTCGCTCGTTCAATTAAACTGCCTAATGAAGCTAATGGAGTAGATTTAAAATGACAGTCCGGGAAGTTTCGAGAGGTTAGACATGTTTGAAGCTGTGTGTTGTGTTACTGCCTACCGGACTGGAAGATGATAAATATGCAAAAAGTGAAGGGCCATAGGTCGACAGGCTGTTGAATCTTTGGCAGTGTTCCTCCTTGCCATCGCTGGACATGTTGCTTTTCAAGCTGTTGAGTCTGCAGTAGGCCCATCTGTGCTATTCCCTCTTAGAAACCATCAATAGCAACATTTTTCCTTTTCTTAAATCCTCATCATTGAAAGACAATTTAGTTAATGGCCAGATGGGATGAAATACTGGGAGCAAGGGGGGCAGTCTCCTGCATATTAAAGACTAAAAACACCAATTAGTAAATGGGCTGATTTGTAATTCAAGCACCGTCTCCTGGGTCTTTACTAAATGCATGTATGTATGACAACTGGTTTCCAAGGTTACATGAGGTTGAGGCTCTTCCTGTGCTGCTCTAAATGTGACATCGAGTTTGCACCTTGCTGAAGACAGGAAGTGGTTTGGATCTTTGATCTGGGCCAGCGAATACCGCACCATGATCAGTCATGTTTTCCATGCCGAGCGACTAAAAAAGGCTAACCACTTGACTGTGTTTTACATCACAGTTTGACATTATTTCATATCGCGTGTGTGATCTCTAAACAGCCACACTCTGTCATGTTTTCCACCGGCTGACATTTATAAGAGGAAGATAGTCGGCTCAATCCAGTTCAAGATCTCGCGCAAGACAGAAAATGGTTGTAAAATGAGGTTTCTTATCCTGTTGTGCCGTTCAAAATGCAATAATAAAAGACTTATAACATCTGTAAACCTTTCATCAGCAGCAACCTTTTCATCATCCACCTGCTCACAGTTTCCAGAACTGAGAGATTACTGGTACTAATGTAGCTTTTGGCATCCTTTAATTTTCCTGGAAATGTGAAAACGCAGATGGTTAAAGGGAAAAAAGTTCGGATATTTAGAAGCGGGGTTGTATGAGGTACTGATGAGCGGTCAATTTGGAGAAGCCGAGAGCTATGAGCTTCTGTGGACAGGGTCAGCAGAAAAATGTGGCCACATTAAAGAGGCAAAACAAAAATGATGTTCTTTTCTTCCTATGCATAATTCGCATCAGATCAGAGTTACAGAAAGACACAAGGTCGTCTTTTTTTACATCTTTTGAAACAAGTTTGATTTCAGTCTGAGCTTTCTGACTCGAACAGCTAATCTGCGGGGTAATATGTCGCCGGGCACAGCTGGAAGCTCGGCAGTTAGCGCCAAAGAAACGGGCCGTCTGACAGCGAGGTAAAGCCGTGGAAATATTCTTAATATAGCGTGCACTTAAGCTGATATTGATTTTCTTTTTTTCTTTTTAGAGGTGGGCCTTTGTACGTGGCTAATCTCTGCTGACCTTGTTCGCGGCGATGCATACAGTGGCTCTGCTTCTACCTCGTACAACCCCACTTCAAATTACCTATCCCTTCAAATCAAGCAGCACAAAAGAGAAATGTATTTTTTTACCACAAATTTATTAAGAGCTTCTCGTACAGAGTCAATGTTTTACCTCTGTGATATTTGAAAATATATGTTTTTAGGTGTTGTAGCTACTTGAACTGAACCCCCCAAAAAATATGAATTCATGTTGATCCATAAGTTTTAAAGCGTGTTGTTGACTGTAGGGCCCATGCGGTTTTATCGTCTGTAGGCTGTCTGCCTCCCAGTTCCTGTTGTTTTCCCCTTGTTTTCCGTTCTTGTCTGTATCACTTTCACTCTCTCTCTCTCTCTCTCTCTCTCTCTGTCGCTGGGTGTGGCCTCCAGTTCGCGCTCACCTGCCTGCCTGCTCACCTTCACCACAAGCGGCTCATCACCCAATCACCAGTGCGGTGTATATAACCCCAGTTCACCCTTCTAGACGCTGCCAGTAACAATGCGAAGGCGAAATCTTGTGTTCTTTCTTTGGGTCTTCTCCAGTTTTTGTGATTTTTTTTGTTAATCCCAGCCTCTCTGTGCTTCAGGATCCCTGCCTGCCACTCACCTGCCACATCCATCCCTGCTTTGTTATCACTCACGTCTCTGGAAAGCAGCCACTACCAGCCTGGCGCCACTTGGATCTCCTCAACCATCTAACGCCCACTTTCCCCTGCACTATTCACCTCTCTGTGCTTTGTTTAATAAACCTTATTAAATATAATCAAGTCTGCGCGGTTAACAGGACACGGCTCTGTCAAACCATTCAGTCCATTACTTTGGTTCTGACTGAAATGTTTCAACAACTGTTGGATGGTTTGCCATGAAATTTTATACAGACCTCAGACCTCAGGTGTCAACATCAGGTCAAAGTTTTACTGTGGTTTACAACCAAATACATGCAAACAAATGACCTACCTGTCAGCGTTAGTTATACTTTGTGTTGTGTGGGGCACTCCTGCTGTACCACTGTGCAGCTCTTGTTTATTAACATGAAAGGGAACATTTTAATGAGCACATTTCATTTAGTTTTCTGTCCACTTGTAGTAACTAAACATGATTAAATTTGGTCTGAATGGAAGAACTCAAAGCGTCCAGTTAAGGTTAGAGAATAACATGGCCTTTGTTAAATTCAGAGGGAATAAAAATTGACTTGATTTGAAGTGTTTACTTCATTTAAGTTACCTTTTGTTACCTAAACCACGTGCAGGATTTGAACCAGGGTCTCCAGCTCTGCGCTTCGTACTCCCACCATCTCCCCTCCAAACCTCCTGCACACAAATATAGCTCTCCCTACACTTCACAATGTTACCAATTAACTCAAATCAAACAGCATTTCCCTCCAGATCATATTTATAAAAGCTAATTCGTAGTATATTAACATGATTTCTAGGAGACTGCGGTCAAACCTAAATTAGCAGAATCTAGGAATCAGCATCACGTCCGGGTAACTTCATTATCGCTGACATGTCATCATAAAAATAACTGCAAACTTCTGACTGAAACACCTCATCTCTTTATCTCTTCGTAACCTCATCTACTATGACGCAGCCACTCATATACGTCGTACTGATAAAGAGGCCCATATTACTGCACTGTCAACTCTGACACGGGTAGTTCAGGTTATTACATTGTCGGCTTGACAAACGTTTGGCCTAATGAAACCAGTCGTACAAGCAGAACTGGTTGAATGTACATAACTGGTCAGGTCACGCTGCGCCTAGTGTTTGAATTACCAACAGATCTCTTAGAAGTTGTTCCGAGCGTCTGCCTTCTGTTTTAAAAGGCTCTCCACACCCTCACGTTTATACTACTGTATCAGACAGTATGTTATTATTACTATTACTGAAGTACTCAGGCCAGAGATAACAAAAATACCATTACAAGTCTTATTTTAGAGACTTTATCTGTCTGGTTAATGTAGCTGTACTGTTTAAATTAGCATGAGTTTAAAATACTACTAACTTAAAATATGATTAAATACATTAAGTGAGTAAATTTGCTTAGTTTCTTGTGTAAACAAAAACTTAATCCTTAAATTTATCTGAATAACAGTTTTCATTGAAATCTGCCTCGTAGCTTTCCTTATTGTTCTCTGAAAAGATCGATTTTACATTTATGTTTTGGATTTTACACGAATAAACTCTTTTTAATTTTAATTTTAGACCATTTGGCCTCTATATTAAATATCACAAGAAAAACAGAGACCACCGCTGAACAAAAAAACACACACTTGCGAAGGCAGGGCTGCGCGTTCACTTTACCCTTCATCACAAGTGAAACAGGAGTCGCTGGGAATCCAATGTGAATAGGCTTTGATCAGCTGTGTTCATTTATAAATAACTGTACAGGAGGCTAATAATAGAAGCAATAATACATGCCCTGCATTGTTTCAGGTTGCCAATGAGGATAAATCGAGAGCACAGATTATATTTGGGGTCTGAAGCCAGAGAGACCCTTTCACCTCAACATGGGTCCTGTCATATGGGACCGTGCAGTCAGCCAACTTGGCACTTGCTTAATAGCACTCCTGCCAAAGACACCCACTTATTACCACCAATAATGTTACCTCCCTATCTCACACACACACACACACAGGTCACTTGTCTTACACAAACAAGCCTCTACCGTCATTATTATGTGTTTGAATCTTTCATCACACTACACTTACAGTTTGACCACTTAGTGTACTTCTCCATGCTTTAAAAAAATAAAGGTCAAACTATGTTTTTAAATGAGGAAATTAAGCAACAAACTTCTGCTGCCTGTAACAAACAGAACGTTACAGATCACACCACATTAGCACAGCTGTCCTCTAATGACCTTTAGCTTACAGTTTGACTGGTTTAGCTGAAGAGGATTTATTGGGAATAATGACAAGAACCGGCGTTGTCAGGTATGTTTCATGGTTTTGTCATACAGGTTTTGGGAAACTGCCTTCAAGTGCTGTAGGAAATATCAACGCCAAAACATTTGGAGGGTGTGTTAAGTGTGCAGACTAAGTAAAACTTTTTGCAGATATTGGGACTGTTCAAATGTTCAACCTGGTAACTGTAAACCTGTTGTAAACTAGAAAGATAAAGATAAATACAGAGCGGTGAGTGAGAGAAGTGCAGCTGAAGGAATATGGAAATGCAGACGATTTGGTTTGTTGGTTTATAAAAGATACAGACATCATCTGGCACGCTCAGCGAGCCTTCAAATGATTCATTTGGAAAAGAGAGCTAACCAGAAAGATGAGTGAGGGAATGAAAAAAAGATAGAGAACATGGAGATATTTCAGCATGAAGACACACATCTGTAGCCTTCTCGTCAACAGGTGAGTTTTCATTTTATTTCTTCCAAGGAAGTCCCAGCGTTGGTCCCAACGTTTGGCTGTGATATCTCAAAAACATACCACACTTAAATGAATGAGATGGAAGCTACACGATATTCAGCTCATTTGACTTGTCATAGAGGTAAAATGGCTCCATTTTATCTGGAAACGGACCTCAGACCTGTGAGTTACTTACAGTGACATGTCACAATGTCTCCTATGAAGAGGACTTATGTTTACGTTTTTATTACATTTGTTGCTGTTGTTTCCACTTTAGGTGGAGGCATGTGGGTTTTCTTTTTGCCTCTCCCAGCGCTGTATATTATTTGTTATCCTTGTCATTTTTATGTAAACTGTGCAAAATTTAAAGATATAAAAAATTTCACAGGAATTAACTCTCAAAGACTTAAGATTCCCCCAAATTGTTGGCATTGTGTGTATGTTGAATATTTGTTTATTGATATTTTTATATTGATATTTGCTTTCTTCCCTATTTTTTTTTTTAACTTTTACAAAGCGTATAATTATTCAGTTTCTGTTATTATTATATTGAGAAGTGTTTCTAAAATTATCTCCTATATTGTCATGTGTTTGGTTTGCCCGTTCTGGTTTTGGTGGTTCAACATGTCGATGTAGATATAAAAGGTTCATTCTAGGGTAATAAAAACACAATGAATCTTATTTTCAGGTTAATATACACAAATGAAAACATAGTTATGCTTATTATGTTGCATTTCTGCTCAAATATCCCCTTAAATGTTACACACTGTACATTTAAACATCAGTGATGCTTCTTTTAATGTCAGTATACTTTTAATATACTGTAAAAGTGTGTAGGATTTAGTGGCACCTAGTGGTGAAGTTGCAGATTGCAACCAACTGAATACTCCCCCATGTCTCAAACTCTCCCTTCCAAGCATGTAGGAAAAACATCTGGCTGCGAAAGTCACATAAAAAATTTTGGTTTTTAGTTTTGCCATATCTAGATCAGTTGTAGTTTGTCTGTTCTGGGCTACTGTAGAAAAATGGCAGACTCTGTGGAAGAGGACCCGCTCTCTCTTTAGTTATAAAGGGCTCATTTTAAAGACAACAATTCATATTTTCAGGTGATTATACACTAATGAAAACATACTAATTAATATTATATTCAAATCCTGCAAATACATACTCCTAAATTTTACACACCGGACCTTTAATATGTGTTTAATCTGAAAATTAAGGTGCTTTTCTTTATTAGACACATTTGTCTAATTTGCTTTAACTCGACTTTCTCATGCTGCTGCAGCACAGAGTATTACACTCTTCTATATATCTCCTCGGTTGGTTGATTGGTTGGTTGGCTCCACTTTACTTGAACGTGTATTTTTTTTTTTTTTTTTTTTACGAGCAGCACATGAAGGCACCGCGTCTTCTTCCTCGAGCCTCCTGGAGAGACTTTTGATTGGCTGCCAGTGACATCATCCCCCGCTCCGTACGTGGGACTGAGAGGCAGTTCAAGCGACAGCCAGCCACAGAGGCAGACAGCTCGGCCTAAAGTCCCTCCCATCAACCGGGGCCGGACCTCACTGTACAAAAAGGATCAAATTTTAATATTAATGAAGCCGCGCATTGGCTCGCGGACGCGTCAATCCCGCTGCGCAACTTCTGTAGGCTGGCAGACTTCCTTCAATATTATTTCTAAGGAGGAGGGGGGTGAGAGAGAGCAGGGTAAAAGTACTAAAAAAAATGTTGCCGCTCCACAACATTGGGACGGACTGAATGGAGGCAACACTGACAGCGAGCGGAGATAATAAATCCGTCTACAGTGAACCGCGACACACACCGGTAAGCAAGGCAAGGGAATACAAGGCAAGGCAAGTTTTCTGGGGGGGATGAGAGTGGCACAAGTTGTTGTTGAAATTGCACAGTCATAGAGATTTCCACGCGATTCTATAATTAATGAAGAGGAATATATAATTACTGCAACCATTTTTTTTAAAAAAGGGGAGGGGGGGCTGATTGGTGCTCCTTTAATGAAGTGTTTTTACCATCGCAGCCAATCGTTCATCAAAGTTATAATCCATACATGTAAAAAGAAGCAGCCGTGCCTTCTTTTTAATCTTTATTTTATTGTTGTTTAATGGCTGTGATGATTGAATTTCCTTCCATCTGATCAGTTCGTCTCGTCCTCCGGAGTCATATCATATTCTCGGCACGTTCTCATGCCGGTTTCTTCAATGAATTTGGCCATGAATGATTTTTTTTTTATGTGCTGAAGCTGCACCGTGTTTTTTTTTTTTTTTTTTAAAGAAGGATGTCCAATGTGCACAGCTCGGCGGGTGTCTTTACATAACACACCGGGATGACATGCTTTTTAAAAACGCTCATGCTGCTGATCAAAAGAGGAATTACCACCCCTCTTTCTTCTTCTTCTTCTTTTTCTTTTGTACCCCGACTTTCCATTTGGGGGAGAGACCAAACTGCGGCGTAGCGTTGATGCAGTATTTTATCTTTTTTTTTTTTTTCTCCCCCTTCCTCCTCTCTTGTTATAAAAGGTTTGAATCAGACAGAGCAGAGTTGAAAAATTCAACCCCTCTCCCCCTCTCTCTCTCTCTCTCACACACACACACACACACACACACACACACACACACACACACACACACGCACATGTATTTGTACAGTATCTGGAGGATGATTCATGTTAATTACAAAGTGATTCAGTTACACCAGACTCTGTGATGATTTCAGTGTTTATTATTAGTGGTCAGTCTGTCACGCCTTAAATTTTCCTCCCAACTTGGGTGTAGCCCTGCAGGTGTTGACACTACTAATATTTGGCTTCAGCAGCCGTTTTCTAGTTTGCATGTTGATCAAACAGTCAGGAGGTTTCAGGCCTTTGTTGCCTCGCTTCCTTTGCTCCGTGTTCATGCAGATTTCATCCAGCCGCTCATTCCTCCTCACTCCTCGCTTCGTGTTCTTTCTGTCCTCCACAGAGCGGCTTGTTGACTTCTCCGTAAACGTCCAGCCCTCGGCCTCCCCATGCCTCCATCTCCCCTCGACGACAGAATTGTGGTGGCGCTGCCAAGGCCGATCCGACCTCAGGAACTCCAACTGCGCCTGGACACCAGCTACCTGGACTCCATCTCCACCAGCAGCGGCAGCAAGACAGTCATCAGCGCCACCGTGGTGAAGATCCGGGCGACGGCCAATCTTGTAACGTATATGCCCTCATCCAAGGGCTCCACGCGCTCGTTGTCGTGTGGATGCAGCAGTGCCAGCTGCTGCTCTGTGACTACCTATGAGAAGGACAGCCAGAGCCTCAGCCACAGCCAGGTGAGCGCCAGCAGCCCCAACCTCAGCTATGCCGGGCCCCCCACCCCTATGGTCAGCAACCATGAAGCATTAAGCGCCCCGAGTCTCACCCCGGGCACCCCGAAGGCCCTGTCAGCGTTGAGGGTCATCCACCCAAATGAGCTGGCCAAACGGATGACCTGCTGCCCCATGGGACATCCTGTAGGGCCCGTGCCGGTCATCATCGACTGCCGGCCCTTCATGGAGTACAACAAGAGCCACATCCGGGGGGCCGTGCACATCAACTGCTCCGACAAGATCAGCCGGCGGCGGCTGCAGCAGGGCAAGATCACTGTGCTGGACCTCATCTCCTGCCGCGAGGGCAAGGACTCTTATAAGGGCATCTTCTCCAAAGAGATTGTGGTTTATGACGAGAGCACCACGGACCCCAACAGGCTGACATTCTCTCAGCCGCTGCATGTGGTCCTGGAGTCACTGAGGAGGGAGGGCAAGGACCCCATCATCCTCAAAGGTAACACCTAAGTTGGTTTGTCAGGGCCTGGGGGAAGAAGGAAATGAAGCTTCCCAGTTGAGGATAGAAAACCACAATTTCATGGGCGTTAGTTTGACTCTGGAGGGAGTAAATCAGTTCAGACATCTGAGAGCAATGTCTGATTTAGCAGTGTTAGAAGCTTAGTGGCAATACAAGCTGATATGATACTAGTGTGGTTGCATAATAATGCGTAATGCATGCGCGTAAAGCCTGTTAAACTTTCTCCTTTATTGTTTTGGTCAGCTGATGTTGCCAGTAAACACACTGCTTGTAGTTCATCCTGTCAGCACTTGAAAACACCGTATAACACACACGGCTCCTCCGTGTGCGGTCGAGCCTGCATCCAACATATGCGCACGCTCCTCACCAGCTTTCTATATGACACATATTAAGCATGTTGCAGGGAGCGAGAAGCAGCTGTTAGTAAATAAGGCGGTCTACTGACTGTCCCTGGGTCGCTGCCATGGTTTCTATCTTTGGTGTGTGTGTTTGAAGCAGCATGCCGTGTTGGGGGCTGGGCTGTGAGTGTTTCCTGAATGCCTCAGAGTCACCGTCTAGCCGCAAGATCACAGCACCTTGATCTCTTCGCGTCTCTCTCTCTCTCTCTCTCCCTCTCTCTCTCGCCGTCCCCTCTCGTGTACTTTGATGGACGAGGTTCCTCTCTCCAGTCTCTCATCCCCGCATCGCCGAAGCTCGCCTCGGTGGGAGGAAACAGGCAGACTGCCGTTGCTCTTTTTTCTTCCTCGGGTTTAATTCTCGCAAAATGCAAGACATCCTCTACGTCGGGGGGGGGGGGGGGGATCAAATGGCTCAGCTTAAATCTACATTACAAGTCCCTTTTTTCCTGTATCAGGAATGGCCAGTACCTCATACATGTTTGATTACAGCTTATATAATCAAAATGTGTAACGCTGCAAGCAACTTTTCATTTCTTTTACAGGCTATACTGATTAATTCTTCTTAATTTCCTCAAAATATATGAGAGCTTTCTACTTTAGGGGAAGTGGGCAGGCGGTAGTGATCATTACAAGTGACATATCTGGAACTTACGTGTGTGTGAACGCGGCTGAATAATTTACTCAGCCCGTCTTAGTCATGATTTATCGTAATGCGCTTGTTGTGTGATTCTCTGCTCGACCGGAACCACAAAAATCTTCCGTCCCTGCTCGCTTTGGTAATGTAGGTTACATTTAATCCGTCAGCATTGCCATAAACAACGTGTCAGTGGTGTCAAAAGGTTTAGGGCAGAGCGCTGGAAACAGCAGGGCTGTGGTGCGAGAGGCCGCGCAGAAGGCAGAAGCGGTAGTTCCTGAGGAGGAACTGAGGCCTGTGACTTTACGAAAGTGACACATGCAGTTTTCACGTCTTCCCATGCGAGTTCAGCTTAGAGGTAATGACATGACGGGTCACACGCGACAGATTTTCATCTCACAGCGACGTGTTGCTTCTGGAATTATTCTCGGTTGGCTGTGAAAACTGTTTCACCAGGTGACTCTCACCTGAAAACAAAGACTTTTAGCCAAAGGCAGTTTTTATGGTTCACCACTCGTGTAGCTCAGCCAAGTCTTGGCGGTTGGTTGTTGCCAGCTGAAATGTCGTCTTCCACCTGAATATTCAAATTAGAACCTGCAGGGTTTTTCCGTTATGGTGGATTGTTTTGGTTTTTACAACTGGCAAATGTTTTGGTTCTCGTATTATGTGAATGATATCCGATAAACCAGCACCACACATTTCCTGTTTGCCACCGAATGACGGACAAATTTGGCGACTAGCTGGTGAAGGGAGAGTCAAAGAGCCAAACTTTTCCACTCGGGAGTTGGTGGAGACCAAAACGAGCTAAAAGGAGAGTGAATATCGGACTCTTCAGGTGGCCCAGAAACACGACACAAATTAAAACGCCAACATTGGTTAATGACGCGTTTACAGCTTGTCCCGCAAGTGCCAAAAAAAAGAGTAATGCTTCTTTGAAATTGGCCAAAAAAATGAACCAACATCAATTTAAACTGCGCCACTCTGATTAAAGATGTACGTGTGATAAAGATATTGTATCATAAGACAGATAGGCTGCTATGAATGTTTAAAAAAGTAAGAAAACTTCAATATCAGTGGAAATCCCCTCTGAAGTCTTGTTGACACTGATGTACGAAAGCGTGTGAAGACTTCCCCTTTCTCTAATTTATTACAGTGTAATTGTAACCATGACAACGCGCGGTGGACGCCACGCACCACAACATCGGGTCTTTGTTCGCAGGCTTTTATGGCGTACGCGCCGCCTCGACTGTTGACAGGAGGCGTTCACCTGTCCGGTTACAAAGGAGAAGTTGTGCACTGTCCTCGCATGGCACGGTGTCAACCTTTAGAACGTTAACAATACATGAACTGATACTGTGTGTGTGTGTGTGTGTGTGTGAGACTCTTTCCACCCCCTCCCCACACACACTTGTTTCATGAAGGGAAACTTTGGCCGATGGAATCACTGACAACAGGTGCAAACCAGTTATTTGGAGAAGTGCAGATGTCCAGTGAGAAGTATATTAAACATTCAGTACATTTATTTACCCGCAGATTAACAAGAGGGGGGGATTTCTCATGTTGTTTAGCTGGTGGAAACTGTCTTTAGTTGCTATTTTGGCCACTTCTGCCCTGCTTAAAACATGACGTTTACCGTCAGTGTCGAATGGAAACACTTCCAGTCCCTTCATATTGATTTAATGTCCAAATGGAGACATTCAAACGTGAGTGTGTAATCCGGGGATTGAGAGATTTCTGTTATGTTTTAGTGCTTTAAAGCTCTTTAAAGTGTGTTTGTCGTTGGTTTTATGAGATGTGTATGCAAAGCCTGCTCAGTTGTAACGTGTGCCATGTGGCGGACAGAAGCATGTATTTTTAGCACGGAGGGCTCCAGTGGGACTCGAGCTCTGCCCAGGAAGACATTCAAGGTTCATTTAAAGTAAAGAATAAGAAGTTGTTTGAGAGTTTCATCTAAATAATTTGACTTCCTGCTCTCCCTGTCAAACACACACAAAGGAAGCACTATATTTCCTCTGAGCTGACGTCACAGTCTTTCCGTCTGCGTCCACAGGAGGCCTTAGCTGCTTCAGACAGAGCCACGAGAACCTGTGCGAGCACTCGCTGCACCTTCACGAGGGCTTGGACACCGGTGCAGCTGCTGGCCTGACGGGGTCGCTACCTCACTCCCTGCCCTCTACCCCGGACATAGAGAACGCAGAGCTGACACCAATCCTGCCCTTCCTCTACCTGGGGAACGAGCACGACGCTCAGGACATCAACCTGCTGCAGCGCTACAACATCGGCTACATCCTCAACGTGACCACCCACCTGCCGCTCTACCACTACGACACGGGCCTCTTTGTCTACAAGCGCCTCCCCGCCACAGATAGCAACAAGCAGAACCTGCGGCAGTACTTCGAGGAGGCGTTTGAATTCATCGGTATGAAAACTTTCACTTCTTCTGACTCTAAACGTTTGAGACAGTGAGAAATTACACCAAAGAGCCATTATTAAAATCATTCACATTGTTAAATATGAGTACTTTTGTAGGCCTGAAGGAGTATTTTTCTTTATTCCACAAGAAAAAGAAGCAAACGTGAGAAAATAAACTGTTTTGTGAACTGTAGAGAGCAGAAATATGATTTTTTTCTTCTTGTTTCATGCTGTGACCCCTCAGATTTACCTTTTTGACCTCAAGCTTGGGAAACATGACTGAAGTTTTTAAAGAAAAAGACACATAAA
The DNA here is from genome assembly GCA_028641955.1 of Protonibea diacanthus. Lineage (NCBI taxonomy): Eukaryota > Metazoa > Chordata > Actinopteri > Sciaenidae > Protonibea > Protonibea diacanthus. Next base: position 18,342,783 of record CM053992.1, read on the forward strand.
TGAAGGCTGATGGAGGTCCTCGCTTTAAGGTCCTCTGAATACAGTTTGTTTTTGACTTAGCAGAGGTTGTGTAGGCTACACAGATTTTTGAGACGTGTCTATTTAAATTGCACAGTAGACATGTAGAGAGCATTTTTAGCACTTAGGGTACATTCAGATAGATTACAGTGCTGCGGCCAAAATGCAGGTTTTTCCGTTCAGTTGAGTGGGAGTAGTGTGTTTTGGCCGACCGGTCAAACTCCTCCACAGTCAGCCTGAAATGTCTCTGAAACTGAGACTATACAGGTGGATTCACTTCATCTGCTGTAAAAGAGACAGGAAGAAGTTTAATTTGATTTATGTCGGATAGTTTAAGCGAGAGAGAGAAAGCGAGCTTTGGTTTAGAGACATAGACAGTGAATGAGAGCGAGTAAGCGCCGGTTAATCAGCAGAATAAAAAGTTATTTCCTGATTGTTTTACAGCGTTCAGCACAAACAGACACACAACCTGATGCAGCGCCTGATCCTGAATGCTCCCTTAGTTTTATCCTTCATTTAGTCTAACATAAATAAGTATTATATGCTTATATCTAGGTCAGTTTGGTGGGAAAGAACGCACTGATTTCACTTTTTTCCGTCTGATTTGGATTCTGATATCTCACCAATAGTCTATAAATGTGTGGCATTCATTTGGTTAGTGAGGTAAAATGAGGACAGAGTTCGCTGCAGTTATCTGAAGGTTTCAAATTATGTATCGTACAGTGTTGTGCATGTTTCTCTGTCTGTGAATTACATTTGCAAAAGAGTGCCTCAAGGCTGCTTTTGGCCAACAGATGATGGCAGACCGCTGTGACACTGAAGAGAAATAAGCAGGAAACTGATAGAAAATGAACAATGTGGGACTCTTTTGATATGGTACAGATAGTTTTCCATACCTCACTTTAAGGAAATATCTTTTTAAATGTAAGCTCCAGCTCCCGGCCTGAGTACTCTGAATGTGAGCGCCAACATTTGGCACTCGATTCATTTCAAGGTTCGATAACCAGACCTAGATAGACGCCTGGTCACGAAGGATGTTTTTTAAAGGATGACTGAACCTCTGATTGTTTCTATGTTCACCTCTCTCTGCAGAGGAAGCACATCAAGCAGGTATGGGCCTTCTGATCCACTGCCAGGCAGGCGTGTCTCGTTCAGCCACCATCGTGATCGCCTACCTGATGAAGCACACCTGGATGACCATGACGGACGCCTACAAGTTTGTCAAAACCAGGAGGCCCATCATCTCCCCGAACCTCAACTTCATGGGCCAGCTGTTGGAGTTCGAGGAGGACCTCAACAACGGAATAACGCCACGAATCCTCACGCCAAAGCTGATTGGTGTGGAAACCGTTGTTTAACACGAACCCTTTCGACTTCGACGCTCACACCTGTAACTCACTCTCACTGTTTTTTCAAGAGAGACCGGCTGCTTCCGTAAGCCGGGTTGTGGAGCGCGTGAGAGCCGCTGTATTTCTTCTTGAATCTCCTCATGCTCATCTTGGACTCTCTAGAGTGCCAAAGCTCTGGGTCAGCGGTGATGAGAAATGCCAAAAATCCCTACTGTTTGGACCTGGCCGAAGTCCCGGAGGAGAGCGTTAGAGATAGAAGGATATATAGAGAGAGAGACGGGAGGCGGTCAGTGGGAAGCTTTCCATTTGTGACCGCAGAGGAGCAAACATGAGGGAAAAGAAAATCGGTTTGGAAAAGATACTCTATGTGCTTAGGGGCAATTACTGAGGAGAGAAACTCTTAAAGCTCACACTGTGGCACACAGTTTATGTTTGCAGACTCAGGCGGGGTTGGCCACGGCAGTGCCTGTCAAAAAAACAAATAAATAAAACACACAAAAAAAAAACACAGAAAACAAAAAAAAAAAGATAAAGACTTGTTTGGTGTGTTAATGTTGTTGTTCTATTTTTTTACAGGGGTTTATGGGGGTGACCATGATGAGCCCACGGCGGCTTACTGTGCAATAATTTCAGAGTGGAATGCAACTGAGACCTTGATCTTATGTGTATATATCGGTGATGACGATTACGAAACATTTCCAGCTCTTTGCTGAAATGCCATTTTGATGTTGATGTAATTACTTGTCGTTCAGTTCTATATGTTTATGGTGCGCACAGTTAATGCTGTAATATTTGACGCAGACGTGTACAAGAGACAAGAAAAAAAAAAAAAATGGGGTTTTATTTTTTTCTCTTTTGAGTGCAGCTTTGTGGGTTTATGTCCGTCGTGAAAGACACAAATTTCGCGTGTTTGCTTCTTCGTTTTGCCATTCCTGCATCCACATATGCATATATTTTAGCAATATATATATTACCAGACAGCCATAAAAGTTAGTTTTTTTCAGACATGGCTGCTGGCAGAGGAAAGAACACTTTGAAATAATCAGTGAATATTGTAACACAGGGCTACTGGTGATGTTTAATGTAACAGAACGGAGGAATTTCACTGCCTACTTCTGTTGTCTCCTCTGTTCTTTTTTGCTCCCATTCATCCATGAGCCAGCTCTGTTTTTAATGCACTCTACTGTGTCCCTATGTAGCTACACGTATGTATGTGTGTGTGTGGGTGTGTGTCAGTCCATTGTAAAGTAGCAGAGTTGAGGTACAGACCTCAAACTAAAACATTCAGTTCCTCCCGTGGGTGCAGTGTGACGGTGGTGGTGGTGGTGGTGGTGGTTCAGGAAAGCAGTGTGACCCTTTGTCTAATCTCTTGCAACTCCCTGTCGCTGACACTAAGCTACAGTTAAGTGAGCTCTCCTGCCTTGCATAGGCAAGCGCTGCTGTCACGTGCTGTTCTAGTGCCTCTATCGATGCCTTAATTCATGTGTCACCACCGGGCCTGCGCGTGGGTACACGCATCACGTGCAGACGAACGCAGACGAAAGAGGTCGAATCGTAACCCCAATCCCCCCCCTCCCGCCCCGGACGAAAGCCTCCTCTCGGCCTCTCGTTTAATTTTTTCAAAGATTATTTCTGCTGTTCCTGATTCATGTGCAGGATTTCAGAGAACTGCATCCAGAGATGCTAAAAAAGCCTCGAGGTGAAAAATGTTCCTTATGTAACTCTGAGCTTGTGATGGTAGAATCTGAACACCACGGTGAATTGTAAATCAACTCTGCACTAAATGGTAGTGTAGCAAAGAGCATATGCACGCACACAAAGTTTACCTTCATCCCACCGTCGACTCATATCACGACAGTTACATGGAGTTAGATGTGAAGAGAAAGAAAGAAAAAAAATGCTAGCGCTGCTTTTTCATTGCAGATTTTTGCTGACCAGAATCCAAATTTTGCGTTTCAGCCATGTCGGGTTTTGACAGTTTAAGTTATGTATTTACAAAAAGGGAAATTTCTCAGTAGCCAAGTGGGATGCATGTGTTTCAAGGTGTAGTTCGCTCACCTTTTCAACCACTTGTACAACACGTAGCACACAGTAAAAACAAACAAAAAAAAGACTTCATCTTGTGCACATGACCGTGTAAAAAACGAGCTTTTAAACTAAACTTGAGTCGTTGTCTGAAAGTCTTGAATCACCCCCCAAAAAAAGATAATTTTCTTTTTCCAAACTAAGAAAAGTATCTTTGTTTTCAGATCACACAGCTGCACATCTTTGATCGGATTGGTTTTGATTTGATAAACCCAAGGGCTCAAAGTTTCCAACACATAAAAGAGCACGTAGACCTTTGACTCGAGTTTAAAACATGAAATTCAGACCAAAAAAAAAAATAAAATAAAATAAACACAACAAGGACTACAAGGTCTTCAACCAGTGTTTTGTAGTTCAAGCTAACTTGACGCACAGAGTGTGGTTTCTGTTCTGTCACTGTTCATTTGCTCTTCTGGTTTGTGTTCGGCTCTCCATTGTTTGCACGAAAATAAAAGCTTAAAATAAAGCACAGGGCTAACAATATCATTGTCAAAGCACCCCCCTTCCCTCCCCCAATACAGCCTCTGTGAACCATTACATCTTCAAAAGTACATGCTGAACCCAAAAGTTTGTGAAATGATCCCACGTGTCAGGAGAGACGAAGGAGGACGCGAGGAGTTTTCACGGCCGTAGCGAACGCGAACACGCAGCGTGCTCGCTCGCTCGCCCTTCGAGGCTTTTTACGACACCGACGTTCACAACAATAAGCTTCAGAAATCCCTCATGTGAAAAATCATGCTATGCAACTTGAAACTTGTTACAGGTCGTGTCATGAAAACAATTGTTTTGTGAGGTCATTTCTCGAGCATGAGCAGCAGTTTGCAGCCTCAGATTGAAGTGAGTTTGTTTTGTTTTCGTTTTTTTTTTTTTTTTTTTTTACGTGTGACGAAGAAAAAAATACGTTTGTGTGACGACGTGTCCTCACTTGTATTTCTGTTGCTGTTGTCATTGGTGTCTACTGGTGCTCCACGATATATTTGAATATGATAAAAAGGTATATAATAACAATTTACCACACGTTTGTAGCTTGTGCATTTAGTAATTAAAAAAAAAAATGAGAGTGCTTATAATCTGAGCCAATGTTATACAAGAATAAAATACCTTTTCGTCCCATCTGCTGGTTCTTACAACCGCAGCGGCACATGGCTTTTGTATGTAATGATCTATTTGATTGAACAATGTAACCGTCGTACTGTACATTACTCTCTGGTTGGAAAAACGAAGCATGCTATGTGCTCCTGGTCTGTGAGGGGACACTCGCAGTCATTATGGTGCTGTCTGTCTTTCCCACACTGCTCTTTCTGTAGAGGTCATAGTCTGATTGACAGCTCCAAGAGGCATCTGGGTATCTGTTCCCTTTTATTTGGACACACATGGTTCTGTATTAGAACAATATCAAGCTGTCATATTTGATGTGCACTCTTTTACGACTAGACTTGTTTAAGAGTCTCCGCTTTGGGCTCAGAGGCTCCGGTGGAAATGGGCTTCGCTCTACAAGTCTCTGTATCTTTCTTTGTGTCTGTAGTCAACAGTCAAGTATATACAGTATATAAATATATATCTATTTTCTTTGTATGCATATATTCATTACTATTTTTGCACTGACCTATGGACAGATGGATTTATTTTTTTCCACAAAGGGTGCTATTATAACGGAGGCCTTCTCCCACACCTTTTTTGCATGACTTGCTCAAAAATTCCTCAACTGGTCTGTCATCTCTCCTACTCTTCTCCTACTACTCCTTGAACTGTTGCAATTGAAGCACTGTAATTTTGTAATCCCTACTTGTGAGCTTTGAAATAAACAGGGAGGCTTCAAGTTTGGTTTGGCGTCCTGGAGGTTTATTTTCTTCCTACTTCCACGTGGAGGAACTCACTTCTTTGGCCGCCCAGAGAATAAAGTCAAAAAATGTGTTTCTGATTTGTTTCCTGACAGATCTGAATGTTTAACTCTGTAAAGAAGTGCCAGATGTTTCATGTATTCAGTTGTTGAAAGCTTCTATAATCAATACTTATCACCTGCCTCTGCAGCAGCCCTTCAGCTTTCCCAGCATCCTTCAGTTCATTGTTGTAACTCAACTTGTTTCCAGCTGTTTTCAACAAAGCAATGCTCTAAAAACCACACAGCACAATACCTGCTGAGCATCAGAGAACAAGCAGACAAAGTGTAGAGACCAAGTGATGAACTCAGTGAAGCTTTTAGAAGCTAAAGAGCCAAATGTGTCCTTCAAGAGAAGGAGGAGACCAAAACAGAGCTAAAAGAAAGTGAATATTGGACTTGCATTTATCAAGAGGCTGGAAATAAGACTCAAAATGAGTGATGATGTTGCAAATAAGCGACACAACTCCAGTGTTGCCAATAAATAATAACACTTTAAATGATTGTTATTGTCAAATAACCTATTTAATCAATAATTTAGTTGATAAAAGTCAGAAAAGGGTGAAAACTGTAGACACTGACATCAACCAACAGTCAAAAACCCAAAAAATATTCAATTTAAAATGATACAAACGAGAGAAAAGTTGCATTTGAGAAGCTAGAGCGAGCTCGTGTTTGACACTTCTGAATGAACAATGACTTAAACAATCAACTAAAATATAATGAAGTGCTTCAGCTATACAGTAGACAACATTTGTGTGGAGCCGTCCTGATATTAAAAGAGAAAACGACAGCTTGAGGGATAAAGAGGGAGATTTCACGTGACCGAGGCCTCCTCGCGCAATCGAAGCCAGAAGACAACAGAAGCTCAGAGACTCCCTAATTATTGGGATCGATAGCAACAAAACCAGCCGTACAGCGCGCTGTCAAGAGACAGCCTCTCTCAGCCTCTTGACATTTGAGCATCCAGCGGAGTACACAGCCAGAGTTGTGAATTATCTGCACTCCCCTCCATTGAACCATGTGTCACATAGCTGCAGGAGTTATGGGCCTATATTTACTCCAACTTTGCAGGCGTCTACTGCATCATGGCTAACAGCAAAGGGGGTGTAGGGGAAGTGTGTGTGTGTGTGTGTGTGTGTGGAGGGGCTGGCCTGAGGGTCAAGATCCCTCCATAGGAACAAGCACAAAAATAGTTTTAAGCGTTGTTTCTAATTACAAGTGATGAGTGCCCCGCCTCATTAATCCTTTCCTATCAGCACTGGGCAGGCTGGCAGCACCAGAATAGCCCTGATCTTTGTGCTGCTGCACGCCGCTCTCCAGCGAGCCCTGCATGGACGTATTAGGCAAAGCAGTAGACAAGGAGGAGGAGGAGGAGGAGGAGGAGGAGGACCTACCTTTTCCACACACATACACACAAACAGGTGCACACACACACACACACACATAATGAAGTGTGTGCATACTTCCCAGTCAGAGGAGACGGTGAAATAAAGCAGAGAGGATCTCTGAGCCCGGGGACTGCTGCACTGGTTACCATCAAAGCTTCTCCCTTTGTCACAGGAAGATGCACTCGCACGTCATCCCACCAAGGCTTCACTAAACGCCACTAGAGCAGCACTTTGCACTTACTTAAGTCTTAAGCATAAAACACCGCTCCTCATACTGAGCAGAGTTTATATCGGATTCAAAGACAAAGGACGATCAGATGTAGGTTAACGAGAGGAAAAGGGGATCACAAGAGTATAAAAGAATGCAGAGTGAGCCATATGGAGTTATACGATTTGTACGGCTGTTTTTCATCGTATTAATATTTTGACATTTGTGTGTTTCTATGCCTCATTTCATTATATGGCTGTGCCTGCTAACCTCGGGTTTGTGACAACCAAAAGAAAAATGATTAAATGGTGACAAAAGGGAGAGAAAAACGTATATTTTTGTTTTACTTTTATCCAATTTTTTTGCTCATTCTTTGGTTTTCAGCTAATGCCCACACACTGGTTGAATGTCGACATGATTTTTGAAGGGGTCACAGGATGAAAAAGTTTGAAACCGCTCGTCTAAAATGTGAGGTTTCGTCTCCACTGTCCTTGCAGTGACGACAAGACTCAGGTCAGCTGCTGCGTCCAATGAAAAATTAGCCCCTTAAAACAAGGCCACTTTAGTTTTTGTACAGATTAAACTGTAACGTCATATAACGTGTTCATTAGAGAGGTTTCAGAGGTGCTGGTAGATGGATATTGTGACCTCCAAATAGAGCCGGGCTCATGGTTCCCCCCGTTTACAGCTTTTATGCTAAGCTCGGCTCAGCAGCTTCATATTTACCTTCTCGTCTCACTCGCCGCACAAAAGCAAATGAGCATATATTCCAATTAATTATTCCTTTTAAATGACTTCTCTCCCTGCTCTCTCCTGCCTATGAGTTGGAAGAACATTTCCTCTCTAAGTCAAATAAAAGTGTGTACCTGAGGTGAGACTGTGCTCATATTTTTGTGGCTTGCATACAATAGTTTGCCTTCAGGCCCGATTCAGACCAAATCTAGCGCTGTGGCAAAAGCGTGTGTTTTTCCATCCATTTGAACGGTGCGGTGGAGAAGTTCAGTCGGATTCAACTTTTGGAGAAATGCAACCCGACGTCGTGCTAATCAACCTGAAATGTCACTGAAACTGACAAAGTTGGAGTTCATGGACAAAACTCGGATCTACCAGCTCTGTTCTGGTTTGGATTATTTCATGCACCGACTTCAACGTCTGTGTCTGGCTTGCAGAGAGAGAAACCAGCAGTGGTTGAGCGACATAGACGGTGAATGACAGTGAGCGAGCACCGGTATTAAGAAAGTGGAATAAAAACTTATTTTCTGCTTGTTTCATAGCAGTTACCCCCAGCCACAATGTGGCAGAACCTTTGGTTGATTCGCCACAACACCAAATTTGGACTGATCAGAGCCTGAGCATTGCCGACACAGTTTTCGGGAAGGCAACATGTCTGTTGCACAAATCCAGATTAATAAGGAAAATAGTTTTGTGTGTTTCCACAGAACTCTGAACTCCATCCAGCACCTTCAGGATGAACTCGAGCGCTGACTGTAAGCCAGGCTTTATCGCCCAACATCAGAGTTCTCACTAATGCTCTAATGTGTTTGAATGGGAGCAAATCCCTGCAGCCAAAATCTTGTGGCGAGCCTTCAAAGTCGAGCGGAGGCTGTTACAGCAGCTGATTCATGCCTGTAGTTTTGGAATAAGACGTCGAACAGTCATATGTGTGCCACGCAGGTCTGGCCACGCATCACGTGTTCCTGTGATGTAGATTAGTCAGGATGAGCTGTGTCTACTGTCCCACTCGCTGTAATGTATTCTTGCCTTAAATGAGTTCTGGCCTGTGATTCTCTGCAGTCAGCTCTTAGTTGGTGAGAATGAATTATCCTCCTGCATCACAGACACACAGAGAGAGAGAGAGGGAGAGAGAAACAAGCAGAGCGATGAGGGATGGAGGGAGAGAGAGATAGAAAGAAAGACTAGAAGAGGTCATGGCCCATTTCACACGGCGCACCGAAGAGATTACAGGAGGTCTCTAGGCATGACACGGGCGCCATGGTGATGTCTCTGCAAATAAGCAGATGCAAATATGCAACCTGCGGAGGAGCCGGGGACGGCGAAGGACAAGGAGGACGCGAGCGGGCGAAACATTTCACTCTGCAAGATCAAAACGATATCAAACAACAAACGCTGGCTCTGCACGGAGGCGAGATAAAGAAGAGCGATGTTTATTCGTGGCTGCTGAGTCCACAAGCTTTTGCAGAGCCAGCGTATACTGCGGTGGTGCTTTGTTATCGCTCGTGGCACATGTTGGACTTTTCAAGTGTCACGTCTTGTCACACATTAGGCCACAAACTGACCACTGTGCAGGAGACAGCCGATGACCTGACACCGAGCCACGTGTCGCTCGGCGTCTTGCAGTGCATGGAGCCATGCTTGTTTGGGATTTGGTGGCTTGAGGTGAAGCTCCTCCTCCACCACCACCAGAGAGTCACTTCATCAGCGCACGTCATTCTCATTTATGTTCACGGCACCGTAACAGCTCTAATTTGCCTCATGATTCATATAGAGTGATTGTATAATGTATTCACAGACACCTGAGACGGCAGATCCAAAAGAGGAAGCATGCAGTAAGCTTTGATTTAAATAGCTGCTTGCCCATGAGAATAGCTGTATCATATAGTCAGCTGCGCTGAAATCTAATTACACCGCAAATACATTCAGATATGACTAATGTAAAGTAAGTATGTCGAGTGACTGTGAGTTCACGATGAGAGATATTTCTGTCAGCCCACTGACCTAATGAGCTTCTGCCACGACTTTCCTTGTATAGATGTAAAGAGTCATGAATAAAAATTAACAATAAAGTCATAAAGTGATGACTTCATAAACATCTGAGGCTTTTCTTGGTGCTCTTGTGTCATGATGATCATACAGTTACTGTACTCTCCATAGAGTCAGCTCTACTTTTTCCAGTCACCATAGTTTACATGAAATTAACTATAAAACTAAAACTGCAGCAGAGGGTTGAACTCTCGTAACTACCGCTCTAAACTCCGAACATCTCAAGCATCGAGGTCTCACTCCGCAAGAAACTGTAAGGGGCATAGGTTTGTTCTCTCTGCAAGCAGCTGCCTTACATTTCAAAATCCCCAGATGATCAGTAGGCGAGGAGATCTCAGATTGTCTGGTTTACAGCCACCACAGTTTACATGCAAACACCACATTTTAAAGATAATATCTACATGAAATGTAGATAGATAGATGTAGATAACCGCCTCTCTAAACTCTAAACGCTCGATCAGTCAAAACTGAGAGAATCTCGAAGCTTTGGTCGTTGAAACTGCTCAACAAAAAATGAGCTGCATGAAATCTTTTAACCTCGAGAAACAAACAAACACTTAAAAACACTTTGTTCGTTTGAGTTTGGATTTTTAGTTTTATGGTGGAAAAAATAATGAATACTTTATTTATCTACCTTAAAAGTAATCAAAATTAAATATAGTGAATCTAAAAAAATCAGATTCAGAGACTGAATCCTCTGTTTTGTCTTTTAAAAATATGAATACTGCTTTTTTCTGCAACAAAGCAGAACGTGTCCTCAAAATGTGAAGACACAGGCTCAGAAAATTGTTGGAAGGTTTTCGAGGTTGTGTCATTTCACCGCATTACAAACAGGACATGAATATTACATACTGAAACCAGACAAAAGACACCTTTATCTGAAGAAAATTATCACAGCCAGATTTGCATTTCCCGACCATGAACTTCCTGAACTATATTTACAACCCAGAGGGGGAAAACATTGAGGCAACTTGCTCGATTCAAATTTAAATATTTAAAACATTATTTTCGTGTATTTTAAGGGGATTTCTGCGGGACTGTTACACCTAGAACTTAAACTTAACTTATAGATATGAATCCTTTCTATTTATAGTGAATTCACGCTACAGTGAGGTGTTTGTCCACTTCAAACACCACCCGAGGCAACTTCCTGTTTTGCCACTGCGAATCTAAAACTAACCCAGTGGAAGTTCGAACGTTCACTGTCTGATCCTGCACGGCCGCCCTCCTCTTTCCTCGCCACCAGAGAGAGAAAGCAGACCCCCTCCCCTTCCTCCTTCCTCCTCATCTTTCCATGTACTTTTCTACCCTGGGAAACCCCCCGCCACAGTCTTCATGACACATTCAACCCGCCCTATTATATTGCACTGTGGGGGGCCTGTGAAACCCAAACAATAATTTAGACCCCCTTTTACTTGAGCACTTATCTGCCAAAGTGCTCACACAAGTAGTCAAAGCCCACACACTGTTGTAATGTTGAATTTTGATGGGTGATCGAGTCTCACATTGTCTGCGACTCAAACAATATTTGCTTCAACAGATGTTGGGAAAATAAAGAAATGACGAGCTCTGAGTTTGAAGTTTCCGAAAAACTTCCTTACGTACATGTGAACTTTGACGTTACTTTACGTGTGTGTGCGTGCGTGTGTGTGTGTGTGTGTGTGGTGTTATTTTTAACAGCAGCTGTTGGTGTTAAAAGATACATCTCTGTACATCACATTTTCCAGAGTCAGAGTCGAACCCTTTATGCTCTTTTATGTTCACTGCAGTGAGAAAACGTCAGCTCCACCCTTGTGAATGGTCCACTGTTCGCACCGAACAGAGGCCGTTTGTCAGGTTAGACCTCGTAACTGACTCTAAAACCACAAACTGACATTTTTATTTCAGTTTGTGTACCAAAACGATGTGCTAATTAATGTGCGAGTACGAGATAGATGCAGCTTTGATTTCCATCAGTTTCGTTTGATTCATCACAACCAACTCGCGTACGCAATACATGGCCTTTGAACGTTATTTCACATGCGTGTGTGTGTGTGTGTGGTGTTAACACACTCCTTTCGGTGTTAAAAGATATAGAACAGCACATCAGTGCGGTGGGAGTCAAATCTTTTATGCTCTTTTATTCTCACTGCGGTTGGGAAACGTAAAGTTTGTGAACAGTCTTCTGTTCGGAGCAGAAGTTCAACAATCTGAGTATTAATAGAGTCTGACCTTTTCAGCCAGGCATGCACAGGAACATGTGTACATGTATGCATGGCGCGTGCATGCAAACGCACACACGCGCATGCAATAACTCATAACAACTCGTAGTAACTCAGCTTGTCACTAACTGTTCTGTGTGTATACACCGAGCTAAGGTGCGACGGCGGACTTGTATTAATATCCTTGACTTTTTCAGCGACGGAGGTTTCATATGCAGCGAGGGGTAACTCAATAGGACCATCAATTACCTCTGTTTCCTAGGTGCCTTCACAAACAACAGCTGCAGAGTTTAATAAACTAGCCATGCAACTCAATCACAGCGGCTAAGATATCACGAAGCCTGAAAACCAGGATGATGAAAGTAGGCTCCTCTTGTTGTCATGGCTTCCTCTGTCTATCTGTTGAGAGCCTTTTAAAGCACGTGTATACTGGCAGAAAATATATCCCATCAAGGACTACCCCTGTTTTCACACACTAACATAGCACGTTGCCCGGCATCGAAGCATGCTGCCGCTGTATTAAGTTGCCGCAGGCTTCATTTTTGGTTGTGGGACAGAGGTACATTTTTTCCATGGTAACTGGAACCTCATTCAAAACTCTGTCCTTGAATAGATATGAGAGCGACTCTCTTCTTTTAGATTGAATTTGAGTCACTGGTACAACACGTGTGCCAGCTCGGGTCTTTATTTACTTTACTATCTGCATGGGAGAAAAAAAAAATCAAATATCAAAACTTCATACAAGGGATTGTAAACAGGAAAAGCAGGCAAAAGAACGACAATGCTAAAAAATGATCTAAGTATGACATGCTGCGGTGTGTAGCCAGTAGGAAAATTAAGGTATGAGGTGGCAGCATGGACTTTATGAAGAAGACAGAGGGTGTAAAAACTGTATGGACACATGCAGGAATGTAAAAGATTAGATTCATACTTATTCCATCACTAGAGTCCAACTACCAATCTGACTGGTACCAGACCGAGCTGAGCTGAGCTGAGCTGAGCTGAGCTGAGCTGAGCTGGCGTTTAGCAAAGTCTGAATGAATGAATATATGAACGAAAAATGACTCTTTATGAAGGGCTTCAGAGGGACTGTTTGATCTCACCTTTAAGAACAAGACATGTCGGTATGTAAATGTGTCAGTGTGCTCACATCGACCCAGTTTGTACCAAGTGTAGTCTGACCACGTCTGAGGGCGGCCGTTTTAAAACCACTGAACTCCAAGATGGCGCAATAAAAAGGGTATCACGGAGACGCAATAACTTGAGCTTTGACTGTGGTGTGGGTGCAGGGTGCAGACCCTCTGGTGTGGGTGCAGGGCGCAGACCCTCCGGTGTGGGTGCAGGGCGCAGACCCCCTGGTGTGGGTGCAGACCTTGGTGTGGGTGCAGGGCGCAGACCCCCTGGTGTGGGTGCAGACCTTGGTGTGGGTGCAGGGCGCACGGTTTCCAGTGGGTTTTTTTTCTTTGGTCGAAACGTGCCGACATCTTAAATATTAGAGAGTATGAGTAATGCACAATCAAGTGATGAGGTTATATAAGACCAAAGAATAAGACCGATACTGCCTCAACTTGTCTCTGGCACACAAGCCCAAGGCCATTTGTTCATACCGAAGACAATGGGTCACAAATCAATACATTCGTCTTATGAAAGGCTGGATACTGTAGTTTTTACTCAAACAGGAGCAAACAGTGTTTGTTGGGGGTGATTTCAGCTGTGTATCTGCAGCAGCAGGACGTGGTGTTTGTTTGGGCATGAATCAAATTAAAACTACAGCGCCCACGTTCATAATAATGAAGAAACATGTCACCCAGTACAACAGTGTGGCTCAATTATGTGTTTGTAATAGATTTGGACAACAATGAAGCGCTTTGGCACAGAGGAATAAACTATAATCAGGCTTTTTTTTTTTGTTTTCTATGCTGCAGAGACAAACCTCGTTAGTTGGCTCAATGCATGGCTGGTTTCCATCGTTTCGGGTTTGTAGCTAACAAGACAAAATATAGAATATCATGAGACGTGGAGGGAGGACGAGTAAAGTTGAATGAACGGGGGAACAAAAATGTGGAACTGTATCAGAAAGAAGATATTTATCGTGGTCAGACACCTCTTCACCTCACTGTGACTCTGAGATGATTGGAAAACATTGCACTCTACTAACAGACATTAACTGAAATATAATTAGTTTTTTCTCCCACTGCTGCTGCTGCAGTCGTAGATCCCCTCATGATGATCCTCCGTGCAGTGGAAAGTCTATAAGAACTAATCTGGTATCTACTCCGAGAGTGACTTTGAGCGTGCTTTGTTCCTTTAGGTTCTCACTTTTCTCTTTTTTTTTCAGAATGGGAACATCAGTGGAGCTGAATCAGGAGTTTTATAAATAGCACACACTGTGATAACATAGCAGAGCTTCTCAGTGGTGCTGCTGACGCTCCCTGCAGCCACACTCGTACTGTGTGGAGACTGAGAGGAGCTGAATGAGCGAATGCTGCACTCTGGTGGACGAGAGAAGAATCCGTTAACGTGCTACTTTGAGCAGATGGAGGTGGATATTTAACTTTAAAGGGTCCACCAGTCTTAACCTCATGGTGTTGCATCATTATATTGACCTTTATGTTGTTCCATTAACACTTCTCAGTGTCACCATGAGGGACACAGACACCCTCAGGTTCGATCGATTCAAATGAAACACCAACAGGGGCGGCGTTTGATTTGTTTGATGCAGCAACATTTTTCTGCTATAAAATAATGCTACAGTGACTGACAGGAGTCTCTGTCACTCCCACTCAGTGACCTGTAAACCTGTTTCTGCCACATGTAACTCTCCGTGATTCCTGATGGACATTAAACTGCTGTGAACTGTAGCTGCTCGCAGTAATCATAAGGAACACACGTGTACGACTGTCCATATTTATGACAGCGCTATTACACTCTGAAACTGGGGGCACTAAATCACTAAAAATATGCAATGTTGCTTAAATAAGTCTCACGCGGTTCCTGTGTCTCCCCTTCAGGGGTGTAAATATGGACAGTCCAGGTGCAGTGTGATTGCATTGGGGCCCATGGGCTGCGGAGAGAACAGGCCCTCCTCAGAAAATACATACATATATTTGTCAGTCGTGATCTGTGAACAAAATGATACATAAACTATAAAGAAAGTATAAAATTATTCAAGTCAGTGAAGAACTACTTATTTTCTTATGATGATGATATGCAGTGATGATTGCAGGTTGATGTTGTCCAATGTGAAGTCTCTATTTGATCATGTGATCACACAATATGTTATATAATACCTGCATAATAGCTTCTATAGCTTGTGTTGTAACTACCTCATGCTACTGCACCCCTTTGTGTTTTTTAGTAATTATCTTTACTGAGAGATAAAACTACTTTATACTATAAAAAAAAAAATCTCTGCAAGAACTCAAGTGCTTATTTTTTATGCATCATATATCGCTGTAGTTAAGACCACATTTAAGAGGCGGGAATTAGCCACAGCTTTTTCTTTTTCTTTGCCGACCAGACGAGAAAATCTGTAATTTCCGTCGGAGTTGGAGAACTTTTTAACCCAGAGTTGGCAGACTAAAGGACACGTGAGTGACCACGTCGCTCACATTTCAGCTTTATAGCATTTAAAATGTATTTTAGAATTTACTGGACACTATTTCTGACTGAGTTCAGGCAAATATCAAAGCCCAGAAAATGTTAAAGACAGGAGACCGCGACAGAACAGAAGTGGTATTGTTCGAGAACTATTTCCAGTCCTTTTTTATGTAATAACAAGAAAAGTACTACTTCACAATAAAAGAGGTTTTCCCCATCAACAACTTGACTCGTTCTTATTATAACTAAGAAAAATATGAAACACGTATATGTTGTATATAGTTAAGGTCTCTGGGTTAGTACTGTCGCCTCACAGCAAGAAGGTTCCTGGTTTGAACCCTCCAGTCGGGAGTTTGCATGTTCTCACCATGTCTGTGTCGGCTCTCTTCAGGTTCTCCGGCTTCCTCCCACAGTCCAAAGACTGGAGACTCTAAATTTCCCGTAGGTGTGAATGGCTGTTTGTCTCTTTGTGTCAGTCTGAGATGGACTGGCGACCTGTCCAGGGTGTACCCGGTGTCAATGTCGCCCAGTGTCTGTGTCATGTTTTTGAAATTGAGCTTTAATATTGCAGGTTTGACTTTAGGTCAGGTCCATCCAGCCGTTCTTACATGATAACGATGCCGTCTGTTGGTTGTGCGGTTCTCTTGGTTGTCACTGGACGACACAACTTGACCAGAGCGCGAAGTGTGAATCATCGCTCCTCTCTCTGTCTTGATTTGTATTCCACAGCATGTATACCAGCCCTCTGCCCTGATTAATGCATGTTTATGAGATAGTGCGTTAAACCTGTCATTGTGCAGATAACCTCCCTCCCTCTGTGCTGTGCATGTGTTTCTCTCTCTGTGTCTCTTTTGTTGACTTATTTTCTCCCAGAGGTGCTCCATCGACAGGACAGGCCCGGGGCACGGCAGGACAGTGGGATGCAGCGACGGGCAATAAAAGTGTCATTTTTCACCTCCTTCATAAACAGCTCGTAATGTTGAGATGAGCCATTGCCTATTATGGGCTGCGTCCAGCCTGTGACATCAGTAAACAGAGGAGGACAGCGCTCTGCGAGCGCCCGGGACGAGCCAATGAGGATTGTGTTTTAACAAGCCGACGTGGGTTGTTGGGAGTCTGGACTAGCTCGTCCCATGGTAACACAGGTAGACAGTGTGCTTGTTATGGTTGAGCCTGGGAACAGACTCGGCTCTAACACTTATCAAGCTGTCTTGTGAGGCACAAACTTTGGATCATGAATATTACAGAGGTTATAGGGTTATGGGACAGCTTTATTACTCTGACAAACACCATTTCTCAAGAGGGTTGGAGGTGGGGAGGACACGACGGCCATATGCCGTCTCTTTTGCTTTGCAAAACAGGCAGTTGAACTTTTTAACTCCGCTACGTGACTTCTGAGTCACCTTTTTTTTTATTTTTTAGTTTTTTATCTCGCACTGCTTGACCCATGCTGTTGCAGCAAATGAGCGTCTATCTTTAGACGCAGTGATTCAGCATGCAGACTCAGATCGCGACAGGATCGAGGCCGAGAGGCTGCAGGAATGCGGGGAGGAAAGTGTCTGATGTGACTCAGATGACAGCTTTGGCGGTTGTGAAACATGTCTCCCATGCTGTTCTTACACAGCGTGCCTGTTTTTTTTTTTTGTTTGTTTTTGTTTTTGTCTACACAAGCTGCTAAAAAAACAATGAAGTTGCAGCCCGCACACACAAGAACGCGCCTGCCTCTCTCGCCTGCCCTTTTGGACAAGGATGCAGATTTATTTTTTTTTTGTCATAATGCAGGTGGCTGGCTTTAGGAGGAAATAAGGACTGAGGGAACAAGGGAGCGAAAGGAGAGGAGGATGGTGAGACGCCTCCCCTCCATATGCTCACTGTGCCTCTCCCTCCATATGCACGCAGCTCGTGTCCACCTCTTCCTCTCTTCACATGGGCAGCGGTGATGCATTGTGAATTTAGACACATTTCATTAATCTCCTGCACGGAGAGAGCCAAAACAGGCCTGTGACTGAAAACATGATTAGGTTAAGAAAGAGGCACAGCGCCCTCTCGTGTACACAGGAAGCCCTGCACAGACTCTACAGGGCCTTACTCTGACAACTTTAAGTTCAACGGTGGCAGGAATTATCCTGGAAGTTGCCCCTTGACAACTTAAACTTCCCCTATCTAGCGTTCAAAAACAATATGTAAACATTTAATCAGTGTTTATAATGTGGTTGTAAGCAGTGTTTATTAATGAATTTGTCAACAACATAACTCCTCCTGTGGACACCAACGTGGAGGCTGCTGTATAAACAGATAAAGTAAACGCAGAAATGTGTGGACAAATACTGTACATTTATAAACACTGAAACAGTGCTTATATCTGTGTATAACAACATTATACTGTGTTATGAATGCTTATAAAATGCTACGATAGCATAGGATTGCTGTTTGAATGTGAGTGAGATAAATACTAACTTAAATGTTTTGTCTAGTTTCTCGCTTTACGTAAAAGACCGCAGTAGAAATAAGACTTGGATTTTGTTTGTGTCTCCCTTCACAAAACCAAACTAAAATAAGCCAAACTACATTTTATATTAAGGTCACTGTGCCATATACACTGCGCATTATATATGTTTCTATTCATGTTTAAATGAGGTCAGCTCAGTTGTGAAAGAAAGAATATTTTCTCTCCTCGGCCTGCAGTGACAGAGACGTATCGGCCCGCTGAGAAATGATTGGACAGGATGGAGACCAGGACTGTGAAAGCTCCCAGGGTGATTTTATGTCGACGTGGATACTTCTGGGTTCGGGCCACCACAGAAGACAACATAAATAAAATTTAATTTGGTTATCAGAATAACATTCAACAAGTCCAGAGAGTCAGACTCTCATGGAAACTGCTCATGTTCCTGCAGGACGGCTGCAAGCGATGAGACTCTGAACTGAACTCTGAACTTCTAAGTTAAAAAGCACAATGATTCTTGTTTTCAGCTGATTAAACACTAATGAAAACATAGTTCTGCATATTATATTCAATTTCTGCCATATTCTACAAACGGAGACCCCAAAAATTGGACACACTGGACCTTCAACCTCATCCTGTTTCCACCAAACACTTTTTTTTGCACATTTCAGGATGAACCAGGTCCTTTAAATAATTTTTCATTTCCTTGGAGTTACACAACCACAAGAGTAAATAACAAACATGAACAACCTGAGTGTGTTTACCTCTGCAAAGCTGTGTGCAAGCTGAGTTTTCCCCGAGTTTTCCCCGTTTTTTAATAATGTACTAGAGGGGTGCAATGAGTCTGTGGGGGACAAAAGGAGTTACAGTAGTTTATTTAACTCCATCACAGAAACAGTTTATGAATAGATGAGTTCAAATAAATTCAAAAATACTTTTCTGCACCTTGTACAATAGAAGTGTTTAACTCTGTTAATGATTTAATAATTGCTCTTTGGAAATGCAGGTTTTAGAGAGTTTATTTAATTTACTTTAGGATGAAACCTTTCCTTTATTTAAGTGGTGTACTGGAGTACTCTCTTAATATGTATTTGCTTTAAAGCTGCTTTTATAACTGTTATTCAGTTACTTCAAAGTTCTCCAAACATACTTAAAAAGATCCTAAAATCACAAGACAGAGTTCTTCACTTTCACAGGGAGAGTAACGCATAAATTCAGACGTATTCTCCTTTAAACATCAATGATTTAGTTCCACACTGATTGGACTGCTATTAAATGGATCTGTAAGGCTCAGACTCAACATTACGGTGAACTGGCATTGACACGCACTTTCCCCTGACTCTCTCACACTCATTAAACTTTGCTTTGTTCCTTGCTTTATTCTTTCATTTCATGCCTCTCCTTATGTGTTTCCCACTCTCC
Organism: Protonibea diacanthus; assembly: GCA_028641955.1. NCBI lineage: Eukaryota > Metazoa > Chordata > Actinopteri > Sciaenidae > Protonibea > Protonibea diacanthus. The sequence continues at coordinate 18,362,163 of CM053992.1, forward strand.
CTCCCTCTCTACATCTCCAGGAATCTCTGCGGTCTTGTAAAGGAGCTTTAATAGAGAGGAATATAAATCTGCAAGTGACAAACTCCAGTCGTAGCAGAGCGGGGGCCCGTGTGTATGTTGTGAACTGCTGCACTGTAAAACCAGGACCTCCAAGGCTCCCGTGCCCCCTGTGATTCCCGCTGGCATTGCCGTTAGACCCCACAACCTCCCAGCCTGAGGCACAGCACACGGGCAAGACGCTGCAGGCTTTTTTCAAGCTGAAATATTGAAATATTATATGGACCGCGCTTTGGCTTGAGAGTGACCAATTTTAGGAGTTTAAGAGTTTTAGAGACCAACCTTTGTGAGAATTGGGATTTGTTGTGATTTAACGCCCCCCAGAGTAAATTTACTGTCGTAAATGACGGTAAACTCAGTTGACGCAAGTTCAACAACACAAGACACAACAGCCAGCTATAGTAATATTACTTACTAGTCCAACAGCAAGAAGCCCAGCTCGCTGCCCTCTCTTCTGCTCTGCCTCCGTTGAGCCTGGTTACATTGTCCGCATGCCCAGCTCAGTTTTGGTACCCATGAGTCCAGTCGCCCATCCGGGCCTGAAAACACATGTGGTACCGATATAAATACTAGCACTCCCCCTCACGGTGCTCTGAGCACCCAGTCCTGGGAACTACAACTAAGCTAACTAGCTAACAGCAGCTACATTTTACATCAGGAAACTGTAAATCACAGAGAGTCGATGCGCAGCAGTCATCAGAGAGAAAACCAGAAAACATTTTCTCCATAAAATATGGTCCAGTTTAATAACTGAAAAAGTTGTTGGTGTGTGACTGTTCATGGGTGATCATTCTCCTATTTACATGTCAATAAAGCAAAAAATGATTTATTTATTTTAATTTAGAAATGTTCCGTACTGTTGCTTTAAACTATTCACAACTTCACCTGGCAACGATGAAGTCAGAAAGGTTTTGAGTAAATCCTGAGTTAAAGTTGCTTTGAGTCCGAGCTGCAACGATCGTTTGATTCATCAACCGACAGAAAATAAATCAGCAGCTGATTTAATAATCAATTTATCAAGTAAGTCTGTAGTTTCAGTCATTTCCCATGCTTTTTTTTTTTTTTTTTTTTAATTCTTCGGCTGTTATTCAACTGAAAATCTTGGCTTGGACTCGAATAAAAGAAGCAAAAATGTCTGTAAATTTTACAGTGAAAAACTGCCAAACCATGACAGTAAAAGACCGTAAAATGAAATATGGTTTTATTGTATAAAACACATTCATATTTCAAAACCTGTATTTATATGTAATTTTAAGGGAATTTATACAGATAGATATACAGGGTAGTATTACAGTAATTGTTAATTGTACGGTAATAGTAATACACTGTAATATTTCATCACAAAACCTTTATTCATACATTCATGTGGTATTTTCATGTCAGTTATATGGCAAAAAAGTGTTGGGTATGGAATAAAATGTGAAATCAACAGTGCTACTGTCCTTTAATTTAAATATCAGTGTATTTTATACGGTAAAATTCTAACAATTACCAGGTTTTTACCGTTTTTTTTTTACAGTGTAAACTGTATCTGTTTAATGCAGCCTCACAAATATTAGTTTTAGTAATTAATCTAATCAGCTGTCGTGTGTTCTTTATTGATTATGACATTTTAAGTCTGTAGTTGCGGTTGCAACTGTTCTGTAATCAGCTATCAAATGATTTCACACACCGTCACAGGACTTCGATTTTCTTTAATTATTCGTGTGAATATTTCTTCGTTTTCAGAACAGCACCGGATATTCAGAAAAGAGAAAATGTGCAGCACATTTTTATTCGGAGCTGATGTGAAGCAGATGAATGGAAACAGGACAAAAATTCAGTTTTTTAGGAGGGATTGAAATGGTTTATACTCAGGCCTCTGGGACAAAAATGTAATAAACATCGGTTATTGGTAAAGCATGTTGACACATACAAGGAATCAGAATTTTGTCTCCTCTTTGGGAACTCTGTAAGTTTCCATAATTTTAAGAATGAATAAATTGAACCTTGATCCTCCTCTGGGTCCTATTCAACCTTTCAACTGTTTTATTCAAAAGCAGAAAAAAAAAAAAACAGCTAATGGGACTGGACTGCTGCATTAAAAACGATGATGATTATGAGGAGAAGAGGCAGAGAATGCCAAGAGTGATCTCACCCGAGTGTTAAAGTGTTAAAAAAAAGGCCAGAGGAAAAGCCTCGTATTGAAGCTAATCGTCACTTTAAAATGAGGTCCGGGTCACTGGACGCCATGTGACGATGATGTTTTTAAAACATCATGATATGCTGAGAAGAATTTAGTGAGTGTCCATGGGGTGGCACTGCAAAGTTTCCAACTGAACAAAGGCGGTACAGTACGGTAACACTTCCTCGTCTTAAAATGGAAGATAAACCTACATTTAACTGTTAAAACAACAGATCGGGCTCACTGGCTGCTGAACTTGGAGGCTGCGAATGTCCTTTTTGGATTCCTGTTAGAATAATGGAATGATAGATTTAACAGGCCCAGTTCCCAAATTAATAATTCTGTTCCACATTGCAGAGCGTATCGAATCTGTCAGATAGTTTTAACAGCTTTTTTCGACTCCACCTTTTTCCATTTTTGCTTGAGTTGAATTTGGCTTCCCGTTTTCCATTCCCCAGCAGCTGTGTTTTGAGTCATTTACAGCTCAGCTGACATCGCTGCTCCATATAATGGATTAGAGGACAATGAAATCATTTCTTGAGAGGCGTCTTTGGGGAAATGATGGATTCTGTGGATACAACAGCTGATAAAACGCATCTTTGACTTCATATTGTGTTGAAAATGGAGACAGAGATTGAGTGGAGGGGACGACCACAGCTTCATTACTCAGTCAGGGTAATTACGGTGAAAGAAAAAGTGCTGAATCCCCGCACACTGAATTTTATTCTCTTGTTAGCTATATGTCTAATTCAAGGCGCCGTTGCTGCATTTTACACATTAAATTAAAAAGAAAAATAACCTCTGAACAATGACATGATTTCTTGTGTGTTACCAAAGGCTGCGAATGCATTCAGATGTATATATACACACAAATATGTCAGATAGACTGTGTGAAGTTTGTAACCAGCCCCACCAGTGCGGCAGTGACGTCCAAGCTTCTATGCATAACGCGGTAAATAACCTCATCTAATACAGGAATAAGGCACCATGATAATACCATAATTTATCGTTGATAAATTCTCCTAATAACACTATAGTTTTATATTATGTTGTCAGCAGCCTCGGCGTAAAACTTCCAGGAAATATTCACCCACTGTGAAATAACTGGGTCTCCGTGCTTGATCACACTGGGTGGCAGGGCTGGCACCGCACTGGAAAGCATTACTTCTGCATAGTGTTAATGGACTTACTTAACTCCTGGGTCCTGACTAGTGTTTTCCAATGAATTAAAGTGTCAGGAGCCACAAATCAGCGTCTGGGATAGGTCATGTGGGTACTGGAGGAGGAGTGTGTGGGCTCGGTGGGCTCGCCGCTCCTTTCTTAATGGTTTGTTCCCTGGACGCATGAAACCGGAGCCGTAAACCTGACCTGTTGTTACCGAGGCCCCATTTGTACTCCCATCTACCCGTAACACACTCACGCACGCACATGCATGCCATTACATGCTCATGCACAAGCTAACGCACCGAGTACGACCATCTCTACTCCCGCCCCCCCCCACGCACACTCACATACTGTAACCCCCCATCCCCTCTTGTGTTTTGGCAGACCTGTAACATTTACTCAGCTAAATGAATTAAGTAATCGCACAATCCTGCAGCCTCTGCATTACAGAGGAATTTCCATATTACAGCACCTGATACTCCCTGTTCACAGCTCTCCTACGCCACTAATGCAAGCCTCTGGCCAGGCGGGCTGTAACTGGATAGCCGATGGGATTCTACTGCAGCAGATGCAGTGAAGTACAGACTGTGTGTGTGTTTATGTGTGTGTGCAGTAGAATAAGAGAAGTAGGTGTGTTTGTCCGTGCCATATAGGTCCTGCTTTTTTTTTTTTTTTCTTTTTTATTAGAGCTCATTAGGACAGCAAATAACTCACTGCTCCGCTTTCATTTAAGCAACAAGCCACTCGAGGCTGTGGCTTGCAGTGATTTAGAATAGCTATGAGGTGTCGTTATGCATGACACAAACCGTAGCCGCGCTAACATTACTGTAAACCACAGCTGCTCCGCTTTTTAACAGCTAAAAAATTAAGATATTTAGCGTCGCACTGAAGCAGAAGAGCCAGAGAGATTGTCACGTTTTATTCTACACATTCAGCCTACATTACCCACAATGCAACTCGAACTGCCAACAGTTTGATCAGAGATTCACATGTGTTGTGCAGGTAGAGGCTAATGTATACTTGAGCCGCAAGCTTCGAGCAGAAACGAGGAGCAGACTTCAGACTCAGGTGACATCACATGAGTCAATATATCTTTGTGGAGGCAACTGATGAAACGCTAAGAACGTCTCAATATAACTCAAAGAGTTCTGTACAAAATTAAACATTTGTTGATCACTGGGGACAGAAATATTAAAAATAATTTGTGTATCTGTTCACGGCATACAAAAGGAGATGACCTGTGATTTCTTTGTGCGTGTGCGTACCACCTGAATACAGCACAGGAGTGGCGGACTCCGTCACTAACGATGCAGACTACTGTACCACTACAGAGAGGTAAGTGTGAATACATTTAATTCATGAATATTACCAGCCTGAATTTCTGAAGATGTTAAATATTCTGACTTTAGCACATACTAAAAATCTAAAAAAAGTTACGGCTAAGTGGCTCACAATATAAGAAGGTAACAGGTGATTTCTTGGTCATTACCATCACCACATAAATACAGTCACAGATGTGTAACAGTTGCCTAATATATATTTTATTTCACTCTGGCTCCGAGCGTGACTTAGCCAACCAGAGTTCAGGATCAAAACTAGCTGTGTTGTGTTACAACCAAAAGCTAACCCAACCCTTTCCTCATAATCCCCCCTGCCTGCCCGCCTCCTGCCCCATGTGGCAGGATAATTAACCAGTTGGTAGACGGAGCAAGGATAGAGGGCCACACACAGCTGCCTCGACCTTCTGCAGAGCCGGGGAGTGGGGGGCTTCGGCTTGGCGATGGCTACCAGCGCATTAAGATCTCACGGAGAAGAGGTGGAAAGGTTGAGTCAGAGCCCAAAGTGGCTGCTGTTAAACTGTCGAAATGATGCTGTTGGAAAACAAAAGCACTCGCATCTGCAGAAATATGTTTTGTTTTGTTTTGACCAATGCAGAAAAAAGTAAATTCCTCAATGGCTCCTCATGTATTTCTGACATTCTTCAGTTTAATGTTAACCGCGTTCAAGCGCCCGAGGGATGAAATTCACCCGACACCTGAAATGCAAAGTGTTTTTTTTGTTTTTTTTTTACACTGCAAAGTTTAAAAGGCAGCAGCCAGCGCTGCAGTCAGGTGTTTTGAGGTATTGAACAGAGAGAGAGAGAGAGAGAGAGAGAGAGAGAGAGAGATGGGGAAAGTCACCCAGTCAGCATACACTTTTACTCACCCTTTAAATCTCTCTTTTCCTCTCCGTCGTTCCCGGAGTCGTGTTTCAGGAGCTCTCTGCGATTGTAATCAAGAGTGTTTTTACATTTCTGAAAAAAAAAAAAGAAAAGAAAATGCCCACACGGCAGCGGCTGTGACATTTTGTACATGAAGTGTCCACAGCAGAGAAAAGTGACCTCAGCTCACTGATCTGTCACATCCTCAAACATGCCAACTATTTCATGTCAACCACAGCTGGTTAGGCGAGGTTTTCATTTTCATACACGAGGACGAAGAGTCGCGGCAGTCTCTATGTACAGTATGTAATATAAATATGTATATATATGTAATATACATGCAACAATGGAGATCAAGTCCTACATTTAAAATTCTGATTAAAGTTTGGACGCCTTTTGGCATGATGTCTTCATTAATGGTGATAAATTATCACCTATTTTATTGGATTATTATCACTCACACATTAACATATATGTAAGTAGGATCTTAATGTTGTAACTAATAAAGTTATTTTAACTTACACAACTTATTCCTAAAAGCTGATCATGTGTTTTAAAAGACAATTTTAGCAGCTGAAATAAATATGGCGGAGCACAAAGTGTATGTAATCCTCACTGTTTAGATAAATGCATAGAAAATATACATATGTGCAAATTAACTACATGTTTACAAATACTTACAGCATATCTACACTGAGTGTTGTATCAGTATCAGTAAATAAACATCCTACTTTCTTTACTCCTGGAAATGATATATAATAATACAGGAATAAAAAGAGGAATAATATCGAGCAACACTACATCTATATGACATGTGACGAACTTTATGGATCTTTAATAATATTTTATTTGAAGGAATAACAACCTAAAACAAAGTGGCATGAAGAGAGGATGAAAAAGTACAATATGTTATCTAAATAATGGTAGTAGTGCAGAAGTATAAAGTGGATTAAAATAAATGCAGTACCTCAAACTTGTACTTCATAAATAAATGTATTCACTTCTACCACATGGTACTGCACAGTGTACGTAATCTTCACTATTTATTGCCAGTAATACTGACATAGAATATAAATACGTGAAGATTAACTAAGAGTATCATGTGTGTCGACTTGTCCAAACAATATATGTTGTACTAGTACTTCATACGTTACAGTATAACACACTGTAGCAGTCTTACTTACAGATGCAGTGTCTCTCTGTCTCCACTAGGAGTCAGTTTTTCTTATCAAATCCATTAATACACATTTCAGAAGGCGGATAAACAGCATGTACTGTAAACAGATTATTACACTGATGTCCTGCTGACTTATTCACGGCTTCTATAACGATGATGACGACGATGGTAACGACAGAAGATCATTAAAAGAGGAGAATGTGTGATGATGGTGAATATTACTGCTTCACCCGTCCAGTAGGAGTTTCTCCAACATGAGGTCAAATGTTCAACGGGTGTTTGATGAGCTTACAGTCGATACCATGATGCACTCTGCACAAACATATTGTCTGACATCCTGCAGCATTGTGATTATGACTCAGTCAATTATCTTGACATCGGGCGCGCAATTAGAGGCTGGACAAACAAGGTAATAATCAAGAGCGGTAAACAACATGCTCCTTTCCTGTTTGAGGACAATCATAATCATGAGATCATGAGAGGCAGTGTGACCGATTCGAGGGAAACAAAACTACAGAGAACTTACAGCAGCTACTTGCCTCGAGCATTTCCAAATATTTGCAGGGCTTTGCTGGTGATATGTTTCCTCTGTAACAATAGCCGCTCATATAAGATCACTCGCTGTGTCGATTACAACGATGCCAGCTGAGGAGTACACGAACCAACAGGTTGTTTGTACCATGGCGCATAATCCAGCTTCAGCTTCAGCGAGACATGACGAAGATCATAATACAGAATTTAAGTACAGTTGAGATACTTAGAGATGCTACTTTAGATGGGTATTGTGCTGAAACAACAACAGAACAAAAAACAGAACAGAAGATTAATCAGCAAATATTATGACACTTATTTATTTAACATTACTTATTTTCAGCCTTTTAGCTATAAGAAAATTTGCTGATTTGCTGCTTTGCTGCGATATTTTAATAAAAATAACCCTTGTAGCCCTGTCCTGCACTTTATACTCAGCATACGTGTACTTTTGAGTATTTTACATCAGTAAACTGGCCTTCCTCTACCTCTGGAAATAATTAAAATCATATCAAATGAATGTAGCAATAAAAGAGAATCAATTAAATGCGAGGTTTATGGATCTTTAACGATCTATTTGAAGGAATAACAACAAAAAACTGGGACGAAGAGACGATCACCCGGTTGTTACCGACTAAGAGAAGAAGGTAAAACATCATGCCATCTGATTTTCTGACATATCTCACCTCTCGCGCACACACACACGCGCGCGCACACACACACACACACACACACACACACACACAGAGAGAGAGAGGCTATTTTCATCGACACTGAAGTGAAAGGAAACAAATAACAGTACATTATCACAGGCTGCACGCACACAAAAGCGCCTGCACACACAAAGGTGCTTGGGATTATTTTGGCAAGCGGCGAGTTTATTATTTTGTTTTATGGGGCTGGGAGGAGGAGGAGGTGCGGGGGGGGGGGTTGTTTTGCGGCGCTGCCTGTGATACGGCGGCTCTGTTTGTGCGCTTGTGAGAAAGGAAGCACCAGTAAGATCAATACATCCTCTGCGTAGATTTCCAGCAGAGTGTGACGTGCGTGTGGGGAAATGAGCTGGGCCGAGGATACTTGGCTTGTTATGGATTTGACATGAACTTGGCCCCCGGCCTCTCTGAATGTGATGAATGTATTATTTAATCTTCCTGTCTTTGTTAACCTCCCTCTGGCCGAAGGCATGGTGATTCTCTCTCCGTGAGTGGATGAAACAACATCTCCAGTTTGGCCTTTGGATTTTGATGAAGTATAATAATGGCTGTAATAATAGAGCCTCTCCGCGAGGACCTTTCCCACCACAGACATGCTAATGGGAGCGGTGCATGTATTTTAAGCACATATGTGTCAACTGCACAACACGGATTAAAATGAAACGTCGCTGATTAATATGGCCGCACTTAAACAGCTGCATTGATGTGGCCTTGACACTTAATCAGCTCCGTTATTCAGGGCTGAATGTCTTGACCGAAGAACACGTCTTGAGTTTTAGAGGCTAATTTTAGACTGAGGTCAGTCTGGTTAGGCTGAAGTTAAGTTAGAGTTTGACATTTACACAGATTAGATCAATGCAGAGTTTTTCCAACTTCAAGTTCACGACTACAGACATGTTCCTACTGCTGAGTAGTTTGCAGTCATATATGTCTGCATTTAGACAATATTAACTCCATACAGGTCCCCACATGGGGTCACATGAGAGGCAGATGGGTGAATTATGTTTAAAATACAGCCCTGTCTTCATTTCTGTGTAACTTATGCAGAGCTTCTTTTATATAAATTCAGGCTGCAGATAGAAAATGTGTTTATTGTTGCTCAATCTGAAGATTTCATGATTAAATTTAATCAATTAATTCATCAATTCGTCAACAAAATGAGCAAACAAGCTGAGAAATGCTGAGCCACAGGGTCAAATCTTAAAATTGCATGTTTTGTCTAACAAACACGCCAAAGCACAAAGATATATAATTTACGATTCACAATTAGAGAGGCAGGATAATGTGAATGTGTCAGATTTTATCTTTTTTAAGTGACTTTACGAGATGTCCCGGTGGTTTTGGTACATGAAAACGAGCTGGAAAAAGTTGTTGGTTGTGGTTTAGCAGATGGTAAATGAATGTAAGCCACTTGAGGGCCGTCATGAAGACATACGTGTGTGTTTGCATGCGTGGAGAAGTCGGCTAAAAATAAACATCTTGCCAGTCGCTTTAGACAATGACAGGGCAATATTCTTCAGAGGTTGAAGACGTCAGAGCTTTTGGACAGGATTCAGACGCAGAGACAAAAGAGACAAATTTAGACTTTTGGTCACTCCGTCTGAGTGGGAATGATGTTCGTCACCTTCGGGTAAGAGATATTTCAGTCAGCGCAGACGGACGAACATAATAAGACATGAAGCGCTTGTCTCACCTTGGAAAGAAATTTAAAAAAAATAAAAGCCCACCGGCTGGCTTGTGAGAAAATGTGTTTTTGTCGGTCAGCTGTATGCGGAAAGCTGAGGTTGACACATCATCAACAGCTGTACGTGCTGCAAGTTAATATTTACATGATGAAGTATGAACGTCTTAACTTTTCCTGTCAGAATACATTAACACTTCACATTTGGATTTTACGCATTTTATTGCCCTCAGTAGATTTCATCGAGTTTTTTTTTTTGTCTTTGTTGTTGTTAGTTTCCGTCCTTTCTAAATAATCTGTAAGGAAACACAACTGGAAAAGAGATATAATACATAATATTCAATCATATTTACTCATGCGTTTGAGCCAAGACCCTGAGCATAAATGCATGTTCTACCTAGTTTATCTTCCGTTACGACTCCACCTCTTCAACTCATTGTCTCTGTGTCTGTTTCTCTCATACACACACGCAAACACACACACACACACACACACTCAAACACAAAGTCTGGAAACACTTGATCACCACTAGACATCACTTTTAGATTGTGGAAAACAAATAAATATTCAGTGTGTAATGATCTGATGATGCTCCAGCAGGGGGCGTTCATAAAATACACTCTAAAGGCCCGGACACATGTGGCACAACGAAATCAGGTGGTGGAGTGGTGGAGCTGCCGAGCTAACAAGCTAGTCAGCCAGGTACGAGTGCTCGTCAGTCACAATAACTCCCTGATCTGCTTTCTGTTTTACCTGAACTGGGACATTTACGCTTACCCTGTTGTTATATTTATTAAAGATGTAAGGAAAAAGAGCTTTTCAGACTTCCAGCTCCAAAGGTCAGCGCCGCAAAGGCAGCTTGCTCACGGTTAATGGTGCAAATACAAAGGCCAAACTTTGAACTGAAGGAATTTGAAAGTTTTAAATGGTAAGACCGGGTTCAAACTCACTGTGCACTGTTGCACCTTCAGAAAACTAGGCAAAATGTTCACCAACCATTTTGAAAATCTGTTGAATAATTGTTAGTTTGTTCAGTTCTAGCTTCTCAAATGTGAGACTTTGATGCTTCTTTTACATCGTACAGGATAATAAACTGAATATCTCTTGGTTCTGGACAACTTGGAAGACAACAACATATCTAAAGTTACACGTATTTAACATATTTTACTGGAAAGCAACATGGATTTTTGTTCAGATTAACTCAAACAAATGGTGTGCTACGTCTCCTTCATTCAAACTTTATTTCTAAATGAAATCCTCGGTGCTATAGATGAAAATCTGGACTAACATCGCTAAAAGGAACCGCAGCCAAACTGAAGAGACTCCATGAAATGTCAAACTGGTCCTGAAAGGACTTCCAGGCAGTACAATAAAACAATAAACCGAGACATCAGTGGAATAAGGCTCTGTAAAATAAAAAAAAAAAGTATTATGTAAACCAGCTAGCTATTTGCTTCATTACATTTTACACAAAAAGCCTCACTGTGATCTCAGGGCCTGTTTGCATCACTTAAGCTCAATGCTTCAAAACACAAATGTTAGATAGGACGCTCAATGTGCAGTGCAATGGAGCTTCACAGCGGCTCGGTTACAGCCGCCGTGACCTAAAGCCGCTGAACCAGCTCCGCCGCTGACGAAATAAGCCAAGATCCTTTCAGAAAGGAGAACACATGAGCGAGAAGGAGAAATCCTTTCACGAGAAGCAACGAGGTGTGAGGAATGTTCTGTAAAAGTCTACAACACGACACTAAAAATACTCAACAGGGTCGCCGGCTATTAATGAGAACCTCCGTCACGACTCTTGTTGTCTCAAAACAAGCTGATGACCTGCTGTCAGCTGTGGCGGGCAATCAAACAAATATAGAGTGTTGGATTATGCGCCCCGTGAGCGTTGCCAGGAGTTGATGTCTCTCCACTGTCCTCATCCTTTTCTGGCTATTTCCCCAGGTCCCTACATCCATATATCACTCAATGCTTAGATTTGAACACATGGTAATTCTTAGAAAAATACCAAATCCTCACCACCAACAGGCGGAGTGACCCAAAGGTCTGAGGACATCACGTCAGGCAACCCAGTCAATCCCAGTCCCCCCACAAAACACCCTAAATCGGTTTTCACTTTGCATTGCCAGACCACAAAGAAGGAGGGAAAAAAAAGAAGAAAGAAGCTATATCTTTGAAAATTTGCAATCATAAAACTTATTTTTTCATCTCTATTTAAAGCCAGGGTTAGCCTTTAAGCCTCCGATGAGAGTAAGATTAGGGTTAAGGTTAGGGTAAGCTTTAAAAACAACTTGCTAGGTGAAAATTATAACAAAATCCAGCGTTGCAGCCCGGGCCAGAAAGGATCTAAGCTCCTAAATCTGGAGCCTCGCCTCCGCAATCAGCTGGACGCGACCGACCGCAAGCCGGGGCACTGAGAGCCATGTGGACGCTGTACTGAACGCTCTCTTTGGTCACAGGGACGGACCATCGACAAATCTAGATAATCACACATCTGTGCTGAACGGGCTCATCCAAATTAAAAAGGCATTTGTTGGGAGAAAATGAGCATTGTCTGCTGGCCCGGATATATTCCACACACTTCTGGGAAGCTAGTAAATATAAATATGTGCATCGTTTCTTTTTTTTTTTTTTTTTTTCGAGTTCTTTTTGCCCCAAATGATTCATTACATGACAGTGAATCAGGAGCCTGGAGTTGAGTGGTCTCCAATGCCTCTTCACATGCATACCTCAATAGCACAGTCCCCCACCCCCCCACTGCACAGGATACAAGAGATTTGGATGTGCAGAGCTGTGCTCGGCCCCTGATGTCAGAGATGACTCAATCCAGAGGCTTGTAACTCCAAACCACATCTTGTAGATCCTGAATGAAGGCGAAATCGGGAAAGAAGTTGTATGAGGAATTTGTTTCCATGCTTCCATAAACATGTTTTCTCTATTAGGTATAAGTATGCTCATGCACATGTCAGGCACAAAGTAGACTACAAGACCAGGCTGCGCCAAAGACGACACGAGGAAGGAAAAATGTAAACATTTTTAACAGCACTATGTCTCCATTTAAGAGGAGGGTCAACTTTCTTTTGCAGCGGGCTCCTAAAAACCTACTTGACTTAAACACATTGATGTGTTTTGTTGCTGCCCTCAGCGAGGGCCCCCGGCCCCTCAGTACGAGGGTCCCGCGGGAGGTTGAGATTAGCTAAAATGTGATGAGATGGTGACAAATATCCAACACTCCCCCGCATCAACAATCCCAAACGCGACCACGGCGGGGAGGAGAACGGAGCTCCAATTGGACCGGAAAAACAAAACAAAACAAAAAAAAAAAAAGAGGAGACGTGGCCAGGAAGCGCGGTATCCATTTCATGCCCCCTCCGTCTGTTTGCCTGCCACCTGTTAGACATGATCATTACCACGAAGCAAGGCATAGGGGGCTAAGCCGGCCACATTTATATCAACAAGCTGGGATAAAACTGTCTAATTATCCCCCACGGCCTCTGGCCTGGCCCCCCGACTCTGGTCCCATTTGCCAGCCTGGCCTGTAGCCAAACTCTGCAGGCTGGTATGTGAAAGCACATCCTAATGACAGCTCTCTTTCAATCCCAGGTCTTTGTAATTGCCCTGGGTAGCTTATACACATTATGTGGCACCGGTCCAACTCAATAGTTAGAAGGTCAAGGAGAGGTTTAATGGAATAAGTATGCGAATTTATTGTTGTACCTGCTCTGAATAAATTAGCATCATGTGAAGAGTGCTGAGGTTCACGATGACAACCGGGCTCCGTTTTGAAAGAAAATATAGTTTAGCTTGAACGCCTTGAATAAGGACGGTGGTCCTGAACGCAGCAGTGAAGTTCTCGTGCACTTTCCAATAGCTGGAGGCATGAAAATAACTCATTTTCTACTTAAAACAAGTGTTACTTTTGAATAACATCCAAGCAGATTTGCCACTTGTGAGTAAATGCTTAAGTCGGGGAGAGCTAAGCTTTGATGATCACCCGTGATTGAGAGCAAATGTAGACTAAATGTAAGCAATTTGCACCTGTGCAAAGCTGACTATTATCATAACAGTTTTGATGGCTACAAAAGGGAATGCGGTGGGTGGGAAGCAGGGCATCCAGATCCCCGCGGGACGTAGCATTAAGGTCTTAATTAGGACGCAGGGGGAAAGATTCAAAGTACTCCAAGATGACGAGGGACGCAGCAATGGGGAAACCGGAGCTGATCGTCTTTCGTAGTTCAAGGCTAATTGCTGAAAGGGATCTGACATGGATGTGCGGGGAAACACGGACGGTATGTAATAAGATGATGTGAGGTCATCTCTAAAAGCTGTTGGACTAATTCTGTGCGTCTTTGGTAGCTTGTAGGTCTACGTTATTGAGACATCACAGGCACTATAACATCACGACTTGACGCTACAGTTCAGTTCATTAAGAAATAGTTCTTTCCCCTTTTTTTTATTGGTTTTCTGGACGTACTTTACAAGTTCTGTCTTCCTTTGACTGCGATGAAAAACATACGCATTTCTTTGAGTACAGGTGACAGAATTGTCACTCAGCAAAAGCCGCCACAGCCGCTTGTTTACTTCCAGGAATCTATTTGTCCTCAAGATCTCCGATAAAGCGGCAGCTGTGGCAGATATGATTACTACAACTGTGCAGGAACTGGAGGAGCTGGTCTGAAGTTCTGAAGGTCAAATCATTTAGCAGAAAGCGATGTGCTAAAAAATCTAAATGAGACGTCTATTTCAAGACAGATTCGCGGGTTTGACGAGCGTTCACGTGACGGTATGGATTTATTCTTGGTGGTTTTGCGGTCTACCGCGAATGAACTTCCATAATGTGGTCATGAGGTTAAGCTGTAAACTGGAGACATGTTTATTTGCATTTGTCTGTATTCTGATTTCTTTTGTTCATTATTAAAAAGTCAAACATGCTGTCTTAATAACAGTAAAATGGCAAAATCTCTGTGGAAAATTACAAAATTCATGTGAGTCAAGTGATGTGATGCATCACATCCTCAGTAATTGTCTAAACATATTGTAGGGTTATTGGAGGAAAATGACCTGAGTGCAGAGGAAGTGAATGATCAAGCTTTTCAAGTGAAAAGCCCCCCCCCCACACACACACACACACACACACACACAGTGAGTCAGTAATATTCCCACAAAAAAGGGAAATTTTCAGTCATGAGTGCAACAGACATTAGTTACATGAATTGTAACGAAACACAACGAAAATCCTTTTAACACGCCGAGCTTTCAGCGAATACATGTTCATGACACGCCTTCATTGTAGTCATGTGAAAGTCAATCTTGCAAAATGTTCATGTGCATACGACTAATTAATTAATTAATTAATTAATTGATAGTGAAAAAACACTGACTCCAGGATCTGTTACAACATGGTTTAACCACAGCACTCAGTGGAGAGGTTAAAAGCATTCCAGGATCTAGTTTCAGTGTTTAGTATAAAGCAAACAGCAACGTCTGTGCTAAAAACTGCAGTTCCTCAAACGTCCACTTGAGGCTGCCTCCAGAAGTGAGTCAGTCTCCATAAGTCCCCATGTTCAAATGTCCAGCTTCACAGCAGAAATAAACATGTTTACAGCCTGGTACAAAAAACAGTTTTGGTCTCTATAGCTAATTTCCCCGTTCATGACAACTGTACTGCGGGTGAATTTATATACAACTCACCTGTTCACATTATATAAAGGATCAATTAAGGACTGTCATTGGTATTTAGCAGTTTACATCACATAATGTACTTTGTAGAGCTTAACCAGTAAATTGGTGAACCTAAACTGATCTGAATCATGTTGATATTAATAATTCGGTCATTTATTTTTTGTTTTCAGCTTCATATATTTACTGATTTCCTGATTTTCTCTTTAATATATGATATATAAGTCATATATTTAGTAGCTTTGGACAGTTAGTCGGACAAAACACTCAATTTGAAGATGTTGAAATGATAACAGGCTTTTGTCACTACTGTCTGACATTTTATAGATAAAGTTTGCCCAGTTCGGTTATAAGAAGAAGAAGAAAATGCTATTGCACAGTGTGTTGAACTCATTATGCTGCTAGATTATTCTCTTCCTGCTTTCAGAAATCTCTGAATGTTCACTGGTACATGCCACTTGAGACAGCTCCGTGGTTAAAACATTCGTTATGGTTAACACATTACAGTAAATTGAGTGTTATTTTCATAAAAAAAAAAGGGAGCCGGAGAATTTCTATGAAATAAAATAACTTGTCCCTAATTGCCCCATCAAATGAATTCTTTTCATTGACATCATTTTTTAAACATTTCTTCCGGATAAAATCCTTTCGGGCCAAGTTTGTGTGAAGTAAGGCGCACTGCTGTTCTAAAGATCATCAGAAATGATTCCCGTGGCAGTGTCCAAACTTTATAGAGTAGTATAAGGAAAGCCTGCCCTAATAAAAATACAGGTGCTTTTCTTCCTCCTTCAAAGACTTTTGCAGACGTATGTTCAATTACAGCTAAACTGTGATATATCATATATATATTTATCTTTGACTGATCCGGCTGAGGTGTCAGACAACGTCAGGACGTTCACTCCGAGTCCTCTGCTTGCCTGTTTGTGAATGATTTGCTAATCCTCTCCTAAACGTTAAAATGCTAGCTCGCACATCTCCCTGGTGGGGGGGGAGAAAAAATGATCCCCAGCTTTGAAGCAGCTGAAAGTGCACAGGGATAAAACTCTATACAATTTCCACATGAAATAGGAAGACAGGGGTCCGCTGGGAGACACTAAATTGAAACTAAGGCTGTGCCTGATGGACCACAGGATATGCCTGCAAAATTTAGACATATCAAAATGGCGAAAAAGTCTGTTAGTGCCCATTCATATAAAGTGAATGGCTTGTAATGTTCTCAGGCCCTTGGAGGATACTTGCAAGGTTGAGGAAAGACTACAGGAAGAGCAGAATGGTTTTGACATAACTTTATTTTAGTGCGCTACAGGTTTTCTCTCCTCCCTGCAGTTTAATGTTGTATTCCACTGGGTCCCGGAAGGAAGCAGCCCAGTAAATCCCTACTGCTCGACTTAAAAAGGAAACGGTATCTGAAGACAGGTGAAAAACTAGAAGATAAATACATCCAGGCCTCTTGCCCGTAGTGTTTCTCTCCAGAGGGTCATCTTCCAGCCACACAATATAATGGCACAGGCCTTTTGGTTTAAATTTAGCCGGAGAGGAAGCTATAACGATGAAATAACACTTACTCACTTTGGAAAACATAATTCACTGTGATTAAAAAACTTGCATTACATGTTACAGACCGCTGGCTGTTTTTTAGATAACCCCCGTCAGGTGATGGTGGTGGTGGTATCTGGGGTTTTGGGGTCAATTTACAGCATTTAATTGGGAGAAAGTAACCAGGAACATTTAAAACCGCACAGGAGATACTCTCGGGGGGGTTTGTGGGGTGGTAGGTGAATTAGGAAGTCTTCACTTAGCCGGGTATAATGAACTGAGCCGATGTGCACCCCCTTGTAAGGTTTAACATTTTACCTTTTTTATTTGGAGGAAGGACGTTGGATGGAGGGGGGGTTGAAAGGTAAACAATGAGAAGTTCTGCAGCCGCCTCAGCTGCTCCCAGTGCGCTTCAAAGGGGTTTCCATATGTTTTCAAGATTTGAACCAAACTCCTGTATCGCCATTTAAAGACGCCGCGTGTTTCCTTTTTCTTCCCTTACATTTGTTTTCACTTTAAGCTGCCACGATTTAACATGCCGGAGAGAAACATGCATTAGGATGATTTGGAAATAAAATAAATGCTTCTGTTACTCACTGACAACCGCTGCATTTGAAAATTATATGCCGCACTCTTTAACCGATTTTCATGGGTTTTTCTTTCCACGGCTCCGTGTTATTGTGTCTCTAAGACACAAGTCATGCTGTAGGTTAGTAATCACTACCAGGGTGTGTCTGGTGAAGGGGATAAAACATCCACCATCTGCTCTGCTCCAAGTGTCATGGTAAGATGAATACTAGTGTAGTAGTGTGTAGATGGTATCCAAAACATCAGTGAGTGGTTTATGGAGCCGTCTACTTAGAATCCGACTGACAGCGTAATAAATAGATAAAAGTTGGGAAATACTGTACACTGTCTCCGACATGCTGTATTGATATAACAGGCAATTTCCAACAAGCCATTTAGACTTGTATAACTTCTGAACTGCTGCCTATAAAAGCCTCATTTTAATATGATTAAGACGTTATGAAACGTCCGCGTACGGCAGCAACTTATTTGCTCGTTAACTTTTGTATGCAAACTAATAAGTCTGCAAGTTGTAAAGAGATCCCTGCGAAGCAGATGCATTAATAGAATAGTTTCATTGTCATCTTAACTTTGAACTGAGTTCATTATTCTTTACTTAAAGGTAATCAGTGGGGCTCCCTGCTCCACGAATTGCACGACACAATATTTACATATCTGCTTTAATCATTGCGGTTCATTTATTTTTTACCCTATTACAATAAACATGCTGGAGTATTACCAGCTGGCTAATAGAATGGGGAATTAAAAAAACCCCAGTATAAACTCAGAAATGGTGAATTGCTTTAGTATGAGGAATTTCCACCCAAATACAACTTACAATGAGCAACTCGAGTGCATGGCCAGAGTGTTTAGAGGTTGTATATCTTTAGGAGGACGTTATAGATATATCAGCGATTTTGCAGGGGTCAAAAGATCTTGATTCTGAGGTCTTGCACAGCGGGAGGGATCCAGAAATCTTACAAAAGTTCAGAATAACATTGTGACAATATATATTTAACATCCTGAAGGACAAAAGGAGGCCTGCCATGATCTCTGAACAAGATGTAAACCAAATGTGCATAAAAGCATAAAAAGCACCATGAAACCTAAGTGTTTCAATGTCCAAACATGCCATGACCGCGGACCATCTGTTTTTCCCTCGTTACATCGGAAAGCCAATGGAGAGGTCCACAGTGATGCGTAACCTCAATAAATATCACAATTCCGCAGAGACGTCCCCCAATTTGTCCACTGGTGATTCATCTGGGAACTAATAGTGGAAGACAATAACCAGCGAGAGGGACCATCTGAAAGACATCAGTAAACATGTGCGTAAATCACACTGACCCAAAGCGATGGTAGGAAAAGTCTCTCCACAAAATCATCTTGTGGTTGGATGAGTACAGGGCTGGCGGCAGGACGATGTTAAAGCTATTCCCAGATTCTTGATGTTTTGGTCTGTATGAATTATGAGAGCTTGTCCTTTCAGTGACCTTGCAAGTAATTATGCATATTTCAAACAAACAATGCATTAGTTTAGACAAGAGTACAGTAAGCGTGACAGCTGTTTCACACCAAACTGAGGCTAAATCAGCTGTGCAGCTCCACCCGAATTCACCTGTTGCACACCTGGATTTCTTTACAACTTGGAGAGCGCCAGTTGGGTGTAATTTTATATCACTTTTTTGTCAGGGAATGGTTAGAAATGTGTCATTACAGTGGTGCACACATGGATTGTGGGTCCAAAAATGTTACATTTCATTTCTCTTTTTTTTTTTTTGTTCCTTCACAAAAGACAGATTGAATGATTTATAACAGGACGTCCGCGGAGATGCGTGTTTAAATTCATATCTGAATTTAAATATGGTATATCACTTTTGGCACCAAAAACTACAGCTGTCATAACTTTTCCACCCACGGCAGCCTCGTCTGCCAAATGTTAGCAGGGAAGACCACATTCAGCTTTACTGTTATTGAGTGAAAATGGCAACTGAAATTAGTTTGACAAGACAGATGGACTGTGCTATGAAAAGATTTGATGTTGACCAGTTTCAGCTTTGAGACAGAGGATATTGTTGTGAACCTGCCGAGTGGAAAAGCAAATGAGCCTTCATTAAGCTCGTGAGTTCAAGGTCACGAGTCAAGGACGTCACGTAGGCAGTTTAAAAACGATAATGGTGGCAGATTTGGCACAAAAATAGTTTTTTTGAAACATTGGAACGTGTGAACAAAAACACGTTTCTTATTTCGAGCCAACGACCATTGATTTCGTCAGTTGAAAAGTCAACTGTTGCTAAGATTTCACCTGTAGCTGGCTGGCCAATTGACACGAATTCCTTGCGTTAGCTGAAACAACTGGTTTTAAAACATGAAATCATGTAGTGTAGCGCTACATACATGATATAATGCTAAACGAACATGGAGCTGATGCTTCAGGTCTCAAGCGCAAAAAAGTGTCAAAACATCATCATCCTGGGGTCATTTAGCTCAGTCGGTAGAGCAGCCGCCCCACATACGAAGGCTCAGTCCTTGCCACGGCAGCTCAGGGTTCAAATCCGACCTGCGGCTCTTTCCCGTATGTCATTCCCCATCTCTCTCTCCCTGCATTCCTGTCACTCTTCAAGCTGTTTCTGTTAAATAATGCTCAAAAAGGCCCCAAAAATATCTTAAAATAAACCCAAAAAACATCATCATCCTGTCTTGGTTGATGATTCATGTAGGTGCGGCTGGTACATCCAAAAGAGAGTTGATATAAAGATTAGTACAGCCTGTTCCTTCTGTTGAAGGATTAACTAATGAGTTTGGCAAACCTAACGCTACATTGGGCAACAAGTTTGGCTGGAGTTGCCGGGGTATAAATCTGTCTAAATCCAATAAAAGACAAGACAGAGTGACTAATATTAGATAATATAGTAGCAGCTTGGCTCACACACGCTATCTGCCAGGGCCAATAATAACAGGTTACTAGCGTAGCTAGAAGGCTAGTTAGCATGCTAATGTCGAATCATACTAGCGATGGGATGTTCGGCTCTTTCGACTCCCAAGCGGCTCTTCGTTTTACCACTTATACCTTTAATAATGCAGCCAAATTTAGCGCTGTTTTGACTTATGACTTAATTATCTACATGTCCAATCCACTTTATTTATATAGCACGATTTTTAGCAAACACAAGGTTTCCAAAGTGCTGCACAACAAGATAAAACACAATAAAAACAATAAATTCAAACCAAATAAATAAAATAAAATAAAAAGCACTGTCAAAAAGCACATGTATTAGTTGGAATGGAAATGACAAAAGACGACATCTTTTAAAAAACTGTTGACATCCCAAACATCACCGCTGCGCTCGGCTACGGCCGCTAAACTAGCAACTAGCCAACGGACAGCTGCAGTGCACTGATTTTAATCTTCACAGTTTATATTTAAGATCTGCAGCTGGGATTTAAACATAAATGTTTACCCCCTGAACGTCTAAGTGTTATCGCTGTATTACTTAAATCAGAGAATATGATTAATGCCAACGGGGGCTCGATCCAAGTGATTTTAACCGACTCCTTCAGCAGCAGACGTATTAAAAACGTGAAAAACGTCATACCCGTATATCAACATTCATCTAATCCATATGCAGTGACAATTTTATTGTGCTCGTAAAATGCTCGCAACTGCCCTTAAGCACATTGTATTTTCAGCAGGCGTTTTAAAAAGGCTTAAATTACACTCAAACAGCATCAAGATGAATGGATTGGCAGCACCGATGTGAGCGCATTTTTTTTCTTATTATTTTTTTTTTCTCTTTTCAAGACAGGGAATTTTCCTCCCCGTACCCTGCCAAGAGCAGGAGGGGAAAATCAACTCCATTCAACTATTTGTCAACTCCCTTTAGAAACATTTAATAGTAATAAAATTTATGGCTCCAGTTTCCAAAGGATACTGCCAGTGAAGTTCATCTCTACGAAAGTGGTTGTAAATGCTACCATTGTTTCAGATTTTGATTTATGATTCAACCTTTTGCTGAGGTTTTAGAATATAAATATCGAACCCTGTAGGTGGAGTATAAATATAATGTATGTATGCATTTATGTATCCATCTATGTATCTATCTGCTGGCCCTGTCTGTCTATTCAGTCAATTCCATACTGTCCGCAAGGAATAGAGGTTGGGAAGATGCACTCTTCTGTCTGTAGGATGAGCAATGACAGTACCAGACAACTTTCAGGAATCCACTGAAGCAGCGCTTCCAAAATGGAGTTGCCATATGGCAGCGGTGCTTAAATGTTGCTTCAAGACAGGTTACAGCATGAAGTCATATGTCATGT
Organism: Protonibea diacanthus; assembly: GCA_028641955.1. Classification (NCBI taxonomy): domain Eukaryota; kingdom Metazoa; phylum Chordata; class Actinopteri; family Sciaenidae; genus Protonibea; species Protonibea diacanthus. The sequence goes on from CM053992.1 coordinate 18,383,949, forward strand.
CTGTCAGCTACGTTGAACTGCTATTAAAACTTTGATAAAACCGTCAAGCGTTGGGCTGTTATAACGGAGATGAACATAACAATTGAGAAGACCGGAGTCATCATTTTGGGATTTGAGGACAGAGTTGAGTCATTTCAACGCTCGGGCTGCATTTGATTTCCTCGTACGCTCCGTTTGAATTGCTTTTTGGGCTCTTTTCTCCATTATTCCATTACTGTATAATTCATGAAATATTATAAAATATGTTAGTCATACTATGGATCACAGTTCAAAGTGTAAACCTTTTATTGGACAGTGTAGGCTTGCCTATAATAAGGTCATTAAAACATGGCGTAGTGGATTGTGAATCCGACAGTAAGAAGGGGAAAAGGGAATCATGGTCAGAGTGAGTTATGGACCATCAAGGAGCAGTAAAAGCCAATGATGAATTAGTATGTATTTCTATTTTTTCTTCTTCTCCCTTTTTCATCCTGACACAGGGAAGGAAATGCTCTTTGTTTTCTTAAGGATGTGCAATTTTCTTCTCTTCATCCCCTCTCGAATCCTCCTGCCGAATCCTCAACCCATCAAATCGAGGATTTAAAAGGCCTTTGACGGCCGTTATGGCTCCCTACAGAGGCTTCCTTGCGATGCAGAGTGGCGACTCTGTGAGGTCAGAGAGGAAAACCAACCAATTTGGAGAAAAAAAAAAAAATGGTGGTGGGGGTGGGGGTGGATATTCCAAAAAGCCTGGCAAAACGTCCGCAATTCAGTTTCATATGGAGCATCAATCAAGTCTCCTTCTCTCTTTGCTGTAATTACTTGGAAATGTTATAAATTTTGTGCAGATTCTGAATCGAACATTGTGGGATAGACGCTTCTTTGTAACAGGAGAGTGTGAGTCACTCAATAAGATGTATTCCTTACCCACATGTAGAAGAGATAAAGCGCTGCTCGCTGCGGTTGTTGCACTTAATTCATGTTTAATTGTACAGAAAATTATACCGAATTTGTCAAAATAAGAATTTTACCGAGTGATTTCTTTGCACCGTTATTGAGATTTTGTGATGAAAAATTTGAAGCGAGCGCTTAGACGGAAACCTCAGCAACAAAAAAAAAAAAAAAAAAAAAAATCAGATCTTAGTTCTGCTGAATGGCGTGAGGAGAAATGGAGCAGCAACATCACCCACCCTCACAATGCACATGTGTGCACATGTGTAGATTACATTACGCTCCTACCACAGAAAACTTGTGTAATTTATGGGGAAATAAATCTATCCCCTTCCTGACAATTAAACCCCAACTCTAAAGGGTGGCACAAAAGAAAAGCTCTCATTTCAACAAAAAAAAAAAGGGAAGAGCGAGCCATAGCTCCATCCTAAATCACTCACCGTAACACCACTGGCTTCTCTGACTTTCCTCCAGAGTTTTGGCTGTTAATATTGAACACCGAATGGCCGTGAGTCTGCATGAGACAACTATGTATCAGCATCAACATTAAAGCATGCATCTGTCATATCCCCCAGTGAATGAGGGGGTTATTTGCGAGCCAAGTTCAGATGCTGATGGTGCTCAGCTGACAGGTGGCTGATGTGATGATGGAGTTGTGGGAGCCATATGCAAAACAGAACATTGTAACACTGTACGCCGAGCGGCTTTATAACGGCTCACGGTTCAGGTTTATGTTAACGTCAGGCGCCGTTGGTTAAGGATCATAGAGGAATTTCTGCGTGTTTTACTACGAATCACAACCGTAAAATATATTTAGAAACTAAAACACACGTTACAGTTCTGATGGCCGTAACGAAAACATGATGTACTGTTGGGTCTTAAATTTCTCAATGCATTTTTCCGTCTTTCCAAACAGCCAATTGTTTCAGTCCTTTTAGTGAAAAATGTTGCAAGGACACACAATACATTTTAGTGAGAAACACAGACATCAGAGTTCAACAATTAATGATTAATCAGTTGTTTTAGTCAATATAAAGCATATATAACAGAGAAAATGTGCTGATTTTCTCTGTTATATATATTTGTTCAGCGAATATCTCTGGTTCTGGGCTGTTGGTTGGACGATAACAGGATATTTTAAAGATAAAACTTTGGACTAAGGAGTAAATGGTTAATTGAAAAACGTAATCAACAGAGTAATCAGTTAGTTGCCACCCCACGGTGGTGTTTGTAGATCTGTAGCAGCAAAGATAATGAGGGAAGATTTAATAATAACAAAAATAAATAGTTTTTTATCTAAAATCCAAGCGTGTATTTTGGAAAAAACAAGGAAAACTCAGACAAGAGGTTCATTGTACGTCATAAATAATGAAAATGTCATTCCTGTATTGTGTCCCTCTTTCTAAATGTACAGTGCGTCCTGCCTCATTGCTTTCTAAATTGCCTCCAGCTGTCAGGCTGTAAGAGACCTTCATCTGCTGGTAAAATCAGTTTGGCGTTACAGCGGTGCATCCTCAAAAACGGGCAGAAGGTTCAAATCCAGAGGACGTGATGTGTCCCGATAACTTGTTTCATCCGGCTGTAAGCAGTTGACCAGGTTAAGTTTTATGCTTCTTTCTGAGGGCTTCTTTTTAGTCATGCGGCAGAAGGTGTGCCTGTGCCTGTAGGACAAACGGGGGGAAAAAAAACTCAAGCAGCTTGTTTAAACTAAACAAGTGGGGTGCACCCGCCGGTGTGAATTATGGGGCTCGTTTTCAATTCCCACACTGCGGACTTTCGAAGAAGGAAGTGTCAACAATTAAAGGTTTTGCATTCTTGACTGCATTTCCTTAAATTAAGTCGTTACGTGCAATAGAGCTGATGAGGTCACACCTGACAGGAAAGCCTGAGGCGACTGACTCAACAAAAAAAAACAAAAGACTCGTGGGCCGTGCTCCCAGCAACCTCGGCTCATTTTTATTATTTTTTTTAATCAGTTGTTTCATTTTTGTTTCATTTTTTTCAAACTTGAAAGTGACATTGTTACAACGTGTTACATCATGCCCTGAAATAAAACCCAATGTGATGATGTTGGCTTTCATCGACTCGCTTTAACTTCCTTAGATTCTATTAAAATGGACGCGAGACAACAATCAGTGTTTTGTCAGATGTGGTGCGCGGCCCGCAGCGTATCTGAAAAACACATTGTTTTATGAAATATGCGATATCCTACATCCTAAACGCGGATGAAAAGCGAGTCCAACGACGCATCAAAGAGGAAGTCAGCGGGAAAAAAAGTTATTTTCTCAGGTAGTTGACATTAACCCACGTAAGCAAGGATTCTTTTGGCTCGAGCTACTTTAACTCGGCCAAAGCAGCTGATTTATGCTCTAAACTAATCCCTGTGTGAATTCTGTACCTCAGAATCCAAACAGCCAGAGAAGTGTTGCTCCTGGCCAGCAGAGGGTCATTTACTTAATGGTGAATGAATCTCTAATCCTGTGTAAACGTCAGGTCCGTGTAGCGAGAGCTCCTGCAGACAGAGAGGTTTTTGCTGCCTGAGTTTTCAGCCAAAAAGTCTGAGCTGTTCCTCAAGCTGGAGACAAGGTCAAGGAAATAATGTTTGATCTGTTATGGCACTCTTATAATTATTTGGACCCTGGAGGAGGACCTTTTCTTTGGCTTGGCTACTGCCATCTAATATTTCACTTGAAAGATGTAAAAGCCATATCACTACTTGTGGTGTAAGTACGCTGCTGGAAATCCCTAAATCTTCTTGCAAATTTATTCCCCGCTCACTGTAATTCTTCTAATTACCATTAATTTTAAAAACTCCACGGTGGCGTCAGGATTTCAGCGTCACACTAAAGTTCAAAACCAGATTCCTCTTCAACTCAGGAAGGTTTGAAGTTGACCTGCAGATGACTGTTTATTACGCTGACGTGAGGAGATGATTCAAAAAGTGTCAGTGATGATTAATCTGAGAACTTTTTTCTTGATTAATCAACTAATCATTTATCTATTCAAGGTCAGAAAATGGTGAACAATTTCTTAATCAGAGTGACTCTTAAAAAGTTTTTCTCTCCAACAGTGAACAGATCTGGCCGCGGTCCTGTGACTTACAAAAGATTTTAAAATTTACACCTTACATCCTCCTCAGTGTTTCTCTCTCTCTGGCTGTATTATTTCCATACTTCAGCAGACAGCAGGGGTCTGTCCAGGACAAATAGTTTATGATAATGTTTGAAATCTTTTATCATGTCGAATCCTCAAAGAGACAAAGGCCTCGCCGTGACCTTAACGGAGTATAGGAGGAATTTAAAAGTGCTGTTAAGACAATATTATATAAATATATATATATATATATATATGTTCATAAAAGCAAGAGTAAAAGTGAAGCCAGTGTTATTTCATTCAATAAATCTCCCACAACAGGAGGAACTGGAGAAAAAAGTGTCTGGCTTGTGATCCAGTGAACCCGAGTATTTCTTTACAAGTGCCGGCTTATACAAGAGTTCAGCTGCTCTATAAGATGTCCTGTATGGTTGGAGGAGCGAGCACACGTGTCTGTTTGAATAGGAGGAAGCGGAGGAGGCCTGGGAGTCTTCAGCGTAGGGTACTGAACTCCGAGGTGGGCGACTTCTCCTCGCTGCGATCACTGAGGTTTAATTGTTCCGAATGCAGCTGGCGGCGAGTTACTGCCTGTACGGACAGGAGAATGACAGCAATGGCAGGTTTACAGGGGAGGAGGAGAAGATGGTAAAACGGAGGGCCCGGCCAAAAAATCATCTGGAGGGACGATCTGACATGTCTTTGAAAAACTTCCCCGTCTCTGACTGTTAAATGTCCCCATTACTGTCTCATACTTCACATGTGTCATAGTTGAGCTGGCAGACACAACAAGTGACATCAATCTTTTAACTCTAACCTAGATTTATTACTGACTGATGATTATTCATCTAAACTGCTTCGTCGAATTCATGCTTGTAAATTATAACTAGTTCCTTTTAATGGTAGCTAGCCATACGGACAGTTTTACTTTTATTTGTGCATTTGAAGAATGTCTGTAATAGGACTGTCAGTGAATATTCGAGTACTGAGTCGCCCAGAGGGCGTCTGATAACTACAGCAGCTATAGATTTGGTTTCCATGGTGAGGGCGAGAGAGCGAGAAGCCAGATAAACTATATTTTTTCACATTTTGGGTGAACCAATCCTTTAAATATCATACATGTAAATGTCAAATTACTAATTGTGAGTGTTTAATCATTGTGTTCAGTTATAATAAATACAGTTTCTCACCTGCATTGTTCAGGTAATGCAGGGTATAACTGTTTGGCACTGCAATGCTGGGTGATAAGTAGCAAGCAATGTTATATTTTAACTGTGAAACGTCAGTAAATATCATAGTCACACTTCTTAAAGAGATATTAAAGGATTCTCTGTGTTTATATTTTACAGGTCCACTGTGTCAGATTGTATTTACAGATTATGACAGACACGGACTATAAATATTCATAACTATGTTTTCATTAGTATATAAGCACCTGAAAATAAGAATTGTTATGTTGTTGTTGCCTCACAATGAGTCTTTTATATCTACATATGCTTCTACAGTAGCCCAGCTGGCTCTTCACGCTAGAAAGAAAGAAGAGGGTGAAAAGAGGGGGTTGCAATTTGTAAATACACCACTAGATGCAAATAAATCCAACACACTGTCCCTTTAAGGACAAAAACTAGTTTAAAATACATTAATGTATTGTATTGTGAGCTTATTTTGCATGTAAAATCATTAAAATAACATATTTACTATTCGTAAAAAGCACAATATTTCCCCCTGTGTAGAATATATGTTTAAAGCTTCCCCAGATAAAAGTACTTCAGCAGTGAGTGAATGCGTTTTGTGACTTTCCACTGCCTAAATTCAGCCACCTGTCTATATCTGGAGACAGAGTTCGTATGTGTTTAAATTTGGAGCAGTTGTAAGGGAAGTCATTATCTGTCTGCACAAGTGACGCATGAGACAGGAACTACAGATTAGTTTCTACCAGTTATTTCAGCTCGGGAAAACATAGCACAGCAGCCGAGAAAAAGAAAAAGCAAACATCATGACTGTGCACTACGCTATCACTCATCACGAATGGCTCACTATTTTCTTTCTCTCCTGTATTTTGCTCCGTTTCTCCTTTTCTCTTTCCCTCCCTCGCTCCCTCCAAATGCCGTGCATTCCTCTTTGTTTGCTCATACTGAGCTCTCCCTGCGGATCCCGTGCCTGACTTTCCCAAAGCCGATATTAATATCACAGGCCATTGTAATGGAGTTATTTTCATGGAAGCCCCGGAGGAAGTCACGTGGCTATGATTAGTCCCCTGAGGGCCCGGAGTCTCCATTAAGCCCGTTGTTTTAACTCACATAACCATCAATGAAGTGGAAAAGCTGAGGAAGTAGCTATCACTCTGGGCCGGCTGGGGTGTTTTCTGAGCACCTATTTTGTTAATGGGGCCAGAATATTTTCCCTCTCTCGTTTTTGGTGGGAGGAGGAGGAGGAGGAGGAGGAGGAGGAGGAATTATTCTTAAACTGCGGCTTGCAGAAAGAGCCTACACATGTGTGCGTTTACATTGACCCACCACCATTAAGATTGATAGCGATGGGATCTGGTGGTTAACACACTGTTTAAGCCTGGAGAAAAAAAAAAAAAGAGGAGGAGGAAGAGGTGAAGGGGAGTGGGGGGGGGGAGAAAAACAACATAAGGAAAAGCACAAGGACTCACACACACTCAGCAACTACACGCAAGGGTGAGCTCCAATGCATCTGCCATCAGGAAGACAACGTGAGTTAAGATGGAAAAAAAAAAAAAAAAAAAAAAAAAACACAGCACCCTGGAATACATTTACTCTGTCAGGTTACTACTTAAACACACATGACTGGGAAAAGCAGACACTGCCACATGCATGCTTCCTCTCATAATTCTGTTCACCTCTCTTCTTGACCTAAAAGCCACTGGGCCACTTTTACCACTGGGCCACTTCCAAGGAAACAGGAAGAACTGGGCCAGCGAAGGCGAGCTGACAGCTTTCAGATGGACTATCGCTGATATCTACCATGTTCAGAGGCTTACTGCGAGGAAGTGAGGGGCTGTTCCCACTCTGCAGAGTGTAATTACCCAGACATGAGCCTCATAATTGTCAAACCAAATATTCTTGCTGTCAGCTAATAATGGAGGTGAAGAGGAGGGGGTGGGGGTGGGAAATGACCCAAAATAAGAAGTGATCTTTAACAATAAAAAAGGAATTTGCTTGAATTATGAGTTTGGATTTTCTGGCCATTTTACTGACAAAATCATTCACTCTTTTCTGACTTGGAAAATATATAACAGCCATTTCTATCAATGGAAATATCAGACCGTGAAATAAATGGATCACATTTTCAGGCAGGGGGATTTCTGCCTGGTCTTCCACTTAAGAAGTTGATATAATGAGTAAAAAACTCTGCCCGCTGTATTAGATATATCATATTAGGTTTTTCTTTTTTTTTTTAACTTTGGATTACTGACAGTAGAGTGTGTATCTCTCTACTTATGAGTTTAGACAGTGGCAAAGGTCAGATGGGGGTCATGAAATAGCTCGAGCTTCCATTAACGCTCTAGGAAACGTGCATGGCTGCAAAAACAGGAACTGCTTGTCAAATAACAGCCTGCTCTCCACTGTAAAAATGGACACAGTGCCCCCTGATTCACTGAATGTTACCCAGCAGGCCTTCACCCTGCTGTCTTCACCTGCTAACCCTGAAGCACACCGCTCCTGCGTTTTCCAAAACACATTTCCATGTTACTTGTCATCTTAACTTGGATCACAAGGCATGGATTTTTATTACAAAACTCACTTGCAGGCGAATAAATCTGCTGATTTTATTGTTTTTTTTTTTCTATTTTGGAATATGCAAATACCTCTCCGATCACATCAACGTGCAAACGGGAAGATGGCGAAGACCTTTTTCCATTCAGTCACATCTGCACGTCGTCCAAAATGATGTAAGCAAGTTCCCATCACTTTCCCTTATTAATGTCAGCTCCATGTTGGGCGCTGAGCTGCATAAACACCCACACACATGTTAATAATGCACACGCAGCAAGACTCGACGTGGGCCCCATTTGACCTGCGTGTGTTAAACTGACACACATATAATACGCCATCTATCCCCTCTGTTCCCCACGCTGCTCGGTCCCGACTGGGCCCGGGTTGTGGGGGGGAAATGGAAGATCCACATGGAGCTTGTGACACCGCGGCCCTCTGCTTTTCCCCAGCCGCCCGAGACCAGAGGAGGCCGACCGGCCCCGCTGCACATTAACTGGAACAGGTGCAGTGAGCAGGGGCTTGTTTTTCTTCATTGGCTCCTCAGGAAATCATAAAGCAAATATATTGCTGGAGGACGGTTTTCGGGGTGCCCTGTGAGCAAACTGAGAGGGGAAATGGATCAACGAGCGGCCACCGGGGACAGTAAATCAACAGGCTAAAAGGAGAGCTGAATGTACTGTGGAGGCCCCAGGAGCCCAGCCCAAGGCCAGGGCCTCTGTCAGTCAGAGCCTGGTGTTAATGTCAAAGCCAGCTGGACCTGGCAGCACACGCCTATAAGGAAATGATTGAGCTGTCTGTGTCAATCGCCAGTGTACCACTAGAGGCCATCATGTCACAGGCCAGCGTTTTGGGGAACTTCAAGGTTGAGTTTTTTTCACCCAAATTACTCTTTCACATCTTTGACATTGGGGAGAGGATCGGATTTTGTTGCCTGCTCAAAGGCGTCCCAGAAGCTGTTTTCTTAGTCATATTTTTATGACGCCAATATAAAAATGACTCTTCCTTCAGAATAAAAAACTTGAGACAAAGTCATGCACAGTGAGATTTATGTATTTCCGTGTCAAGAGCTTTTTCCAACAGAGAAATGGAGCAGTTGAAAATGTCGGCGCATTTCCACACACTCTTTGGAGTAATGGGTCATCACTAATCGATTTGTCCTGCCTGTTTGAGCTCCAGTGAGATCTCCCTGTCCTTCTGTCAAATGCCTCAGTGCACGCAGATTTCTCAAAAAACGCCTTCTCTCTGCTACTGCACTTAATTCAATCATCGTCGATCAGGAACATATGCCGGGGCTAACCCTCTCCTGCCCACCACCTCCGCAACTGAGGCCGCCACCGTATCCAGTGCCACACACACGCTCTCTCTCCGAGCCCTTTTCTCTCGCCTAGTTTACAAATTAGAGCAGCTGAAGTTTACTGCTACTTCATACAGGCCCCGGCGCTGCCATGGGAGGCCCGGTCCAGGCTGGTTACCTTGTGAATGGGGCATTATTATGAGCTGGAGACACGAGCTGGTCAGGCCCTATTTTTCTGATCGAGCGTTTCAACACATCATATAGAGAAACAGCTGTACTACAAATTAGTACGCTCTGTGACATTGACAAATGTGCTGCTTGGGCTCTGTAGCAGCCACCTTCCCAGCACGGACATATTAACCACCACCACACACACACACACACACACACACACACACACATCTTAAGTGCAATGCACTTGGCAGAAAAGGCAAGGTAATCGAGGTTTCTGTGTGCGATCACTCCACTTAATCACCTATCTGTCAATCTACATGCTGTTGCCAAAGTACAAATGCAGAGCGTTGTGCAACACAATATCTATTGTTGAGAGACAGCTGTCATGCGTCAAGTGACCAAGTATGAATTCAACTCAGCTTCATATGCTGACTGATTTAAAAGCACGCTGAAAAGTATTTTGTGAGAGCGTAAGAGTAATATTTGGTTACGTTTGTGTGTGTGGGCACCCATTTTAAGATACCGGGCCTGTTGTCGATGGGAAATACTTAAACTACTATTATTTTTTCTTTTTTTTAATTATTTCTGGTGGGGAAATTCGGGTTACCAAACATTCAGACTGAAAACCGCACAGCTGCGTCGGTGGATGCGTGTGGTTTCAGGTAATGTTGAGAGAATTAAATCCAATCCAGGAAGCCCGGTTCAGGTTACAGATCCGTGAAGACGCTGCACAGCAGTTTATAACGACTACAAGGAAGGATTTTACAACTATGGAAAGTTATTACAGCACCAATCATTTTATCCTCTGTTATGATAATTGCGGTGTTATATTGTTTTTTTAATATGTATATATATATATTTCTTTGCCGGCTGCTGTGTCGATGCATTGATGGTTTTAACATGGAGCTTCCCTGAAGGGAAAAGTGTTTTTAAGCTATTCTGAATGGACTAGCTGTCATAGAGGTTGTTGTGATTGTTGGATTATTGGTTTCAGAACACAAAGTGTCAAAAAAGGTGTGGCGGGAAGGGATTTCTGAAGGATGAGGACATCTACCATGAATGAACAATAAGCGCCACTTCAATTCGTCAAACTTAAACTTTAGGAAAGATCTGGACACAGTGACTCTTCACGCTGAGAGGTGAAGTGAAAAAACACAACAGCGGTGACGGGAGGTGCTTACCAAAAAGGGATTTCCGATTAATACCTCACACGTAATTGAGGATTTCCACTTCAGGTATTATAGGTAATTGTAATTATGCGGTGCAGCTCAGCATACTGAAGTGACAGTGAAGTTAAAGTAAGCCAGTGATTTCAGCTCCTACAGTAACGTGCTTTAGGAGAGAGTGATTGTACCAATGAGCTCACTAGACATTTTGCAACTTAAACGAAAAACTCGAGCCATGGAGAAGTGAAACTACTTTTGGGGTTGCGCTGCTGGAGCAGCTGGAAGGCAACATGTTCCATGTTTCATGTAACAGGAAAATAAAAAACGGTACTTCCCCATTTTTCTACTATATCTAATTTAAATTAAAAAAAGAAGTGGATAGTGGAGATGTGATCTAGAAACATGCTGCGAGGTTAGTAGTGATGTATCTCAGTGTTTTAAAATGTTTGTTTGAATGATTTAATAATAATAGTAATGATCTTTTTAAAAAAATGAATAAAGTGCCTTCCTGTGTTGCAAATAAAACAGGATGAGCCATTTAACTGGTGACTAGCAACTCATAATTTCTCCAGAATACTATATTGATACCGCAGCATCTTTACTTCCTCATTCTGACAATGACACATTGTGACTGTTTCCTGTTTTATTATCATCAGCGTTACAGCCAAAAACTGACACAGAAAGATCAAGGTAAACAACCCAGGAAAGTTATTTTACGTTTTATAACACTTTGTGTCACTGATGTGCTGGTTAGGATTATTTGATCGTATAAAATGGGTTGATCGGAGGTATAAGCATGATGTCGGCGTGGCAAACAAGTTCAAAAAAAGCCAGGTCTGTTCACAAACCTAATGATAAAATGAGGCCTCAGACCACACGCTAACTTTGAAGAGGAGAGTGACGGAGTGTTTCTGACATTTTCAGTTTGCTCTCAGCGGGTCTGTGATCTGCAGCCAGGCTGGTTTCTCTGAGGGTGAAACATCACCGGGCTCAAAACGCAACCAGCAGAAAAGAAGCACAATGTTATTCTTTCTGCCCTACAGAGTGGCAGAGACAAGCTGAATATCTACCCATAAATTTGACCCGGTGTAGGTCAGGCTGCTGGCTGAGCATCAATAGGGTGTACCTAGTGTGTGCCAGGAAGCCAAGCCCCTTTCTTACCACAGAGCTGCTCATATATCCGACTCCTCACATCATTCTGACTGGCTCTCCACATGAACACAGCACCTGAAATTGAAATTACGAAGTGTATTTTAAGGTTGCGGTGAAATGCTGAAAACATAACATTTCAACATGTCTTTGTCAAATTTATCATGATGCATTGGTGTTATTAGAGCAAACAGATATTACCGGTGCTGCAGCTTCTACAAATTACGACTGAATTACCCAGAAAACCAAAGACGACGTTGCTACTTGACCCTGCTGACTGTTACCTACTGTTGGTCTGTCTGCATTTGTCTCATCTTTGTCTCGAGAATAATTTTTGTCCATCTGTATTTAATTTCAGTGTGTACTGTTGTAAGAAACCAACCCTGTTTTGTGTAAAGCAGTTGCTGACGTTTCGATCGTGTGCATGCTGCCAGTCTTCCTTGCAATGGTCTGATCAGTTTAGGGTATAATTGTGATATTGTAGAACTACTATAGTAACAACATTGCGTTCCCGTAAATTTCTGTTTTTCCCGAACGAGTGACTTATCAAATCAGGGAGTCATTTTCGGTTGAGACAGATGTAATCTCTATAAACAGATATCTATTTGCCATTAGTCAATGGGCTCTGACTCTGACACATATGTGGTGGTAGTAGATGCTAGTGGCAGTTAAAATAATGTTTTTCAGGCAATCAAATACAATATGTATTTCATAATTGTTCCCTCTGTAAGTTGCCTTACAACAAGCTGCGTTGATCTAATCAATGACTTGTGTTTTTTGGGCCCGTTTGCTGTCAATATTTTTAGTGAATGCAGCTCCCTATCTATGCAAGAAGATGAAGTCCATTCGTAGTTTTTAGGTGTTTTTTGCAAGTCCAGAGACTTTACGTCGTGATGGTGTCACAGATTTGGCTGCAGCTTACGGCAGGTTTTTCTATGCAACAATAATTGGAGGAATCCCGCCTAGAACTCGTAAGGAGAGTCAAACCAACTATCGACAGCAAAATTAGTCCATTGCTTGTAATTTGTGGCGTGTCTCTGTCTATTCTGATGAATTTTGGGGCCTAGTAAGCCTTGATGACTAAACCACTCCAACTAAAACTTCACTAAAACTACCCCACTCAGGAATGCGTCACCATGTCTCATGTTCATGTGACTTAACTGAACTGTAATGAAAACAGGACAGATCTGGACACAGTTTGTTAAAGTGCTGTGTCAATCTCAGACAAGACTGAACATCTGGAGGGCCAAAGAGGCCAAAATGTTGTTGTAGACGTCATTAAAGAGTCTGGGAAAGAAAAGGTGTCTGAAACTATCACAACTGGATCATTTGAAAATAGAGTTGGATGGGTTTCAGAGCACAGGGCTGCCATTGCCGACTCCAACTGGAAGAACTGTCAATGAGCACGTCAGAACTGTTTTATTCGTTCAATAAATCGGTGATGCGAGCGGCGATTCGAAGGTCTGGAGTCTTTATTTCATTGTCAGTCTGGTTGTTGGATGACTGAAGTCAAATTAGTTGTGCTGCACATGCAAAAGTAACTGCAGATATTATATTAATGTGAGGGACAGAATATTTTTATTGAGAATTTCCATTGTAAGAAAGTTCTCAAACACCAAAACCTAAAACAATAATGGTTGAAAACCATATTCAAACAGATCATTGTACTGGATACGTCTCAGTAACTTTCCGCCCCTCATCACTCGAGTTTTATTTACCTTTTGGCTTTAGTTCATATAAAATATGCTGCTCTAATCAGTCAGCACATTTCTCTGGCTTGGTAAACTCCCACAGATTTGCAGGGTTTCATGTTGACACAACTGACTCACCATCATGACAGGGCACATGGCGACTGGGTTGCAATTCCAATTTCTTGAGTCCGAGTTGACAAACAGTCACTGTCTAGATTATACACTTTTCAAAGAAGACGAGGGCTGGGAACTATTTTAGCCAATGCAAAACCACATATTTCTTACACATTTCTGCCAAGAGGGTAACACAATCTCACATCCCACTGGCAAAATTAATGTTTATGAGTATTTTTAATGGGCTACCTCAGACCCGAGCTTTTTAAAATTATGCCAGCGCTACCAGAGCCTGTGAAATGATTTCAGAGCTATAAAGGAAGCGTTATGTTCTACCACCTTCACTATAATTGAGAGCAGCTCCCTTCAACAAGTCCTGTGAGTTATGGCAATGATGGAGAGGCCTCATTATTGAACTTTTAGTAAATCAGTGCTGAAGTTTCTACAGTTAAGTCATTTGAAAATGCAGAAAGTGCGCCGGCCTGAATGTTCACTGAAGAGATTCAGTGTGATTAATCGCGCCTGTGCAGTTACACAGTTGTTTGCACTGTGCAAGTAAAGTATGATTTTAAAGATAGACACACGGTGTAGACCTGTGGATTCATAGGTAATCATGTAATCAGTAATTAGCAATTAGGCTTAAAAGACTCTAGAGACTGTTCAAACAGCGTTACACCTCGATTCGATCAGGAACGGCTCGTGACGTCACATCCACAGCGCTGCTCTGGTTTGTTCTCCAAACACCATCAACCACTTTCAGAAGTGATTCCAGATATTGGTAACTTGCTCATATTTGGTCATTTTTCCTTGATGTATGTGCTTCTACCATGAGCGTGTAGGTTACGTAGTTTCTTTTTGTCTGTTTGCATGATCTGAAGTCTGCGCAGTGTTTTAATTTAGAAAACTGACCAGCTTCTCTGAGCCAGCTCGATCTGCTTGACGAGTCTGGTTGTTGACTTCCCTCAAAAGTCAAAACCTGCTCCGAGTGTGGAGAGCCACTTCTGGGACGTTTTAAAGGTGTCTCTGGTAAAACCGCAGGTATTATCTAGAACGGTTGTGAAAAGCTCCAGCGTATTTGCATCACAGCCAGAGCGCGTGTGCGTTATTTATTAGTAAACCTCGGCCGAAATTCTACAACTTGCAGTGATTTCAGATTTATTTGAAGCCGTATGTTGTTCTTACTGGACCAATGATACTCTGCAGAGCCAAAAGGGCCTAAAAGTGTTCTGCACACACCTAAAACTGAGAGCTACACTTGCCCAGTATCCGTGTCTTTAAAACAGACCCTGAGTGATACTGCAAAGGCCCGACTGGAGACCCACGGTTACATTTTCACACTATTCCATCAGTAACTGATGGACTACTAAGAAAGAAAGAAAGAAAGAAAGAAAGAATATGAAGACCTGTGATTTGTCTTTTAAAGGAAAATGTCTGACAAAATTTGACTTTTTTTATGTTTTGTGTTTGAAAAAAACTCACAAAAGTCAAAAACAAACCAGGTTGTCACCTGAAATCTGATCTCCTCAGTGACTCATTTGACATAGCATATAATCTTGACCATAAAAGCAAAAAAGAAAGAAACATGGGGAAGTTTGGGTACTGAGAATCCGCATGCACAACCCTGATCAAGACTGAGAACTGCTCCTCACAGTGAAACAAGTATTCGCACTTGTTAGTGGATAGAAGGGAAGTAAAACGAGGCTTCTAGTCATAACAGGAATCATTCATTTTAATCACCAAGCACAAGAGACAATAGAGTTTGTCTTGTTGTCATTGGTGCTGAGACAGTTTGAAAATGTTCAGACTTTCATAGTCCATACTGACACAACAGAAACAGGCTCAGTTCCTGCTCCTGCTGGCCTTATGAACAGAGCCCTCAATTCATTTACTATCAACTCAATAATAAGAAGAATAATTTTGACCTTACAAACTATATGCTGGAAAAAATGGACTGTACTTATACACTACCACGCTACATATCTCATTCACCCATTCAAGATGCAAGGAGCTAACCATTCATACACATTCACACACCGATGGCGCGCACCAGTCTGGGGTTCAGTATCTTGCTCAAAGACACGTCGACACGCAGACTGGAGGAACCGGGGATCGGACCGCTGATCATCTGATTCCCCCTCTACCTCCTGAGCCACAGCATAAACTGTTAATGTCTAACAATGTTGTCTTGTTTACTCAATATCACTATTAACACTAATAGGCCTCATTTTATATGTTTTAAATAGTGCCTGACAATGTAGTCTAACAGCATCCTGAATCATGTTTCTACTACACATTTTTACTGTTGTTTTCTGCGTGTTGATACATTATCTACAATAATATAATTTAGGGTGACTTTGTAACACCTGTCCAAAAAATAGTAATGTGCACTGTCCTGGTTTTAATAAACCAACAACAAATAAATACAATTAAAGAAAATAAACCCAATAATCCTTCCCCTCTCTCTGGTAGTACACCTCTGAAGAAGTACTTGCACAGTTTGTGTCTTCTGCTTTCACTACAAATGTGAGAAACATTCATATTTCCTTTACAGCCATGATAAATACACACAAACAGGTGACACTATCAATACATCCAACAACAGGGACACACACTTTAAGTATAAAGAAAAAGTACTTAGAAATATTGATAACTACTCACCGTCACAGACCATCCAGGATGGAAACGGCTGGTTGCTTAGAAACGACTCCTTAGCAACGGCGTAGAGACGTCGTCGCCAGGTGCGCTGACCGGATACGCCCGTTGGCCTCCTCATGTCGGCGACATATCCACAGGAACGCGGTAGCTTCACGTTAGCATTGCAGGCAGCTTACGGTGCCTACGAAGGTGAGTGAGTTTGGCGTTAGCACTGGCTTAGCCTGCTAGTTTCTCGAATATGCTCGAATATAGTGACTACAGACGTTATTCTCAGTTAACCTCAGCACACAGGTGTTCATGTTTGACTTGCAGCCTCTTTACACACACCTGTCTGTACCTCTGGCCCTGACCCCGCCCACCAGCCAATCAGGACTTAAGTAAGTTTCAGTGACTTCTTGGACTGTGGCTGCAGTCAGATTCAATTTGGATGGATTTTAAATGTCTAAAATGCAAAATTTCTGTTGCCAAATGAATCAATATATACAAATGTTAATATCCTCTTAACAACAACAAGCCTACGCCTCAGTTTTGTTTTATTTTGTCTGTTTTTTCAATGATTTATAATTTCTGCTGCATATTATGATGAATTGTAGCTGAACTTGAATTAAGCTCTGCCAGTTAAATTGTATGAACTCATTCGATGTATTTAATATTTATTTGATGGGTGGATGGGCCAACCTGCATGTCTGTGAAGTGAAGTGCCAAAAACTGCAGTTCCTCAAACGTCCACTTGAGGCTGCCTCCAGAAGTGAGTCAGTCTCCATAAGCCCCCATGTTAAAATGTCCTTCACAACAGAAATAAACATGTTTACAGCCTGGTACAAAAAACAGTTTTGGTCTCTAAAGCTAATTTCCCCGTTCATGACAACTGTACTGAGGGTGAATTTATATACAACTCACCTGTTCAGATTATATTAAGGCTTAAAGTTATGCATAATAGTGTGGATGCTTTGATTGACAGGTTGGTGCCATTACAGATGGCTTGTTTGTACAGCTGCATTGAAAGTTATCACTTTGTACTGTACACTCGATAAATAGCTATTCATAAGAAATGCACTTTATTCTCTATAAACAGGAAAAATTATGACCGTCAGGGCAAATGGAAAATGCAGACACATTTGACTATTCAGAATTCTTTAACTGCATCTCAAACTTTTATTATGAAGACATCTATTTGAGAGATGGATGTGGCTGGGCAGCCGGGCGTTCAGAAATCTTTTCCTCCAGACCCCAGTGAGGTTGGCCGTGGCTGTTTTAGGGGTTAAACCCAGAGAACCCCCTTGTAGTCGGAGGAGATGAAATGTTGCGTCAACGTGAATGGATGCGTGTGTGCTGCTGCACCCCTGTGAGAGGATCTGGGAGCCCTTTATCACCTTCCCGAGCTGTTGAGCAAAAATAATGCCCCCTCTGTTATCCTCATCAGCGACGCAGTGAGCAAGTCTGAAGGGATATCCTGTTGGCGAAGTAAACGCATTCATCCTGCTTGCGGCGGTTTTGGTGACACAAGATTTACAAAATGTTCCACCCGCCTCCACTTACCTCTTTACAATACTCTGTATATAGAGTAATGGGCCTTAGATCCTCTGTTATTTCAGAAAACAGGGGATTCTCAAAATGGTGCCAACTTGAGCAGGGCTAACACAGAGACCAATACCAGCAGGGCTGTTCTCACTTACTTTGACAGCCAGGATTTTAAGGACACACTGCACTTTTTGTAACTCGAGCAAAACATTCCCAGCTTAATTTAAACTTATTTATGACCCTTATAAAATATATGTACACACTGAGTTTCACAGTTTCATTTCAATGAAAATCAAACGCCCGGTCTTTAGGTTGAGAAAATTCTTGAACCTCTTTCGCTTTATGGTGAAAAACTCCACCGGAAACATTAAAAAAACAAAATTTCCATTCAGCTAAGCACAAGGCTTTCTTTTCAGTTTCTCCAAAGGTGACCTTGTGGACATAAGTTCACCTGATAACAGCGATATTGCCCTTTATTTTCTACTTAAAATAAAGTATACAACCTTCGTACTTCAGCGTGAACGGTAGGTTTAGAAAGCAGATTACTCAACATCCAACTCAATGACTTAAGCAAAGTTTTAAAACCACTATGAAACAATTCTGTGGGCTGGGTAAGGAGGAACCATTAAGTAGTTGAAGTAATTCAAAACATCCACTAACCATAATACACCGTGTGGTTTCTGATTTCTGGAAAAGTGAAGTACTTAAAAACAATCGGATTTGAAAAATTTCATCCTCCTTCTTCATTCCTTCCTTCTCTGTGGCAACAAACTCCACCGTGGGACAAAAATACCCCCATAAACAGCAGAGTGAATTTCTTCTTCTTCTTTTTTTTTTTTTTTCTATTTTTTTATTTTTATTTTTTAGGTCTGGATTATTATGGAGCTGTATCCTGCTATCACAGCTTGTCCCTTTTGTCTGACCCAAACCACGCTTGTGGTGAAGCTCCTGTCATACCAGCAAAAGCAATGACATTAACATCAGAAACCAGAGGAAGCCCGGTTGCAGGCCACCCAAGTTTTCCAGGGGTCTGGAGAGCCAGGGAAAGTATATCTTGGACAAGTCATCAGACTACCCTTGCATTTCCTATTATTAATTTTACGCAGGCGACCAGCCCTGCTCTGTAAATCATACCTGTGGTTTAGGACGGGCCGATGGATCTCTTCTCTCTTTTCTCTCTAAGTCATGACGGTCTGCTCATTGTCTGTCTTTCTCTCCATCTGCTAATCTGTGTAGTTATCTGAGAGATTATGCCTGTCACTTGCAATGCAACATGTACGCGTGACATAGTCCTGAAATGCAATTGAGATTCAGGCGTTTGGGTTCAAGTTTAAAAAAAGGTCTGAACAAGCTGAAAGTGTCTTTTTATCCCTTCCTTCAGGATCGTCTTGTTTCTGGCACGTTTGTGTTATTGCAGCATCAGAGCTACTTAAGAGAGGAAACTGTGGTGAGAACTGGCAACTCATAGCACCCTTTGCCCTTAATCTTAAGCAGAGGAGGCACATGGAGTATTCCCCTCTCAACGCAATATAACACAGGCACACCAAGGTTTAACAGCGAGGTCAGGGAGGCTGTTAAAGGGATATTTGAAGGTTCAGTTTACCGTGCGTTTTCTTTAAAGTTCAGGCTCGACATTAACGCAGCAGATACTTTTATTCCTGCGAGAAAAGGACTGCAAAAGAAAAAAAAACACAAATTTTAATTCCTTTGGTTCTTTCTGATTCATGAAGCTTGGAAGAATTTCAAGGCTGCGAGAGATATTTTTGCCTTTTCGCGTTCTGGTGCTACAGCCGGCCGCACAATACACGAGCCCGTCCATGTAAAAATAAAGTTGATTGAGATTGATATTTGATGCACAAATTTAAGTCGTGTGGTTAGCTATCAATATATGAGAAAAGGCTGCGTGTTGTATGCCAGCACAAACTGTATTCCCTCGTACACTCATTGTGGGCACTCCTGT
The DNA here is from genome assembly GCA_028641955.1 of Protonibea diacanthus. Taxonomy (NCBI): domain Eukaryota; kingdom Metazoa; phylum Chordata; class Actinopteri; family Sciaenidae; genus Protonibea; species Protonibea diacanthus. The sequence goes on from CM053992.1 coordinate 18,403,436, forward strand.
CTCAAAATAGACTTTTATTCTGACAACTTTAAACAGTAGCTTGGCTCACAAATGAATAATCCTCCTTCAGAGCTAAATGGATCTGCGTTTAAGGCATCTCCAAACCGTCCACCATTTATAGAAATATGTTGAGCAGAAACCACACAGGGACTATCAGGTACATCTTTTGTTTAATACAGTAAGCCCATTCATTCCTCTTTTTGTTATTGTATGTGCCTTAATCCCATTTGCAAAAATTAGATTTTTATCTCCCCGGTGTGTTAAGTCCTGGCAGCACGGAGGGAGGGAGAAACTGCCTGTGAAACCTCAAATGATTGCTGGAGTCATTCATTTTTAAGTTTCTGGCGTGCTCACTGTGAGGATGTGGCAGCTCCCACTGTGACGCATTTACTTAACTGGAGTCCATCAGAACACAACTGTAAGGTATAATAAGTACAGATCTGATAGGGATCAGAGGAGGGGTAATGGTTTGTGCAGAGAAACGAGAATTCAAAAGGAGAGCCGCTTGAAGACAACACTAAATACCAGCTGTGGAATGACGCTTGGTACATTTACTCACAAATCTGAGGTACTTGTACTTGAGTATTTCCATTCATTCCACTTCAGACTAGCTTATTAAGTGGCACGTCATCAGCCTATAAACAGTGTTGGTCAGTATCATGCACTGCTTATTAAAATGTTACATTAAAGTTCCAGTGTGTCAGATTTAGAGGTCTCTGTTTACAGAATATGACAGAAATGTGATAAAATATCCAAAACTATGTTTTTATTAGTGAAAATGAGACTTGAATTTATTACCTTAGAATGAGCCTTTCAAAATATTTCCTGTCGTCCATGATGGACTGTCTGATCTGAAGCAACTTTCAGCAGTCTTATTTACATGTTGTGTGTTCTTAGCTGTCTTGTTAGCATTAGCTGCTGAATGACCTGGGGTTTGTACAGAGCTGGAGGGGCTAATGTTAAACTAGCTGTTGATGGTTAGTAAATACCTCCAAATGGTTGTTGATAGATAGACAGTAAAATAAACTGCTGTGAGCTATAGCTAATATTAGCTAATGTTAGTTCAGCTTGTTAGCTGAGCTCAGTGCACCGGGGAAATGTGAGTGTTTGTACCACAGGCATTTTGGATGCATTTGGGCATAGGCGAATGTAGCCAGTGTCGTGCCAGAACAGGAGCTGGGCAAGCCAGCTATGTAACCGGACTCAGCAGCTTCTATGGACATAGTGGCAGAGGCGAAAAGGCCAAAGAGGACGTTGACGAAAGTAAATCCGGGACTAACTTTTAGTTATGGCGAGAGCTCGGTGAAATAAAATGCTGAAAGACAGACGCTGAGCTAGTAATATAATCATAACTAATACACATTTACAGCTGTTCATATTTAGCACAGTAGTGTTGCACCCTGAAACCGAGGCTAACAAAAATTGTAATTTATTATAATATATATGCCTTTGAGATAACCCTGTTGTACCTTTTAGTTAGCATTTTTGATGCAGGACTTTCCCTTTTCACAGAGTATTCTATGTTATAAATAAATGGTCCATCACAGCTAAATACTCAAACAATAAAAATTCCTTGTTTTAAAACTCAACATAATTCAAATCTTTGCTTACATAGGGAGCGACTGCTTATGTTTAGATGCTAAGCAGTGAGAAGCTTCAGCTTAAAGACAGCTGGACTCATAAAGATGGACCTACGTGGAATGTGCCAGTAAAGCTGAGCCGTGGAGAGTCTCTGTGTGAATGTGTTTAGATTCAGTGTCATCCGAGTGCATTAGGTAGAATGTAAACACACACAGCAGACATTTACTGAAACCAGTCTGCATACTTAGTCGTGGAGCAAACATGCAGCAATCTTAGCAGCATGCAAACCTCGAATCTCGCCAGCCGTATTGATTTAAACACTATGAAGCTTATGTGTAGCTGAGGAGGTGAATGGACCGACTGTATAGTGCTTCAAGTCATCATCTCCTCGAGAATCCAGACAGCTCGAGGAATTTTTAAACAAAGTTTGAGAAATCCATCATATCAAAACCGTTTTAGGTTTTATTTGGGCCTCTGGTATCTCTCATCTCTTTTGGAACATGACAGTAATTACAGCCATCAAGGTGCTTGTCTGGAGCCATCAGCCAAGAGTGTGGAGACTGCTTCTCCTCAGCTGGTCCGACATGGACTTCTGACATCACCGCTCCGTTTGTTTTAACAAAGCCTGAAGTATGTAATGGCGATAATCGCAGACAGGCCAGATTTATTCTGAGTCGTCACCCTGGTCTAATTCATACATTAGGTTAACCGTTGCTGGGAGGATAATCTTATAAACAAGGTAAAGTATTAGCCAGAGGAAGGAATGCGTGGATAAACTTAGGTTGTGAAACGGTCATTAAGGGGAGTTCTCCATCTGAAATCATATCAGTGATACATGGACGCAGGCATTGATTTTGCACGTTACTCGCCGTGAGGAGGAGTACTACTCGGTCCGTGAAAACAGTTTCTTTATGTCTTCTGTGCGTCTGGAGGGAGGCTTTTTTTAAAAAAAATAAATAAATAAATAACCCACATGATGTCATCAGGGTTATCTCAGCTCGGGCTTGCGACTTAAGATTTGTAACAAACTGGAGAATGATGACATTTTGTAAGTAGAGGAGTGATCTGCAGGATCCAGCCAGTCTGTTTCAAGTTTGACCTTCTCTTTTTGTTTGAAAAAACAGCTTAATGAAAGTGCAATAATGAATGGCTATTACCTCTTTAGCTGAAAACTTCTTAATACAGACCTTAAAATGCTTATAGTGTGTGTTAAATCTGTGCTGGTGTTGTACATAATTGACCCAGTTTCTGCCCACTCCATGTGGTATAGAAAATACTTAAAGCTGCAGATCAGGGGAGATGATTTATATATAATTTGTCTGATAGGAAACTTTATTTGTTTTATATTAATGGTCCGATCCGGTTTCTTTATCTTCCAACATATTATTGAGGAAACAAAACTTAGACCAAGATTATCTGCGTAACCTTTTCAGGAAGAGCTAATGACAAAACCAAACTGATAGAACGGACGTTACAATTTTTCAGGAGTAGATATGCTGGCGTTAGACTGTTGGAGGTTAAGTACCTTGCTCAAGGGCACCCTGATGGTAGCACTGCAGGCAGGACAAAACATTAGTCATTCGCTCGGCCTGCCAGACTTTCTGAGCCAGTCCAGAGCTTTTAACTGGCAACCGTCCAGTTCCATCCATACTGATATACAGTAGTACGGAACAGAAATTTATGGATATTTTGCTTTATAGTTGGATTCACGGGGATCTGATTACATCCATAGGCCGCGCTCGACCGACTGAGCCGCGAGGATCGCAAACACGTTGACGCAGAGAAGCGGGGTTAATTCATAATTCTTTGTTAAAACTTCCTGTTTTGATAAAACAGAAGTTTAACGAAGGGGGAAAAAAAAAATCTCATCTGACAAGAAATAAAACATTTTGGTGAGATTAACTGAGGTGAATTTAGGTGATAAATATCACCTTCTTGGTTATAGTGGGATAAAAACCACAGCCAAGCAGGACTTGGCAGTCCTTCTCCACAATGTTCCATGAGTGGTGAACTGCGCTCCAGTTACATGCTTGTTTGACAATGTTGTCACCCTTTTTCCTCTTAAATATGAAACACTAAACACATGCGTAAAAATTATAGCATTTTAACAGCTATGAAACGAAAAGACAAATTATTTTCTTGCATAAAAAGAGCTGATTGATTTGCAACGCTCGTTACTTAGGTGTTACTCTATTAGGTTTCACGGTATTATGTCTAATGATGTCAACTTTTCCCTCATGCGCAGGGTGCTCCACTGCGTATTCATTCAAAGGGAAATGGTGCAGCTAAATCAAGTATAAACTCTTTATAATGCTCCAATAAAACACAGGCTCGGATAGAAAAAAAAAAAGTCACCTCTGGAGAGAGAAATGTGCATAACATCAACAATCTGCTGTGAAATGTGAAATGAAGAAAGTGACCTCAGGTCCCGCTGCTCTTGCCCCACTCCCATTCATCAGCTCCTAGTCTCCACTAAAAGCAGGCTTTACAGCTGGTTGGCGCTTGCACTCTTAAAATATGTTCTACTGGATGGACACAAGTGTCGATGAGGTGGTATTTCTCAGGCCTCTTGTCTTTCCGTTATCGCAGGATGTGGAGTCGGGGAGAGCGAGGGAGCAGAGTGGGGAGGACCGGAGCCCTAAAGCATGATTTACTTGACCTCGCAGTGCTGGAACTCATGGCCAGAACCTCATTAATTCCCAGGGTCATTCCGTTCGGACATAAATTGGTTAAAAATCGGAACGCGTGGATGACTTCCAGACATACACAAAGAATTATGAAATCTCTGGCTTTACCCTACCCTCCCCGAGTCTCCTCGTACCCACTCCAAAACCGAAGCATTTCCAAATCGTTGGGTGTAAATCACGCAGGCTCTGCTCGGAGGAGTCGTCTAATCCTGATCGGAGGGAGGAGGCCGATGGAACGTTTTGTGCTTATTAGGCAGCAAATATGGCGTTGTTTTATGTGATTATCAACTGTGAATGATTTTTTACTCCCATCCATTCTGGAGCCTTGGCCTGTCTTTTGTTTGGGAAAAAGGAGCTGGAGGAACAGCAGGGCTGAGAGGGAAACCCAATAAATTACACTAATGCACACATTTAAAGGGGCTCATATTCCCTCTGGCCTGTTATCAAGACTACTCCAGTGAGAATGTAAACTACCTCTTTCTGTCCCCCTCCCCAGGCCCAATATTTAATGTTATCATCCTTTAAAACAACTCCACTGTTTATGTTATCGCAAATAAAGGGCAGATTATTTCAACTTTTTCTCACTATTTCATATTGGCTCCAGATTAGTCAGGCAAATAGTTGTCTAATGGTGCTGGTGAGCTCATTAATTCAAGAAGATAGACCCAGAATTGTGTAAACACAGCGAAGTCAGGGCTGGTGAATCACACCTTCAGTTTATAGAGACTGAGGGGGAGGATGCCCTCAGTGAGCCCACACAAGGAAAGCCGTGGAAAGGAAAACAAGCGTAATCCTGCTGATAAAAGCGGGATTGTTTCAGAGTTTATTTGGACACGCAGTGCCTGGCTGAGGTTAGACCCTAATGAGACAGCAGCCTGTCCAGAGTGGATTCATCACCGCTGGATTGGGGTTATCGCCCTCCGCCGTGCTCCACTACTTTTAATCAGGCTCCTCTCTGGTCACTCCCTATCAGCAGCAGTCCATCTCTGGAGCCGTCGGCATCCATCAGGAGCCGCAGACAGGGCAGGGGAGCACGGCTGAGGAGTGCATTAGTAAATTATTGCCTTTTGGTTTAGCTTTAGTGTCTGTCACGTACGCAGAGTGCACGAGAAGTCAACGCACACGCACGCGCACGCGCTTGCATGTTTGAGAGGATAATTTATGGGGGAGCTGATAGATGAGACGAGATGAGACAATGTAGTAAAACAATCTAACTCGTCGCAGTCAAACTCTGCAGAGGGAGAAGTCACATAAAAGCAGCAACCTGTAGAATACATCGTGGAGCTTGTTTTTCCTGAATAAATACTGCGCTTGAGGATTATCACTTCAAATCTGGGCCTCTCTTGTTGCGCAGACAGACAAACTTATCTCCTCCACACACACACACATAATGTATGTCTGTCTGATTAGTTTAGCTTTAAAGGTGATTTAGTGCTGTTAGTGTTACTCACTACCATGACACGACCCGCTCCCACCTCATCAACGCGCCCCCGCAACCCCCAAACAAGCACATTAAAGTCACAACAGCTTTTCGTCTTGTTCCCGCCGAGATGACATGACATGATTGTGCAGCTCGCCGCCTGCTGCATCTTCGTCTTAAAAGAATAAATAAATATATTTTTCCCCCCTCTCTCTCTCTCTCTCTTCCAGCTCCGGTTAAGTAAAATACACAAATCTCAGACGCTGAGAGGAGGCCTTAAATCACTCATTGTTGATGTTTAGACCAGTTAAGTCAATAATCTCCATCTTGCCACAGTGATAAGTGATATTGCAGGGAGGTGCTTTGCCTTTACTTCTCTGTGGAGTTTTCTTATAGCAAAAACATCAGTCAGACCATGTGTTCTGAGTAATTGGCCATGTGGGAGAAATACCCTCGAAACTAAAAGAACAATGTGGTAAATTGCAGTTTCTTTTTTTTTTCCCTCTTTAATCTACTTTTTTAAAAAATATTTCACGGCCACAGAAGACAATGTCAGTGTTACCGAGTGGTTATAAAGATGTCTGCCAAAGATGGGCAGCCTGTGTTGCAAGAGGAGGGCGACGGGGCCGTGAGAAACAACATGCAAACACTTGTGGTTAATAAATAGTAAAGGGAAGTTTAAATACACATCGCTGCCTCGCCACAAGCTCAATGTGATGAGATGAGATAAAAAATGAATACAGTACTGTTTATTCTTAAAGGTTAAACACTTATATCATGGTATACTTAATAAATATACATGAATATTCCAGTAGGAAACACAGCGCACGCAGAGAGCTAAACATACTTCAAATAAAGGAAGAAAGGAAGAAAGGTTAAAAGGAAAATTTTAATTTGTTATTACAAATCAGAAAAAATGATAACAATGAAAAACAGTCAGATTCAGGGTGTGATTTTTGTAATACTGAGGTCAAGAGTGAAAAAACTTCTCTAGTGCAACCCCAAGACATGTAAAATATGTTTAAATTGAAGGACCGGGCTGTGAAACTGTAGAATATAATGCTAACTCTTGTCTCGTCCTTGGTGGTAGCTATAAACGAGTACAGCAAACTGGGTTCACACAAGTGTGTTTAACTATAAATCATTAATTACACTGTCCCTCATATCATAAACCATGAGCTTATTTTTAATGAGCTCCATCTTACCCTAAGTGTTTCAGCTTCCTCATCTTAACCAAACATGAACTGTAGTTTATTCGGCATGACCACAATCTTTCTCCAACCTTCACCAGGAAGCGGCAGAAATTTAAAATGTTCAGCATCATGAGTCACGAAGGTGTAAATATCTCCTGATATGTTGGGGAAACTGACTTTTAATTTATGTGGTATTAAATTCCTCATGTAACATTATTAAATTGCAGCTGCAGTTGTAACATGCACTCAACCTTATCACAGATGTTTTCAGTATTTTTAATAATTTATAATGTCCTGTGATTTAAAGTGTTTAGACGAAGGCAGTGTTAAATTAAATTTTATTTTACGTGTTAGCTTTTCGGAGATATTCTAAATTCATGCATGTTACGAGATTTTAATATTTTTTTTACTCTTGAGTTTAGATGATTTAAGCAAAATCTCAAGCAGTCTGAAGACATCACGTTCGACTGATAAATATTGATGGACGATTCTCACAGTTTTTTGAGATTTTACAGTTTAAAAAATGAATTGATTTAAATAAACCAAAGACTGATGAATGAAGAAAATAAGTTTCACTTGATTCCAAAACGTCTGGACGTGCAAAATACAAATAAAAATACATCAAATACAGAATAAATTCATAAAGAACTTGTAAATAAATATCTTTGTCTCGTATTCAGCTGAATGTATATATAAAATGATCTGTTTTCGTTTGTGCTGTACAAAGCGTCCTGACTTTTCTGGTTTGGCGTTGCAGCACAGTATGCAGCCATGCATCATATTGACCAAATTAAGTCGTTCCCAGTTGGACAGGTCAAGATAAATTGAACAGTCAAGCTCTTCTGAATAATGGAAAATCCACAATAAACCTGTTTTCAGCTTTAGATGACATACTCTTATTCCCCCAGATCATCCCATAGGCAGTAATTACAGGCTGCGTAGCATGTGCCTGTACATCGTGTGGCCTGTGCTGCCGGCTGCTGAGGAGCCCTGCATCCCATCACAGGCCGTAATGGAAGCCAGATGTCTCCCTGTCTGTTTAAGGCTCATAATCAATAGCCTCACTCAGAGCAGCTCTGACTTTCTCTCCCCCTCTCTCTCTCTCTCTCTCTCTCTTTCTTTCTCTCTCCTCTTCGACAGCTTGTTATGAGAAGATCTGTGAAGGAATGGCGTGTCTGCGCTGCAAACAAGTGGAAGTGTGTCAAGAGTGAGATTAACTAATTGGATTCCCCGCATGAGTTTTTGTTTGGAAGAGGCGGAGGAGTCGGGGGGCGATGTGGCAAGGCCGCAAGGGAAGGGAAGCGATCCCTCCCTGTAGCCTCAACAAGCTACATGACACTGCAGACTTGTTCCTCCGGCTCCCAGACATCGACTCTGGGATTCCAAGAGAGATGGAGGGAAGGGGATTCCCATGGAAAAGGAAAAAAAAAAGGAAAAGAAACAAAAATCCGTCCAAATAAATAACCTGAAGTGGCACTCAGAGTGACGCAGTGCATCTCCATTTCCTGTGACTGTTTCCTGCAGTCAGACAGGATCGCTTTATATCTCAATCCACGGGCTCGTGCCGGGGGAAACATTATGAAGCAGATGACTTTTCTTTTTTCTTTTTTTTTTTTTTACGGTGTGAGGGGAAGTGAGGGGGTATGTATGCTGCACAGGGATACTGCAGGAAGAGGCAGAGGTGTGGAGATTGGAGTGCGCAGGTCATGACCTCCAACTTATAATGATCACCCGATGGTAGCGTAAGCCTGAGGTCAAATGAGTGTCAGAGGAGAACAGGGGAAGTTGAGTGGCTGGATGGCGGCTTGTTGATGCACGGCCTGGATGTTTCATTACTGTATTGTGAAAACTTGTAACAGTCCTTTTATTTGCTGACATCAGGAATCAGAAGAATTTCCGAAAACTCTGGTTGTTTTCTTCCTTTTGAATTAGTGGGTGTGTGACACAGAAAACGAAATATCAAAGATTCAGTGATTTTACAGCACAAGTGCACAAGTGCTTTATTGATAACACGAGTGCTTAAAGTGCTTAAAAACAAACAGAAACCTTCAAATGTGTGCTCATTATCAAACTCAGCTGACTTTTATTAGTGTATGTGCTGTCCTGATAAAAAAAAAACAGCAGACTGCAGCGAGGGCAGCTGATTGAAAACATAAAAATCAGGTCATTTAACCTGTTCACAGGTAAACTGTGGGATCATGATTGAATGGGTATGAATGGGGTATCCGTGAAAGGTTCAGTCATTCACAACGGCAAGAAATTTAGGTGTTTCATCTACCATCAATGTTATCATTTAAAGAACCAGAGAGTCCAGAGAAATCTCTGCACATAAGAGGAAAGCCCTTCGATGTCTTTCAGGCGACACCGCACTAAAAACTGATGTGATTGTTTGAAAGCTTTTACTACACCGGGCTCAGAAATGCTTCAGGAAACTGTTCATCACTGAGTTAAGGCTCCGCCATGCAAAGCCTTACATCAACAACATCCAGAAACACAGACGACGTCTCTGGGCCCGAGCTCATCTGCGGACTGATTGAAAGTGGAAAAAGTACGCTGCGGTCTGACGACTCCACATTTCAAATAGTCTTTTTGGGAAATCGTGGACGTTGCATCCTCCTAAAACGCGTCTGTTAAGGTGCCTTTAATGTTGAAAGACACACAGGTTTTGGAGCAACATGCTGCCATCCAGACGACCTCTTTTTTTCAGGTTTCACATCCCCGTCTATGTCAGCAAGACAACGCCAAGCCACAATCTGCGTGTGTTACAACAGCATGGCTTCGTAGTAAAACAGTGTGGGCACTGGCCTGGCGCTCCTGCAGTCCAGACGTGTCTCCTATTGAAAATGTGTGACAAAATATGACAACGGAGACCCCAGACCGTTGAGCAACCGAAGTCATATATCAAGCAAGAATTGGAAAGAATTTCACTTTCAAAAGTTCAACAATGAGTGACTCAGTTCCCAAACGCCTACAGAGTGTTGTAACTCGGCGGTAAACATGCTGCTGTCCCCGCTTAGTTGGAAAATGTTGCAGACATCAAATTCAGAATGAGTGTGTAGAGTTAAAGTTCAGTGTTTACTGTTTGTATTCAACTGAATATAGATCAGCAGTTTGTAACACTACACTACTTTCTGTTTTTAGTTATGTCAGCAGAAGAAACAGGTTCAGATAAAACACTTCAAACTGTGCTTGTGTGTAAGTTTATACGTATACGTATCTCATCAAGTGAAGCGAGGAATGAATGCAGAGGAGGTTGTGATGAACAAAAGAAGACTTACTTAATAATTTTTGGAAAAAGGCAGGTAAACACAAAAATAACAAAAGTGCGGCTGATCAGTCGAGGCGCAAAACAAACAAAATCTGTCCACTTCTTTCTGTAACTGCTTATTCTCATCAGGGTAGCGGAGGGGCTGGAGTCTATCACAGCTGACAAAAGGTGAGAGGTCGCCCAAATACAATCCAACAATCTAAAATCCAAGAAAAACTCGGGGGAGAAGGCCCAAGATGGAATAAAGGACTGAGGAACAGACACAGAATACACCTGACAAATGAAACCAAGGAACACGGGGACGAAATATAAAAGACACCAAGACACGTGAAAACTAATCAGACTGCAACATAGACCTTTGTCTTGAAATATTTGGGTCAACTCAGGTGTTCCCATTGATAATCATTAAGGTTCCATTCCATTTAGTGCAGCAGAGCCTTTCCAGTGGGCTAACATGCACCACAGCAGCACTCTGACTGTTTGACCTGAAAGTGGCTGCTGTGAAAAAAAAAAAAAGGTCCATGACAGGAAGTAAAGCAACACAAGACACAGAGAGGGGAGCGTAACAAAATAAAACAGGAAACACTAAACAAGAAACCCAGAAACACGACAGCATCTGTACAAACTGCCTGCACGCAGGTCAGTTCCTGATGAGGGCCGCTGGGAGAGCGAGCGGCAGATCTGTGGTCTGAGGCCTGCGTCCGCCCGGAGTGGGAATAACTCCATCTCCACTGATAAAGGCAGCTGGCTCTGGTGACGCTCAGTAAAGTTTTATTGTCAGATATGCACAGATGATTAGGCCAGCTGTGCAGTGTCATATATTCCTAAACAAACCCTGCAGGAACTGAACTCTCACCTCTTACACATATGGGTTACAGGGCTCGCACTCACGCTTTTGTTCATGCGCTTAAATATGTGCAAACATCACACACACACACACACCAGTACAAGAAAGTCACAGTGTGCTCGCTCGCTTGTATAAAAGCTTGCACAACGTGACCCTTGTTAAAGAAATCATATTTTATCTGTTAATGTTACAGCCTTGAAATGAAATGTTTTCTCTGTGACCACACCGACTCGAAGAAGGACAACAATTATGATCTCTCAGCCTCATCTAAATCTGTCTACTAAATCAGTTAAAAGGAAGTGGGAAACATGTGAAACTGAGCAGGGCTTTCTATAAATCACCTGTTCACTCTCACTTGTGCGTCTCCTCTCCGGTTGCTGTGGCGACGAGTGTGTGTCGCTTTTCTCGATCCAAATTGTTTTGATCAAAGGAGCTGTGTATAATACGCAGCAGCCCGTGAAAAGGCCTGCGCAGTCCTCTCCGCCCTCGCTCTGTTTATTTTGGAACAAGAACAAGATAAACCCAAGTGACGTCTTATTTATTTTCCCGCTCTTGCCCTCTCCTCCCCTTAACAAGCAGAGTCGTGAAGAAGAATTCCTCGATAATCCATCAGTATCAGTCCAAAGTGTGTGTTCCCTCGAGTGTTGACACCACACACTCACTCACTCACTCACACACACACATAGATATAAAAAAAATGGAGTGTGACCAGGTCTAATGCTACAACACAAAGTCAGATAATAAGGGACACAATCAGATAAAAGGCCATGAGCAATGAGGCAAATGACATGCTTGATTGTGATTGGTCCCCGGGGTGGTCTACTGGCGATCTCGTGCCAAAGGAAACACGTCTTACATGTGGTTCTTGAAAGTATTTTAATAGTAAAAAAAACAACTCTGTCAGCGTGCTTCTGTGGCTTTTTTTCTTCTTCTGTCATTCTCGATGTTTCTATAAAATGTTTTGCAGAACTTGTGTCCTGTGTGCACCCTTTAAGTGATAACATCTGTATCGATAAAGACAGAGCATGTGGAGGTGACTTGTCATTCACTGAATGAAGAGACAAAAACCATGTTTGTCATTTGACATGATGATAAGCAGACGTGTAGTTCATCTTGTTATTCACTGAGTGGTGTTTCGTTTTTAAGCTGTTCTCCATAAAAAGGAATCTGCGAGCCACGATAAGCACCCCAAAAAGGGGAAATGAGGAAACCTCAAACTATACTCATCAGAGTTGAAATGTATCTTCAGAGAGGCCACACAGGTGACCTGAGTTGCATCATGTCAGGTTCTGCTTCAGTGTAACACAGTTTGTTTGTCACACTTTACCATTAACTCAATGCAAATATATATGTGTGTGTGTGTTTAATTAATTTCAAGTTAATTCAACTTCTTGCACAACATGAAGTCTCAGTGACAAGTGCACAAGGTTGAAAACATCAGGCACATTTTCTTTCTAGCCACATAAAAAAGGCTTTAGAAGCTTTAGAAGTTACATATTCCTTCACCTAAACCCAACTGTGCCGTGCATGGCGTATTATGATGCAAATCTGATGGTGAGGTAAAGCTGCAGGTCTACTGTAGTGACACACTGAATATGCAGAAGTACTTGTGTGTGTGTATGTGTGTATATATGTATGTGTGTGTGTGTGTATGTATGTGTTTATGTGTGTATGTATGTATGTGTGTATGTATGTATGTATGTATGTATGTATGTATGTATGTGTGTATGTATGTATGTATGTATGTATGTGTGTATGTGTGTATGTATGTTTGTATATATGTATATATGTGTGTATGTGTGTATGTATGTATGTATGTATGTATGTATGTGTGTATGTATGTTTTGTTTTTTGACAAAAATAGTTTGCTATTTGCTATTATAGCTTCAGGGCAGCTTAAGTTGAACTGTCTTAAACAGTTTTACGGTGTACTATGAGTATAACCCAAACTGGAGCGTCCCCACTTTGAAATTTGTACATAAACTCTAAAATCTAACCTCATAATATGATATTCTCATCACCGAGAGGAATAATAATTTCATGCTCCTGAAAGCCAGCACTGAGGTTGAATATGCGAGCAACTCTCTCATTTGCACGCACATAACGTCAACTCGATCTGATGCTTGGACCTAACATACGGTTAGTTTGAAAGCCGCAGGCAGTTCACCCCGGTTGCAGAGAGCAGAGTGAAAATTTGCTGCTGATGACAGGTCATGTGAAATGAAAGTGCTTTTTACATCCTCTCTTTTGTGTTTGCATCTCAGCGGGAAGCCAGAGCTCGGCCATAATCCCCCTCCCAGTGTGTACATCACTCAATGAATTCAGCCTCTATGGAAACGGGCAGGCGGTCGGACCGCTGCCATTTCACAGCCCTAATTAATACCAAACCTCTGCACCCTTCACAAATTACAGTGTATACCACACAGGGCTGGCTCAAGACAACAGTCTGCAGTCTGCAATAAAATGGTTCCTTCATGGCCACATTAAAAACAGGGCGGTAGGTCAGAAGACTTTTAGCTTATAACTGATTACTGTTGGCCATCAGCTCCAAGTGTGTAGGCACTGTATTATTTGAGAAAGGTGGTGAAAGAAAGCTTAAGTAGAGCTGTCCAGGTGGCGGATTCTCTGAGGGATTCTCTACTGTGAGAGCCATCCAAGGACAACCAGGAGAGCTTTTCTGGTGGGGGTGAGGCAGAGGGGAGGGCTTCTGTTCAGGCCGAGAGAGGGAGGAACTGGCCACCCCACAGTGCCCCGCTGGCTGTGGTCCGCAGCCAGTGCAGCAGTAGGTAACTCTGGAGCCAAGGTGGAGTGAGAAAGGAAGGGAGGAAACTCAGAGAGAAACCATGAAAAATGTGGAGCATGAAAATGTCTCCCTTGGTTTATGGCAGCGCTGCCTGGCTTCCAAGAGAAACACATCTTTAAATTTAACTTGAGATGTCTTTTTTTTTTTTTTTTTCTCCTTCCACTCCCAACTGCTGGCAAGGGCCTGGTTTTGAAAGCAAGGCCAAGATGCTTGGAAACTGCGACCATGTTAAAAAAGCACTCAATAATGTGGCTTTTTGGAAATGTGGCGACAGCTTCTGTACGAGGAGCTCAGCTTTCAGCATTGGTGAACATGTTTGGTACATGTGCAGCTGCAGAGCAGTCCTCAGTATATAAATATTCAGAGAAACACTTGGACGTGCATTTACTGAGGGTTAATATGAGGTGCAAAGAAATATATCACTTAAATATGCTGATAGTTTTGCTGATCTTTGAGTTTCACATGCAGAACATCAAACATAAACTCTCCTGTGGTGTTCAGCGTGCACTTTTCTGTTCCTGCATGTCAACTCCAGACACACACTCTCTTCTAATCCCATTCAAAAGCGCAACGTCCCAACTGTGTTTGGAATAAAAGGCCATAAATAAAAGACCTGATACTGGTTATTCCAGTGGATTGGACTAAAATGACGGGGGCGGCTGGAAACATTTTGGCCTCCTATCAAATTAAAGGTTTTTACCATGTAATAATATTTTGCTAGTCTCAGGAGGAAGTCATCTCTCATGTCGATGATTCAGAGCTCATTTAGGAAAGAAGCATCCAGCCGCTCTCATAAATCAGTGTTCGATGGAACAAACATACCTCTGAAGGAAACAGATCCACCTCCAGTGCATCGACACTCACTCATGTAGTTACAATGACTGAATAAAATGCTCCACTGATGATAAACACATTTTCTGGATTTGGGGCGTAATGCACATTAGCCAAAAGTTAACACCTCTGTTTGCAGCGGCTGCCATAAAACAAGAATTTATGTCGGAGAGGTTCAGATACTGTTGGCAAACAAAGCGATGGGTGTAATTTAGAAATGCAACACTGGAACTTACTCAAGTACAAGTACACTTTGGAGGTACTTTACCTGAATATTTCCATTTTCTTTCTTTTCCTGTATTGATTTGCTTATTCTGATTTGACATAGAAAACATGTCAAATACGATATGATTGTTATATGTTAAACTACCCAACATTATATAAACTGCACAACACCAATAACTGGGCAACCAATGGGTTAAACACCACAATCAAGATAAATCAATATAATAACCAGAGTTAATAGTACATTATCTTATGACAGTTTGCACCCATCAGTTTGAGTGATTGATAAATACGTGAAATCCGGAAACACGTTGAAAAAAACGTTCAAAACACTCCCATGTCTTGGGCAGTTTTCCACCAATGGAACTGGACAAAGACTCAACTTAACACAGACTCATTACTCGTCAATATTTTTTTGCATATTTTTAATAATATGCATATTTTTTTACAAGCATATGCTCAATATTGTTTGCAGCAATACATTTCTAATGTATTTAAGGTGAAATACAAGCTTGTTGTGTCTAACGCTGGGTCCAAACTGGTAAAGCAACATTGAGCCAGTGATTTTTTTAGTCTGTTGGTAAAATATCTCTCCGCCTCAGTGAACTACAACATGAGAATGCTGTTTACATCCTCATGCATTCAAAATAATGCTCTAATACTGTAATTTATCATAAAATAACATTCTAATCTGTCTACATCAACTTTGACTTTTACACTTTCACACTTTGCTGATAATACTTTCCTTACTGATGTTTTAATGGAGTATTTTTTACAGTGCTCTATTACCAGTGGTGAGTACATTAACTCAAGTAGTGTACTCAAGCACAATTTTCCAGTTCATGCTTCTTTACCCTTCCACTCCACATTTTAGAGGCAAATATTTTACTTTGTAGTGCGCTACATTCATTTTAACAGCCTACAGAATAAACCTATGATCAACTCATAGCACATGAATAATTATACTTGTATGTTTGACATGTAATGGAGTATTTCCGCACTGTGGTTTTGCTAGTTTTACTTAATTTAAGGACCCGAGTGCACCTTCCTCTATTCATTCACATAATCGTTATCATCATGACAGCAACAGACATTATCATCTTCATCTCCCAAATGAGGAAGAAGCAGAGTTACTAAACCAAACCTCCACCTTTTTGCACACAACATTTGCTCTCTGCAGCTTCTCAAACACTTTGTTGAGTTATGGTGAAGCTTCGTTATCCCCCCCCCTCCCTCCCCTTACCGGCACCCTAACACATCACCTCCTCTTCTTTCCTCCGGCAGGGCCGCAGACTCTAAGGCCTCCTCTGATGCATTACGACAACAGAGGAGAAATCTCCATCAGCCTATCAAACAACTTCACAGATAATGCCTCAAAGCACTGGACACGTCACAGCTTTTAGTCACGTTAATCCCTCAACCACTGCAGACAGAAACCCCCTCGTCTGCTCTCGCAGAGGTAATTTGTTTTACACAGTTACTTTTTCAAAGCGTTAAATATTGGCGAAATCTGCAAAGGCTGGTTTGTTTTATGGGTTGCCCTGTCCTGGGTTGCCAAGAGGGACGTATAGGACAGCTTTTAATGGAGGGGGAAAGGCTGACATAAAATACAGGCCAGATGGACTTTCTCCTATCCTGCTCATAAAAGTTCTTAGGACAGTTCACAAATCACGGCCTCTCAGTATTATGTTAAGCGTTTGGATTGTTATTGTTATTGTACATTTGCAAATACTAATGTAATTTATAGCTTTTCGAGCATAATTCGAGACTCAACCCACCCAGACATTTAATATGCGAGCGTTTAACAGTTAATATTGGGTTGATAGAGTGCCCGGGCTTTTTTACTGCCTTCCATGGAAACTGGCTATCATAACTCTGACAACTTTTCATCCAGCGTGAATTAAAGGTGAAGATTAAGACGACGAGTGCCATCCACTTCATTAACTGTCACGGGTCTTGTGCTGGAGTTTGGGGGTAGAATGTCTTCTGTATGGAAAAGAGGGAAGGAGCAGCAGCAGGTATATAGTACAGCCAGGAGAGGGGAAAATGAAAAGTGAAATTCAAGATGCTAAGCTAAAACGGAAAAACTGCAGCTCTCTGGGGGTCAGTCCTCTTTCCGGAGGAGAGGAAAGTGGACCCCATAGTAGAGAGAGTTTGTGGTGGTCTGGGTTTTTGGGTCACTCACTATGATGTTACTGCTAACATGACAACAAATACCAGAGGGGCTTTGAGTTTCCTGACTGAGATAATGCTATGAAAAGTACGGGGCTTTATTCAGCATCACATTATGCTTCATGTTTATGCCGAGCCGAGGCGTCAATATGAGATTCACAGCCGAGTAATGTTTCGCACTGGTGGAAAGTCAGTCAGGTGCTGTACATATGTACAATTTTGAGGTATTTGGATATTTACATTTTATACTACTTTATACTTCATACCTCACAACATTTCAGAGGGAAATATTGCACTTTAAGTACATAATTCCCAGCCGTACTTAGCCTATTAGATTTGATATAAAAAACACATGATCTGTCTATGATATATGATTAAAATACCAAAAATATATAAAATGGAGTAAAGCTGCTTCACCTTGACCAGCTGCAACATTTGAGTACTCGTAACTATTTTAAAAGTGTGGTGTTGTTACTTGTACAGAAGCTAACGCATACGTCTTCCTTGAAATGTGAAACCGTGAAATGTAAATCTTTTATTTTTATGTTGATAAAACATGCAGTTGCACCAGTAAGTACTTCCCACCACTTATATAAAAGTATTAAAATCAAAATGTTTGTTATAAGTTAAAGTCCTGCATTCAAAATGTTGCTTACATACATTAAAGAGTGTAAAAATATATTTAATGTACCAAAAGTAAAATGACTCATTATGCATAAAATCTCAGATGAATATTATCGGTGGATTCACATGGAAAAGGCGTGAAAACGGCATCCAAGTTTGAGAAAACGTAAATAAATACACCTGAACATTAAATCACATTAACTTGTTACAGTTTTCTGAGTGGGGGACTTAAAGACGTCTGTGTTTCTAACTTCCTGGTTACGGCCCTGCTGACAGGACCAGCTCTGCATAATAAGTACATTTATACTTTAAAAGTAAAAAACATGAATGCATAACTATTACTATCAATGAAGTATTTGTTTACAGCGTGGCCTTGCTGCTTCTGCTTGAGTAAATCTGCGTATGTCTTCCTCGGCTGGTGTTTATTTTATGTAAACCTGATTAAACCAACAACAAACGTCTCGCTCGACGTCTGAGACAGATTGTTGCAGATTAACCCAAAAATGATGCATATGTGCACACACACACACACACACACACACACACACACACACACACACACACATTAATAAACAACAGTCTGACTTAAACAGCTTATCTGACACACTTGACACAGGGCTGCAGCTGCGTTTGGAAAACACTTCTTCAGTAGGAATTTTCTGGATAAGTCATCATGTTTTAGCACCAAAAATACTTTAGCAACATATCTGACAGTTGTGATGACTGCTTAGGTTAACTTTAGTACAGTTTGAGGAATAACAATGAAAATTTGCTGTTGAGGAGGAGCCATCACGGCTTATTCCAGACTTATGGGGCTCTTTTAAAATATAATTACTCTGACAGACGCAGGTAGACTTAATAGACATGTAAAAGGAGGGAGTGTTTCATTGCATCATGTCATTAAACATCCTTAAACGGCTTTAATGGTGCTGCACATGTGGGCTTGTGTTGCAGATTTCTTCTATCTCATAAATCTGCAGCAGTCACCGTTGACCATCGCGATAAGGCTGATTGAGAAATGACATTTCAACACTCTTAAGTTTGAGTGTGAGTGGCATTGTGTTCCTGTTGGTCATAATAAAACAAAAAAAGGAGAGCAGCTCTGAAGTGGACTGACTGCTGCACAAGGGAGGATTATGAGCAGGACTATAAATGGAGGAGATGTTGATTGTATCTGTGTCTGGATACATAAAATATACTCGCTGCTATCTGGAGCCAGTAAATGTATACAAACTATAAATTACACTCTTCTTCTTCTTCTTCTTCTTCTTCTTCTTCTTCTTCTTCTTCTTCTTCTTCTTCTTCTTCTTCTTCTTCTTCTTCTTCTCTCACTTTCTGCTCTGCCAGGAGACATTTAGTTCACTGAGTTACATTCATGTTTATAGGAGAAGAAGATGTGTACATTCAGCATGAAGGTATGATTTGGTCCATTAAAGTATTTAAACTGTTTTTTGTTTTTGATTTTTTTTTTTTTTTAAATGTAAAAGTATTTTATTTTTGTTGGTGAGGTAATTATCAAAACAATATTCTGTTTTTCTTCTGCTGCACAACACAGTATGCAAATTATATTCAACCATACATGTTTGCATGCATGTTTATTCTATTTTATTCAATTTATATTATTATTAGTTTATTTTTTATTTTTATGAAATTTTGGACAACAGCTACTCTCTAATTTCCAGTTTTTATTAAATTTGCATTTTCCATTTATTGATTTGGTTGCATGTTTGCAGCACGTGCATGCAACTTCTTGGCTTGCTGATTATTTTTTTTATTGTTCCTGAAGGTTTTTAATTTTTCCTGCTTTAAATGCAAATACAAATAAAAATCTATATTTTAAAAAATGCTGATTTAAAATGGAACTAATTAAACTAAATCAGTTTCCTGATGAGCGAGCAACATCCATGTAATAATAATAATAATAATAATAATGTCATCAAACATCGTTAAACAGCTTTAATGGTGCTGCACATGTGGGTTTGTGTTGCTCTCATAAATCTGCAGCAGTCATCATGATGAGGCTAAATTGAGAAAGGACATTTCAACAACACACTGACTGAAGTGGCATCATCATTCCTCTTCTACTTCTTCTTCTTCATCTTGTAATAATAATAATAATAATAATAATACGATTTCTTAAAGTAAGAAACATTTTATTTACAATATTTTCAGTGCAAATTATTATTAACAAAATAGCACATCTATATATCCGGACAAAAACAAACAAACAAACAAAAAAAGAAAATACATGAACACGTGAAACGAGTGGTTCATAACCTAAAATTTAAATTCACAACCGCATATTTCCTGCAGATGAGGACAACATGATGCACACGAAAGCTCTTGAGAGGAAAACGACAGTAAAGAGACACTTGGAGGTGGCCGGAAGTCTTATTTTGAAATTTAAAAATAGCCTGTGTGTTTTTTTTTTATTATTACAAAAGGAGGAAACAAATCTACTCATGATGCGTGTGTCCGGGCATAACGCTGCTCCACTTGTTCCCAGGAGTTAAACGGGGCCTGACTGACTGTCTGACTGCTGCAGGACTTCAGGGGGCCACGTTACTAAATAAACGCTCCAGATGTGTTTGAACATCACTGTCGTTCTTCTGTCAAAATAATAATAATAATAAAAAAAAAACTCGTCGTTACAGTTCATAAAGTAACTCTTCACGCTGCCTTCATATCAGTATCTGAGAGGCCGGCGTGTCTGTGACTGTGGCCGCCGCCTCTGCGCTGCTCGCCGGCCCGCTCCCGCTCATGATCACGCTGGTTTTGTTGAGCTCAGAAACGTCCAATTGTCCGTCAGAGTTTTCCTCCGGAGCCTCGTCGGAGTCACACTCGCTCCTGCCGTCGCTCTCACACTCGGACTCCGCCGGCTCCTTCGGCTCCCCGGTGCCGGACTCAGACGCACTCTTGTCCGGCTGCTCCTTCTCCTTGTCCTTCTGAGCCTGGGCCTCTTTGGAGTGTCTCCACTTCATGCGTCTGTTCTGAAACCACACTTTGACCTGAAAACACACATGCACAACGCTGATTATCAGGCTGTATTTTTTTTTTTGCATTTAATATCCTTGAAAGTCCTTAAATTTTCCAGGTAAACCCGACACCAAGACTTTAAATTCAAGTTAAGAGTGTGACCTTGCAGTCATGTGGTTTCCGTCAAAAGCAGAGATCACGTGTTTATTTGTGGGAGAAAGTCATTTTTATGAGATTGTCAGCTTTCCTATAATAAGAGCTTAATTACAGGAAACTTACATGAGGTCTGAATCTCAGACTTTTAAAATCTTTTGCATATAACACTTCAAAAAAATATATTTTATTACACTTTTCCTCTCACTTTTAATGAGGGAAAAATGGGCATGTATGGCAAGTAAAACACTTCTACACACACATTTCAAGGCTAAAAGCTAACCGGTGGTCCAGGAATATTTGATTTAAGCAGGTGGGTCTCGCTGAGGTGTGAGATTTATTTTTATCAGCAGAAAAAGTGTGAATATATATTAAAAATGATTATTATAAGATATTTGCTCTGATGTTTGTGGATGAACTTATCCACTGTGGGGTGTGATGACATGTAAACAACAACTGTAAAGTGCTCTCAGCCAATCAGGTTGCACCGTACAGTCATGATGCTGATTTAAAGGTCTTTATTATTATTATTATTATTATAATTATTATTATTATTATGACTTCATTTCCTAAATTTTAAGTTCTTGTCCTGGTTGAATGCAGGTTTCAGAATATGAGGTTTTATTTTTAGATCTAAGACTCAATCATCCATCAGGCTTATGTGTCATGTTACACACCTGAAGAATGTGACTGCAACCTACACACATTTTTTAAAAAAATTTCATGTGAGGGCCTGAGTCACCGACCGAAGACACTGATGTCACCGTTGGCTGATTTATTTCTGGGAATTTTAATTTATTTTTTGGGACATGGGTTTAACTTTTCACATGGTAGATCTTTTATCAGCTGTTTAAAGTATTTTTAGAAGCTGGGAAAGTGAGGAAGGAGGAGCAGGAGGCTGAAATTAGATGTGGAATGTGGGAAATATACAGATGATTCATAAAAAAGAAAAAAAAAAGATGAAATATGACAAACTACAAAAGATAAGAGAAAAATGTTTACGTCCTGTTGGTGTCTGGCTGATTTTTTTTTTTTTTGAAGGGGTGTGGTGAGGATAGTCTGAGTTTCTAATATCCTGACTTTGGTCCTGTGGTGTTATTGTTTTATTGTTTATTACAGCTACTCTCATGGGGCCCATACACATATAATTAACACATGTTTACACTATCATACAGTAAATAAGATTATATCAAAGTGTACACATGTGTGAAACATTAAAATAGAAGAAAATAAGTTGAAAATAATAATTTGGGCCCTTTTAAAGTTCCACACTGCAAAAAAATAATTTATTTTGCAGGCCTGTGCTCCAGGATAATCTCTTTTCTTGTGATTTGTGCCAAAAATAATCATGACAAATCTTGACTAATTTTTGATCTGTGCATGATCTGTTTTTTTTTTTTTTTCCATCCTCTGCAGCTGCTTCTTACCTGAGCGTCTGTCAGCCCCAGCATCGCAGCCAGCTGCTTTCTGTCTGGCTTGGTGACATATTTTTGTATCTCGAATCTCTTCTCCAGTCCTTTTCTCTGCAGGTTTGAGAACACCGCCCTCGACCACGACCTTTTCCTCTTATACGTCTGTGGCATGGTGTCTTTTGTGAGGACGGCGTATGGACCTGAAAGACACGAAGAGGACACGAAGAGGTTTAAAATAAAATTAAAAAAAAAAAAAAAATAGAGAAGAGAAACCAGAGAGAAGATTCACTGCAGGTGTTTCACACCTCCAAACAAACAGAGAGCTGGACTGGGCCAGCTTCCTTGTCTGTTACAGTCCTACATTGTGGTGGCTACCTGGGAAGGTGTCCTGAAACTGATGCTGGCCTGATTGCCTGCTGCTGCTGCTGCCTAGTGAACTCATCATGGAGGACGCGTCGCTCATCCCGGGGTCTATGGAGGAGAAGTACTGGCTGGCCGGAGGCTGAACGGGGATGTGGATCCCTGACTGACGGTTCGAGCTAACGATGGACGTGAGATCTGTTACAGAGCGAGAGATGATGAGTTATCGCAGTGACACAACCTCAAGGGGGGCAAAGATGGTCTTAGAGTATTTAGAGAAGGGACCATCCTACAGAATTTCAAGCTAAACTCTCAGCTGCTGTTTTTAGCTGATCCTGACCTCTGACCTCTCTGGTTTAGGGGGCAGAAGAGGAGAGGATTTCCCCACAGGGCTCCTTAAAAGTGCACATAATGAGGCTACTTTCGCTCTTACTGCTCTGTGAACAAGTGTCAGTGTCATAAACTGGCAGATACACATGAGAAAAGTTAAAGGCTGCTTCTAGTTTTGTTGCTTTCAGTTTCCAAAGTTCGTTCTTATGAAATGAACATTTAAAAAATAAAAACTTTAAGGTCCTGACATGTCAGGAAACCTCTCTACAAACACCACACGTCTTCAGAAATTCAGCGTGTGATAAAAAAAAAAAAAAAAAGTCTCCTCTCACCTCTTAACGACGACTTTTCTCTGCCTTTTGGATCAAAGTCTGTCGACAATATCCGATCAATTCCGAATTTGAGGTCTTTGCTTGAAGGCGGAGGACCTTGTTGGGAATTTAATGCAGTCCTGGAGACTGATGTGAGCTGTAGTCCGTGTCTGTGGTAAGGGGACGCCGGACTCACCCTGGCACCGTACACCGACGGCTCCGGCGCAACAGGAGAAGGGCGCAGCGGCGAGCTGCCGGAGTGCCCCTGTTGCGCACGGTGATTGTTGTGGTGGTGGTGGTGGTGTCCCATATGCACCATGAGGGCCGACGATCCCGGGATGTTCTCCGCGTCTCCAGCCTGCAAAATGTCTGCGATGCAAAAGGAGGGTTTCTTCATGGTATCCACAGCGAAGCCCCCTGCGCAGTACGCGGACCAGAGGCTAAAATTTGATGCGTAAAACGGGTTGAGCCCGGCCGTGTACATCCCGCAGCCTCTAATGTGTCTTATTGTTTCTCAGAAGACGGTATAAAACGGACAGACATGTAAAAAAAGCGAGGAGAGCGTTTTAGGGGGATAGATGACCGTCCTCTTTGCGTCAGTGCCAAAATCGCTCTCCCAACTCTGAAATCCAAACCCTGCAGTTCCACTCTGAAGTTCCTCCGCTGACACTGATTGGTCGCTCTCTGAGCCAATGGACGTCTTGCACTCGCTAACATCACGCCCTTGTAAATGAGGGTGATGTGTATCACACACACACACATGACCGGGGACACTTCGTAGCAATTTTGAGCCTGAGATGATTGATTGATCACTTAAAGAGAACCTCCACCCATCAGCGCGCACAAACACATTATACCCATTAACTCACGTATTAATTTCCATTTTTTTTGTGTGTGTGTGGGAATGAATTACATCCCACCTCCAGAGGTGAGTGGGCTATAAATATAATCATGGAAGAGTTTGATCTGTGAGTCTTCAGCCTGCAAACCATTAAAAAAAAAATCAAATCGCTAAAACAGGCCACATGGCTCTTTAAAATAATAAAATACATATTTAATAAGTGACCGCACAAAAACACGCAGACACGCCAGTTATATAGCAGAGAGGGGAGCTTCTATTAGCTCCCAACTCATCCTGTTTTTGATGGGCTGTGATTCGTGTTAAATGAGCGGATATTCCTGCTAGATTTGCCCCCAAAATAGAACCTGTTTTAGTATTTTAGGATACAGCAGAAATCCTTATTTCTTCCGGAGCAGAGGGGGAGACTTTATAATGACTGTTAGAACTTCCCTTTTTCAATATTTGTACAACTTTATCTCGACCTGCAAGTTGCACGGTGACGCAAATCCGTCCCCATGCTCATAATAAACAGAGGAAACCTAATTCCCCTCCCCACCCCCCTCTAAAGCGAAAACACAATTAACTTCAGAGGCGATACTTCATCCGCAAGGCCCCTCAAGATTCACACGCTGGGTCGTGGCCAATAAGATTTTATAAGCAAGGATTTAAATTGTGCAAAATAAATACATGCAACTTGATTTTTCCCCCCTGCGGCAGCATGAATTTATGTGGCTGATTTGATGTAAAACAACATATTTTAATATTTGAATCAAGATGCAGATTTTATAATCGTCTTTCATAGATATCTTTTTTTTTTTTTTTTTTTAGCTGTCAATAAAGTTGAACTCTCTCTCTCTCTCTCTCTCTGGCTTTCTCCCTCCAAACCTCCTACTGTCGTGGCTTCACACTGTTCGGATCCCTCCTCTCCTCTCCTCTCCTCTCCTCTCTTCTCTACCCCCCCTCCTCAAACCTCTCTCGCATGTTTCTCTTGCATGTGTTCAAACAATGGCTTCTGAAGCCCGCATTCATTTAAGTCTTGATTCATGCAGCCGGAAGGGCCGATGACCCTGACTGCCTCCTATCATGCTGTTTTCGAGTGACACTTTTCCGGGTTAAAATTAGAAATGAGATTTTTTTTTTTTTTTTTTTTTTTTGTAACGTTTGCCCTCCATCAATGCAGTCAAAACAATCCAGGGAAGAGGATGTAGCAGACGCAGCACGCCTCGAGTTATTTCAGGTGCTGATGAGCTTTTCAGTGGGAAGCATTAAAAAAAAAAAGAAGAAGAAGAAGAAGTAGCAGGCCTCAGATCAGCCTTTACGCACAGGC
Organism: Protonibea diacanthus; assembly: GCA_028641955.1. Classification (NCBI taxonomy): domain Eukaryota; kingdom Metazoa; phylum Chordata; class Actinopteri; family Sciaenidae; genus Protonibea; species Protonibea diacanthus. The sequence goes on from CM053992.1 coordinate 18,428,797, forward strand.
CTTGATGCTTCATGGATCTATGACAGACAGAGGAGGGGCAGATTTTTCCAGCTATAGTGTGATATAAATCCATAATTCAGAAGATGTGCTGTATGCAATCATTAAATAAATCCTGATCGCTGCTTTAATTTGTTTAATTTGTTTTACTGTAGAAAGAAGGAAATGGATGACACACAACACATGAGGACACAAATATTCATCACATTTATTCAAAATTTAAAGGCGCAGAAGGAGCACAGATATAATTTCCCTAAAAATTCCTGCAGCTTTTTGGTGCAAAAACATCTGATCATTCATGAGTGTGTGTATGAGTGTGGATGATTTAAAGGTCCCCAGAGAGATTAAAGGATTGTGCAGCAGACTCTTTAATTTGAACGATATAACATGAGGATAAAGTTTGAGATTTCATGTTATAACGTGGGACAGATCTTTTATTGTTTCCTGGTGCAAAGGGTGCAGTTTCTCTATTTGTATTCCTGCTGAATAATCTACATTAAAATGAACATAACCACTGAGTGATTGGAGTTTTATATCCAGAGTAGTATTCACACACAGAAGGAGAGGGAGCTGAAAGTCACAGTTCGGACACACGGTCTCTTTTTCAGGGCAGACGTTTGCAGGATGCAGAATGTGACTGTGCTCGCAGTTTGTAACAGAAGCTGTGCAACGATGCTGCAGTCTAATCACATCATTTCATGCAGCTATTGCTGTTAAAATTTATAATCCACTCACTGTTTTTATATCGTATGTGTGTACCAAATTAATGTACTTGATTTTTGTGTAAGTGCGGCTTTATAATCCACATAAGAATTCAAATCTAACTTCACATCAATGCACACTGCAAAGGTCCAAGTCCATTTTTTAAAAAAAGAAGCTCACATTTGATCCACAAATCACCTGTAAAAAAGTGAAATATTACTTTTTCAGCCAGAGCCCTGCTGGATACTATTATTCACCTTTATTTCCCTTTTCCAAGCCAGTCCTCTGTGGAGCTGTATAAATGATGGCAGGTGGGATTACCGCCAGTGCCAGTGACTCCTGTCTCTGGTTAAAGGGCTGTAAGTACTGGAGACCTGAATCTGTCTTCAACAATAGAGAGCTCACAGTTAAAGTCCAGCCCAAAAAAAGTCTGCTTCTCTTTGTCTGAAGGAGTTTGGAAACCAAATATTGATCTTGACACAATAAAATGTTTTTATGACCTCATAGATAGGCACATGCATTCACCATTCATCAATAGTGGAAAGTGCTTTTTCAGATTTTAGATAAATAGCATGATGTGTATAAATTACATCACCTAGGATGAAATCATTTCCACATTACCCCCCTAAACTTTGAGTGTTGCTGAATTTAAATCAGTTTTAGGCCCCAAAAAAGCAGAAAATCATCCAACATTTTTTGCAGGAAACGACACAAACCTGTGAGCAGAACTTTGTTTTTTTCTTCTTTATTATCACATTTAATCATCTCACCCTCCTCTCCAGGTTTAGGTGTCCAACCTGCTGGAGGGGCCTCACGCCTATGTTGGGAACCACTGCATTAAACAGTAACTTTATATAAAGGAGGTAAAAATATCTCGGCAAGCTGCAGCAATAAAATGTTGCTTATACGTTGATGATTAATAATTTAATAATGTCCTATGTAGTAATCTATCAGTCAAAGATTTCTATCTTTAACTTTGATACTTTGAGTACATTGTGCTGATAATATTTCTTTATGTTTGAATGCTACTTGTAATGGAGTATTTTTACAAACTGTGCTTAAAATCTGGAGTTTATTAAAGACCAAAATCATATTTGTGAACATTTTCTAACAGCTCACTCCTCATTAAAACATGATGAAACACTAATAAACTGATCAGTTAAGCGCCTCAGAGGAGGCACAGCTCCAACTCACAGGCCGTCTTCACGATCACAGCTTAAACAAACAGCATGAAAATGAAAAATCAAATCATTCACGAGCCGTGCACACCATGGATGAAAACAAAGCCGTGCACTGTTGACTACCTGACGTTTAAAGCGTCCGACGGAGCCTATTGTTGTCGCCTGATTGCTCACTGTGTGTTTTTCAGGAAGTCCTATCAGCCTGGAGGAAAACTGAACGAGCACCTCGGACTGTAGCTCTGCTGGATCAGAGGCTGCAGGACAGAATTAAATGATTTCCATTATTACACTGAGAATTATTGCTCCCCCTCTGTAAGACTCCAGCTCCAAGCCAAGATTACTATTTCTGGCAATGTTTGCCTCAGGAAGGAACTTTCGCAGATTTAATGGGACCTGGGCCATTGTACACAGCCTTCTGTATGGCACTCTGCCATCATTTCCACAGAGAGGAGAGCGAGGGGGAAAAAAAGAACTGAGGGATGTTGTCTAAAGTCAATTCAAAACAAGACTGTCTCATTTATGTGATCCTGAATACAGTCAATATATTTCAAACACTGAACTCTCTCTCTCTCTCTCTGAGGTGGAGATGAAATGAGCTTTAATTTGCATGTAGGAGGTTAAACGTCAAAGGTCTGACACGCTCCTGTGATTTGTCTTCTTCTACTTGGTGTATCTTTTATGAAACGTGACTGGTTTTATGTTCAGCAGTAAAATCTAAAGCAAATTACAAACATCTTTGTCCACATTAAGCGTTATTCTGGACGGCTGTGGAAGAAGTGTAGCAACAACACAATGTAAAAATACTTTATTACAAGTGAAGGTCCTGCATTCAAAACTGTAAGTTAAATAAAATATACTTTAAATGACAGCATATCAAAAGTATAAGTACGCATTATGCAGGAAACGGCCCCCGTGAGCTGTATATTATTGTATATCTTAGCATTTTTAATCAACATTGCTGTCACATTACTATACAAACTGTTGTAGTGGAGCTAATTTTAACTCTAATGATGTATAATGTTTTATGTTTAAGTTCAAAAGGTTTGTATGTGAAGATATAAGATGAGACAGCAGCACAAGACAAACAAAGAAGAAAGAAAATGGATTAAAAAAGCTATTTTAATGAAATTAAATGAAAAATAAAATGAGGAATTAAACAAATTAGAGAGGAATATCTATTTACGGTATACAATATATAAATCACAAAACCTTGGACTATATAAAGGAGCTTATTTGTGCAATAGAAACTAAAGATGTGGAATTGTTGAAGTAAAAGTACATCTCTGTATAATAATAGTTCTCAAATAAAGTAAACATACTGAAAAATCTCTTTTGATCTCTTGTTTGAAGCCTATGCATATGAAATCAGATCTTTTTTTCCATACCATCAGTGCAGTAAAACAGAATACTGATTATTCTCACAGACACCACATAAAACCTTAATGAGCACATGAAGACACTAAACGTACAAGCGGCTCCCCCCAGTGACAAAACGCTCTCTCTTCTTCTCTACTCAGTTTTACAAATGTAGTTCTCGCTTTGAGCGGAACAAACTACAAAAAAACCTTCAGTTAAACAGAATATAATTAAATGATTAGATAATTTGAAAAAAAATATGATGAAGTATGAGAAAACAAACAGACTGTGATGGTAATGTCAAAATATTCTCAGAAAAAAGTACTTAAAGTAACAAAAGTGCTCATTCTGCAGAAGAACAGCCAAATGCATAAATACTTATATGTATGTTATATTTCACTGTTGTAGCTGGTTGAAGCGGAGCTACTTTATATACTGAACTGTTACTGTGGGTATTTTAGTCCAGCGGTTCCCATCCTAGAGTTTAGGTCATGAAATAAATCTGGGGTATTGTAACATAATTAATGAGAGAAGACAAAAACTATGAGTTCTACAAAATGTTTATTCATTTTTCTAGATCTTTATCTAATCTTTGCTATTTTTACGTGAAAAATTGGATGTTTTATTTTGACCTCTTTAGGCCTCAAACAGTTTAAATTTAAATGAAACCGTCTGAGAAGTTTAAAGATGAAATGTCCCTTTGGTGAAGAGGTCATGAGCCAAAAAGATAAACCACTGTTTAAATCTTTATGATAAATATTTATAAACTCTTTATAATATGTAAAGTAACCAAACACTGGAGCTGTCAAGTAAACCTAGTAGTAGAAGAATAGAAACAAGAACAACATATTTTTGAAATGTAGCATAGAGTGGCATACAATCGAAATATTCAAATAAAGTACCTCACAGTTACTTCAGTACAGTACTTCAGTCAAAGTAGTTTCACATTCCACAGTTATGTTTATATGCAGTCCATGTCGCAGACAGAAAAGTAATCATACGAGAAAACTCTCACAATTTAAAAATGTTTTAATACGTGTTGATTTTTACTGAAACTACATGGAACTGACAAGTGTTCATTGTTGTTTCTCAGGGTCTAAATAAATGTCACACTGACACGAGAAACACAGATGATGGGTCACAAACTCTCCCGGGTGTGGCTCCTTCTCTTTACACACTAATAACCTGTTGATAATTAAAACAACAGAACTTTTCTTCAAAATAAAGTCAGAATATTTCAGACAGACGCACGTAAAATGACTCCACTGGACTCAGATCATAAGAGTGAATAACTCCCGTCTCAACCTCGTGTTTCCTTTTGTGGCAGCAGGGTTCATTTTTTTTTTGTGCTCTTTGCTCTGCTCAGTCAAAGTTTAAAACATTAAGTGGTCATTAGCTGGACATTGGAGTGGTAGACTAATCACACTCACCCCGGCCTGCCCTCTGCTGTAAACAACCTAAAGGAGCTGCTTTAATGGAAGCTTTTAAATATGATGGTGACTCAGTGCCTTTGAGCAAAACCATCTGTTTACATTAAAACAGATTAAAGTCGCCTCTTGCGCGGCAGGTTCGGGGCTCCTCCACGGCTCCACTGTGCAAATGTACACACGGTTAAATCACATACTGTAAGCTAAATACTGCAGGAAGGAGAGACTAATGGAAACACAAAAGGTCATAATAACAAACCATTAGGCCTGCTGCTGCTTCTCCAGTGGGGTGGCGAGCTGCCATCAGGAGCATAAACCATAAAAATAAAAAACATAACAACAAAAAAGTCATTTATGTTTTAAGTATCTTTTTTTAATTAAGTGGAAAAAGTGACTAATTGGTGATTTTGCCTTAACAAAGCAGCAGTTTTAAGATTGAATACCCGCTTCAAAAAAGAATGTGTGAATGAGGCATAAATCTACAAATAATGAGCGTTTGTTTGCTTACAGAGTTAAAATAATGACTTGAAATGTTTCTGGAGTTGCACATTAAGGTCAGTCAGGCTGATGCAGAGCAGAGCATCCCAGGCCTGCGTCTTTAATAGTTCACATCTCGGTCAAATCAATCCGCTGCTGTTTAACTGCAGCGGTGGAAAAATACGATTCATCAGCCAAGAAACTCCAAACAGCAGCAGGTCTGAAGGTGCAAAGCAGAGTGTAGAGACGTACTGTACAGATCATAATCATATCTATCTATCTATCTATCTATCTATCTATCTATCTATCTATCTATCTATCTATCTATCTATCTATCTATCTATCTATCTATCTATCTATCTCACAGGCTTATTTTTTGCTCTTTGCTGAGATCAGCTCAGTTTGTCTCGGGGGAGGACAGATCGCATCGGGACAAATTTGTCCAGAAAACAGCTACTGGAAGTTTTTCCACACTGTCCCAGGAGTGTCTTCTGCTCTGCGAGGGCTTATTTTATTTTATCTTATTTTATTTCTCTCTCTCTCTCTCTCTCTCTCTCTCTCTCTCTCTCTCTCTCTCTTTTTTAGATGTCTGTAGATGTTGATCCAACTGTCCAGCTGCGCTATAAACACATTTCCCTTAAACAAACTTCACATCTGTAAAACTGGTTTGTCTTTAAATTCAAACTAAAAAAGACAGCCTATATAGTATTTCTATTTGGTTTCTAAGACCTTGTCCTATTACAATATAATATAATATAATATAATATAATATAATATAATAAATAGGCTACAAGGAAGAAATTGTCTTTTTCCTGGATGTCATATTAACATATTTTTTATCCATTATATTTTGTATATATATTTAATTATTCAGCTTTACTATAATATTACAATAGAAAACCATAATGTCTTTTTTAATCAGCACATTGCACACATACGTACAAACAGGAACTGGGTTTTTCTAGCAGAATGCTGCCATCCCAGCGGACATGTTGTGTTCTTCTGTGACAGACTCAAGTTGGTCTGCAGCATGTGCGTGCATGTGTGCCTGTTTGTATTTATTATTGTGTGCGTTGGTTCCACATGTATATGAGGACTTTTTATCGAAAAACCAACAACTTTATGAGGACACGACGTAATTGCGAGGACAGTTGACATATCTTCATAAATCGGGCAGTGTGAAGCATATTATCTTAAATTTATCTTAAAATGTCTTTAACCTGATTTCTTGTCTTTCTGTGTATGTGTGTGTGTGTTTGTGTGCATTCATTTTAGGACTGAAACATAGTAACAGATAAAGCAACCAAAAACCTACATTATATAGTGAAATACAGTAAGCTAAATCAAAGTACCACAACACAATTAGTGAATTAAATACATAGATATTTATATTTATATAAGTTTTTTGTTAAATATTTTGGTCTGTAGGTCGCGCAAATGAAACTGATAACTTATCATTTGTTGCTGATTATCTTCAGTAGCATTAACTTATATTATGTGATAATGTTATCAATATGTGATGTTTAGAAAAGCTTGTGCTCCAGTAACATATCAATGTGTATTTGCTCACTTAACATGTTTCCTTCTTCCAGCTCCTGTTTTCTGGACGGTCGTGTGTTTCTGGTCTCAGGGACTCTTTGGTTTAACCTTTGACCTCCAGGAAAGCATGAGGCTGGGTCTTTAGGGGAGGATGTTGTTGGTTTTGACTCAGGAAGTGAAGGCAGGTGTCAGCTGCTGCTGGTGTTGGTGGACTGGTGACACTGGACCCTTCACTGGCTGACCACTGCACTGAGCCAGTTTTTTTTTTCATTTCTTTTTAACTTCAAAATCAGATTTCACAGCACACATTTATCTGAGTTTAGCCTCATCCAGAGCCAGTGTGGCTACAAGAAAAATAAGTTATTTCAAGCTGAAGCTTACATATATTTAAGAGATTTATACTTGTGTGTTATATTAATTGTGTAACATTGTCACTTTACTTCCTTTTTTCCCCTCAAAAATTGATAAGACCAAATACATTTTAATGAAAGAGTGATTTCTGCTAAATACTGACTTGATCTCATCATGGAGCTTCATAATATAGATCTGAGCTCTGGACAGCTTGGAGTTCTTTTACAGGACCATTACAACTAAAATAGGCATTACAACACAAAATGCGTGGTATTATTTTCATATAAAAATTGATTGAAGGCCAAATACAGTTAATGAAAGGTGATTTCTGCCTAAATATGATTTGATCTCATCTCTGGAGCTTCATAATATAAAGATCTGAGCTCACAGGACAGCTTAGAATTTTTGTACAGGGACCATTTACAACACAAAATGGGCATACAACACAAAATCACGCATTTTCACCTGCCAAAAAATGATTGAAGGCCAAATACAGTTAATGAAAGGTGATTTCTGCCTAAATATGACTTGATCTCATTCTGGAGCTTCATAATATAAAGATCTGAGCTCACAGGACAGCTTGGAGTTCTTTTACAGGACCATTACAACACAAAATAGGCATTACACCACAAATGCGATGTTCTCACTTGCCAAAAAATTGATTGAAGGCCAGCTGATTAATGGTGATTTCTGCCTAAATGTGAGCTTGATCCCATCATGGAGCTTCATAATATAAGATTTGAGCTCACAGGACAGCTTCGGAATTCTTTTGAGACAATTACAAAGATAAAATGGGCATTTTCACCTGCCAAAAATGGGCATTTTTACTTGCCAAAAATTGATTGAGCCAAATACAGTTAATGAAAGGTGATTTCTGCTAAATATGACTTGATCCCATCATGGGCTTCATAATATAAGATTTGAGCTCACAGGACAGCTTGGAATTCTTTAAGGCCATTACAACACAAAATGGGCATTTTCACCTGCCAAATTGATTGAAAACATTTTCACTTGCCATAAATTGATTGAAAGACCAAATACAGTTAATGAGTGATTTCTGCCTAAATATGACTTGATCCCATCATGGGCTTCATAATATAAAGATTTGAGCTCACAGGACCCAGCTTGGAATTCTTTTAAAGGACCATTACAACACAAAATGGGCATTTCACCTGCCAAAAAAAATTGATTGAAGAGCATTTCACTTGCCATAAATTGATTGAAGACCAAATACAGTTAATGAAAGGTGATTTCTGCCCTAAATATGACTTGATCCCATCATGGACCTTCATAATAGCCTAAGATTTGAGCTCACGGACAACAGAATTCTTTTAAAGGACCATTACAACACAAAATGAGCATTTCACCTGCCAAAAGAATTGATTGAAGGCATTTTCACTTGCCATAAATTGATTGAAGACCAAATCTGGATTAATGAAAGGTGATTCTGCCTAAATATGACTTAGACCCATCATGGAGCTTCATAATATAAGATTTGAGCTCACAGGACTGGCTTAAATTCTTTTAAGGACCATTACAACACAAAATGGGCATTTTCACCTGCAAAAAATTGATTGAAGGCATTTTCACTTGCCATAAATTGATTGCAGAAGACCAAATACAGTTAATGAAGGTGATTTCTGCTAAATATGACTTGATCCATCATGGAGCTTCATAATATAAGATTTACGAGCTCACAGGACGGCTTGAATTCTTTTTAAAGGACCATTTACAACACAAAATGGGCATTTTCACCTGCAAATTGATTGAAGGCATTTTTCACTTGCCATAAATTGATTTGAAGACCAAATACAGTTAATGAAAGGTGATTTCTGCCTAAATATGACTTGATCCCATCATGGAGCTTCATAATATAAAGATTTGGGCTCACAGGACAGCAGAATTCTTTTGAGACCATTACAACACAAAATGGGCATTTCACCTGCAGGAAATTGATTAGAAGGCATTTTCCTTGCCATAAATTGATTGAAGACCAAATACAGTTAATGAAAGGTGATTTCTGCTAAATATGACTTGATCCCATCATGGAGCTTCATAATATAAGATTTGAGCTCACAGGACGACTTGGAATTCTTTTAAAGGACCATTACAACACAAAATGGGCATTTTCACCTGCAAAAATTGATTGAAGCATTTTCACTTGCCATAAATTGATTGAGACCAAATACAGTTAATGAAGGTGATTTCTGCGCCTAAATATGACTTGATCCCATCATGGAGCTTCATAATATAAAGATTTGAGCTCACAGGACGGCTTGGAATTCTTTTAAAGGACCATTACAACACAAAATGGGCATTTTCACCTGCTAAAAATTGATTTTCACTTGCCATAAATTGATTGAAGGCCAAATGCAGTTAATGAAAGGTGATTTCTGCTAAATATGACTTGATCATCATGGGCTTCATAATATAAGATTTGAGCTCTAGGACAGCTTGGAATTCTTTTAAAGGACCATTACAACAAAATAGGGCATTTCACCTGCAAAAAATTGATTGAAGGCATTTTCATATATAAATTGATTGAATAAATACAGTTAATGAAGGTGATTTCTGCCTAAATATGACTTGATCCCATCATGGACCTTCATAATATAAGATTTGAGCTCACAGGACAGCTTGGAATTCTTTTAAAGGACCATTACAACACAAAATGGGCATTTTCACCTGCCAAAAATTGATTGAAGGCATTTTCACTTGCCATAAATTGATTGAAGACCAAATACAGTTAATGAAGGTGATTTCTGCCTAAATATGACTTGATCCCATCATGGACCTTCATAATATAAAGGTGAGCTCACAGGACAGCTTGGAATTCTTTTAAAGGACCATTACAACACAAAATGGGCATTTTCACCTGCCAAAAATTGATTGAATGCATTTTCACTTGCCATAAATTGATTAAAGACCAAATACAGTTAATGAAAGGTGATTTCTGCCTAAATATGACTTGATCCCATCATGGAGCTTCATAATATAAAGATTTGAGCTCTGGGACAGCTTGGAATTCTTTTAAAGGACAATTACAAGATAAAATGGGCATTGTCACCTGCCAAAAATTGATTGAAGGCATTTTCACTTGCATAAATTGATTGAAGACCAAATACAGTTAATGAAAGGTGATTTCTGCCTAAATATGACTTGATCTCCTCCTGGAGCTTCATAATATAAAGATTTGAGCTCACAGGACAGCTTCAAATTCTTTTAAAGGACCATTACAACTAAAATGGGCACTACCTGCCAAAAATTGATTGAAGCATTTTCACTTGCCATAAATTGATTGAAGGCCAAATACAGTAATGAAAGGTGATTTCTGCCTAAATATGACTTGATCCCATCATGGAGCTTCATAATATAAAGATTTGAGCTCACAGGACAGCTTGGAGATTCTTTTAAGGACCATTACAACAAATAAAGCGGGTTTTTCACCAAGAATTGATTGAAGCATTTTCACTTGCCACATAAAGTGATTGAATAAATACAGTTAATGAAGGTGATTTCTGCCTAAATATGACTTGATCCATCATGGAGCTTCATAATATAAGATTTGAGCTCACAGGGACAGCCCAGGAATTCTTTTTAAAGAACCATTTACAACACAAAATGGGCATTTTCACTGCAAAATTGATTGAAAGGCATTTTCACTTGCCATAAATTGATTGAAGACCAAATACAGTTAATGAGTAATTTCTGCCTAAATATGACCCAATTTACATCATGGGCTTCATAATATAAAGATCTGAGCTCTAGAACCAACAGAAGTCTTTTACAGGACATTACAAAACAAAATAGGCATTACACCACAAAATGGGTATTTTCACTTGCCAAAAATTGATTGAAGGCCAAATACAGTTAATGAAAGGTGATTTCTGCCTAAATATGACTTGATCCCATCATGGAGCTTCATAATATAAAGATCTGACTCACAGGACAGCTTGAAATTCTTTTTAAAGGACAATTACAAGATAAAATGGGCATTTTCACCTGCCAAAAATGGGCATTTTCATATATAAATTGATTGAAGACCAAATACAGTTAATGAAAGGTGATTTCTGCCTAAATATGACTTGATCCCATCATGGAGCTTCATAATATAAGATTTGAGCTCACAGGACGGCTTGAATTCTTTTAAGGACCATTACAACACAAAATGGGCATTTTCACCTGCCAAAAAAATTGATTGAGCATTTTCACTTGCCATAAATTGATTGAAGACCAAATACAGTTAATGAAGGTGATTTCTGCCTAAATATGACTTGATCCCATCATGGAGCTTCATAATATAAAGATTTGAGCTCACAGGACAGCTTGGAGATTCTTTAAAGGACCATTACAACACAAAATGGGCATTTTCACCTGCCAAAAATTGATTGAAGAGCATTTTCACTTGCCATAAATTGATTGAAGACCAAATACAGTTAATGAAAGGTGATTTCTGCCTAAATGACTTGATCCCATCATGGAGCTTCATAATATAAAGATTTGACTCACAGGACAGCTTGGAATTCTTTTAAGGACCATTACAACACAAAATGGGCATTTTCACCTGCCAAAAATTGATTGAAAGGCATTTTCATATATAAATTGATTGAGGCCAAATACAGATAATGAAGGTGATTTCTGCCTAAGCTCTGACTTGAACCATCATGGAGCTTCATAATATAAAGATTTGAGCTCACAGGACAGCTTGGAATTCTTTTAAAGGACCATTTACAACACAAAATGGGCATTTTCACCTGCAAAAATTGATTGAAGGCATTTTCGCGCCATAAATTGATTGAAGACCAAAATACAGTTAATGAGGTGATTTCTGCCTAAATATGACGATCCCATCATGGAGCTTCATAATATAAAGATTTGAGCTCACAGGACAGCTTGGAGATTCTTTTAAAGGACCATTACAACACAAAATGGGCATTTTTACCTGCCAAAAATTGATTTTCACTTGCCATAAATTGATTGAAGACCAAATACAGTTAATGAAAGGTGATTTCTGCCTAAATATGACTTGTTCCCATCATGGAGCTTCATAATATAAAGATTTGAGCTCACAGGACAGCTTGGAATTCTTTTAAAGGACAATTACAAGATAAAATGGGCATTTCACCTGCCAAAAATGGGCATTTCCTTGCCAAAGTGATTGAAGACCAAATACAGTTAATGAAGGTGATTTCTGCCTAAATATGACTTGTTCCCGTTCTGGAGCTTCATAATATAAGATTTGAGCTCACAGGACAGCTTGGAATTCTTTTAAAGGACCATTACAACACAAAATGGGCATTTTCACCTGCCAAAAATTGATTGAAGGCATTTTCACTTGCCATAAAGTGATTGAAGACCAAATACAGTTAATGAAAGGTGATTTCTGCCTAAATATGACTTGATCCCATCATGGAGCTTCATAATATAAAGATTTGAGCTCACAGGACAACGGAATTCTTTTTAAAGGACCATTACAACAAATAAAGGGTTTTCACCTGCCAAAAGTGATTGAAGGCATTTCACTTGCCATAAATTGATTGAAGACCAAATACAGTTAATGAAAATTGATTTCTGCCTAAATATGACAATCCATCATGGAGCTTCATAATACTAAAGATTTGAGCTCACAGGACAGCTTGGAATTCTTTTAAAAAAGGACCATTACAACACAAAATGGGCATTTTCACCTGCCAAAAATTGATTGAGGCATTTTCACTTGCCATAAATTGATTGAAGATAAATACAGTTAATGAAGAGTAATTTCTGCCTACAATATGACTTGTTCCCATCATGGAGCTTCATAATATAAAAGATCTGAGCTCTAGGACAGCTTAGGAATTCTTTTACAGGACCATTACAAAACAAAATAGGCAAATACACCACAAAAATGGGCATTTTTGCCTGCCATAAATTGATTGAAGGTCAAATACAGTAAATGAAAGTTGATTTCTGCCTAAATATGACTTGATCCCATTCTGGAGCTTCATAATATAAAGATCTGAGCTCACAGGACAGCTTGGAGATTCTTAAGGACCATTACAACACAAAATGGGCATTTTCACCTGCCAAAAATTGATTGGAGGCATTTTCACTTGCCATAAATTGATTGAAGACCAAATACAGTTAATGAAAGGTGATTTCTGCCTAAATATGACTTGTTCTCATCATGAAGCTTAATAATATAAAGATCTGAGCTCACGGGACAGCTTGGAATTCTTTTAAGGTCCATTACAACACAAAATGGGCATTTTCACCTACCAAAAATTGATTGAAAGGCATTTTCACTTATATAAATTGATTGAAGACCAAATACAGTTAATGAAAGGTGATTTCTGCCTAAATATGACTTGATCCCATCATGGAGCTTCATAATATAAAGATTTGAGCTCTGGACAGCTTGGGAATTCTTTAAGGACCATTACAACACAAAATGGGCATTTCACCTGCAAAAAAATTGATTGAAGGCATTTTCACTTGCCATAAATTGATTGAAGACCAAATACAGTTAATGAAAGGTGATTTCTGCCTAAATATGACTTGATCCCATCATGGAGCTTCATAATATAAAGATTTGAGCTCATAGGACAGCTTGGAATTCTTTTAAAGGACCATTACAACACAAAATGGGCATTTTCACCTGCCAAAAATTGATTGAAGGCATTTTCTTGCCATAAATTGATTGAAGACCAAATACAGTTAATGAAAGGTGATTTCTGCCTAAATATGACTTGATCCCATCATGGGCTTCATAATATAAAGATTTGAGCTCACAGGACGCTTGGAATTCTTTTAAAGGACCATTACAACACAAAATGGGCATTTTCACCTGCCAAAAATTGATTGAAGGCATTTTCACTTGCCATAAATTGATTGAAGACCAAATACAGTTAATGAAAGGTGATTTCTGCCTAAATGAGCTTGTTCCCATCTTAGACTTCATAATATAAGATTTGAGCTCACAGGACAGCTTAGATTCTTTTAAAGGACCATTAGCAACACAAAATGGGCATTTTCACCTGCCAAAAAATTGATTGAAGGCATTTTCACTTGCCATAAATTGATTGAAGACCAAATACAGTTAATGAAAGGTGATTTCTGCCTAAATATGACTTGTTCTCATCATGGAGCTTCATAGTATAAAGATCTGAGCTCATAAGACGGCTTAGAATTCTTTTAAAGGACCATTACAACAAATAAAGGGTTTCACCTGCAAAAAATTGATTGAAAGGCATTTTCACTTGCCATAAAGTGATTGAAGACCCATACAGTTAATGAAAGGTGATTTCTGCTAATCTGACTTGATCCATCATGGAGCTTCATAATATAAAGATTTGAGCTCACAGGACAGCAGAATTCTTTAAAGGACCATTACAACACAAATGGGCATTTTCACCTGCCAAAAAAATTGGTGAAGGCATTTTCAGTTGCCATAAATTGATTGAAGACCAAATACAGTTAATGAAAGGTGATTTCTGCCCCTAAATATGACATTTTCCCATCATGGAGCTTCATAATATAAAATCTGAGCTCTGGAATGACTTGGAATTCTTTACAGGACCATTACAAACAAAATAGGCATTACACCACAAATGGGTATTTTCACTAGCCAAAAAGAATTGATTGAAGGCCAAATACAGTTAATGAAAGGTGATTTCTGCCTAATATGACTTGATCCCATCCTTGGAGCTTCATAATATAAAGATCTGAGCTCACAGGACAACTTGGAAATTCTTTTAAGGACAATTGCAAGATAAAATGGGCATTTCACCTTGCCAAAAATGGGCATTTTTCACTTGCAAAAATTGATTGAAGACCAAATACAGTTAATGAAAGGTGATTTCTGCCTAAATATGACTTGTTCCCATCATGGAGCTTCATAATATAAAGATTTGAGCTCACAGGACAGCTTGGAATTCTTTTAAAGGACCATTACAACACAAAATGGGCATTTTCACCTGCCAAAAATTGATTGAAGGCATTTTCACTTGCCATAAAGTGATTGAAGACCAAATACAGTTAATGAAAGGTGATTTCTGCTTTTCATGTGACTTGATCCATCATGGAGCTTCATAATATAAAGATTTGAGCTCACAGGACAGCTTGGAAATTCTTTTAAAGGACCATTACAACAAATAAAGGGGTTTTTCACCTGCCAAAAATTGATTGAAAGGCATTTTCACTTGCCATAAATTGATTGAAGACCAAATACGATTAATAGAAAGGTGATTTCTGCCTAAATATGACTTGATCCCATTCTGGAGCTTCATAATATAAAGATTTGAACTCACAGGACAGCTTGGAATTCTTTTAAAGGACCATTACAACACAAAATGGGCATTTTCACCTGCCAAAAATTGATTGAAGGCATTTTCACTTGCCATAAATTGATTGAAGACCAAATACAGTTAATGAAAGGTAATTTCTGCCTAAATATGACTTGTTCCCATCATGGAGCTTCATAATATAAAGATCTGAGCTCACAGGACAGCTTAGAATTCTTTTACAGGACCATTACAAAACAAAATAGGCATTACACCACAAAATGGGTATTTTCACTTGCCAAAAATTGATTGAAGGTCAAATACAGTTAATGAAAGGTGATTTCTGCCTAAATATGACTTGATCCCATCATGGAGCTTCATAATATAAAGATCTGAGCTCACAGGACAGCTTGGAATTCTTTTAAGGACCATTACAACACAAAATGGGCATTTTCACCTGCAAAAATTGATTGAGCATTTTCACTTGCCATAAATTGATTGAAGGCCAAATACAGTTAATGAGTGATTTCTGCCTAAATATGACTTGATCCCATCATGGAGCTTCATAATATAAAGATCTGAGCTCACAAGGACAGCTTGGAATTTACTTTTAAGGACCATTACAACACAAAATGGGCATTTTCACCTGCAAGAAATTGATTGAAGGCATTTTCACTTGCCATAAATTGATTGAAGACCAAATACAGTTAATGAAGGTGATTTCTGCCTAAATATGACTTGATCCATCATGGAACTGTAATGCAGATTTGAGCTCACAGGACAGCTTGGAATTCTTTTAAAGGACCATTACAACACAAAATGGGCATTTTCACCTGCCAAAAATTGATTGAAGGCATTTTCACTTGCCATAAATTGATTGAAGACCAAATACAGTTAATGAAAGTGATTTCTGCCTAAATATGACTTGATCCATCATGGAGCTTCATAATATAAAGATCTGAGCTACGGGACAGCTTGGATTCTTTTAAAGGACATTACAACACAAAATGGGCATTTTCACCTGCCAAAAATTGATTGAAGGCATTTTCACTTGCCATAAATTGATTGAAGACAAATACAGTTAATGAAAGGTGATTTCTGCTAAATATGACATTTCTCATCCTGGAGCTTCATAGTATAAAGATCTGAGCTCATAAGACAGCTTAGAATTCTTTTAAAAAAGGACCATTACAACAAATAAAGGGGTTTTCACCTGCCAAAAATTGATTGAAGAGCATTTCACTTGCCGCCATTGATTGAAGACTAAAATACAGTTAATGAAGGTGATTTCTGCCTAAATATGACTTGATCCATCATGGAGCTTCATAATATAAAGATTTGAGCTCACAGGACAGCTTTAGTTCATAAGATCATTACAACAAAATGGGCATTTCACCTGCCAAGAATTGATTGAAGAGCATTTTCACTTGCCATAAATTGATTGAAGACCAATACAGTTAATGAAAGTGATTTCTGCCTAAATATGACTTGTTCCATCATGGAGCTTCATAATATAAAGATTTGAGCTCACAGGACAGCTTAAATTCTTTTAAGGACCATTACAACACAAAATGGGCAGCATTTTCACCTGCCAAAAATTGATTGAGCATTCACTTGCCATAAATTGATTGAAGACCAAATACAGTTAATGAAAGAGTGATTTCTGCCTAAATATGACTTGTTCTCATCATGGAGCTTCATAGTATAAAGATCTGAGCTCATAAGACGGCTTAGAATTCTTTTAAAGGACCATTACAACACAAAATAGGCATTTTCACTTGCCATAAAGTGATTGAAGACCACATACAGTTAATGAAAGGTGATTTCTGCCTAAATATGACTTGATCCCATCATGGAGCTTCATAATATAAGATTTGAGCTCACAGGACAGCTTACAGGTGTACAGGACCATTTACAACACAAAATGGGCATTTTCTGCCAAAAATTGATTGAAGGCATTTTCACTTGCCATAAATTGATTGAAGACCAAATACAGTTAATGAAAGGTGATTTCTGCCTAAATATGACTTGTTCTCATCATGAAGCTTAATAATATAAAGATCTAGCTCACGGGACAGCTTGGAGATTCTTTTAAGGTCCATTACAAGATAAAATGGGCATTTTTCACCTGCCAAAGTGATTGAAGGCATTTTCACTTGCCATAAATTGATTGAAGACCAAATACAGTTAATGAAAAGGTAGTTTCTGCCTAAATATGACTTGATCCCATCATGGAGCTTCATAATATAAAGATTTGAGCTCTGGGACAACAGGAATTCTCTTAAGGACATTACATCACAAAATGGGCATTTCACTGCCAAAAATTGATTGAAGGCATTTTCACTTACCATAAATTGATTGAAGACCAAATACAGTTAATAGAGAGTAATTTCTTTTCATCTGACATTGTTCCCATCATGGAGTTTCATAATATAAAGATCTGAGCTCACCAGGACTAGCTTAGAAGTCTTTTACAGGACCATTACAAAACAAAATAGGCATTACACCACAAAATGGGTAATTTTCACTTGCCAAAAGTGATTGAAGGCCAAATACAGTTAATGAAAGGTGATTTCTGCCTAAATATGACTTGATCCCATCATGGAGCTTCATAATATAAAGATCTGAGCTCAGGACAGCTTGGAGATTCTTTAAGGACAATTACAAGATAAAATGGGCATTTTCACCTGCCAAAAATGGGCATTTCACTTGCCAAAAGTGATTGAAGACCAAATACAGTTAATGAAAGGTGATTTCTCTGCCTAAATATGACTTGATCCCATCATGGAGCTTCATAATATAAGATTTGAGCTCACAGGACAGCTTGGAATTCTTTTTAAAAGGACCAAGTACAACACAAAATGGGCATTTTCACCTGCCAAAAAATTGATTGAAGGCATTTTCACTTGCCATAAATTGATTGAGGCCAAATACAGTTAATGAAAGGTGATTTCTGCCTAATGTAGCTTGAATCCCATCATGGAGCTTCATAATATGAGATTTGAGCTCACAGGACAGCTTGGAAATTCTTTTAAAGGACCATTACAACAAATAAAGCGGGTTTCACCTGCCAAGAATTGATTGAAGGCATTTTCACTTGCCATAAATTGATTGAAGACCAAATACAGTTAATGAAAGGTGATTTCTGCCTAAATATGACTTGATCCCATCATGGAGCTTCATAATATAAAGATTTGAGCTCACAGGACAGCTTGGAATTCTTTTAAAGAACCATTACAACACAAAATGGGCATTTTCACCTGCCAAGAAATTGATTGAGCATTTTCACTTGCCATAAATTGATTGAAGACCAAATACAGTTAATGAAGGTAATTTCTGCCTAAATATGACTTGTTCCCATCATGAGTTTCATCATATAAAGATCTGAGCTCACAGGACAGCTTAAGTCTTTTACAGGACCATTACAAAACAAAATAGGCATTACACCACAAATGGGTATTTTCACTTTTAAAAATTGATTGAAGGCCAAAGTACAGTTAATGAAAGGTGATTTCTGCCTAAATATGACTTGATCCCATCATGGAGCTACAATATAAAGATCTGAGCTCACAGGACAGCTTGGAATTCTTTTTAAGGACAATTACAAAGATAAAATGGGCATTTTCACCTGCAAAAATGGGCATTTTCACTTGCCAAAAATTGATTGAAGACCGTACAGTTAATGAATGATTTCTGCCTAAATGACTTGATCCCATCATGGAGCTTCATAATATAAAGATTTGAGCTCACAGGACAGCTTGGAATTCTTTTAAAGACCATTACAACACAAAATGGGCATTTCACCTGCCAAAAATTGATTGAGCATTTTCTTGCCATAAATTGATTGAAGACCAAATACAGTTAATGAAGGTGATTTCTGCCTAAATATGACTTGATCCCATCATGGAGCTTCATAATATAAAGATTTGAGTCACAGGACAGCTTGGAATTCTTTTAAGGACCATTACAACACAAAATGGGCATTTTCACCTGCCAAAAATTGATTGAAGGCATTTTCACTTGCATATAAATTGATTGAAGACCAAATACAGTTAATGAAAGATTTCTGCTAAATACGACTTGATCCATCATGGAGCTTCATAATATAAAGATTTGAGCTCACAGGACGGCTTGGAATTCTTTAAGGACCATTTACAACACAAAAGATGGGCATTTTCACCTGCAAAGAATTGATTGAAGGCATTTTCACTTATATAAATTGATTGAAGACCAAATACAGTTAATGAAGGTGATTTCTGCCTAAATATGACTTGAACCCATCCTTGGAGCTTCATAATAAAGATTTGAGCTCACAGGACAGCTTGGAATTCTTTTAAAGGACCATTACAACACAAAATGGGCATTTTCACCTGCCAAAAATTGATTTTCACTTGCCATAAGTTGATTGAAGGCCAAATACAGTTAATGAAAGGTGATTTCTGCCTAAATATGACTTGATCCCATCATGGAACTGTAATATGAATTTGACTCACAGGACAGCTTGGAATTCTTTTAAGGACCATTACAACACAAAATGGGCATTTTCACCTGCCAAAAATTGATTGAAGGCATTTTCACTTGCCATAAATTGATTGAAGACCAAATACAGTTAATGAAAGGTGATTTCTGCCTAAATATGACTTGATCCCATCTTAGACTTCATAATATGAATTGCAGGCTCACAGGACAGCTTAGATTCTTTTTAAGGACCATTACACAACACAAAATGGGCATTTCACCTGCCAAAAAATTGATTGAAGGCATTTTCACTTGCCATAAATTGATTGAAGACCAAATACAGTTAATGAAAGGTGATTTCTGCCTAAATATGACTTGTTCTCATCATGGAGCTTCATAGTATAAGGAGTCTGAGCTCATAAGACAGCTTAGAATTCTTTTAAAGTTCCCCAACAAATAAAGGGGTTTTCACCTGCCAAAAATTGATTGAAAGGCATTTCACTTGCCATAAAGTGATTGAAGACCACACATACAGTTAATGAGTGATTTCTGCCTAAATATGACTTGATCCCATCATGGAGCTTCATAATATAAAGATTTGAGCTCACAGGACAGCTTGGAATTCTTTTAAGGACCATTACAACACAAATGGGGCATTTTCACCTGCCAAGAAATTGATTGAAGAGCATTTTCACTTGCCATAAATTGATTGAAGACCAAATACAGTTAATGAAAGAGTGATTTCTGCCTAAATATGACTTGTTCTCATCATGAGGAAACAATATAAAGATCTGAGCTCACAGGACAGCTTGAAATTCTTTTAAAGGTCCATTACAACGCAAAATGGGCATTTTCACCTGCCAAAAATTGATTTTCACTTGCCATAAATTGATTGAAGGCCAAATACAGTTAATGAAGGTGATTTCTGCCTAAATATGACTTGATCCCATCATGGAGCTTCATAATATAAAGATTTGAGCTCACAGGACAGCTTGGAATTCTTTTAAGGACCATTACAACACAAATGGGCATTTTCACCTGCCAAAAAGTGATTGAAGGCATTTCACTTGCCATAAATTGATTGAGGGCCAAATACAGTTAATGAAAGGTGATTTCTGCCTAAATATGACTTGATCCATTCTGGAGCTTCATAATATAAAAATTTGAGCTCCTTAGGACAGCTTGGAATTCTTTTAAGGACCATTACAACACAAAATGGGCATTTTCACCTGCAAAAAATTGATTGAAGGCATTTTCACTTGCCATAAATTGATTGAAGACCAAATACAGTTAATGAAAGGTGATTTCTGCCTAAATATGACTTGATCCATCACATGGAGCTTCATAATATAAAGATTTGAGCTCACAGGACAGCTTGGTGGAATTCTTTTAAGGACCATTACAACACAAAATGGGCATTTTTCACCTGCCAAAAATTGATTGAAGGCATTTTCACTTGCCATAAAGTGATTGAAGACCAAATGCAGTTAATGAAGGTGATTTCTGCTAAATATGACTTGATCCCATCATGGAGCTTCATAATATAAAGATCTGAGCTCATAAGACAGCTTAGAAATTCTTTTGAGACCATTACAACAAATAAAGGGGTTTCACCTGCCAAAAATTGATTGAAAGGCATTTTCACTTGCCATAAGTGATTGAAGACCAAATACAGTTAATGAAAGGTGATTTCTGCTAAATATGACTTGATCCATCATGGAGCTTCATAATATAAAGATTTGAGCTCACAGGACAGCTTGGAATTCTTTTAAGGACCATTACAACACAAATGCGAGCATTTTTCACCTGCCAAGAAGTGATTGACATTTTCACTTGCCATAAATTGATTGAAGACCAAATACAGTTAATGAAAGGTGATTTCTGCCTAAATATATGACTTGTTCCATCATGGAGCTTCATAATATAAAGATCTGAGCTCACAGGACAGCTTAGAATTCTTTTACAGGACCATTACAAAACAAAATAGGCATTACACCACAAAATGGGTATTTTCACTAGCCAAGAAGGAGAGTGATTGAAGGCCGTAGTTAATGAAAGGTGATTTCTGCTAAATATGACTTGATCATCATGGAGCTTCGCAATATAAAGATCTGATCACAGGACAGCTGGAATTCTTTTAAGGGACAATTACAAGATAAAAATGGGCATTTCACCTGCCAAAAATGGGCATTTTCACTTGCCAAAATTGATTGAACCAAATACAGTTAATGAAAGGTGATTTCTGCCTAAATATGACTTGTTCCCATCATGGAGCTTCATAATATAAAGATTTGAGCTCACAGGACAGCTTGGAATTCTTTTAAAGGACCATTACAACACAAAATGACATTTCTGTAAAAATTGATTGAAAACATTTTACTTGCCATAAAATTGATTGAAGACCAAATACAGTTAATTGATTTCTGCCTAAATATGACTTGATCCCATCATGGAGCTTCATAATATAAAGATTTGAGCTCACAGGACAGCTTGGAAATTCTTTTAAAGGACCATTACAACACAAAATAGGCATTACACCACAAAATGGGTGTATTTCACTTGCCATAAGTGATTGAATAAATACAGTTAATGAAGGTGATTTCTGCCTAAATATGACTTGATCCCATCATGGAGCTTCATAATATAAAGATTTGAGCTCACAGGACAGCTTGGAATTCTTTTAAAGGACCATTACAACACAAAATGGGCATTTTCACCTGCCAAAAATTGATTGAAAGGCATTTTCACTTGCCATAAATTGATTGAAGACCAAATACAGTTAATGAGAAAGGCCAATTTCTGCCTAAATATGACTTGGTCCCCATCATGGAGCTTCATAATATAAAGATCTGAGCTCACAGGACAGCTTAGAGATTCTTTTAGGACCATTACAAAACAAAATAGGCATTACACCACAAAATGTGTATTTTCACTTGCCAAAAATTGATTGAAGGCCAAATACAGTTAATGAAAGGTGATTTCTGCCTAAATATGACAGTCCCATCATGGAGCTTCATAATATAAAGGAATCTGAGCTCACAGGACAGCTCGGAATTCTTCCAAGGACCATTACAACACAAATGGGCATTTTCCTGCAAGAATTGATTGAAAGGCATTTTCACTTGCCATAAATTGATTGAAGACCAAATACAGTTAATGAAGGTGATTTCTGCCTAAATGACCTTAGTCCATCATGGAGCTTCATAATATAAAGATTTGAGCTCTAGGACAGCTTGGAATTCTTTTAAAGGACCATTACAACACAAAATGAGGCATTTTCACCTGCCAAAAATTGATTGAAGGCATTTTCACTTGCCATAAAATTGATTGAAGACCAAATACAGTTAATGAAAGGTGATTTCTGCCTAAATATGACTTGATCTCCTCCTGGGCTTCATAATATAAGATTGCAGGCTCACAGGACGGCTTGGAATGCTTTTAAGGACCATTACAACACAAAATGGGCATTTTCACCTGCCAAATATTGATTGAAGGCCAAATACAGTTAATGAAAGGTGATTTCTGCCTAAATATGACTTGATCCCATCATGGAGCTTCATAATATAAAGATTTGAGCTCACAGGACAGCTTGGAATTCTTTTAAAGGACCATTACAACACAAAATGGGCATTTTCACCTGCCAAATATTGATTGAAGGCATTTTCACTTGCCATAAATTGATTGAATAAATACACTTTATGAAGGTGATTTCTGCTAAATATGACTTGATCCCATCATGGAGCTTCATAATATAAAGATTTGAGCTCACAGGACAGCTTGGAATTCTTTTAAAGGACATTTACAACACAAAATGGGCATTTTCACCTGCCAAAAATTGATTGAAGGCATTTTCAGTTTGCCATAAATTGATTGAAGACCAAATACAGTTAATGAAAGGTGATTTCTGCCTAAATATGACTTGTTCTCATCCTGGAGCTTCATGAGCAACAAAGATGTGAGCTCCTTAAGACAGCTTAGAATTCTTTTAAAGGACCATTACAACAAATAAAGGGGCATTTTCACCTGCCAAAAATTGATTGAAGGCATTTTTACTTGCCATAAATTGATTGAAGACCAAATACAGTTAATGAAAGGTGATTTCTGCCTAAATATGACTTGATCCCATCATGGAGCTTCATAATATAAGATTTGAGCTCACAGGACAGCTTGGGATTCTTTACAGGACCATTACAACACAGAATGGACAATACACCACAACATGGGTATTTTCCACTTGCCAAAATTGATTGAAGACCAAATACAGTTAATGAAAGGTGATTTCTGCCTAAATATGACTTGATCCCATCATGGAGCTTCATAATATAAAGATTTGAGCTCACAGGACAGCTTGGAATTCTTTAAAGGACCATTACAACACAAAATGGGCATTTTCACCTGCCAAAAGTGATTGAAGGCATTTTCACTTGCCATAAATTGATTGAAGACCAAATACAGTTAATGAGTGATTTCTGCTAAATATGACAGTCCCATCATGGAGCTTCATAATATAAAGATTTGAGCTCACAGGACAGCTTAGAGATTCTTTTAAAGGACCATTACAACACAAAATAGGCATTACACAAAATAGGTATTTTCACTTGCCATAAATTGATTGAAGACCAAATACAGTTAATGAAGAAGGTGATTTCTGCTAAATATGACTTGATCTCATCATGGAGCTTCATAATATAAAGATTTGAGCTCACAGGACAGCTTGGAATTCTTTTACAGGACCATTACAACACAGAATGGACAATACACCACAACATGGGTATTTTCACTTGCCAAAAATTGATTGAAGACCAAATACAGTTAATGAAAGGTGATTTCTGCCTAAATATGACTTGATCCCATCATGGAGCTTCATAATATAAAGATTGAGCTCACCTGCAAGGACGGCTTGGAATTCTTTAAAAAGGACCATTACAACACAAAATAGGCATTTTCACCTGCCAAAAGAATTGATTGAAGGCATTTTCACTTGCCATAAATTGATTGAAGACCAAATACAGTTAATGGTGATTTCTGCCCTAAATATGACTTGATCCCATCATGGAGCTTCATAATATAAAGATTTGAGCTCACAGGACAGCTTGGAATTCTTTTAAAGGACTATTACAACACAAAATAGGCATTACACCACAAAATGGGTATTTTCACTTGCCATAAATTGATTGAAGACCAAATACAGTTAATGAAAGGTGATTTCTGCCTAAATATGACTTGATCCCATCTTAGGGCTTCATAATATAATTTGAAGCTCTGGACAGCTTGGAATTCTTTTAAAGGACCATTTACAACACAAAATGGGCATTTCACCTGCCAAAAAATTGATTGAAGGCATTTTCCTTGCCATAAATTGATTGAGACCAATACAGTTAATGAAAGGTGATTTCTGCCTAAATATGACTTGATCCCATCATGGGCTTCATAATATAAAGATTTGAGGTCACAGGACAGCTTGGAATTCTTTTAAGGACCATTACAACACAAAATAAGGCATTTTCACCTGCCAAAGTGGTGAAAGCATTTCTGCCTAAATTGATTGAAGACCTAATCTGATTAATGAAGGTGATTTCTGCCTAAATATGACTTGATCTCCTCCTGGAGCTTCATAATATAAAGATTTGAGCTCACAGGACGGCTTGGAATTCTTTTAAAGGACCATTACAACACAAAATGGGCATTTTCACCTGCCAAATATTGATTGAAGGCATTTTCACTTGCCATAAATTGATTGAAGGCCAAATACAGTTAATGAAGATTTCTGCCTAAATATGACTGATCCATCATGGAGCTTCATAATATAAAGATTTGAGCTCACAGGACAGCTTGGAATTCTTTTTAAGGACCATTACAACACAAAATAGGCATTTCATAAAATTGATTGACATTTTCACTTGCCATAAATTGATTGAAGACCAAATACAGTTAATGAAAGGTGATTTCTGCCTAAATATGACTTGTTCTCATCATGAAGCTTCATAATATAAAGATCTGAGCTCACAGGACACAGAATTCTTTTAAAAAAGGACCATTACAACACAAAATGGGCATTTTCACCTGCCAAAAAAATTGATTGAAGGCATTTTCACTTGCCATAAATTGATTGAAGACCGTCCCAGTTAATGAAAGGTGATTTCTGCCTAAATATGACTGTTCTCATCCTGGAGCTTCATAGTATAAAGATCTGAGCTCATAAGACAGCTTAGAAATTCTTTTAAAGGACCATTACAACAAATAAAGGGGTTTTCACCTGCCAAAATTGATTGAAGGCATTTTACTTGCCATAAATTGATTGAAGAAGACCAAATACAGTTAATGAAGGGTGATTTCTGCCTAAATATGACTTGATCCCCATCCTTGGAACTTCATAATATAAAGATTTGAGCTCACAGGACAGCTTGGAATTCTTTTAAGGACCATTACAACACAAAATGGGCATTTCACCTGCCAAAAATTGATTGAAGGCATTTTACTTGCCATAAATTGATTGAAGACAAATACAGTTAATGAAGGTGATTTCTGCTATTATGACTTGATCCCATCATGGAGCACATAATATAAAGATTTGAGCTCACAGGACAGCTTGAATTCTTTTAAAGGACCATTACAACAAATAAAGGGGTTTTGCCAAAAATTGATTGAAACTACTTGCCATAAATTGATTGAAGACCAAATACAGTTAATGAAGGTGATTTCTGCCTAAATATGACTTGATCCCATCATGGAGCTTCATAATATAGATTTGACTCACAGGACAGCTTGGAATTCTTTTAAAGGTTATTTACACAAAATGGCATTTTCACCTGCAAAAATTGATTGAGCATTTCACTTGCATAAATTGATTGAAGATAAATACAGTTAATGAAAGGTGATTTCTGCCCCTGAAATATAACATTTCTCATCCTGGGAGCTTCATAGTATAAAGATCTGAGCTCATAAGATGCCAATTAACAAGGTTATTACAAAGAAAAAAAAAGGGGTTTTTTCACCTGCAAAAATTGATTGAAGCATTTTCGCCTTGCCATAAATTGATTGAAGACCAAATACAGTTAATGAAAGGTGATTTCTGCCTAAACGCAACAGTCCATCATGGAGCTTCATAATATAAAGATTTGAGCTCTCTAGGACAACAATTCTTTAAGACCATTACAGCACTAAATGGGCATTTCACCTGTAAAAGTGATTGAAGACCAAATACAGTTAATGAAAGGTGATTTCTGCTAAATATGACTTACATTCTCATCCTGGAGCTTCATAGTATAAAGATCTGAGCTCACAGACAACAGAATTATTTTAGGGCCATTACAACAAATAAAGGGGTTTTCTATAATTGATTGAGCATTTTCATATAGAGTGATTGGTCAATACAAGTTAATGAAAATTGATTTCTGCTAAATATGACTTGATCTGTCATGGAGCTTCATAATATAAAGATTTAGACTCACAGGACAGCAATTCTTTTAAGGACATTACTTTCAAATGGGCATTTCTTGCAAATTGATTGAGGCATTTCACTTGCCATAAGTGATTGAAGACCAAATACAGTTAATGAAAGGTGATTTCTGCCTAAATATGACTTGTTCTCATCCTGGAGCTTCACTTAGTATGTAGATCTGAGCTCATAAGACAGCTTAGAATTCTTTTAAAGGAGCATTACAACCAAATAAAGGAGTTTCACCTTCCAAAAATTGATTGAAGAGCATTTTTCACTTGCCATACGTGATTGAAGACCAAATACAGTTAATGAAAGGTGATTTCTGCCTAAATATGACTTGTTCTCATCCTAGACTTCATAATATAAAGATCACAGGCTCACAGGACAGCTTGGAATTCTTTTAAAGGACCATTACAACACAAAATGGGCATTTTCACCTGTCAAAAATTGATTGAAGGCATTTTCACTTGCCAAAAATTGATTGAAGGCCAAATACAGTTAATGAAAGGTGATTTCTGTCTAAATATGACTTGATCTCATCATGGAGATTCATAGTATAAAGATCTGAGCTCACAGGACCCAGCTTAGAATTCTATAAAGGACCATTACAACACAAAATGGGCATTTTCACCTGTCAAAAATTGATTGAAGGCATTTTCACTTGCCAAAAACTGATTGAAGACCAAATACAGTTAATGAAAGGTGATTTCTGTCTAAATATGACTTGATCTCATCCTGGAGCTTCATAGTATAAAGATCTGAGCTCACAGGACAGCTTGGAATTCTATTAAAGGACCATTACAACACAAAATGGGCATTTTCACCTGTCAAAAATTGATTGAAGGCATTTTCACTTGCCAAAAATTGATTGAAGACCAAATACAGTTAATGAAAGGTGATTTCTGTCTAAATATGACTTGATCTCATCATGGAGATTCATAGTATAAAGATCTGAGCTCACAGGACAGCTTAGAATTCTATTAAAGGACCATTAAAACAAAAAATGGGTATTTTCACCTACCAAAAAGAACTTGTGCTCATTATTGTTTTATACATATTTTTAAATCTTTATACAATAGAAAGAGCAGGGTGAGGGAGGAGAAAGGGGGCCAGGGATGGACATGGAGGGTCTTCACAACAGGTGAGGAGAAATTATAACTTAGAAGTCCTTAGAATGTCTGTTATAAGTGGCTGAGAAAAAATATCAATAGCATAAAAGGAAATCTAGAACTGATGATATTATTTTGTAATGTAGTTAATTAGGAGAGCCTGTAGCCTTTGATTCCCTTAGTTCAAAAGGGAAATACTGACACGGATGTCTAAAGATGTAGTTTATATGTAATTTCAAAGACACTTTTTGTTTATTTGTTTATTATTTATTTATTTGCAGATATTAGTTGACTGCTGTATCAGGCAGCAGGCACAGGTCATACCATTTTTCCTAACTGATTAATTTTACACATCTGTGCTGTCATAGTTGATGACAAAATAAATGATCTACATCTCAATGCTGACATGTTTATTGTTGTGCCACTTTCACTTGTCACTTCTTGCCATTAAATTAAATTATGTGGCTTATTAACCTGTTACCGTGTCAGAGGTAACAGGTGCTGATAATTTTAAACAGAAATGGTGTTTTAGAGAACTTTGGTGTTCAGGGTTGTCATTTGGCATCTAATTATCTGGCTACTCACCCTGTAGATGCTCTGGGGTTATTCTGTGTCAATTCAGCCAGAGTTTGGCAGCTTTCGATTTTAGATTTTGATATATCATTTTAAGAATTCGTCAGTTCCCTGGTGCTGTGCTGTTTGTGGTCATGTGGTTCTTTAGCTGCTAAGGGGAAGTGCAATTGAATGCGAGAGGATGATAAATCTCTCAAAAGACCTCTGAACAATTTGTCTCCCTCACTGCTACGCCTCTGGATGTTGGTTTGACTCAGGAAGTGAATGCAGGTGTCAGCTGCTGCTGGTGTTGGTGGACTGGTGACACTGGACCCTTTACTGGCTGATCAATGACCTCATCAGAGCCAGTGTGGCCACAAGAAAAATAATTTTTTTCAAGCTGAAGGTTACGTATATTTAACAGATTTATAGAGTGTGTTATACTAGTGTGTAACATTGTCACTCATTTCCTTTTTTGACCCAGATGAGGTCGTCTAAACTCTATTTAGAAGAAAACATTAGAGCTGAAAACTAATGAGAATTTTCTATTTTTCATAAATAAATGTCTTAAATCTTGAACATCGCGTCCACAGTCAACACAAGTTTGAATAAAAAAAAAAACAAAAAACACCATTACACCGTTCAGCAACTGTGATTTAATGAGTTCCCTTTTTTTCTTCTTGTGCGTTACAGCCAACACCTTAAACTACTAAAGGAGAACGAGAGAAGGAGAAGTGGGATTCACAAGAACCAGTGCAAATCACTTGGTGCTGGAGCTCTGACTTCTGTACAAACACGAATCAGAGAGCAAATATACAGATGTAAAAATAAAAACAGCTTAAATGAGATTCAACTGATTAAGAAAATGCAAATAACTCTGCAGACTGATTACAAAGAAAATATTCAACTGCTGGAATATCCCTGTTGTGCCTTCACAAGGCTGTGAAGGGAAATACTGTGCACGCATGAAGAACACTTTGGCACAATCACAGCTGCACAGTCAGCAACATTTACCAGATAAAAGTCTCTTCTTAAGAACAGATCATGACGCACAAAGTTTGCATTGGAACAGATATTAAAATCATTACCAGAATAAACATGACATCTGCATAAAACTTCAGGATGTAATACATTTTCATCTTGTGTGACTTGTGTAATTTTCATAAACGTGTGCTTTAGTGAATTAGCACTAAGTCAGTTCAAGTACCTTTAAAAAGAAACTCTATATAAGAGGGTGAGGAGCAGGTGTAAACGCAGACAAGAAAAAGACTTGTTTTGCGTCAGAATGACACAACGAACCCTGAAATTAATCTCTTAAAAAAGACATATTGTAAAATAAAAGCTCCTTCAGGGCGCCCTCTCTACAAGCTCTTTCTTTGAAGGTTAAGTTGAACAGTTGTTGAGCTTTTCCTTTAGAAGAGCTTGCACACTCCCACACCGCACAACACTGAGTGAGGTCAGTTAAAATCTGAGACATAATAGAAATATTTTAAAAGACAATCGGTGCAGAGTGTCTGACAGACAGTCCAGTCCACTGGGAGCTCGTCTGTTAAGTTTTAGCTTTCGTCACCGGTCTGCACCTTGCCATCACCCAGCAGTCTCTCTCTTTCTTCCGGGCTGTGCTGCTCCTCCTCTGTGTCCACAAAGCTGGCGCAGCATGGTATCCGTGCCATCACGGGGCGGTGCAGTCCATTATAGAGCCCCGTACCCAGCAGCAGGACCAGGAAGCCCAGCACCTGCAGGCCGTGAAACTGCTCCCAACCCAGCGCCAGGCTCACCACCCAGATGACCAGCGTACGCAGGCTGTCCAGCACCATGCGGGTGGTGGCGCTGATCTCTTTCGTGACGCTGATCCCGGCGAAGTTGAAGAAGGCGATGCTGACGGTGTTGCCGAGCAGAGCCAGCAGGATTAGAGGCTTGTGGCCAATCTGACAGAAGGCGTCCAGCGCATCCTCCAGGACGTGGCGAGGGTTGTCGGCAAAGTCGCCAACGGGGATGAAGTACATCGGGATGAGGAGTAGTGACAGGACAAAGAAGCCAAAGAAACCTGGAAATGGAGAACAAAATGAGTCAGGACAGTGAGCAAAGAGTGGTTTACATCGATGTTTTTAAATAATTCTTTTAGTCCTGAAGAAGTTAAACTAACCATTTATTCACAAGACGAACATTTCAAGTCTGAAAATACAAGCATGACTTTGGCGAACAGAAACATGTTTTTCCGTCAGATTTATCTTGTGACTCCTTGTTGGGGTCTCGACCTTTCTGGGTGGGAACCACTGACCTATGAAGTGGTAAATGGACTTGTATTTATACAGCGTTTTTCTGGTCTACTGACCACTCAAAGCACTTTTACAACACTTCATTCTCACGTGTCATTCAACCATTCTCTCACTGATGGCTGCTCAACAGGAGCTCACAATGATACTAAGCACAGCGATACAGACATCAGGAGAAATTTGGGGTTCGGTATCTTGCCCAAGGACGCTTCGACTGGACTGGGGAAGCTGGGAATGGAACCGGCGACCTTTAAACCAGGTCACAAAGAATAAAATGGCCAAACAAAATAGTTTGTAAATCGTACATACCCTGAGGCTAAATATATTTGAATAAATTATTCAAAAGTTGACAAGATGCAAACTCAACACTGACACAAGGATGTTGTGGTAGCAAACGCCTGCACAGTTCACATTCACAGTATGTGTTTCAGTCACATCACAGCATGTTTACTGACATTTAAATGAGATAATGTAACAAACTGTCCCCAACATGCATGCAACAGGATGTACTGGTGTACTTAACAGGGTAACCTGTGAAGCCTTGCTGTCGGTGTTTTCCTTAAATTTTGCTCAGTTTTGATTGATTTTGAATTTGAATGTTTTAGACTAGTCGACATATGTTGATGCTGAAATAAATCGTCAGAAAAATCTCTAATTAAGAGGCATAAAAGTGTCTAAAACTCACATTTTCTGGGGGAGTATGTTCTGTTTGTGGTCCCTGATTTAGAAAATCCCTGTTTGCACACACTGTTAATCTAATCTCACTGTTGCAATTATCACATTTACTAACAGGAAATTATGTTAAAGGGCATCTGAAACTCTTCAATAATAGTAGACTCTTCTTCCTCTTAGAATGTGACTCGGATCTGGAAGTGACTTTATCTGTCTGACCTTTGCATTTGTCATTATTTACTTCTTCCAACATTGACTAACTTTTTGTGTGTTTGTGGGTCAAGGGGCCACAAATCTACACTCAGAGCTCATTTTGGTGTATCCTAGATGCCTAAAATACACTTTAAATGTAACTGCAGATGAACAGCTGCTGTTACCTTCAGTACCAACAGCCTTAAGAGGATGGATGTTATGGTTGGAAACAAACTTTTCCTCCAGGACCATCTGCACTGAAACAATGATCTGAGCCATGATGATCAGAAGGTCTCCTGCAGGACACAAAGAAGCAGTTGTAAATAAAAGAAAAATACTATACAGCATTTTCAAGGTAGTTTCATGTTGCACTGAGGTTGCAGTATCATAAGACAACATTTATCCAAATAGCAGCTATTGTTCTGAAACACTATGGCGTGAACGTAGAGCGTAGAGCAGATGATATCTTAAATCCACCCCACCTGTGATGATGTCACTGAGTTTGTGCGTCTCGTCTTTGTGCCCACTGAAGAAGTCGGCGAGGCCCACTATCACCAGGCCCAGGATGGTGATGAAGATGCCGAGCCACTGACTGCGAAGCAGGCGTCGGCCCAGGAACGCCACGGAGAGCAGACCGGTGAAGATGATGACGGCACCACGCAACATCTGGAAACTGGAGGCGCTGGTCATGTTGAGAGCTGGTAACAAACAAACGAACAAGAAAAACATTTAACGGGATGGACATGAGTTCATTTTGTAGATTTATTTGTACATTCACAAACATACTGGTCACTGAAGCTGGAAGGCAGCGGCCGCGTGACACAGAAAAAAAGCATTATCTTTGACTTAATTATCTCATTTCCTGACACATGGATCTATTAATTACCTGCATCAATACGACTTAAGTCATTAGTTTTGACCTTTGAAGGTCTGATAGATCCGGACACAAGCACCATAAAATCAACACATGAGCACTTTAAATTGAGCATTTTCACCTTGTTACCAACAGATAAAGGCTAAAGGTCACTTACCAACATACATGATGGAGGTGGCCGTCATGTCGCACATGGCAGGTGGGAAGAAGAGGAAAGGGTTGAAGCTCCCGCCTGGGTTAATCCGGGGTTCTGGACTACGTCTGTCATGGCAAAGTAAGATGTAGAAGACGGCAAGACAACTCAGCTCACCCAGAAACATACCGACCGCCTGGAGAGATGAAGTGAGACACAGGAAACAGATTATTATTTATTTTATTACTAACATTGAACTAATTTATTGTTTGCAGAAGAAGTCAGCGGCACTTATTCATGTAAATATGTTGAAGTGCAAAGACATACATACAACTTCTCTGTACCCAAACTTCTCAAAAGATTCAAAGTTTTTTTCTAAAACCTGCAAAATTGGCTGTTTAACAATATTTGTCCACAGATTTTGCTCAGTACGAAGAAAGAAATGACGTTCGATACCGAGCCTTCTATGCAGTGTGTCACAGGGTGTAAATGAAGTGCTTTACACCACAAGGACCTGCGGTTTATTACTTTACTTCACTTTAATTACTTTACCTGTACAAATGGGTGAGAGAACTCATGTTCAGGGTCATCGTGGCAACCCTTCGCTGAGAACAGATCAGCCCATCTGTCAAGACAAGGAGAGGTTATTACAACTTAATTATGGTTCATTTAAACAAAGGAATGTACATGTTGAGAAGACAGAGCTACGATTAGTCGATTAAACACCAATTATTTTGATAATCATGTTCTTTTTTTCCACTATTTTCTGACTTTTCATTAAAAGAACATCCACCCATTTCATGAAGAATAAAATCAGCCGATTAAACTCTTTGTGTCTTTGTGTTATCGTGCACCAAACCTCTCCCATATTTCGGATTCTTTTACATTTCCTCTGTGTCTGACCACCAACAAACTGACAGTACTGACGTGAAGAGGATTTCCTCTTCTCTCACTGGATACAATAAAGATCCATCGGTTCCACTGCGCTCCGTCACGTACTGTACAGTCATATGATCTGATGAGGCCACTTGTGAAGTTAATAAGTACAAGTGCACATTGACGTTTATAGTCAGATAGTCAGAAGAAGCATGACCGGCATGTGAGCGTCCTGTCTGCGTTAAAAAAAAAAGTGCAAGACAAGGGAATGTGGTCCTAAAAAAAGGTGATGACACAGCACTTCCTCATGAACGCAAGAGTGAAACTAGAGCAGTCAGCCTGCTGACTGAACCAAACCTGTCCTGTTTGATTATGGTCACTGTGCATTGAGTATTTTCATGTGGTGCGTGTTACTACTGAAATGAAAGAGGGAACCTGCACCAAACTGTCAACCTCCACGCGGTAACCGATCTCAGCTGTAGGTCTTTAAAACCAGCGAGGCGGCGCCCCACAGTGAAACCATACCTGTTTAGTTTCCTCTCTGAGCAACATGACACAGCTTGTTTGCTCTGACACATTAGCGCTACACACGCGCAGTCCAAAGCTGTGATTCAGACGTTTTGAGGTTCGCTCAGCTGACAAAACCCACAAAAAAGGACAGAGACGTGCGTGTCAGGCGGCAGAGGGCTGACATTACAGTTTTAATAAGGAAGCTGAAAATAAGCTGAGTTACTGAAACAATGGAGGAGCACTTCAATGCATTTGTGCTGAAATAAAGAGTTATTAATCAAATTAAAGTCCAATATTATCTTGATTTGCATGCTTAGAAATCAGTTGATTTTGGCCGAAAGAAAAGTGAAAGTGAAAAGAGCATCTTCTATCTTTGGATTTTGCAGATGTCCCCTTGTGATCTAGGAGGATGTAATGGGTATTTTTCACTATTTATAATGTAATTTATGGTTGTTTGCAGCCCTAAAATATGCAATGACCTTTTTTTTTATGCCAGCTACTCTATATATCACCTGAGACATACAAACAAGCCTTAACTGAGTCATCACTTATCCTGTGACAGAGCAGTCTTTCCCACATCAAGGCAGATTAGCTAAACATAGATATCACGATAACACGGTCACAGAAATCATTGTAACATCTGACTTTAGGTAAATCTATCTATAGAGTCTTGTAGATCCCATCAGGAGTTACTTCCTGGCATCAATCTTATCAGTTTATTCAATAACAATGAAATGTGTGTCCTCACATACAAGTTAGCACATTTAAAGCTCGACGTGGATGTTTACATTAGCCACCTGATAAGCTAACAAGCTAACCATTAGCTTTATCATGTAGTTAGCTGGCTAACGTTAGCGGTGTTTCGGTCTTACGGGCGACCGTGTTAACTGGTGACTTTTAGCCGTTGAAACGAGGAGAATACGTAGCTGTTTAACAAGAACCAGAACTGGGT
This sequence comes from Protonibea diacanthus, assembly GCA_028641955.1. Taxonomy (NCBI): domain Eukaryota; kingdom Metazoa; phylum Chordata; class Actinopteri; family Sciaenidae; genus Protonibea; species Protonibea diacanthus. The sequence goes on from CM053992.1 coordinate 18,464,133, forward strand.
CGGCTGTGGAGGCTACCTCAGGAGGCAGAGCGGGTCGTCCACTAATCACATGACCGTGGGTTCGATCCCCAGCTCCCCCAGTCTGCAATATAAAGTAACCAAACAAAGAGACACGCGCAACCACAGATTTCGAACGTTTTCGGTTAAACGGTCACCAGTTAACACGGTCATTCGTGAAACCGTAACACCGGCTAGGATACAGTACAGCTGCAAGTTGTTTACCTGCTAACACCTTTAAAAAACGTATTATTAGCGCGATAAATTAGCTGCTAATAGCTAATAAGAACTACAGTTAACGGCCATTCACATTTGTTTCTTAAAACGGTGTTTTAGCACTGCTACGGTAAAAAAAATAATTATAAACACATGACAACAACACGCTTAAATTCACTCACTTCGCCGACAAAGTGTTCAGAGATCCAGTTGTCAGCATAAGTCCCGCGAGGAACAGCTGGTACTTCGTCCAAGCCATGCTGGACTGCTGTGGATGGGACAAACACAACCTGGTTCAGACGATGCACCAGGTTTTTGTTCACACACACACACACAGAGAGAGAGAGAGACTGAGTGTGTTATTTACACACTCTGCTCTGCCTGTAAACGCCACATGACAGCTCACAGTCAGCTGACCGCTGCGCAAACTACACGCTGCGTTCAGGGACGGTGGGGAATCACAGAATCCAACCGAGACAAAGGAGGATGTGAGTGAAACTCGATAAAAAACACAAAAGATTTATTTACACGGAGGAAGATTAACGGACAAATTCTACATAAAGGAACCAGCATATGCATGCATATCAGCAAATCCAGGCCCATTTCCCCTGTCTTTGTTAAAGGACATGAAAGGTAACTTGATATGACAGGACAAAGTTCTCCAAGAATCTATGACGCTTTTATTGACAAGCTTTGTTGTAATGCATATATTTTATGATCGATTTGCTCTTGTGTGGAGCCACGCTGTGTTTCCTGTCTGCATTGTACAGAGATTTGAAAAATGGTCAATGTTTAATAAAGTTTGAATAGAATAAGAAGATTAACTTTATTGATCCCTCACATTTGCTTTTAGACATGCAAATGTGGAGAGATGGTGGAGTGATAGGCAGCCATGCAGTGGCACCCTGGTGGCACTTAGATGGTGGAAATTCTAACTTGTGTGAGACTGAAATAAAGACTTGAGAATCAAGCCATCTTTGAGTAGTTTTATAGTTTTTAATATTTATTTTTTTCAAAGAAGGTCAGCAGAGTGGAAAGAGAAAAGGTCAGACATGAGCAGAGAATTTATCAGAAACTACGAAAGTGGCACCGGTTTAGACAGGTTTGGTTTGGATGTTATCATAGTGCGAGGTCACAGGGAGCTGACCACAAGACTGAATAACAGAAAAAATGACTCTGAAGAGAGAAAAACAGCTTACATAACAAGTTCACATAAGAAATAAGTATTTGAATACATTTCTATGAGCGCACAGCTATAATTTTCCAGTACAGTACCTTATCAAGGGTACCTCAACAGTGCCCAGGAGGTGAACTGGCACCTCTTCAGCTATCAGTCCACACTCCAGTTCCCAAGCCAAGTCCTTATAGACTGAGCTACTACTGAAAGAAATGACTTATAGTGTCACAAAACTAGAAAAGTAATTGCTAGTTTAATTACAATGAAAAAGTATAGCTGAGGGACAAAGTTAACTATTGATCTAAGATTAAGAGTCCATTCAATAAATAGTTCTGGAGCTTTCGAGCATATCACACAACCTTCATCTGTCAATAATGTTTGTCCAGTTGTTATGATCAAACTGACTCCAGAAACTCCTGAAAGTGCTCAGAAAAAAATGGAAATTTGAGGATGTACAACTCCATACTAAACAAACATAGCCACTAAATGGACATCTCTGTTAAGTATTACTAGTTTTCATTATTGCTATGATGGTTTTGGATCAGGACCAAGAATCTATAGGATCTATATCTGGACTCAAATCACACTAAATCCACCTAAAACCATATTTAAATCTAAAACAGTGAGATTTCACATCTGCAGTCTTGTCATACATGTAGGGCTTCTGTCAATGTTACAATAAAAATACTATAGTACGAGTTCTGTTTAGTCTGTTTATGTGAATTTACATCGGGTCTTTAAAGGCAGCACGACATGCATCATGGGCAAACAGCAGGGGGAGTCAAAGACCAGGCAGAGCGTCTTGGATTTGAAAGTGGGACCACAGTAAATTTTCCCCTCTGTGGCCTCACATTGCTTAAAATTAGAACATGCACTCCACTTTCCATGAGGATGCTGTCCCTCAGTGCTTATGAGGTCAATGTAAGGCTTTTCAAAACCTACAAAATGAAAAGTGACAGAAAAAAAAGGTTTAAAGTTATGGATGTTTAAGACATCCTGACAAAATGACATTAAAATTATCTGTAATTTAGTCATATCTTTAACCCTGTGTTGCACTGCACACAGCAAAGCAGAGGGAATTAAGATATCATGCACAGATTTGTCTTCAGCTCTCCTTCTTGTTTCACTCCTCTGGTGCTTCAGGGTGCTAAGCAGGATTCTTGGTGACTTCCCAAACTGTTGATGAGATCAAGGAGTCATCTGCTCAGTGACTCTTTGTGAAGTGTCTCGTCTCTCTTCTCACTGCAGGCAGCAGTAAAAACCTCTTGGCTACCACCACTTAACATTTAGCCATCATAACTCTGTTCAAGTCCTGTCATGATTGCAAAACAAACTGCAGCGCAATACTTGGTGCATGTCAATAGAACTGGGTCATACTTGTAAGAAGACTGTTGAAGATACTTACTTAGAAGGAATTAGACTGGCCAAAGTGACGGATATTTTTACTCCAGCGGGACAGTCCAAAATATAAGATGCCACTGAAGCCTACAAACTGAACCTTTAAATAAAAGTACACAAATATTACCATCAATATACACTTAAAGTACAAAGAGTAGAAGTACTCCTTATGCAGAATAGACCACTTGAGAATAATATATATATTATTACTGAATTATAATTATACTTATAATTGATACATTGTAATACATCAGTGTTGTAGCTGGTAAATGTAGTAGTATGTAATAGTAGTATTTATTAGAGCAGTATATATACACATATCAAATGATAAATCTTATCTTTATCCATAATATTTTTTGCTGGTTGTATTTTAGATATTTAATCTGAATCTTAAAAAGTAATCAAATATATGTAGTGAAGTAAAAAAGTACAATACTTCCTTCTGAAGTATGAAGTAGCAGAAAGTGGATATACTCAAGTATGCACTACGGTACTTGAGTAAATATACTTAGTTACTTTCCCCCAGTGGTTTTGATCCACAGACATTCAGTTATGATGCATTCACCTCTGTAACATGGCACAGTGTTTTACTCTACATACATTAGTCACCTTTAATAATAAAAATAATCAGTACTGATATTATATCAAAATTATATTATATATAAATATGCCTATTTTGTGCCATGCTGTCATGGTTTTATGTTTCCTGTTTTATTTTGTAATTCTCTCCCCTCCTCGTATCTGTAACTTTACTTCCTGCCTTTGTTGCGTCTCCCACCAGTTTTGATGTTTCTGTTCCACCCTGATTAGTTTCACCTCTGATCTTGTTATCCTGCCTCAACTCTTGTATTTAGTCTGTCGCTGTGTCTCAGCTCACGTACTCCCATACTTACACTTGCTATTTTGAGTACATAAACGTGTTCACACCGTCAATTATGGAAAAATGAAGTGTACTGTGAGTATCTGCATGGTGCACTCATAACGGTCAAAAGTTGAGGGTGGACACGTAGCAGAAGGGGAGAGAACACCGACAATGTGAAAATGGCGGCCAGAGAAGCTGCTGAAGCTGAAGCGGTTGTGGTAAATACCGCGATATAGAAATATATGTTGTGCATGATTTATATTTATATTTTGGCAGTCAGACATTGGTGCTAATTCTCTGCCTGGTTTCAGTTCAGGGGCGATGAATAAGCCGCAAAATGTTCGGCCATACTCAAGTTGAGACATCACTACCCTGCTGAAAGAAGCACACTATGCCAGGAAGTAGATGTACACAGTGTACTACATAGAAATATACTAAAGGAAGTATTCAAAGTGCGACACAACACAGGTGTTCCTTGGTTTCATGGCAGTTCGTCGTCATACTGTGCCAGGCGTTCATCCCTGTGCCTTTTCATTTCTGACCCTTGTCTGCCTCACCACTCTGTATGTCTTGTTTTTCGTGTTATTAACTTTTATTTTTTTTGGACTGCACAATCTGCTGCTGTAATGTTTCCATTCGTGCCTTTCCTCTTGAGTTGCTTTGCTTGCACAAACGTGACAGCTAGCCGCCATAGCAGACAAAACAAAAGTGAGGAACCGCTCCGTGCAACAATAATTATTCATCAAATGTATGTACTGCAAGATACATTTGCTAAATATAATCTACAGCTGTGAACCTGTACCTCTTTCCCTTCAAGAGTCACAACATCTGCAGCGGCCATGAAAAAAACATGAGTGCCCAGGAGCATTATCATTTCACGCCGAATGGCCTGGAAACATTTGATTGACAGCCAACCTCCAGTGGTGTGAGGTTGGACCTGCGGGAGAGGAAAGGTGGCGGGGGAGCACTTTCTGTACACGCAGCGCATCTGAAATGTCACATGGTCAGCTGAGCAGACTGGTCACAGCTTGTTAAAAAGCTTCATGTCCACCTATTCTGCACTGCAGCTCGACAGTCCGGCCTGAACTGACCACAGAATTATTCATGATCGCCGCTCAGCGATGCTCATGTGTGCGTACACAGATATCAGTGGTGACCCCATGACTCCGTGCTGTTACGTAACATGTACATCTGCATTGTGCAGGCCTGTTCAGATCAAAGATCACCTGCTGACAAATGTAATCAGTGATGTAAGTCACTGGGAGGCTTTAAATCTCTACCATAATGTGATTATCTTTAATTACTTGTGACTGGCATGAAGTCTGCCGTACTTAAATCTTTTTTCTTCATTGTTAAAATGTTAAATTGTATGACTAAAAACGCTGTATATCAAGTAAGCAGGCTTGGGGAGTTGCATGTAACCGTAATCGTGATACAAAAAAGTTAACTGTAATCACTTACTGTTACAGAAAAAAGGTATAATCTGATTACATTTAGGAAAAGGGGGATTATTAGCAGGATTACATTTAAAAATTAATAAATGATATAGTATAATGATTGAGAGTATAAAGAATGGATAGTTTGTTTCTCAAACAAGCCACCTGTAACAGCACCCACCTGTCAATCAAAGCGTCCACGCTGTTAATTCTGTATAACTTTAAGCCTTAATATAATCTGAACAGGTGAGTTGTATATAAATTCACCCTCAGTACAGTTGTCATGAACGGGGAAATTAGCTATAGAGACCAAAACAGTTTTTTGTACCAGGCTGTAAACATGTTTATTTCTGCTGTGAAGTTGGACATTTTAACATGGGGACTTACGGAGACTGACTCACTTCTGGAGGCAGCCTCAAGTGGACGTTTGAGGAACTGCAGTTTTTGACACTTTACTTGACTACAATGCACATGTGCGGTGCATCTGCAGTCCAAGTGAGACCACAACTGATCTTACAGCTGCTGATTCATTTTAATGGCCTCTATCAGGGGGAAACATTCTTTTACTGGGTGGAAATCTTACCATTATTTCATCATTTAAAGTTCCCAAGAAACAGAAAACAGAGTGATATTAGCTGAGGAGTGACAGTCATTGATTGATAAGATCACAGATATAATTCAATAAAACATATCTTGATAGATATTTAGTACTGTGTTTGGAGCAGGGCAGCATCACCTTTACATCTCAACATTTAAAATGTATCTCTAAACACTCGATTTGAAGGTTTATTGTTGCTTGTGCACTCATGATGATTGTCCTAACCTGTAACAAGCCGTTAAATACCTCTTTAATTGATTTTAGCCTCCGACCTTCACTCTGATTGCACCGTATCTCTAAATGAAGCTGCAGTGGCACAGCGGGGAATCAGAGGCCTGATTGGCTCATAAAGACTGAAAGCATTCACAAAGAAAAAGTTAACAAGCCTTTCAAAATCACAACTGTCCGTGGTCTTAAGTGTGCCAGGTCAGATAAGGAGTTACAGCAGATGGTAGTTAAAGGCTCCCTGTGGAGTTTTTGACCTCTAGTAGCGCTATGCGGCTGTTTCATTGATGTGTTGTGCACACACACACACACGTGAGACACAAGAAACGGTCACTTTAAGCAAATAAACTGTTGCTAAGCTATTGTTCATCTTGCCAGACCTGTGTGATGACTTTTCAACCTCTGCAATCGGTTCTGCTTTATATTTATTTTAGGCTCCACGGCAGAACTACTGAAGGTGCTGTCACTAAAATGAACATAGGCGTGCTCCATCTGTGGCTGCTCTTTTCTTTTGTTCTGCTCCATTCCAGAGTAACACCGACAAAACACGACAAAACTCTTTTTCAAATCTATTTCAGAAGGATAAAATTTCAGTAACATGCAGATTAAATTCAGGTTTGTGCATGGGAACATCCTGCAGCACGACGCTTATTGACAAAGGAAGGACTAACTAATGAGCTATCTAAACATTAGTTTTAAATTTGGTAGTAACAGTACAAGACTGTATAAGAATTATGGATGTCAGGTCAATGTGGTGGTAGGCAATACACGTATACGTATACACTGAAAAATACTCCCACAAAGTTGGAATAAAATATTTTTCGTCTTCTCATGAAACGATTGTGACAATGTGATTTATCCTTGACAGATAAAGTTTATTTTAAGTTAATTTTCTCCTGAGTTATTGGTCTGAAAATATTCAGAACACATTCACACTTTTCCTATGAGTGTCGTAACTTACTGCCTGTCTAAAGGGGAGTGGCAGTGGTTAAACCCACGTGACACAGATACAGGAAGTGCCTCTTCTCTTTTTATTAACCGTCTTTGGTTTAAGTACCGACATTTACCTTTCCTGTCTTTCTCAATGTTGTAACAGTGGCCGCGGTGTTGGCGTGTCTCCGGCAGCTGCTGGTGCCACCAGAAGTGCCAAAAAAAACAGGCAACATGTCACAATCACTCAAGTCAGTGTTTCACAACAGCATCCTTCAAAACTGCCTGGCATCTGTAGGAACAGCAGCAGCAGCTCACCGGCAGCCTCCACAAACAGCGGCAGGTCCTCTCCTTTCTCGCTGAAGGAAAGTGTGTAAGCGCACGCTCATGAATTTATACTGTGCATCCCCGCTCAGCGAAAACATGTTCCTGTGCGCATGGGTTTGTGGTTGATGATAGCTTCAGGGCAGGGCTAAATTTTATGGGTTATAGTGGAAAATACTGCAGCTCACACAGGAGCTGGGTACAGTTGGGGTGCCGAGATTGGCACGTTCGCTGCTGGATGTGGAAAGACAGCGGCTGGTGGTAGAACTGTGTTCTTGTTAAAAAAATAACTTTCCAGGTCATTTACAGTTATTTCAAGCATATTATGTTCAACTTTTACACGTTTGTCTGAAAGACAAGCCCCTCTCCAACTGCACTAAAGCACCTTAAGGTTTGCATTCAGGACTATATATTAAATTGGCATGATTCTGACGAGGTTATGTAATGTAATTATCTGTTTCACCCTGCTGAATGAGATTACCCGGAGTTCAGTGGAGAGCGGGAGAGCTATATTGATTAAGAGCAAATAAGGTAATTAACCGTTAGGATCAGCAGGATCTGTGGTTATATAATATTATCCAATAAGAGCAATACAAACAAGAAGATGACACAGAAATATGTGGTAACACTTTACTTGGATAGTCCGTCTACAGATATAAAGAATAATATTTTAATATTTGTTTAAATGTAACAGTGTGTTAAGGTTTGGTTAGGTTTAGGCACAAAAACATCGTGTTTAGTCTGTGTATGTTCATGAATTTTCATTGTTATATACTAGATTACACGCACAGTGCCAAGATTGTTTTTTTTTTTTTAACTTCTCTTTTACCGTGATGGACCGTGGAAATATTCCTCCGTGACTCCGGAGGAATCCTCCTACCATCATCATAACGCAACTCTGTTATGGAGAAAATGACTCTCACTCTTCGACTACGAAAGGAGATGGGAGACAAATATTGGGAAAAATGGGATTGTTGCAACCATGTATCCATCTGTGCCTCTTTTTTTTTTGCTTATCCTTATTTTTATCTCTGTAAAAACTCCAGACCTCATCTTTTTCTGTGTTCACATAAAAACGTATTAAAAATATATCTCTTGGCCAGTTTTTATAATATAGTACACTAACTAGATGCAGAAGCCCAACAGAAATGTTGTTTGTTTGTTATTTTGGGGTTATAAGAATGCTGCTGTCTCATTTGAAAGCCAAAATATTCCCTTTTATGGTTGAATCACGTACTGATCTAAAGATAATTGGACAGTAATAATAGTAATAAAATGGTAGTAATGGAAAAACAAGAAAATACAGTCTGAGATATTTACTTTCCTCCCTATGAAAACACAGACCTTCTCACAGGACCTTCACACGCTGTGGAGTTGGTGCAGTAGATGAACGATTACCTTTAACAAACAATCGCGGGATGTACTGGACGCGAAGTAACTTCAAACGGTGAAAAACGACAATGAGAATGTGACATTTCTGTTTTCATGTACTGATTTATAGTTACAGTTTCCTCTTTGCTCCACAGAGATCACATGATTCACGTACGTCATGATGTATTTGCTACAAGTCTGTTTCCATTGCACTCTGTCATGTTTTGCATTCGTTAATAAAACAGCTTCTCCCACCTCAGCCAAGCATTTAAACTCTTTTGTCACATCCTGGATGGACACACATCCTAAAGCTCTATATGCACTCTCAACTTATGAGTCAAGTGTGTGACTTTTCGGGTGATCTGTTGGCAGAAATAGGATATGACATGCACAGCTGTGTTTTCAGTAATATGGTATTACTTTAAAAAGGTCCTCTTACACAGAGTCCGCCATCTTGTACCACCATGTTTGTTACAGTAACAGCCAAATAAATACAATTTCTTAATATATGTAACTAAAGGAAGCTCAAAAGCCTCAACAGGCTTGTGCGGTTGACAATTGGCATGACAATGACCTGTTTTGGCAGATCCTCTAGTTATTATAAATAAAATAAAGATAATTTTAAGACTAGTCGGCTGAGTGTTTCTGTTTTAGTGAGCTTGAGTTGAGCCTTCCACATGCCGCCTGCCACAACATGCTGAAACACCTCTGGGGGTACCGATGGTTGGAAATCAGTGTCAAGTGTAGTCGTTGCAGTTGTTTGATCAGTAATGAAAAAAAAAGAATCAGAAATTGTCAAAAGTGTTGTTGTAGTTTTGTGTGATTTACTTTGACGTGTTTACAGTCATCTGTGCCTGCAGAATGACCTTTCCTGTTGAAAAAGCGGCTCACCATTACCGGCATTGTTTATATATCGTTTTACTGGACTGGGATTTATTGCATGAGCTGTAAATACCATAATGGAATAAACAACCATGAGCTCTGCAGACACAAAGCAAGACTTCCGGGCAGAGCTATTATTTTAATTCTTTCCATTTTAGAAATGTGTAAGTGAACGGCGCTGACTTCATTCGGGGGGTGGAGGTCAAACTTAGACTTTCAGATCTGCAGCCAAAACTATATATAGAAAACACATCTTTTTAAGGAAGTTTGAAATCCAGATGATTGAGATATTATTTTCCATTGTTCCATACGGCTTACAGCAACACATGTGAGGTCAGAGGCCCGAGTCCATATTTGGCAACAATAACACACGGAGGGTGAGCTCATAATTTTCTGGACAGTAAATCTGTCTCAGCAGGAAAGCTTTGTGGTTTTCAAAAACTTGGACAAAAGCGCTGATTTATAGTCACAGAAAAACCTGAACAGAAACTACTGTGAATTACATATTTTTTTTTAAGTTTTATCTCATATAGAAATTTTACTCTTTGCTTTGCATAATTCTAATAAAACAATTCATAAAACACGACACAGTCTGACGCAGACGCGCCTGACCTGCGACCCGCCGTCCTCCCTGTCCACTCATCTTCTCTCTAACTGTTATCTACTGTATCAGCAGCACACCAGGACAGTTGTCGTGATAATGCGTCAGCCGCTGAGGGCTGTCATCGTCGCTTACATAGCCGCTTTCCAGCGGTGCTCAGTGTGCCGGTAGCCGGAAACCTGCGAGCTCAAGTCCCTGTGTGATCTGAAGAGGCCATCGAACATGCAAAGCTTTATTAAGTAGCTCGTCTCTTTTGAGAGAGCTCCGTAGACGAGGATTGAAATGTAAAGTATTCTTGACAGAGGAAAGGAAAAATCCACCTCCTGATGGTTACCTGGGGATTGCACTTGCTGTGTTTGTTATTCACTTTTCTTTCATGTTGAGCCCCCTCGATATTAATGTTAAGGACTCAGCAGTGTGGTAGTCCTTGTTCTCCCAGCCTCTCAAATCACTTGCATGGCACTCACCGCTGCAGCAAACGACCCTGGACAACCCATCAACCTGCTTTTCATCCTACTCTCATCTAGTCGCAGATACATTTTCAGAGATGAACTCCTGAAGCGGGTTTTATACGTGTTTAATTGTTGTCAGGACAAACAACTGTGGCGCAGAAAAGGAGGACAGCGTTGTAATTTCTACTTTTTTTTCTGAGCGGCGGAGTATTTTATTGTTTTCATTCCTCCGATATTCATGCATCGTACTCTTGTGAGATTTATTAAAAAGAGAGAACAAATTAGTTTCACAGCTTTTATGTCACAACTGGCAGTAGTTGTGAACATTTTCAAGCCTTGGGTGGTTTCAATTCACTTTAGAGTCCTTCCACAGTACAACCAAGACACTTCAAGCTTTGTTCATGCACATCTTCTCAACCACGGTCATGTTTCAAACATAAAGATTGTCTGAACATTTTGACCAGGTACATCATTTAAATCTTAAGTCAGGTGTAGCTGCTTTAAATATGTCATTAAGCCTTAAAAGTTTTCACGCAGTCCTTTTTTACTGTGTTTTTTAACTGGTTGTCTGTTTTTAATTCTCCCTGTTCAACATCTTTCCAGTTACAGAATACTTTTTTTATGGCACTTATGTTGTTTTTGGGAGCTGAATGTGTTCACAAAAATGTCCAATAATAGTTGAAAGGTGTTAAAGATGCCAAGGCTCCTTTTTTTTATTATAAATATGAAAGCTTTTTCCAACTGTACGGCGTGCTTTATGATAGAAAAGCTTTAAGTTGCTTCTTTTATTTCATCATTACCCTTTGTTTTTGTTCTGTAAGAAATATTCCTGCATATGATGGGACAAGATGATTACTGAAGGTGGTGATATCATCATTAATCTCTCTAATTTCACTGTCCATAATCAACGTCACATTCCCGGCTGACAGTCTTCTCCGTGTATGGATTTCATAACAATCACTTCAGCTCATATCTGGGCTGATTATCTAACCTTCGAGGAGCTTCACGACAGGGCCGGGAGTGTGCGGGCGGGTACGGAGTGCCTGGCAAATTTTCCTGCAGATCTTCTTGGAGGACACCTAATCACAAGTGACACAGGGGCAGCGCTGCAGATTTGATGTTAATCCATGCTGAAGTCAGAAACATTTCCGAGGCTCTCAGCGGTTCTTCCAAGACAAAAGGGCACAATTGAAACTGCGCCGCGAAAGGCTGCGATGTGATACCTTTTTTGCAATCATTTACACACACCTTGGGCTCGGAGCGAGCGGTAAAAAAATTGACTATATGCATCTAATTTATCGTCAAGCTTTGAAATCTGCCACAACACACAGCAGCTTGTGTCTGCAGGGCTTCTGGCATGTGTTGCTCTCCTTGGTATCCAATATTAGGTGTTAATATGTCCTCCAGATGCACGTTTTCTTCCCTGAATCTATTCTTAACTTGTAAGAAATGTGTACATTATAATAGCGAGACATGTGGATGATAAATAAAAACACAGCCAAACTCTACTTTTGGTCTGTCAAAGTAGAGTTTAGGTTCCAAGGTTGACATATGACAGAGTCTCCCTGAAGCTGTCTACTCTTGTAAAAGAGGGTGTTGCTTTTTCAGTTTTGAACTCGATGCACTCTGACACTGGAGACAGGAAAAAGTCTCAGGAGGAAGAGATAAGAAGAACATTAAATATATTAAGACTGGATATAAATAAAAGATCAAATGTTTGTTTGTTTTGTAGTGGCAGCAAATACAACTCTGCTCGTGTTGTGGCCACTTTTACACCAGCCAGCACTGGTGTGAAAGAGAGTTTGTTCTCTCGGATAATCCGGTTCTTTTGAGGAAGGTGTGAAAGCTAATCCGAACTCTGGTGCAGACCAAATAAGCGGACTCTGGTCCGCCTGAAAACCTGAGTCTCAGTCCACTTAGTGCTGCTTCGCTTACAGTGGGAAAGCAAACGGACTATCCAGCGAACCAAAGATCAGAAATCCGATCGACGAGCTGGGTCTTCTTCTTCCTCAGCATGTGCTGACCCCCGGGCTGCATCGTCTCTTTTTCCTTGTTCACACACGTTCATCCTTTTATGCTGCATTTTAACCCAAGTTCTAAGAATTGAGGAGTTTTAGTCATTACACATCTGCACACTTGTTGATTCCCATTGTTAAGCCTTGTGGCTTTGATTGTCTGACTTCTGTTTTCACTTTTTTCACTGACTAATGTTTTCACCACATGAAATCTGGTTGTTTTAGTCAAGATTATGCTGAAATATTTTCCCCGACTATACTTAAGTTCCCTGTTAAGCACCAACCCTCCTGTTATTCCTGTTAATTCCCATAAATTCCCCTTGAAAGTTTCCAACTTTGAAAATTGCTGGAATTTTGCAACCCTTGTTACATTACAAACAACCTATCTACTACAAAAAGGATGTTGATCACAGATTAAACTCGTTTATACTTCATATTCTAAACACTACAACTTCAATTCTTCTCTTTCAGCCTCATACCTAAACACAGACTTTGAATGACTGGCTTCAGGTGTAAGGTTTGGTTAAAATGAATGGACGGCCTTGAGTAGATGTACATTGTATTAATGTATGAGGTCATGTATGAGCTCTTTTGATTGTTCCTCTGCAGCGCCGCTCTATCAAATCAACCTGGCAGACCCATTAATCCATTAGTCACGTATTACTTCCGACTACACACAGACCAACAGATGATCCAACACCAGATCATCACATGACTCCATACGAAGACCTACAGCTTCTCTTCACCAGGTTTGGTGTGTCGGTCGAGAGAGAGCGACAGCGACAGCGACAGAGAGAGAAACAACGCAGTTTAATATGAATAAAAGATTATTGAACAAGGAGAAGAGAGAGCAGCGGTACAGAGAGAAAGTGGCAGCAGCACACACTGCTTTAACAGTTTAATTGGTTGTTCCCTGGTGTGTTCACAATTTTAGGCTTTTATGAAGTTCAGGCCATTGATTTGAAGTTTTTCAAGGATTTCCAGGACTGCTTCACTGGAACTACAGACAGAAGGTTATAAATTCAGCTGCCCTTAAAAATAGAGTTTGAATACAAGTTCACATAATTATTTGTTAATTTGTTAATTAAGATCAGTGCATATCTCCAACTACGTCTTAAAAGTCGATTATACTCAAGAAAAATCGATTGCTACTCTAGAAAATATTGTTTTTCCTTCTTTACACCTTGAATTATTAAATATTATCACTACCCTATGTGGCCCCTTGATACAGAGCAATATCTACATGTGACGCCTGGTAACTTGTTATGATCAGCTTAACCAAAGAATGATCCAGATATTCACTAATCTATAAAAACAGATATGGAAGTAGAAACTGGAGCCAAGTTTCTGCAGTCATGTTTAAGCAGGCTTTGGTCACATGCAGGTAAACAGTCATCTACATCTTTTTTTAATAATGTATCTGCATTCACGTGCATACATCTGTTTATAGAGATCAGCTAGTATGTGTCTTTCTCACAATTCTCATGTATGAAATTGGACTGCAGTGGAAGTCCTGGCCCGTTATCCGTTATTCTGGCTACATCAGAAGCCCAGAAACATTGGTCATTGCCCCCAGAGGCTAAATCATCATCAGACAATAGCTGATGGAATCTGAGTTTTGTTATTCACAAGAAAAATTGTGGAAATAAAAACATAATTTAGTGCAACAGAAATGTTTTTTTTTTTATTGCTTTTGTATTCAGTTTATCATCTCGTTTGACCCCCTTATGGGGTATTAAGAGGGTGAACTGACTGACACTGACATACTGTACTTTTTTTAGGCTAACATGTGGGATTAATTAGCGGCAGCTGTGGCTCAGGAGGTATGGCAGGTCATCTATTTCTCACAGTTTCTTGGTTCAATCCCCAACTCCTCCTTTCTCTGAGCCAGACACTGAACCCCAAATTGTTGCTGATGGCGGGACATCCCGACTCCGCCGCCACTGCTGCCGCCATCAGTGTGTGAGTGAGTAAATTAGGCAAGTTGTAAAAGTGCTTTGTCTGCTAAGGTGGAAAACTAGTGGAAAACATATTGTTGGAGGTTATATGAGGATACGTTTATTTTGTAAAGAAACATATGATATGATGCTCCTTATAAAAGCATCAACTCCTTCGAAATAAAACTCACTTCATGTTAGACTTTTACAGTTTCACTGCAGCACTTCAGTGATTGTTGTGAAACAACAGTAACATGGCTCCTGGTCTGATTGCTCTGGCTAATGTTCCCGCTTGTTCTCTCGTCTCAGCTGACGGCATCAACTGATCTGAAGAACATCTCACCAAGTGCCAACAGCTTGTTTTGGCCATGAAGCCATGCAAGCAGAATGATTACAGAGGAGATGGGAGGGTAAAGGGGAGGAGAAGGGGGATGATGGGAGGGGTGAGGAGGCGGTAGAGCCTTGCCGGAGGTCACAGTTATGTAACACCACTAATGTCAGACCATCACGTAAGATGAGACCCTCCCCAGCATCCCTGTTGCTGGATGTCATTTTCTCTTTACATCAGTTAAAATAATCACATCACCGCCTGATCTGAAACGTGGGAGCAAGCCAGAGCGTCCAGTCGATTCAGGTGTAACAGAGTCAACGTGTTCTGACTTTTAAATGTGCCATTAAAGCAGCTTTAAATAGAAAAAAATGCATATATGATATCAAACTTGAGTGTCATTTATACAACATTTATAACTACCAGAGTTCAAAAACAGCTCATTTTTCTGCTCAGATGATTTCTCAAGACTGTGGAGGGTTGGCAGGTTTTGATTGACAGCTCCCCTGAGTGCCATTATGGAAACTAAACAATGTACCGCTGTGGACCGGGGAGCAGCAAAATGTATTTTAGCCACCTAAAAAAAAATCAATATGAGTTTACGTGTATGCTATATTTAGTATATTTTCACCGCTTCACTTTGTCGTCACACAGCCCTCTTTCCAGTGGGGAATTTAAGAACCCCAAATGGCTGCAGATGGCGGGCCAGTTCATTAAAGTCCATGTGAAGTAAGAAGAAATGCGAGTTCTGAGTTCAGACCAAAGAAGAAAGTGTTATTAACCCCCCAGCCAAATTTGAATGATTAAAAATATTGACAAGTTTATGAAATTAGGTGTCAAAATCAGATAAAAATGAGCAGTACTCTCAGCTCTCGCTTTGTTTTCTGCTAAACAAGTGTGAGAATATTTCTTGACAGTTTATAAGTTCATTTATTACACTAAACAAAGAGAAGTCTGTTTTTTTTGTTTGTGGGACAGCTAATGAGGATGATTGGTCCGCAGGATTAATCGTACAATTAAAACAGATATTAAATGTCTACAAAAACTTAAACAACAATATTTCAAATCTGGATTGAAACCAATTCCTGATACATTTTAGACTCTTATTATGTACACGACATCTTAAATTACAGTTAGAAAGCTGCTGTAGATTTGTGTTGGCAGTGGCTTTAAGTCCTCTCTATCATCCCTGTGGAGCACATTTCCGACAACAGGACCTGAAAATCAGAGATATAAAAAAAAAAAAGAAGAAGAGAGAAGGCGCGATAGTGAGGAAGTCAGAGCACATGCCATTATGACAAGTATCCCAAATTTTCATCTGCTGACAGGGAGAGAGAAAAGCTGCAGGTGTTAGCAGGAGAAAATCAATCTCTTTCTGAAAGCTTGATCTTTAAATGTCACCGAATAGGAGCAAAATTGTCCTCACCGAGAGTACATCAAAATGCGCCTCATTTTTGTCACTCCATCTCTTCTAGCATCGTAAATTGTCACATATTGATTTTAGTCATAATGGACATGGGGGATGGCCTGCAAGTGTTTACGCTCTATTATATTACAGAGTCCATTAACTGCCTTATTTGGGACACATTATCACTCAATTATAAGATTTAATTTTTTTTGGCAACACAGAGCCTTTCACCACTTGCCACTGGAGCCATCTGAACTAAATAAAAAATGAAATTCGAAGACAGACAGACAGACAGACAACAAAGAGACCAAGATAAGGAGCTTTTTCTGGCTGTGTCTCTTCTGTTATGTTCGCTTTAGTGTCGGAGAACATGAGATCTGTACACAGTAAAAACTTTCAGCTGTTTTGTGCTGATATCATGAAAAGAACTTATTCAGGTTTCACCAGAAGATACAAGGAGCAACAACAAATGAGTATGTTCACTTTTGCGTTGTTTAGACTGGCTTTTAGTATTAATGAGAGTTGGTGTTGCATCAACATCTGGACATCATCAAAATGTTACAGCAGTGCCAACATCAGTCAGCTGTCTGAGCTTTCAGTCAGCAGACAGAAAAATGGTACTAAACAGTGAAGCTAACCCTTCTATCACGCCTAAACAACGCAGGAGAAACCGCCAGTTAAAGGAATAGTTCAGCATTTTGTTTCTCACCTGGAGTAACATGAGAAGATCGACATTGAGTTTGTAGCATAAAAAAGTATAAAACATGGACGTTGTGTCCGTGACGTTTTCATGTGAAGCTCAGAGTGTGGCTCTAGCAGCCGCCATTTGGGAAGTCATGCAAAAATGGACAAAGCTGTGGATCATGTGTGTTAAGACTTAATATAATTTGAACAGGTGAGTTGTATATAAATTCACCCTCAGTACAGTTGTCATGAATGGCAAAATTAGCCATAGAGACCAAAACTGTTTTTTGTACCAGGCTGTAAACATGTTTATTTCTTTTTTTTAACATAGGGACTTATGGAGACTGACTCACTTCCGGAGGCAGTCTCAAGTGGACGTTTGAGGAACTGCAGTTTTTGGCACTTTGGCATTTGCACAGCCATGGAGGTTGCTGCTTGTTCTGAATATTACAGACAAACATAAAAGTAGTAGGAAAAGTATACAGTTATTTGTGTTTGTGGGAATCTTTCTGTTAAGCCGCTGAATCTTCAAACTCAATAAGAGTAAATAAAAATGTAAGCACAGAGCTGGTTCATGCTCTGACGAAGGCCCGTATATCAGCAATGATATTTTAATAAGACGAAGCTCTACAGACACTGACTGCTTTGATGGTGTGCTACTTTTTTTGTTTGTTTGTTTCTTTATGGGACCTCTCATAACTGCTGCAGTTTTTATGTGAAACAGACAAAAACAGCTACAATAAAGAGGATACAAGATTAAAAATACAAAACTTGAGAGCCTTTGAGGAATAATATAAAAGACAGAAGGGCAAAGAGGAAACAGTCTGGGATTGACGTGTGCAGGTCTGTTTGATGGCTGACATATTGTTGATTCTTTCATAAGTGGCATCAATTAGTGTGATATTTAAGTGCTGTCAACCTCAAGAAAGCAGATAAAGTGGCAGAGTGCCTGAAAGATCAACTACGACATGCTGACGGACAAGAAAAAAACAGCCATGGGAAAGCGTGCAATTAGTAATTTTGACACTGACATGTCAGTTCATAATACACAACATCTTGTTGCTTTCCTCAGGAGAGGAAAGATGTTTTTTTTTTTCTTTTTTAGCACATAATAACTTTTCCTTTCGATGTGATTAACAACAGAGAGTGCAGCGGGCCATTAATGGCATTCTCCACTCGTGAGATAAAGGTCCTGGCAGACAGGCCAGGTATTTTCAGTGTCCTGTGAAAAATGAGTTGGCTTAACGCAATGCAATAGTACTGAGACGTGAGAGGAACTGGACATTCAGAGGTGGTGGCTCTGGAAAGATGAGAAAACCCATCACCAACTCAACAACCACCACCATTATCTCTGCTTTCATTTATTCCTGTGATTGCACTCAGCTTCCTGGAAAAAGGGCTCATCCAGAGATTATTCTGTCAAATAATGACAGTGTGTTCTACAAGGAGCCAGTCTGAAGAGACACAAGGGCGATTGGAAAAAGCACAAAGGAAGACGTGATTATTTCAGAGAATTCACACATTTTCAGGCACCTCAGGTACCTCAGATGTTTTGAAAAATGTTTATGAGGAATGTAGTGTTTCTTCTCCTGCCAGCCCCCTTTTTTTAAGCCCTCTTGTAAAGTTACAAACACTTGTGTGTTGCATCTTCTCTGAAAATCAGCGCCTCGATTTGACAGCATGCTGATTAGTCAATGTTCCACTTTAACAAGACGAGGTAAAGATGACCCTCTCCAGCTGCTATCTTGGTGATAGAAATGGCTTTTTGAGTCTGATTTATAGCAGCTATACTGTAGCAGTGTGTATGATTACTAATGGAAAACATTTAGCGTGCATGGATTTGTCCCGAAGTGGCCTCGTGTATTGTTTTTCCACTGATCTGTCACTTCTAAGAATCTTTTTATCTGACGCAAGGAAAAGCCTCAGTAAACAGGAAATATATCTATTTATCTGTGCAATTAATGTCAACTTTTCTGGTGTTTATACAAGATAAAAGAGCAGCAAAACTGGTTTAATGTGAGTCTCACTTCATATTGAATTTTTCCTCACTTCGTTGTGTAATGCTTGGCCATTCAAGCATGAAGAACTGCCGCCTGTCAGATGTCATTTGTGTCCTTAAACTCATAGATAGACATTTTTTTTTTTCTTTTCTGTCATTTCAGAAGTGTCTGAATGATGTTGCAACACTTGGCTATATAATAGTGCAGAATTTAAAGTGACTGAACACGTCAGAGATTAAATAAGCAGTGATCAGGTCATAGCTACAGTACAACTGAGGACACAGAAGACAGGATGTTCTCAGTGTTGTTTCATGCAGTTCAGTGGAGAAAGGAGAACTAGTTTACATTCAGATACACAAAAAATACACCACAATTGCATCATGAAAAAACTTAAGAAACAGTTTTAATAGATGGGGTGTAAATTTTAAACTTAACTCCAGAGCTGCATCTAAGCACCAAGAGCAGAAGAGACCAGACAGCTGGAGACAGACAGGAAAGCAGGCAGAGAGAGAGAGCGGGAACAACACACAGCAAAAGGAAACATCTGTGGGCCGGAGTCAGAAGCAGGTCACTGCAGGAAGGACTCAGCCAGTTGAGCCACCAGGGCGCCCTTATTTTTCTTATCCACCTTGTATATTGTGAGCCGATGTAACTAGTGAATTTACCCAGTGTGGGATCAATAAAGTGTTAGACTGGGTGGTGGTGGTGGTGGTGGTGGTGGTGGTGGTGGTGGCTGAGGGCTGGCTGGCATCACAGGTGAAGCAAAGCAAGCAGATCAAAGGGTTCACTGGATAACACAGGCTGAACAAAGCAGGCGATACTGAAGAACTGCACACAGGGGAAAGACTTGAATGAGTCTCAACATTAGAAAGGTACTGCTGAGCTTGCAGACAGAAAAACACACTGAAACACATGAGAGTAACACTGGAAGGTACGATTAGTGACTGCAACTGGGTATGGATACGGGGATAATCTGGGATAATCCGGCCACGGAGTGCTGTCTTGACCAGGCCTTTGTAGCTGTAGTGATTACTGGATGAGACACGGGTGTGCCTTGTTGCTGACAAGGTTTGAGAAGCACAGAGCCAAAACCAAACAGCAGAACAAGAATAACCATGGCAAATAGTGCTGGAAACAATCAGGTCATAAAAGCTAAACTAATAGTTTAAAAAGCTTCTCATGTAAGGCTTGGTGCTTCCATGGCCATGGCATTTAGTAACTGGTGTTACTCCGATTAAAGGACCTATCAGTGGGGGTACCATTTGTTCATGTCTGACTCACAGATTGGACTTACTGTAGCAGCAAAGCACCATCAGTTTGTCAGCATTGGGCCGTCTGATTAAACTAAAATATACAATTGTTGATCGTCTGCATAGCGGGAGTACTTGAAAATCTGACGCATATTGCAGTCACAGCAAACCCACTGTATTAAAAATAATTAGAAGAGGTCCAAAGATGCTTCCCTGAGGAACTCCATTATCAGTATTAAATGTCTGCAATAAATAATCACTGATACTAACAGGAAAAAGATTACACTGATATGAAATCCCAGTCTCAGGTCATTCATTACTGTATGTGTCAGACTTTGTACAAGTCTGGAGAGTGTTACTCCTCCATGGTTATATGTGTTTATGTGTGTGGCTGTCATATGATTTAGAGTGACCGGTGATGTAAAGATAAAGATGAGCTGTAGAGAAACACGTTCTGCAGAGTGTTGCTGCGTGTCAGGCCTCACGTGGCGAAGGATGAAAGGTAATTTGGGAATTTGAGATCTCAGCTGTGAACTTCATTTGTGAACTTTCTCCTTGGAAGTGGAGCGGAAGAGTTCATGGTTTGCAGCTATAAAGGTGCAAGTGTGACAGTTACATAATAAACATCATAACAAGGGTGAGTAAACTTAGTCACCCCGTCCTAACTTTAGTTATGTAATGTAGCATCGAGGAACAGTGGTGAAAGCAGTGGTGACACGGCCGAATATAAATCCAGAGATTTGCTGGATAGTGTCTGTACAGTAGAACACACTGGTGTGTGTTTTATGCCTCAGTATCCTGGTTTCAATCTGAGTACTCCAGATACCGCAACCAGGTTTGATGTCACATGTGAAGCACATAACCAGGAAACTCGAAAGACCTGCTCATAAGCAGGACCTAACATTATTAGATTATTTTAAAATCAAATTATATTTAGGCTTGAAGTTATATGTAATTAAGAGTGTGGCTGCTTTGATTGATAGGTGGGTGCTGTAAAAGTTGGGTTAGTTTGAGCGGTCATCATTCAGCCCGCCACAGCTCCACCCACGCTCCACGTCTCTGCCCTTTTCTAGATTAATCAGGAGGCAGCAGAGGCACGACCAGAGCCACCACACTGTGAAACCTGTGGGTGACACCATGGACACTACATCCATGTTGCACACTGTCTATGATGTAAATGTAGAAATCTATATTTATACCATCTCTATAGCATCAAATTATTCTGATGGCATAAGTTTGTTTACAGAAAAATTAGATAATAGTGGAGAAAATTGGATTGAAAATCTCCTGATAATTGAATGATTAGCCGTCATATTGAATACACTTACAATAAGCCTTAATAAAGAGTTAACACTAATATTACGGTTTCTAAACGATTAGACCAGTTCGACACTCAAATGAACAAACTTATTGTGTTAAATTAAATAATATTTTATTATGATTAAAGAAAAAAAACATACCGTAAATGTATAGCCACACAGATGCCAACTGCAACCCTCTTTCAGCTCATGAGAGATGCTGAACAATGTTAACAGGCATATTGCAGTTCATAAGAACGTTCCAGTAGAAAAAAAAGAAGATGAAAATGTGACTGAAATTAACGTGATATGACTAAAATATTGAGACGTTGTAAAGTAAAAAAAAAAAAAAAAAAAAAAAAAAAAAAAAGCTGCATAAAGACCTCAGTTGGCTGAATCAAGTGTGTTTAGGTGGGGCTGTAGCAAAGACCCCCTAAGTGCATGAGGTGCAAACTCTGAGGCCATTTATTAGTGAGGTGTACTGCTATTATTGTCAATCATTAATAACACAGAGTATCAAGTCAAACATCTCAGACTGATAACACAAGAAAGAATTATTAAGGGCGTATCATTTACATAATAAAACATTAGGTGATTCCTTTAAATAAAAAATAAAATAGTGCACTGAATTCCAGTGTCCTAAAGCATATACAACAGTTGTCTAAGGTGCAGCAGTGAATAAGATATGACTCTCGACTATGCACAAAGTGAGCTTACATGCTCTTAGTTTAACTATCAGAATATAGTTGTGCTATATGAAAACATATGACGAGCAACAGGTAAATAAAATAGTTTTGATGTACAGGAAGAAACCATGAAAATAAATCCATAGTGATTTGTACAAAATACAACAGTGAGGTCTGAAAGGGGTCGGCAGGGAGACCTAGTGGTTAGTGGAGACTTA
Organism: Protonibea diacanthus; assembly: GCA_028641955.1. Taxonomy (NCBI): domain Eukaryota; kingdom Metazoa; phylum Chordata; class Actinopteri; family Sciaenidae; genus Protonibea; species Protonibea diacanthus. The sequence goes on from CM053992.1 coordinate 18,486,426, forward strand.
AGTTTGATCCCCAAACGTTACACGAGTCACAGTTAAACGAGTGTCGCGTCCCTCGGCGAAAAACATTTCGGCCAATCAAACCTCGGCCCAATCATTCTCGATCGATTAATGTGAGATTTCCCACTGAGGCGGGTGAAAACAGATCAGAAAGTTTGGCTTGAACCTGAACTTTAGTTACAGACACAGAGGAGGAGAAGACACTGAGGACATTTTTTGAAAAGTTTCACTGAAAAAATAGGCTTTCCCTCGATAACACCTGCTTGCGAAGTGTCCAAATATTTACACATTTTAATTTCACTCGAGTGGGTGCGATACGTACAACCACAAAAATTCCTTTTAGGACCCAAGTTTTTTTTTTTTTTTTTTTTTAGATTATTCAATAAAATATTTCTTATCAGGGCTTTATATACAGTTTATACACCCCCAATCCCTCTTTAAAAACATATCTCACAGTGTACTTTGTCCCTTTTCATATTACGACATGAAATTCTGTCTTCGAACAAATAAAATACTGAAATCAATATTATGATATTTAACATCAGAGGCGCAGGTGTGTTTTTTTCCCCCAGTGTCCTCTAACAGCAACAGTTTCAGAGTTGGTGTAACGAATGCTTCTCAAACAACCATTAGCGTGATTTCTCAGTGACATCAGTAACGATGTTAGTCCTAAACGGTTTGTGCTTAGCTAATGGAAGTTAAATACACGTCTGGAGTCTGGAGGCTGCAGCACCAGGCTCTCCAGTGCCAGAAACATCAGGAGAACTACATCTCTTTAGGACCGGAGTTGTGTTCCCCCGTGATGTCCACAGCAAATTTTAGTACCACAGCAGAAGGGCAGTCCCTCACCACATGGTATGCACAAGTGAAGCATGAAGTCCTCCTGGTTTAGATGGAGCTCCTGCGTTTATTGAGTCTTCTGTAGGTGTTGATGCTGTGCAGACCAGTGGAAACTGAGCTGATGCCCGAGTGGCGCTGCAGGCTGCACACGCAGCCGTTAGAGTGCAGGGGGTTGGAAAAGGCCTCTCCCTGCTCCATGTAGGTGTCCGAGGTGGAGAGGTCACGTGGGATGATCATGGGTATGGAGTATTGCAGCTTCTCTCTACTCTTGTACCACAGGCAGGAGCACATGGATTGGAAGTGGAGCACTTCGGCGTAAACGTTACGTAGGCCCCGGCTCGCTGCGCCTCCCCCACTGCCTCCGACTGCGCTTCCGCCACCGCATCCAGACGGCGTGGAGGAGGAGGAGGCCGGGTCCACAGAGCAGTGGATGTGTCCACCCGCTTGACCGTTATGAGCGAGTAGAGCCCTCTGCTCAGCATCCCGCTTCTCGTCCTCGGCGTTCATGGTCATGAACCGCAGCACTGCCAAGTTGAGGAAGGCTCCGATCACAGCCAGGCCCGACAGGATGTAAATGAAGCTGAAGATCACGTACTCCGGCTTCTTCTGCAGAGCCTGCTCATTCTGCAACGCTACATAGTCCCCGAAGCCGATGGTGGTGAGCGTGATGAAGCAGTAGTAGTAAGCATGAAAGAAGCTCCATCCCTCAAAGCGTGAGAAGGCCACCGCCCCGATGCACAGCGTGCTCATGCAGGATATGAAGCCGATGGTCACCATGTTGACCATGGAGACCTCAGTGCGCCTCATGCCAAGGCACTTCTTCAGGCGGTGGAGCAGGTACCTGACACCGGTGTTAATCCGCTCACCGACACTCTGGAACATGACCAAGGTGAGAGGGATGCCCAGGAGGGCGTAGAGCATGCAGAACACCTTCCCTCCATCTGTGCTGGGGGCTGCATGGCCATATCCTGAGGGGAAGAAGGAGAAAGGAGCAGGGTTACTGGGGCAGAACTAATTAAATCTACAGTGCAGAGGACAGGGGTCGGAGAAAGGAAGGCTCGAGGCTGGGAAAGATAGTCAAACCTGGAGCGGAGAGATATACACGATCTGTATTCTTTGAGCGGCACGGCCGATAAATTCAAAGACTCTTCATTTCACAGCGGCAGAATGCAATTGAAGATGAGAATGCACAGCAGTGTGGCGAGAATGGCCAAGTATTGATGTCGTGTATGGGAGAGAGAGCTTGAATAATTCATTGACAATTGGTCTCCGTGGAGTGGCTCCAGCTAATGAGTACATTTGCACCTAATTACTCCTCTACATTTTTCCAGACCAAATAAACAGACACGGCGCAAAAAACACTTTTATGCTCTTTGTCCTGCAGTCTTTGGATTATAAAACCTTTATAGCACGATAGAAAGTCCTCTGAACAACAAATTAGAAATAATTAAAGTAAAAGCTCTTTAATTATTTCATATCAAAAACACAATAGGTGATAAGCCATTCACGAAAAAGACACACTACTATACAGTGCACTCACTAGAGGTGTGGAGAATACTATCGAGTGCTACCACCAGCCAATTTCAGATATGGCATGACTCACACTGATTCTGTATGCACTCACACTGTAGAGCTCATGAATTTCAAGATGGATTTGAGCATCCTCCCTGCACATTTTAGGTTAAGCATCAACCTTTTGCCTCATAACGTCATCATCTCACTCCTGTCGTGCCCACGGGATATGCCGCGCTCGCATCCAACATCATTACCACCTGAAACGTGGACCCGCTGCACACGGGAGCGGTGAGATGATGTCCCCTGATAACAACAGGATCAGCAAATGGAAAAGGTTGACCAGGAGTTTGAATGTAATTACTCTGGGGGTTGATTTAATTCTTTGGGCTCTGCTTTTATTGTCACACTGATCCGTGCGGTTCAGCCATCTGTCTGTCTGGTGCCAAAACTGTTTAAAGCCCCCCCACCCCACCCCGCCCGTTGTGCCGCCAAAATGAGAGCCATTACAACTGATGTATTTTCTTGTGGAAGGAAAAACCTGACCTGTTCACCATGCAAAGAGACACTGTGCTTCTTAGTAGCACTGACTATTTTTAGTCTCATCCCCGCAAAGAAATGTATCCTGTTTTCTGATGACAGAGAAGATGACTGCCGAGTACTGTACCCTGATTGTTAGTTGATTTATTACAGTCGATTTTACCAGAGAGACTGATTCTCTGGCCAATTGGTGACCTTAAAGATGAACTTTTGTGCCCCCCCCCCCCCCCCCAATCTTTTTTTGTCTCACAGCTTAAATGAACTCAAGTACCTCTTCATCAACAGCACACTATGTTCCTAATGTTTACACAGTGATGTACCTTCGTTAAGTATGTTAAATTGTTACAGACTATTTATACAATTGAACTCAATATTTAGGTCAGATTGGTCTGTAGAAGTTTTGAGAAGTTTCACTACAACCAGGAGCAGAAAGCGAAACGCTTCACACATTTATTCATTAATAAAACTTTCTGTTCCACATTATTTTAGCTAACTGCTTAAACCGTTCGTCATTTTCTTTGACATCCAACCATTTATCCCGACTTAACTATCAACTATGTATACTGTTAGTTACCATCTGCAGCCATGTTTCTATTTATTTTATGACAATGGTTTATCCATTACTTTTTAAGAACTATTTGAAATCTATTCATTATTTTTGGCTCACAAAAAAACAACATAAAAGTCCCATTCATCCACAAGAAACAATAATCTTATCGTATCCTATATAAAGTTACAGGCCTGTCGTTTTTCATAACTTTACTACAAATTTGTACTCACAGCTCATTGTTGTTTTATTTCATTTTTTTGGTATTAAGGTTGACATAACATGGTGAAGATAACGACACATTTTGATTAAGGCTACAGCATATTTGGACAAGGTTAAGGTCTACTCCTTTTAATACAAATTACATAATAAACTTCTTTCTTCTTTCAGTCTAAGACAATTTATCTGACAAACCCTCACTAATGTAAGCTACTGTTCAATATTACCTTGAGCAAGGGTGGGTTTTATGGATTGAATTCTAAGAGGAAGACTGAGTCATTTCTGATTTAAAAGGTTGCTCAAGCCTTACATATTAAGAGCCACATGCCATGTCCAAGCCTGAAAGTTCATAAGTAAACACACGTATTAACCATTCATTACATGAAGAGCAGGACAGTGTGTTCAGGTGAGCACAGAAGCTGAGCTGCGGGCCTGTCAGGAGCTGTCAGCAGCTTACTGAGACACGGGGACGACGGCTGTGACAGCGGAGCTCGTCAGCAGCAGACGCAGGAGCTGGAGGCGGCAAGGCCAGCAGTCCCACCGCCATGTGAGAGAGTGGAGAGGTCCGCATGACAGACTCATCCTCCCCTCTCATCCCTGCATGAGCTTCTCCCCGCTCCCCACAGCAGTGACAAAGTTATCATGAGACAGGACGTCTCCACGGCCACTGGCTCTGTTTACACGGATTACAGTCATCGTGCAGCCTCGCCGCTCTGAAAGGTGAAAACAACAATGAACCAAAGAGGTTTGACTGACATCCCAACAACCCTAGACTGTTCCACCGGCTGACTGAAGCTGAAGCATTAATACCGAACACGTGTGGCTGCAACTATTTACACATATTTCATGGATAGATGGGGGAAAAACACAGAGGAGACATCTGGGAAATTACAGGCTATCAGGTTTTTCTTAAGGAAACAGTAATCCCCCTTGAAATGAGCTCAGTTTCTCAATTTGTTAAAAGATTGTTGTAACACATAAAACGAGTATCAAAGACTTCGCCGCAACCCGGGGCTGATCGTCTCGTAACCTAATTTCTGTAATTATCATGTGAAAGAAAATATGAAAATTGCCTAACACTGAAAGGCGATAAGAGCCTTTAAGGGACTTATTAGGCAAAACTAACAAGCATGGGAGGCTTATAAATGTCAGCCGAACACAGGTGCACCGCACTCTAAACTCTCATTCCCACCTCGCTGCTGCCTCTCATTAGGGAATCATAATTTACAGCCAATCATTTAAGCTGAAGCCTCTAGCAACAGGCTAGTCCTAATTTAAAAATCATTTCACAGTGAGGGGAAATATTCCCTCATGATATCTTTGCCATTATAAAGTGCTGCCAATATTTTTTAATTTGAAGATTTCAGACTTCAAACACACGTTTTCGTTTTCAATCCTCCCCGTATTCATTTTCAGCACAGCTTTATTCAGCGTCGCACCACATTAACTCTCCTCTGCAACAACGGCAAGTAATATCACCCATGCTGGATGTTTCACCTTTTGCTCCTGTGGTTGCTGGTTTGTCTCCAAACATGACATCGCACTGTATATATTTTTCCTTCCCCGTGTTTGCCTCTAAAACACATCGCCCTCTCCGCATCTAAACTCCTCATTATGCTGATTAATTAGGCGAGGATAAAAGCAGGCTTTGGAAAATACATCAAAGAATGGCATAATGTGCCTGCTAGAGCTACAGTTCTCTGTCACTCAATTAAATTTTCATTGATTACAAGGCACAATTTGTTCTCGCCGACGAGACGAGGAGCGCAACCTATTCATCGAGCACATTGCCTCACCGTTATAGGGCAGGATGCTCAAAGAGGCAGTGCATTTATCAGGAGCTAATTTATTTAAAAAAAAAAGAGAAGCCAGAGGTGAAATATGTGTTTTCAGATGTCAGTGCAGGCCGGTGGGACTGGGGTTACAAATCATATTATGAAGCGTAGCTTGTTGTATACACATACAGTATATAACAAGATGGAAAGTCTCCACAGAGACTGTAGAAATGCTGGTGGCAGCGTTGTTCACTGGTGGTTCGGTGATGGTGGCTGATAATGTCCTCAGACATCTCCGCACCCTGGTGACCAGCCAGTACCACGCTGTATAATACACTCATCAGTGTGTGTGTGTGTGTGTGTTGTGTGTGTGTGTGTTTGTGGTGCAGGGTTTCACTCCAGACTGAGAGGCAAAGCTGAAAACAGTAGCCTGCTGGATTCTGTTGTCTTTGCGTAATTGCGCAGGTATAATGAAAGGATAGCATCTCATGTGGCTAATTACTTTTTGGAAAAAAAAAAAAAATTGGTGTTTGTTGTTGTGCATGAAAGAGGAGAGCATAATAATAAGAAATGATTTCTTTTATGTGGCTTTTTGACACAGTTGATGCAGTTTTTCATGTAAATTTAACTTATTTTTCTTTAAAGTCTGTGTAAAGTAAGAAGAAATGTGTTTTGAAGCGACTGAAACGTGTCAGACAAGTTCAGAAAATGAAATGACTAACTTTGAAACACTCTGAGCTGAGATGAATTCATCTCTATCTCTCCGCTCAGGGTGGCCTCAGCGTGTCATCGAGCCACCTTTTAAGCACCGCCCACAAAATCCTGAGACCGAAAACTGGTGAAAAACTGTTTGAACCTCTAGCTCCACATTTCAGTCCACCTACCCCTGATTTAAAAATCAGCAAAGATGTGGATGATCGGCGAGCGTGCGGCTGTGCATTTGGTTATCACAAAGCTTTTACTGCAGCTTATGTAAAGGTTAGTGCTGTGTTGACAACTGAAGGTGACACAGATGATCGTTTGAACATTTTCATCAACTCACATCCGCCTCTCTCATCTGGATTATTGCAGTTATATAGAATGAGCACAATGAGGACACTGAAGTGAGTTAAACTGAACTAAAACGGCAAAAATAACCCAAGCAAAAGTGGAAATTATGAACTAGGGAGAGAAATGTCGAAATTAAATAGATTTGAAAACCAAAATATGTTACAGAAATGCATCATTTGAAGCTTTTAAGCAGAGTTTCAGACATTCCAATAAATATTCTCGACAACAGGCAACGGATTGAAGAGTTCACGCGTCACGCGTTAGTTAAAAACTCCTTCTGAAGCCGTGTAACTGAAGTACTCTTATTTATTTATACTTATTTACAGCTCTATGAAGAGGACATGACTGTCAGTGTGTGTCACTGTGGTGGTCTGTAAACAAATTCCTTCTGGGCCGCTGAGGTGTTTCACACAATCACAAAATATTCAGCCGTATATGGCGATCCTAGTTCTTCCACATACAGGTGGCCTGAGCAGCCTGAGCAGCCATCCCAGCGTGACGTCACTCTTATCTGCGTTTACGCCACGCGGAACGGGGGAATGTTCTGCACAACTGTGCAAATAAACACAGATCATGTCATCCGTTTGGTACAAGCTGTCTTTGGGCAGCAGCCCACTCCGCTTCCCAGCGTTTCTCTTTCTCCACAGCTGACTTTCATCTCCAGCTGTGTCGGGCCAAAGATATCATTACATGACCCGACAAACTGTAACTCTTGTCCACTTGTAAGCATCGAGCATTTCCATGGATGACACCCAAAGATGTTACGTCAAAAGTCAACTGTGATCCTGTATTTCCCACGCGTTACGTCCTATCTGTATCTGAGATGTGGACCCACAGACCCTCATTAATTCTGAGTCACAGACACCTCAAACTCCAGATGACCCCGTGATTGTTTATTCAGGCACTCAAACGCAGCTCTGGTCCTCCCACCTCCCTCCATTACTCCGTCCGGCTTTTGACCCGCCAGCCCTTGCTGACAGCTGCTGTGTAATGTCCATGTGTGTGTGGGAGCCAGGATTTCTAAGAACGCGTTTTATTGGAAAAAGTGTCAATATTTAAAGTCAATGGGTGCAATCATGAAAAAAACGAAGAAGTACAGTTGCTTCATTTGTTTCCAATGAGTTATGGATTGGAGAGAAAGTCTTTTCTGCTGTACTAATGACTTCAGTGTGGCATTATTTAGAGGCGCAACCATGAGTAACCATCACTGACAGTATAAATAACGGATGAAGTCACCCACAGGTTTCTAAAGAGGCGATTTGTAGCTCAAAATCTGTGGCTGCTGCCATTTTGGTGGTCTTGCCTCCTCCACCTCCCGGCTAATCTATAAATCAGCAAAGACGTGGACGAGTCAAATAACGCCTGAAGCCATAACAGCACCCACCTGTCAATCAAGCGTCCACACTGTTAATCCTGCATAACTTTAAACCTTAATATGATTTGAACAGGTGAGTTCTATAAAAATTCACCCTTGGTACAGTTGTCAAGAACGGGGAAATTATTTTTTTGTACCAGGCTGTAAACATGTTTATTTCTGCTGTGAAGTTGGACATTTTAACATGGGGACTTATGGAGACTGACTCACTTCTGTAACCAGCCTCAAGTGGATGTTTGGGGAACTGCAGTTTTGGCACTTCCACAAAGCCTTCACGTCACAGCCGCCATCAGTTAATCTGTTGAATTGACCTGAAATACTAAATACAGGTCAAAGTCACATGATTTTAACAGGATTAGTTTCCTTCGTTCTAACTCTAATCAAGATCACATGATTCTTAGTATTCAATCAGTTTATTTTTGTTGGATTTTCTAAAACTGCTAATATTGGTTATATAGAGGTTTGACTTTAGACTGTTTGTCGCAAGAAACTAATGCAAACAGTAGTGTCCCACCTCATGTTGACCTTTTAGCAGGAGGAGATAAACATCTATGGAGGATGAAGATTGGGGACCTTCAAGATTTCAGGTACAAACACCATCAATGTTAAACTCAGTGAGTCTTTGTCTCTGCACTCAAACATCAGCCATCATTCAAAAGACTCTGATGGTCCTTGTCGTGACAATTCCGAGTTTGAACAAATGCTGTGGTTTGTCTGCGGGAGACGGTTTCTAACTAAATGTAGAAGAACACAGATTTCAAAAGAAGTATTTTTAGTAAATCGTGGAACAAACCAAAGCCAGGAAGCATGTGATGGATGAACATTGTCATTTCTTACCATCAGTCAACACTGTTTTGTTTTTTTTTTGTGACCATGATCCTTTTCTAACCTTGAGCATGTACTTATTTTATCCCAGAACCATTTTCTTTCCCTAACCAACATGTTTTTGAGTGTAAATCAACCAAAGCTGAACCTCAGAAAATGCTTTTAGGTTTGCAATGTTGATTTGTAACATTTATTCTGTAAATAGAGTTTCATAAATCTTACACACTGGAGCTATTTTTTGAAGGTCACCAAAAAAAGCACAAAGGTTGCACTGTGGCACAGCTGATCGAGATGGTTGTCCAGTATTTGTAGGGTTGAGGGTTCAATCCCCAGCTCATGCTGTATGCAACCAAGTAACAACCTCCGTGGCTGTGTAGTGCCAAAAACTGCAGTTCCTCAAACGTCCACTTGAGGCTGGCTACAGAAGAAGTCAGTCTCCATAAGTCCCCATGTTAAAATGTCCAATAAACATGTTTACAGCCTGGTACAAAAAACAGTTTTGGTCTCTATAGCTAATTTCTACGTCCATGACAACTGTACTGAGGGTGAAATTTCATATGACTCCCCAGTTCAAATTATATTAGGGCTTAAAGTTATGCATAATTAAGCACGTCGCTGCTTTGATTGACAGTTGGATGCTGTTACAGACGGCTTATTTGAGCACGCAGGCGTCATTCAGCCCGGTGACCTTGAGTATGACACCAAACCCGAGTTGTTGTGATGATAGGTCAGTGCCTTGCATGATAGCTCACTGCGATCAGTGCCAGGCAGTATAGATGTACTTTGTTATAATCGTGCCTGCTATGTCAACTGAATTCAGTCGTTTCTGTCAGCAGCCTGTAAAACAGTTAGAATAATCTCTTTACTCAAACTTTCATTATGTGCTCTGACAGTGAACAACGAGCCTGTCCAGCCAGTACAAGAGAGACAGAGAGAGAGAGAGAGGGAGAAGTGGATACGAGATGTATTCATCACGAGCAATCTGATGTAACGCCAGAGGAGACAGCACATTGGCAAAGCGTCTGTCTGGGTTCACTTTAACTCAGTTACCCCTGTGTGGGCTCCAAATCGGGCCTGGGAGCATGTGCTCTCATCCAGCTCACAGCTGAGGCCCAAACACGAAAGCATCACGAGCCTGGAGACCAAAGAGACCAGCGGGGTTGGATCAGAGAGCTGTGACTGTAGCTGTCAGTGCCCCGAATGTACCTGTAACTCATCATCATCATCCCGCAACACACCCACAACGTTCACACTTTATCCTCCATCAAAAAGCACCCTTCTGTGCCTGTGTGTGTGTGCGACCATCCTAGTCTTATGTTTTGGTTTCTCTGTGGAAAAAAAAAACCCTATCAGGGTCTATTTCCAAAAGTACTCCTTAGGTTCCTTTTTAGGGGATATGAGAGGAAACCTTGGCAGGCCGAAGTTTTCCATGAGGTCAGTAAGCAAGGCATTCCAAGCGGAGTGTGAGATCTCTGGGAGGGTTGGCTAATTAAATAAATCACGTGATTTATGTACCTGATACACAGTTGATATGGACTTGTCTTAAAACTCCACAACACAGCTGGGCTGAAAATGGGATTCACATACAGATACTGTACACAGCGAGAGCTGAGGGAGGAGGAGGAGGAAATATTTATGAAATATAAAGGGAAGTAAAGCAATAAGATGAAAGGTTAATAAATAAAAGTGAAGGGAAACACATTATGAATACAAAACTCAGTGCTAGTAAATCTATAAAAAAGATCCATTACAGGAGGGAAGACACATTTAAAGCTTTAAAACTTGAGTTAGATGGCAGGAAGTCTTTAATTTGTAGTCATTGCTAATGTAGGAACTCCGAGTTGGGATTTCTTACCAAGGCTTTTAGGAGGTCAACTCAAATAACAGACGTATCTGTTTCAAGTGCTCCATTTGGGCTATCTGCTTTTAAAAGTGTGCCTGTGTGGGCACGAAGAGAGACAGAGTGAAGAGGGAAAGCGAGAACAATGTTGTGTAATACGATAGTGGAATTTCATGAATAGTTTCTTTTGGGAGTACATGCTGATTTCCTGTGTTAAAACAGCTGGCCGCAGTGCAAGACATACCTTTATATTACTGCCAAGAATGACACATTACAAGTCAAAGCAAGCAGAGAGACACTGACGTGACTGCTGACGTGCCCTATTATCTCACCGCTGTCTCCACATTGAGCCTCGGCCAGGGAAAAGAAACCCAGTTGAAATAGTTACATTGGCTAAAAGTAATATCGTAATATAATATAGAAAAGTCGAAAGTAATGGACAGTTCGCCAAAAGTAACGTAACTGGTATAGTATATGTAAAAATAATGGATAAATGTGTAGTTAAATACAAGTTATAGAAGCCTCTGAAGTAAACGTTAAAATCGTTAGCCAATGGTTGAAATATAGAGCTAAAGGTATTGAAAGTTAGCAAAAATTAGTTGTTAACTAAAAGTAATAAAAGCCTGTGAAGTAAATAGATAAAGGGATAATGGATAAACCATTAGCCAAAAGTAATGCTAATGGATAAATTGTTGAAATAGACGTACATATAACAGTTGAAATTGTTGGATAAACAGTTTAAAACAGCTAAAAGTAATGGATAAATGGTTGGAATAGATGAGCAGAACTTAAAGAACTATCTGAAATAGCTAAAAAGCAGCTTAGGAGATAAACAGTTGAAATGTTCAGTTAACAGTAATGTATGAACTGATGTAAAAGTAGCGTACAAACAGCTCAAAGCTAACGCAGGTCCAGGCCTCTTCAAGCGGTGATAGCACAAATGCAAACCTAACAAAACATTCAGGTCTCAGTTGGAAAAGTATCACTGACAAGGTTAAATATAATCCAATTCAGAGGAACACGTCGACGAGTTCATCAGACAAAGAAAAACAAACGTCTGGGAAGCACTCGCCTAGAATACAGTACGCATAATTAGTCACAGGTGCCACTGCTGATGATGGCGCTGAGGATGACGAGGATAATTTTCGGTGGAATATAAAAAGAGCAGAGACACACTTACATCTAGGCTAGGAACTGGGCCAAGTGTGAATCAGGAGACGACTGCTAATTCACACATTATTAGCTGCCTGTGATCCATTTGCACTCCAAACAGATTTTTTGTGTGAGTGTGTGTGTGTTATTGCTACACGTGATGGTGACGAGACAGCTGATGCCGAAGAACATAAACAATTTTGTGCTTGTTAATCATGACTCACTGATGGAGAGTCTCTCTGGTCCATCATACTCTTACATTAAAAAACAAAACATAAGCGACAAGCCTGCTGTAATGTGACATCGCTATTTCACGGCTGCCTTGTCATTTCTGGTCATTTGGACTGCAGCCGGTTAATGTTTTATTTAGTCAAACACTTTTAAAAATAGCTGCTGCTGCTTCTTTCGCCATCTTGTTCCTCTCACTCATTTATTTTACACCCTCCCCTCTCTCTGCTCCCGTGTCCTCCTAATTCAAAGAGATGTATTTGCAGCGTTCGTTCGCGGCGCAGAGTCACCTGCCTCCGTCACCTGATTCCTCTGATATATGCGTACATGGGCCGCGCTACAGCTGCTCTCAGGGAGCAGATGCTGTCCTAATCTGACATGTGCTGGCGAACGGGAGGCATACTTAGTCTGGTGCATAATAACACACACACACACACACACACACACACACACACACAGATCAGTTTACTCAGCAAAAGGAAGACAATATGGAAAAACCCTGGATTAAATGAGAGGAACACACGAAGGTGCAATGATAAACATCAGTGCCTGGTTACACAAAGAATTTCAAGTGTAAATGTGAACAGAAATTACATCCTGTACATATTGTAGGGCACAGAATAACCTTGTCATACTTGCCTACATGTTTTTATGCTGACTGCTGCTAACATTTAGGACCTTTACTGTATGTTTTTAGTTTCACAACCATTTAAAAAACTGTATATAATATATATATATATTTGATTCTTTAATAACCAAACTGAAGAAAAAGTTTATGTGACTTGTTTACATTAAAATATCAGCTGTTATTATAAATATCTCAAATATTAATATATGTATTTGTCTAAATAATTTAGTATTGATCACGGTATATGAAGGACCTGTGACGGGAGGCTTCATAATAAGAAGATTCCTGTGTCGTGTACGAGGTAAATCCCAAGAGATAGCTCACTTAGCTTAGCATAATTAGTGTTAATTAACATGCTTTAGGTAGCTGTTTCCCCCTGCTTAAAACTGTACAGTCTCCTGGTGGTAGCCAGGAGTGGAGTGGCGTTGATCTTCTCATGTAATTCTCAGCAAGTGTCCTTCCATAAACTATTCCTTTAACAAAGTCCTGTCATGTCTAGCTAAATGTTTTGACAGCTTTGCTAACTGGCTAAGATCTAAATATCTCTTCCATGTGCCATGAAAACTGTTGAATATTAAATTAATTTCAGGAGTATTTATAGTAGAATAAAGTGAATAATTTTGTTTTTATGTTTCAACCTGTTAATAGCCGCTCTTCTAAATGAAAGAAAATGCATGAAACATTGTTAGATTTGGTTATGTAACTCAATGAAAACACACACACACATGAGTAGATGTGTGGGTGCTTTACAACACACAGCGCACACATCAACACACTCCCAAAGGCAGAAGTGTGTGTGGTCCTTTGACAATGGCTCTCCACTACTGGAGACATGAGTGCCTATCAGCGTCCTGGCTGAGCCGTCTGACTGGGCTCGTTGCCACATTGTAAAGCGATCATATATCATGTCATGTGATGCACGAGACGGACGCTGGCACCTGGCTTAATGACCAGATGCAATTAAATCAAGTAATGGATCTTATTAAGGTGTTATATGAACCCCAAACTGCCACTGCCTGCCTGCTCCTGCTCCTCCTCTGTGCTGAACAAAATGTTGTTTGTCTTATTTTATTTTTTTGGTGCAGAGTGGAGAGAGCAATCTGAACAAAACAGCAAAAAGCTATTTGACTTAATGCTGTCTGATGACGGAGCCTCGACTGGCTTTCACAGCATGCACTCAGTACCTCGATTGAACTGGCTGGAAAGTGAGTTAAACGGTAAAAATCAGGGCGACATAAAGGTCTGCAATAGCAAAAAATTGCTTTTCCGGGTGCAACATATTCTGTGCTTTTGCTGCATAATTTAAATCTTGCATGTGCTCGTTAAGTGAAGTGTTATTAAGAGGTGAATACACAGATTTCTGTGTATCTGTAAGGTCAAAGCTTTCATCTCCGTAACAGTATTCACCCCTGCTGAAATGACCTTGGAGCACGTAACGTTGCACGCAAACATATGCCAACAAATAATCAAATTAAACCATGAGGAGTGTTCCAACTTTCGCCCAAACTATGACTGAACGACCATCCAGTTTAATCCGAGCGTCTGTGCGTCTCCTTGTCACCTTGGTGAGGTAACCACTGCCTCGGGCGGCCCATATGGCGACAGAGCAGACAGACAGGGAGCAGTGCATCAGCTCCACCTCCGCTCAATCTGCAGCTTCACCTTACCAGACTCGGGTCACACAAGTAACTGCAAATCCATCCGGAGCATTTGTTTTAACCTACTTGGGAAACTGGATGGATGATTGCATTATTGTGATATTTTACAGAGGACTGATGTTTATACCAAGGAGGTTATTTAATACTGACGACGTGTCAGGAAAATGTGTGTAACTGACTTCATCCTTATGTTATTCAGTGATATTTCTTATGTTGCAAAGAGACTAAAGCCCGAACGGCAACCTCTGTGACTGTGAAGTGAAGCCAATGCAGAAAAAACTGCAGTTCCTCAAACGTCCACTTGAGGCTGGCTCCAGAAGTGAGTCAGTCTCCATAAGTCCCCATGTTAAAATGTCCAATAAACATGTTTACAGCCTGGTACAAAAAACAGTTTTGGTCTCTATAGCTAATTTCCCCATTCATGACAATTATATTAATTAGAGCGTGGACGCTTTAAATGACAGGTGGGTGCTGTTACAGGTGACTTGTTTGAGCAACCAGGCATCATCCAGCCTGCCTCAGGTCCGCTGATGATCCAGGCGAAAGAAAATGAGCTTCAAAACGACATCATGCGCACGCCGTCCATTCTTTATCCTGTCAGCGATAAAACCAAGTTTATATTCCAGCCTGATGTTCATTAGGAGTCCAAACAGCCAGACTGTCCCACTGATGAGCTGATGGCAGCTGAACAAAACAAAAGATTGTGTTGAAACATCTTGTGGCACACTCACCAGTTATTATTAGTGGTTTCTTGTGAAGTAAAAATCTTGGTAGGGACATAATGTACTTGAAGCTTGGAGTGGGTTATATTTCCCATAAATTGGGGAACTATTTTTATTCTTAGACATGAGTACATCAGCTTTGTATTTTGTTCTGACGGGTGACACACAGCGCCGTAACCAAAGACCATAAATATCACTCGCTATTACTTTTTAATGTTGCAATGATAGCTTGTAGGTTTACTGGCAAGCTAGCGTAAATGTCTTTTTGGTGATGTGTTTTTGTTCCAGCACCAAAGAAGGAGTTCAAACACTCCCTGCTTTGTATTTGGATCAGTCCGACGTGGGACGTGCTGCCTCATTAGTGTAGTAAAAACAAATACATGGATTTACTCAGAGAGCCTTATCGATAGAATCTGACCAAAATTGGACAGAGGATGTAAAAAAAATATCTTGCAATGCTCGAGCAGTTCGTCAGAGTAAGAATGTATCTATTCCTTATCCAATCTATTCTTAGTTTGCATCCAGGAAGGAGTCTGCAGACATACTCAACCAATGCTGGGCCAAGTTTTTAATAAAATTCAATGAATCATCAGATTACATTTAGTTTGGAGAGGATTGTGACTGTGGCAATGATAAAAAGACTAAAAGTTTAGTAGCCTGCATCCGCGATAATACCTTAAATATGTTAATAAGACTTTAGAAGGTTGTGTTGCTGTCAGTTGTTTAAAAATTACAGAAGCAGTCGTGTAATAATTTTAAAAAAAAGAGTTCTGGGTGAAAGTTTCATAAAGTTACAGGAATAATCAGACATTGCCGAAGCCGTTCGACCTTAAGGCGCCCTCTTCATTTGAATGACGCCGCTCTGTTGACAGCGGTGATGCTAATGAAGACGTCATCTGCAAAAAAAAGTTAAACTTTTGCCGCGATTTAATGCAAAAACACGCTGAATCAACTAGCTGTTAGCACTAGGCGGCGCTACTCTCTGTGGAGAGACCAGAGATCTACGCCGAAGTGAGGAGAAGCACCAGGAGTGGATGACAGTGCCTGTTATCATGGTGAATGTCCTCAATAAGATGGACGAGCTAACGGCGCTAATGAGGCTACGGAGTATGGAGAGTGTAAAATCCTGAAATCCTCCTGTCACAACATTAGAAATCTCTGTGTGTCTGATAAGCCTTCAAGAGTCTTGATGTCCGTTCTCCCCTCCAAAGGTCCCCCCCCTTTCCTCCACTGGCACTAAATGTCGGCACGTTGTGGCGTGATTAATTGTCCACTATCAACAAAATTTCTAGTAATACTGAGAAACTCAAAACTGCGCTACAAGAGACCACCAACTCAGCACTCGATGATTGCAAAAGAAAAACATGGCAGCCAGCTTCGTTATTGGTATTATCAACGCAGCTGGAATGCTTGAAATGCATCTTTGGCCAATCAAACTCCTTCAGCACCCATTTGTTTAAATTGCCATGAACAATAAATACTCTGGCACTGTTTTCCAGCACCACACATCCAGCGTGTGGTTCGGGGGGCAGACATCACCGCTGACAGCTGTGATATTCGGATTATTCCAGAGAAAATAGGTTAGCAGCTTGTTGTTTTAGCCCAAGGTTGTCACAGGGGTGATTTTTTTAATTTTATTTTTTTTTGTATGGTTATTAAATGTGTACTCATAAGCTTGCGCGCCGATCGCAGCCCTCGGGGGTAAACACAACTCACCTATCACTGTTATTATTATCATTAGGCCCCAATGTGTGACAGTCCACTTCATCCAGGTTGGCTTGTTGAGAGATTAAACAGATGCTGGAAACAAATTGGAAAACAAATTCCCCAGGGAGACAGTATATATGCCAGGCGAGCTACAGCCGCTTGGCGCTGTCGGACCGAATCATTCCAGCGCTCGGAGCCAGTTGGAGTAGCGTAAAGCTAATACAACACCCGGGTTACCAAAGCATTCAACACAGTCCTGCTCGCAGGAGTCGGGGAACCGTCGGCAGCCTGTGAGTTGTGAGAAAATCACTTCAGGTTGTTATGATAAGGACGGCAATGAGAGCGCTGAGTTTTGTCTGTGAACCATAAACATACAGTGTTAGCGTCTCACCCTTCACCTCAGTGTTTAGACACTTTCCACACGTGCTTGATGTGGAAACTTTCTCTTTTTTTTTTTTCTTTTACGGGCACATGTATGTACCGAGGCAGAAAGGCTGCTGAGGCTCCACCATCTTCTGGGCGGTGGGGAGACAGCTCAGTGCTGTGGGCAGATAATCAACAGTCAGCTGGCTGGTATAAACCCCCTCGCTCCTGTCTGAGAGAAATGTGTGTGAGCTCTGCGTTTCATGACATTGTGTGTTCCTCCGGGTGAATTTCTCTCGTGTGGTCGTGTGACTAGCTGCGTATCTGCTTTTTATAGCAGCAGAGGCTAGTTGTAATTTTGCTTTTTGTGCCCTGCAATGCGCCCTACATAGAGCTACAACTGGTATTTTGATTAAACTCAAAGATAATTTGAGATTAACACACGCTGTTTGCATGCATTGCACTGTGGGATTATCTACTACATCACTGCTGTGGCTCAATACAGTATATCTAATGCATATCGAGAGGGGTAAAAATAGCTCAAACACAGTGGAATATAGAATGATACCACACCACTACTAATGTACACATAATGAGCTAATCAGTGCAGATTTCCCATCAGCGTCGAGACGTTTCTCGATGAAACAAATGCAGGCAAAGTGTTTCTTAAGTTTCTGAAGATACGCTCTTGCCCGTGCCTTCTCCCACATTTCTGCATAATTTACTCAATGCACACAGTTTGCACACAATGTCCCATTCAGTCAGTCCAGATGAAATGCAATGCTCTCATACTGTATGAGCAAATGCATTTCATTTCTGAAAGCGAGTTTGTCGGACCAAAAGAAGAAAGTGTTATTAACCACCCAGCCAAATTTGAATGATTAAAAATATCGACAAGTTTATCTGCCTCAGCGTGTCATCGAGCCACCCTTTAAGGACCGCCCACAAAATCCTGAGACTGAAAACTGGTGAAAAACTGTTTGAACCTCTAACTCCACATTTCAGTAACATATCGTTCAAAGTCTTTTCACGTTTTCTGCAACTATTTTCCAACATATTCAAAGTATTCTGCCTCTACACTTTAAATCTCTGGGAAGAGTACAAGTTTGATTCGTGACTCGTAGGCAGTGTTGCCAGATTTGACTACCACAAATGAGTCCAATCAGAGCCTAAATTATGGACCAAATGTCATAAAAGTGGCCTCATCTTTTATTTCGAAGTCTGCACTCCGCTATGATGATATATTTAATTATTATTAAACTGTTGTTTTCTTTGTGCGGAAGAGTTGAAGATTGAATAATAGATTTATTATACTGATTTTGAAGGCACTCACATTACAAGACATTTAATCTGCCGTCTTTACCCACACTGCAATGTTACTACTAGAGACTGCTGTCGTGACCAGGGTACTTATTCAGACATGAATGTGCTTGATTATAGGAGAGGAATCAATAGAATGAAGCCGAACTTTCACAGGCGAAAAACTGCCCAAATGGCACAAAAAAAGTAGCCCAAATTATCACAAGCAGCCCAAAAAACATTTTTACACGCCAAATCAAATAAAAAGTATCCCATCTCAGTGGAAAACCTTCCAATCTGGCAATGCTGCCTGTAGAAAAGGGTTTATATAAATCCTGAACTTTCCCAGTAAAGGCTTTTCTCTGCGGCAAACTCTACTGCAAAAACAAAGAGCCACAATAGCCACAGCCTTATTACCAGCATTGTTCCTGGAATCACATCCCAACTGAGCTGAACACTGAACACGTTTCCAATACCTTTCCTTTTCAGGTCAAGAGAAGAGAAACACAGTGACACAGCCCTTTTTTTCAGGAGACGGACCCGTAACACTTCCAGTCACGTTACATGTCTCATTTTGCTTCGAGTCTCGGACAGTCGGAGTGTGTTGATGATCTTTTGTTAACGAGCAGAGATGATGACGGTTTAAATTGAGCTCACTGTTTTAAAAAATAATACACACTGCGCACAAATCTGCTTAAAAACATCAACATTAAACAGTAAATCCGGTGATATTCTGTATTTTCTTGTCGGAAAACGCGTAAAAATACCAAAACCGACAAAGAACTGATCTAACTAACCAGTCCGGCCTGTGTAGTCAAACCCTGACAGATCTTATTCTGTGCCAGAGAGCTCCATTGTTGTCTAAACACTATTAAAACACACGTGATATGCTCCCTCGATAACTATAAACACAGGCACTGTAGTTTATTTGAAGTTAATCCCACATGCACTCTCTCCTGCCTCTGTAAATACTCACCAAATGTGTGTTAATCCGCTGCTAAAAATAGTCCACCCCCTCTCAACAAAAAGCACTATTTACTCCAGTTTTAGTCATGTTTGTTAAAAAAAAAAAAAAAAAACTACAATGCCCAGCTGTTTTACAAAATGAAACAACATATCTGTGACTCATTTTTAAATATTTATATCCTCAGTAAAAAGGTACTCGTCCTAGAGACAATGTGTCAGTCCGTCATGGGATTTGTTAACAACGAAGGGAAAAAAATAGAATAACACAGAATTTATCCTGATGTAATTAAACAAATCTTTCTCATGTAAGCTGAGCTAGTATTTCCTTCAGTGTTGGGTCTGATGCGCTGGGACACATCTCAGTTAATCTCAAATTTCCACTGGAAGGATTAGGACGTTAATCGAGCGTCTAGCGTCCAGCCCTCGCTAAAAGCTCTGAGTTGTAGAGAGACACATAATTCAATATTCCGGGAGATTATATGCATTCTTCCATTCAGAGAAACAAATAGAGTAAAGAGTTCTCATCTCTAATCAAATAAAACTCACACGAGTCAGTTTTCCACAGTCTAGCTGAGACTTTACACGTCCTGCGCCGTCTATTTATACCCTGGAAGAAAATCAGTAGGAAACTTCAAGTGAAGGAGATTCAGATCTCACTACTGTGTACTATTTTATTTGGTTTAACTCCAGTCCGCCCCCGTCGGATTATAAAGTCTAATAAATACAAAGTCATGTTTTGTTTAGTGAGTCAGGCAGGCACTCAACTTTCCATTGAGGCAGCGGAGCATAAAGCAGACGTACAATAGGTAAACATTCGCCGGCCATGTGAACGGAGCAGCAGCAGCAATGAGAGTCACTTCTATCAACTTTCTCAGACGTTACAGATCCAGAACAGCAACAAGCTCTCTCGGGCCAATAATAGCTGTGGATGTTTGTCCCTGTACGCTCGGCTTGTACCTACGATCGTGGCCTGTGATGGTTAAAATTGTGAGCGCTTTTAATTAAAGAGAAGTGCATGAAAAATCCATTAAAACACTTTAAAAACAAGTTTTATTCGGTTCGCTTTGTGTCTAATTATTTACACAACTCTTGAGTCATGGTGTGTTTCATGTTCCCTGGTGGCTCTGTAATATTTACCCCATTCAACAGCTACAATAATTATAATGAAACAAAGAACCTATTAAAATCCACTTTATCGGAGAGCAGCTGTCTTCATTAAAGTTTGTTTCTCACTGCGGCCCACTTAATAGACTTAGAAACTTTAGTGAACTTCCAAGAAACAAATCAACACCGTCATAAGAACAGAGGAGGAGCAAGACTTTGCTTTATAATTACACTTTTTAAAACATCATATGAGCAGACGAGAGCTTCTCCTCTAATCGGCACCTCGTTGTTTGTCTCCATGTCAAATATAAATCCATAAAATATGATAAAGAGTTCAAGAAAACGGTCAAACGAGTGCCAGCCTATACAGGTGAGAGGAAAGATTTCCAGGATTTTGGCCACTTTAATCAAAACATGATGAAAGACATCAAATTTATCTCGGTGTCTCCAGAAGGAATCGTCCTTTCAGCATATGAAGTCTTATGTAATCACAGACAATTAGCACTGACCACAGCATGAATATGGCGCTTTAATTATCCACGATGGTTTATGGACGTCTAAGAGCTAAACGTGTGTCTTCATCGTGCGGTGAGTGAGTCAGCAGACTTCTTTCTTTAACTCAGTTCAGTCAGATCAAAGTTTTGTAAAGTCACTTCCATCTTTGAGCTGCTACAGCATCTCATCTCTCACTTTTTGCCTGCTATTACATGACATATTTTAATTTTAGTATGCAAACATGGATATTCATCATCCACTGGAGACACAATGAAGGAACTGTAACGTGTTACTTAACTTGACCGAAGGGACCAAACACGGGGAAAGCAATAACAGTCATCGCAGAGTAAATATGAGAGGTTAATAAGTTAGAAAAATCTTTTTATGATCCTTTTTTTTGTTGTTGTTTTCGAATCTGACACTTGTTTTTGTACCCTTGAACCACACTGGTCTGACACCACTATCAACAGGATGGCATTATTCATCAAGTAGTGTTTAACGAAGCTCTCTCTTCATCTCTAATCTTGCAGGTATTTAGTTAATTACTGGACAAATTAAACTTCTCACCTGATGGCAGCGCTAAATGAAAAGTTAAAGGGTCACTGAAATTATTGAAATTCGTCCTTAGAGGGGTGAAAGAAGTCTCATAAGTTCAAGTTAGATGTCAAAGTCATCAGGATACATCATGTGGGCATTATGAATATGAACGTTTGTGCCAATCCATCTACACACAGAGATATTTTACAGATTTCAGCCTGATAACAGAAATATTTAAGAAAGCTCTCTCTTCTTTGATCACTGAGAAATCATCCAAATCCAAAAACTTCTGTCGCCTCACTATGATGCTAACACATCACAAGGTGACCTTTCCACAGGTACGTGTTGTCTTACGGCTGTATATTTATTTATGCTGTCACCTTTTCTCCTGCGAGAAGTGCTGAAGTCTCCATCTGTCTGTCTGATGTTGACAGGCGTCCATGCGGAGTAAGCTGGCGAGAGTTATATTCTTTCCGCACTCAACCACTTACCGCGCTAACCTCTTAAGCTGGCTGAATAATAAACATGATATTAATGTAAGTAATTACCATCAATAATTCAGGATGCTCCCTCTAATTACGCAACGGGCTGAATTCCCGCCTGGTGCCAAGATGAAAATAGAAAAATGATTAGATATTTTATTCACTGTTAGTCCACTTATAGAAATGTTAGATTCACTGACCCAGAGAGGGGGCACAGTAGATTTTATGATCTATAAAAGTACATTTATTTTTGAGGAATTTTTCCCTTGTAGGGTAGTTTTCTGGTCTTAAATATATATATTTGTTTTCAGGTGTGACAAAGACGTGGTGAAGGTTTAGAGAGGGTCACAAGCTAAAAGGGTTTGTACATAAGTTGTGGATGAACGCTCCGTCCAGAGAGAATCTGACTTATCAACACAACTGGACTTCTTACTCTTATGATCCCTCCTGGACGTGCATGTTGCGTGCAGTGACATTTACCCTCATTTCAGTACATTTATCCAGGGCCTGCCAACATGGCAGCTTTGCTCAGAGCTTATTTTAAATGACTTCTGAGGAGCCGCAGAACAAACCTACAGAGATCCTTTCATGTGGCGTTATTTCTCTTTCAACATTTTTGCGGACACCTCCCTCCCCGGCCTCTTCTCCTGCCGTACTGTGTCTTATTCAGCCATACACGCCGTCTTTGTTTTGAAGTCGGTGATCTCCTTGTAACCTTAGCGGCGCAGAGCTGCGCAAATCAAACAAAGAGAGAGCTTAGTCATCCTTTCAGCTCCTTAAGTTTTCAGTGACAGCCCTGTGGGAGCCCTGACTCAAAAGACTGTGAGTCTGATGCTAATTAGCGTATTGCTAACATGCGCATGTGTCACGCACAGTTTGTCCTGAGACCTTCAGGACCTTAAAACCAGTTTAAAGCCTGTTGTGTAATTTCAGAAATACACTGGCATCAATTACAACAGTCTTCTTTCTTTGTTTTCATATTTATAAACAGCTCTATGTCACATTATATCTCAGTGTGTCTGCATGGTGAGTGAAGGGAGCGGCGCATCGCTGCAGAGATGTGACACTGGGAGGTTATGAAACGTAATTTGCTCTGTTTCGGGTCCCTTTTATGCAAGCGCCCTGGAGAGTTACAGTTACCTTATCTCCCAAATCACTTAAAACACAGCAGCAGCACCAGGATCAGTTCACCCCCAATTCAATTAAACTGTAAACTGAACCTGCTCTGGTTGATTATAAAGCATTCATTCTCAAATTATTCATTACGCACGGCGCGCACGAAGCATTTTCATATTGTTTACAATTTGGGAGCTATTTCAAATACCGAGTGTCACTGTGAGAAAGAAGTTCCATGAAAAAGAAAACAGTCAGAAGACTTTAGAGTGTATCTTGGCTCGTTCAAATGAACATAATCTCAATGAGCAGCCAAGCTCTGGTCTTCATCATGGAGCACCACAACAAACTGCACAGGGAACTTAAGAAAACAAGGCCAGAGTCTAAGAGTTGTGGCTTCGCTCGGACACAGTGGCACTTTGAGCTAAACAGCAACATCCTCACAGTGTCTGATGAAAACATTTAGCCTGTACAATGCATAGACGCTGTAAAACGTAGACGTGGTATCTGTGAGGTCGCTCTTGTGAAGCTCACAGTGTGGCGGTCCTGCCTCTGCAGGCTGCATGGCTGATACAAGAATATGCAAAGACGTGGATCATAAGGTGGGTCAAATGACACCTGTGCGCTGAAACGATCCATCTGTAACAGCACCTACCTGTCAATCAAAGCATCCAACTTTAAGCCTTAATATAACTTCAACAGGTGAGTTGTATATACAGTAAATTCACCCTCAGTACAGAACAGGTAAATTAGCTATAGAGACCAAAACTGTTCTTTGTACCAGGCTGTAAACATGTTTATTTCTCGCTCAGCCCGCCTCAGGTCTCCAAGTCTTTGCCGATTTTTGGGCGGCAGAGGCAGGACTGCCAACAAGGCGAGAGCCACCACACTCTCAGCTTCACATACGGCTGGGTGACGTCACGGATACGGCGTCCACATTTATGTTGTCTGTGATTTTATTTGGCCAGGTTTTGCAGATTTTCTCCGGTGCAGCGGAGGTCGGTGTAATTTAATCTGTGGTGCTGACAGATTTAAAAACCAAAACAATAGTCAGATCTCCTTCAAGAAACAGAACAGACCCTCCTGTGAACAGTTTTGATTGGAACTACTTTATGGCAATGAAAGTCTTGCAGCCCAGCATCCCAAAGAATAACATTCACATTTGGTTGATTATGTCCAGTGCCAATGCAAGAAGTAGTTTAGTCTGTAATGCAGTAAGTGTTTTAGTACAACACCTTAACAATACATTTAATTTACCTGAACCACAATCTTTCCCTTACCTTTATTGTAATGTAGTTGCTATATGAAGATTTTGCAGAAAACCAGCTGACCAGTATTGATGTTTTTGTGTGGTGATTTGTTGTTGTGCACGAGAGTATTACAGCATGTTTAAAACGCTGAACTTTAAGGGTCGGTTCATCCTAATTTAAAAATAAAGAAATCTCTAGTGGTGTCTAGCCAGGCACAATTTTAGATCTGTGTCTCTGAGAGTTTGTCAGCAGTGAAAAAAAACCTGCAGACCTCGCCTGTGAAATACTTTCTGCTGAAAACATCAACACACTGTTTGTGGAAATGTTTCCAAATAAAACTCACCTACGCTGTGTTCAAGCTGACATACAGACAGCAGAGTCACATGTCACAAAAAAACAAAACAGCTACAGTATAAATCACCAGACAATGTGTGTGTTTTCTTTTTGTGATATGACTGAACTGACCCTTTAACTATTAACGGGGACCTGTTTTTTTGCCTTTTCAGCAAAAATCTTTAAAGTTGTTGAGAAATAATCCATTTTGACTCGTGACCTTTCGTCTAATATCTCATCTCTGAAGTCATTAATCTTCCTCTTAGGCTCATAAATAAAACTCTTTTTAAGAATCAGGCCGTTAAAAGTCGACATATGGTTGTAGTTAGGAAAAGCATTCCTTCAAAATCACCTGCTTTGCTTGGATTTTTTATTATTGTGAATCACCTCTTGTTAAATAGTTTTCGTTCACAGATCGTTTGGCCGTTTGCCTCTTGTTGACTCGGCTGACATCGTCTGTAGTCCATGAGCAGATTATGGAACCAGTTGTGGACACAGGAAGTGAATACAAATGCATTTGGGTTTACAATCTGTACATATCGCCGTAATCCCAAAGCCTCGGACCGGTGCACACTTCATCACATTAAAAGTGGCTTCGATCGGAGCCCTTCCAGCTCTGGTTTAGTTGCTCTGTCACCACCCAGTACATCATTTGCTGATGTACTGGGAGGCTACCAAGTGTGGAAAGACATTAATGTATGAATGTGAAGCAGGCTGTCGCTGAAAAAGAGCAGGCGTGCTCAGCAAATCCTCTCTGGGTCAGTGAATCCAACATTTCTATATGTGGACTAACAATGAATAAAATATCTAATCATTCTCCTATTTTCATCGCTGACATGGACTTTGTCTCGGCACCAGACGTGAACCCATTTTCAGCCCGTTGCGTAATTAGAGGGCACATCCTGATTTATTAATGGTAATTACTTACATTAGTATCATCATTATTACTCGGCCAGCTTGAGAGGTTAGCGCGGTAAGTGGTTGAGTGCGGAAAGAATATAACTCTCGGCAGCTTACTCCGCATGGACGCCTGTCAACATCAGACAGACAGATGGAGACTTCAGCACTTCTCACAGGAGAAAAGGTGACAGCATAAATAAATATACAGCCGTAAGACAACGCGTACCTGTGGAAAGGTCACCTTGTGATGTGTTAGCATCATAGTGAGGCGACAGAAGTTTTTGGATTTGGATGATTTCTCAGTGATCAAAGAAGAGAGAGCTTTCTTAAATATTTCTGTTGCAGTTGAGAAGAGAATAGGAGTGTCATTAGTTTTGCAGGTGAGATTTCAACATAGGGGCTTATGGAGATCGACTCGTTCTGCAGCCAGCTTCAAGTGGACGTTTGAGGAACTGCAGTTTTTGGCACTTCTACATCAGCTTCACTTCACAGTCATGGAGGTTGCCGCTTGAATAAAATCAAAACTTTCTGTATTTTTATGTTTAATTTGCGTGAAATGTAATTTAGCTCGTACGAACACACCGTGATATCATATCGCATGTTATGCTGTATGTCACCCGCGTCTTGTTTGTGCCACACTGTTTTCACGTCGTGTGTTTGTCCTCTAGGTGCTCTGCATGACCTTGAGTGAGTGCCGTGGTCACACACACTGATGCGGCAGTGTCAAGATGCACACCGCTCGAGGTGCAGAAGAGCGAGCTCCCCCCCCCACGACATCCCACCCACCATCTTGAGAGCACTTTCTCGCTCAAAGCTCACATAATTCCCCCCTCCACCCTCTTTTGTGATGTTTCTCACATCGCCTCCACCATTCCCCCCCCCCCTCGCAGTTGGCGGGTAAATGGACACCCTGCCCTCCGCCTCCCCTTTCCTCTGTGGAAAGTGATGACTGACTGCAGCATCTCCTCCCTTCTACACTTATGTTTAATTATTAGTAGAGCATGCCGGGCACAGATCTTATCACATGATAGCTGCTTTTCACTGCCGGTTGCAGAGTGTGGAAGTGGGAATTGAAGTGTATATTTATTCATAGCTTTCCAGGATGTTCCTTGTCCTCATACAATCGACAGGCTGTGTGTTATATACAATATGAATTTCAAAACAGTCGGCATCAGACTGACTCGTTGTCTCTTCTACTCTTGATTTTTCATGCAATGTTTTCACACCGGCGCCGGCGCTCTGGTCCTCGGGGGTGTCCTGTGTTGGATTTGAATGTCTTGAGTCCTCATTTCTAAAATGACTTTAATTATAATAATTACTTAATTATAATTTCAAAGAATGTGACATGAAATAAGAGGTTCACGTCTATTTTTATACTCTGGTTGGTGACAGAAATAGTTTAAGCCTCTCTTTTACCATCATCATATAAAAAAAAGTAATAAATCACAGCTTTAGCCAACAAACAAATGAGATGTTTCACCCTTGTGTCGTGGACTTTACTGTAAGTCATGGCTGCATGATATCGTGTGCACGGTACAGTATATGCAGTGTTAATGTTATGTGCCACGAGGCCAATGGAACAGCGAGGGTCTGGTGTTGTCATAAATACTTAATGGCAGGCTGAAACGCCATTCACTGTGTTTGCAGCAGCCTCTGGGCTCACAATTACAGAATGTGGTTACAGACACCCAGGGTTGGGTTAGTGTGCAATTAGTTGCCTGTATCTTATAGAGTTTCAAGTCACAGGTCACCACTGACAACTGGCCAAGTCACTAAATACCAGAGGAAGTCTCACATAGAGGAGATGGAGATAAGGACGGCTTCTAAATAGATGAAAAAGATGTTAAAGGTCCGGTGTGTCAGATTTATTTACATCATGTGGCGGAAATGGAATAAAATATGCTAAACTATGTTTTCCTGAGTGCGTAATCACCTGGAAATAAGAAGCAACATGTTTATTTTCAGACTCCACGTCAAACTAAACATTGACTCTAGATCTTTGGACATTTTTCGCTTCTCACAGTCACCAAATTTCCTTCACGATGATGAAGTGAGGCGGTTGCAATTGGCAACTGCACCCCTAGATGCCAAACACTAAATCCAACACACCGCTCCTGTAAAGAGAAACTGTGTGACTTGCAGAAGACCAAATAACACAATCTCACTCCTACAAATAAATGCACCATTTCCAGGAGTTTTGCCACTTCAGCCCTACCAGTCATGCTGCTATGTTATGCGATTTGAGATAAATTAAGACATATTCAATGTGCCATTGTCCTGTAGTTACTACTTGTGGCCACAGTGGTCGCTGCTGAGCAGAATCTACCAAATCAAGTTTTGCTTTAAAAAGTCCAGTTTGACTAAGTTAAACTTGCAGTCACGAGCACAGTGTTATGTAAAGAGGCTAACGTTGAAGGCTGTGTAATAAAGTGAGTAAAGAGCTGGGAGCCTTGTGTTGTTTTGGGGCATTTTGTTGCAGGCATAATGAGCACTGAGCACAAGAGAAGAGGCGAATGAATGTCTCATAACTTAAGTTTCCCGGAGCATCTCGTCTAATGCCAACCTTTTAGTTATGAGCAGCAGAGTGTCTTATTTGGAGAGAGGCTTGTCCTTAACCGTCCTTCACTCGGCTGCTGCAGATTTGACTGGAGGTGAATTATATAAAATGCTTGAGTATAAAAGTATAAAAGGCCCTGACGACAACAACTTTCTCTTTCAGTTCAGTTTTAAAAGAGGCAGATATGAAAAACTTGTGAAAGATTGCATAAGATTATCTCATCTATGGCACTTTAACCTTTTTTTTTTTTTACTGCCACAACAACAATCTGAAGCTGTAGGGAGGATTCATGGTACACCTGTTATACCTAATACTCACTCATAACATCTCATAATGTGTTATGTACCTGTAGGTATGTTTTCTATGTGTTCAGCAGTGATGGAGTGTCATTTAACTACATTTACTCAAGTGCTGTACATTTTCTTTAGATTGATTTGAGTTACTTGAACTTTATTTGAATATTTCCATTCCCCAGAGGGAAATATTGCACTTTTTATTCTTTTTTTATATACAGCAATCTGACTGCTAGAGTTACACTGCAGATTCAGATCTTACACACATAAAACTTGTGGTGATCTTTCGAAATAAGATGCATGATAAGTGTCTGCAACTCTGCAGTAAAACACACATGATTTGACACATGAATGCACCAGTAGGAATAAGACAATAATATAATATACAATACTAAAAAGAATCTGCCATACGAGTACTTTTATTTTTGATACTTTTACTTGTAATTGTGTATTTTAGACTGCACTATTGCTAATTTAAGTAAATATACAAATTCTTAATATTACAATATGACACTTCACTTCAACCAAGTTTATGAATATCCTCAAATAATAACTTTAATTTAAGACTAATTCCTTTGTGGTACCTGCTAACACAGCTGAAGATGATGTATAATCCAGCATATCAACTTTTTTCCCTCCTCAGTAGAATAAAAGTTTCCAGAGACATCTCTCTCTTACCTATGGTCGTGATCACAGTGATGGCGAAGTAAAACGAGCCGGCGAATTTCCACTGCACCCCGGCTTTGTGCGGCTTCAGCTGGAGCACCATCTTCTCCAGCTCGTCAAACTGCTCCGTGGTCAAGTTGAACGTCGTGCGCAGCCCCTTCCTCCTCTCGATCAGCTTCCCCAGGTCGTCCTTCTCCGTCTGGGATTCCAGCACGTCAAAGATCGCCGCGCCGACTAACAGGTAGGTGAAGGTGCAGATGATGAGGGCGAGGGTCCTCACGTTTTGCCTCTTCATGGTCGGTGTGTGTCAGGGGGACGGGCGGAGAGTGAGCGCGGGTCTGGAGGACGGGGAGCTCGGCTGGCTCATGGCTGTGCTGCTCTGACGGAGCAGAGAAGCTCTCTGATTACTTTATGAGCCGAGGAGCTGTTCATTCAGCACCACCCCTCCCTCCGATCACAGGAATCCTCCCCCTCCGTCCATCCATCCACCCCTACCTCTCTCCCTTCTCCTCCCATCTCCATCACAAAACACTATCCCGGTGCAACCCTCAAAGCAAAATACTGAATACTATTACTTCACTGCGTCATATTTTAGCTGACTGAGGAAATATTTGGGTATTTTACTGAAGTATAAAACAATGTAGAAATACTCCACTACAAGTAGAAGTCCCTCTCAGTCCTACATGCAACAAGTATTATCAGCAAAATGTACTTAATGTAAAACAAGTAGTGTATATTCTGATCCTTTACTCAAGTAAAAGTACTATAAAATACTCCACTACAAGTAAAAGTCCCCCTTAGTCCTACAAGCAACAAGTGTTATCAGCAAAATGTACTTAAAGTGTATCAGTAGTGTAAGAAGTACTCAGATCCTTTACTCAAGTAAAAGTACTAATACCACTCCTGGAAAATACTCAGCTGCACTACTGAAGTGTAAAACAATGTAGAAATACTCCACAACAACTAAAAATGTGACAAGTATTTTCAGAAAAATGCACTTCAAGTGTAACAGTGGTGTAAGAAGTACTCAGATCCTTTACTCAAGTAAAAGTACTAATAACACTACTGGAAAACACTCCACTATAAGTAAAGGTCACTCTTAGTCCTACATGCAACAAGTATTATCAGCAAAATGTATTTCATGTAAACTTTTCATCACAAGTAGTGTATATTCACTCAATACTCAAGTAAAAGTATTAATACCACTACTGGAAAATACTCAGCTGCGCTATTGAAGTGTAAAACAATGTAGAAATACTCCACTACAACTAAAAAAGTACTATGCACTTAAAGTGCATCAGTGGTGTAAGAAGTACTCAGATCCTTTACTCCAGTAAAAGTACTCCTGAAAAATACTCCACTGTAAGTCCTTGCGTTACAGACTTGAATCTCTGCTCCATCTAAACGTCATCTTATACAAATGATGTCCTGACTATAAGAAATATGAATGAACTCGGAGCTGAAACAGTTAATTGATGAAACTACTAGTTGATTGACAGAAAATGAATCAGCAACTACTTATTTAATCAGTTAATAATTTTACATTTAAGTGATATTTTTTATGCTTTCCTCTGATTTATATAACTGTAAACTGAATATCTATCATAACAATTTGAATCTCTACTTTATGATTCAAACTAAATTTACTTTTAATGAACTTTAACTTCACCAGAAAACATACCACATGGCAGGGTCACTTTACGCAGCTATAACATAAAACCTTTTGCTTTTTGGAGGAAATCATAAGAATCCCTCTGAGACGATGTGAAAGATAGCAGTCGTGCTGACCACTGAGCTGCTTGTGGAGCAGCCGGGGGTAAAAAGCTTCGTTATTCATTCACATTCAATGCTGTGAGAGGGTTTTTTTTTTTTTTATCCTCAACATGACTCACCACAAAGCCTCTACAAAACCCAGCTGTTACTTTGGCTCCAAGGAAAACTCAAATGTGTGCTCTTTGACCTTAACTTTCCCCTGCACGACAAATTTAAGAGTAAATAAACCTCACATGAAACTTTCCAATCTTGTTGAAATAATTCTATGTTTACATCGACCGGCAATTCAGCTGCAAGAGCAGATCGAATGTATTGTGTGTTTAAGCTGAAGGAGAAACACGCCGCGATGATGATTTGACGCAGAGAGGCAAAATGTCAAGTGAAAGTCTAACTGGGGCCAGATTTGATGACCCCCGGTGTCACCGGTTTCCAGTGAGTGGTTCCCTAATGTGCTGTACGTCAGTGGAAGACGGAGACTCTGTTTGGCGGGGATGCTATGAAGAGGTCAAGGCAATCCCAATCAGATTTCATGGACTTATTTATTCCTTCATTATTGCTGAATTTTCCTGATAAATAAATGATTTATCTTGTGCAAACATACTGAGTATAGACGAAAAATGCTTTAAATTTCTGCTTGTCAGTGATAAAATTTCCAATCGCAGAGAATTACGACTTAAAACACACGACAGACGGCGACATCCATACCGCTCCTCACCTGCTTTATCATTAACCGATAGATCCTGGCCAATCTTAAGTTCCACACTGTGAGCCGCGCCACAAATAGCTCTGGCTTCAATAACCAGGTCAGTCAAGTCAACCGTGACTGAGCCTGCATAAATCCTCCCTTCACAAACTGAAGTGCCGCATGCCTCGGCCCGATCAATACGTCAATTAATCCATGACACTTTGATCAAAAATGTGGCCTTTCAAAAGATGCTCTTTGGAAGGTAAAGACTGAGGACGTGCAGCGATAAATAGCATCTATCCTCCTTTTCATGTCTGTAAAGGCTTTTTTAAATGTATACAGGAGATATAAAAGAAATCATATCTGTGGATTACGATTGGTTGGATTAGTCAATTTCTCAGTACTTTCTGATTTCTGTAGTCCCAAATGTGTTGGCTCCAACTGAACACACAAATATGTAAAACAGGCCAGAATATGTACTTTAAATTTTAACCAAGCTCAGTGATTTTTTTTTTAAATTAATTACAGTTTTTAGCACTTCAGCATCGGCTTAATTTCGCAGCCCCAGAGATTTTTCTTGTTCTTCCCTATGCACAGTTCTCCAGTGTGCCTTGCTTTGTGCAGCCAGTGAATCATCTAAACTCCACCTGTGATGCCAGCCAGCCATCAAGCCAGCCTTCAGCCACCATCACTTCTTGCCTTTTGTGTTGATTCCTGTCATAGACTCCTTAAAACTATTCTGGCCTCTGTTCTCTGCATTCTGGGTCCAAAAACAAAACCAAAAACGTAAAAGGAGACATAAATCAAGTTCTAGAAGATAAAAATATATGCACAACATGTTTTTAAAATGAAAAGAGTTATACAAAGCTGACAGAGAAAGAAAAAAATGAATTGTGGTGTTCCCCAGGGCTCAATTTTAGGACCTTCACTTTTTAACCTTTACATGCTGCCGCATGGGGACGTCATCACACAGACTCTACACTTCCCCTTTTAACTGCATTATAGACATCAAGTTATGGATTTTCTTTCCAGCTTAAGGATAATTAACTAATTATTAATTTTTAACCAGCATACATAGTCAGCACTTTGATTTTCACCCCCTAACCCAGGTGTGAGAGCCAACCTGCAATGCCAAATTGGTCAGAGGCAAATGAGAAACCATTCAAGCTGACAGACCAACAGAAACAAAAACAAATGTATTTAATATGATGCACAATGTTGTGTGTGTGTTATTTATTCCTCAGGTTGTGAGCGTATCAGAAATAAAACATTTGGTCTCAGCTGTAGAGTCCTGCAGACCTGCAGGGCTTCAGCTGCAGGACACTCAGCTCGCTGCGTATCCTCCACTGCGTAATCACCAATACATCCTCATGAGTCCAAGTGTTTCCTGCAGCCACTGACCCATCAGACAAAATTTTCCGGTAGCAGGCTCTGACCCCCGGCGGTTTGAGCAGGGGATCGAGCCTGGACCCTCATTACTGCGATTTTGGAGAGGCTGCAAAGTCCACATTGAAGTCAGTGCTTTGATGTACTTTGAACCATCTTCAGAACAGAAACCTCAAAAAAAAAAGTTCCACAGTGAGTATCCACAGAGCAAAAATAATAAATAAGTAGGTTAGATATTAATTTTGTTGTTTTATTTATACTCTGAGTAAGAAAATAGAAACTGAACATGAACTTTCAATGACTCACTCTGTATCATGTGTTGCTGCAAAATGGCATTTACTAATTGTAGAAGTAAACCTCTGTGCAATATTTATTTGATCTCTAAAGCTATAAATCAAGGCAACAGGAAAACCTAGCAGACATAATAAGTGTCACTGTGTATTTGCTGCACATCTCTAAACTGTGATTTAGCTGTGATTCATCCCCCCGCACAGGAACGGGCCTTTGGTTTGATGACATACTTTTTGAAATGTGTCCTCGGTGATATGCAGAGACACTCAGATAATCAGGCACCCAGGGGAAAGTTTAGGAGGAGAAACAATAGATACAGGCAGGTCACCAGGCACCACATGTGAGCTGCAAGAAGAAAGTGCGACCTCGCAGCAAAGTTAGCAAACCATATCTTTACTTTATAAGACGTTTCCCTCCCGGTGTGTGACGGATGTACGGATGCTGAGGGTCAAAACAGCTTTACATCAACACAGCGTCATTAACCTGCCTGATGCTCCTATTGAATATGCATACAGTAGATTAGGCTTACCCCCCATCTTCTCAGTGTGTTGTGTATCCCGCAACCTCCAAAGCAACTTTGTGTAACTTTTCTTCCACAAAAAGTATGTAACACTTCATAGCAACTGGTGAAACTGGATCCTATTTTATGGAGAACATTTTTTTCTGGTTGTCCCTCTGATGTCCTCCGGCTGCTCAGCATCAACTCACAAGCTGCAGCTGCTGTTAGCCCAGCTTTGTTAGCTGGGTTGAGCTCAGAGCCACAGGTGTTTTGGAGGTGGTTTTCAGGCCCGGGGTGGTCGTCGAATGCTGATGGGAGCGGAGCTGGTGTCGTGCCAGAGCCAAAGCAGGACAAGGGTGATGTAACTGGGCGCAGCAGCCTCTATGGACATAAACAATGAGGATGTTGATGGAAGAAGCTGAGAAGAGAAAAGCAGAGAGTGGCCGCCAGACCAGAGTAAATCTGGGACAACTGTCCATATTTGTGACAGCGGTGCAGTATTTCTGTGCATGTTATTCCTGTATTAGACAGCTGAGAGTAGACAGGCAGCGAGGGGAGAGAAAGGTCTCCAGGTCAGCACCTTTAGCCCTACAGGCCACTAAGATGCAACACAAATAAACAAAGTTACACAAATGTATTCATTAATTTGTGGTTTTGAAATTATTAGTTGTTAAACGATTTTTCACAATTTTCAGGCAATACAATTCATCAGTTGTTTACAAAATCTATTAACAGATTAATATGTAAATCAATTTGCAGTCAAATAATATGTATAACTAGATTTTGACACAGGGCAAGTGTATCCAAGACTAGAACTGAAAGTTCTGAAGTAAAATGGGGTGAAAGAGGTTATTCCCAAGCGAAAACTTCTGTGGAAGTGAAGCCAACGCCTAATGACCAAAAACTGCAGTTCCTCAAACGTCCACTTGAGGCTGGCTCCAGAACGAGTCAGTCTCCATAAGTCCCCATGTTCAAATGTCCAACTTCACAGCAGAAATAAACATGTTTACAGCCAACTCACCTTTACATTTCACCTGTTCAGATTATATTAAGGCTTAAAGTTATGCAGGATTAAGAGCGTGGTTGTTTGATTCACAGGTAGGTGC
The DNA here is from genome assembly GCA_028641955.1 of Protonibea diacanthus. Taxonomy (NCBI): domain Eukaryota; kingdom Metazoa; phylum Chordata; class Actinopteri; family Sciaenidae; genus Protonibea; species Protonibea diacanthus. The sequence goes on from CM053992.1 coordinate 18,521,139, forward strand.
CGTTACAGGTGGCTTGTTTGAGCAACCAGGCATCAGGTGTGCTGATAATCCATGTCTTTACCGATCAGCCGTGAGGCGGAAGAGGCAGGACTACCAGCATGGCGGCGGCCACAGATTTTGAGCTTCTTCAGAAACCAGAAAACCTAAAATCTGTCCACCTTTATAATGTCAGCGGTTATTCCTCTTCCAAACAGGACAGAGAGCATCTTCTGCAGAACAAATTCAGCATCTTTAAACTGCTCACTAAGAACTGATCTGCCCGTTTGTGACACTCTCTGTCATGAATGTCCCATTCGCAAAATTCCCAGTTTGCTTTCTTTATTTTAAAACTCAGGTAAAAGAAAAATCTATACCGCATGTACGAAAGACGCACATTGATTCTGAGACAATCCAGGCAGAAACAAATCTATAACCAGCGTTTGTGCGCATGTACACACATATGCACATAAAGTCCTGGCATGTTAGCCACACATGTTCGTTCTTGCACTCGTTGGGAGGGCTCGTGGTGTACAAGCCTGACTAAACATCACTGGAGAGCACGTTACGTAATGCCATGATACGAGGACATCATTAAGGCAATGCCAGGGAGACAGGAGCCATCCCAAACACCCCCCAGTCTGCACCCTCGCCTCTCTCCTACCAGCAACACATCCTGGGAGGGGTGCCCTTCAGCTGCCTACATCTCATTATACGGGGTTCAACGTGGCCTGCAGCTTCCCGCTGACATTCAATTAAAGTCTTTCATTTTCCCATCATTTGCTCTGCCTCCGTGACTCAGCCGCTGCTCCTGCTGTCATTTGATAATTATTCCAAACACCCCTCCAATTAGAGGTGAATCTATTTATTAGCCTCGGCACCCCAGTGAGTGCAATACACCTGCGCTGCTCTTCAGGATGAGAGGGACGGCAGACAGAGACGTACTGTGAGGTAGATTTTGTACGAGTGGCTCTGATTCAGGAGGCTTCACCTCTGACCTGAAGACCTCTGGGTGTTTAGCTGTGGGTGAGTTGTTTTACCTTAAATCATTACGCATGAAACTGGTTAATTTCAGAATTGATTACTTTATCTGATTACTCAAACTCTACATCACAATATCGTTGACAACGATGCCTATTCTTGGAGGTAATGCACAAGAATTTTTCTATTGTTCTAATGAGAAACCTGATGGACCGATGTCCACAGGGCTAGTGCCAATTAAAAATCTGAAGACCCAAAAAGTGGTAGAAATTTTGCATAGAGGATGAATCCCAATCACTCTGTTGATCCTCTGAGAATCTCTCTAAGCAACTCAAGATTACACTGTAAAAATAACGGCCGACAAAGCTGCTGGAGCTGAAATGATTGTGGTAAATACCACATCATACAAATATAAGATGTGCACATGATTTATATTTATAATTCGGCACTCAAATGTTGACACTAATGCTTCATCCGGTTGTGTTTTAGCGAAGAGGAAGCGGTAAAATACCCTAATGACATTAGTGCATTACATCAAGAAGTACAGAGTACACACAGTGTACTAACACAAGAACTGAGACATAGCACTGGGCTTCATTTTACAAATTTGCACTCAAACTTTGGTTGGTGTTTATATCTGTGTTTTTTGCATACAACTAAGAAATTGTAGGGTTGGTACAACTGCACAGTGTGTACAAAATGTTCAAATATCTCCAGGATTAACCAACATACTGTATGCGAGTGTGCAAATGAGTTACAAGACTCGTGATTCACCTAAAAATCGATCAGTCTTTTGTCTTAAAACACTCAGAAAGCTGTGAAAAATATAATTCTCACTTCTGCTTTTAAATATGATTAATTGATTATAAGATTAGTTTCTGAATAATTTTCCCTGTGCTGCTCTGAGGGCACACGTGTTTTACATCCAGTTAGAAGAGCACATTTTGTATAAACGCTGACCCGTCATTTCACAGTCTGTCTCAGTCTCTGTCCTTCCGAACAAGTCATCCCTTCTGCTGCCTGCATTACCACCATCCAGTCTAATGAACACTGTCACATGTTATTACATAACACTTGTCTCTCTATATGAATATTTCAGCGGTGATTATCCACCCTGTCACCAGCTTTTCTTCCCATGGATCCACGATAAACATCGACAGCGTGACCCTCATTAAACCTAAGAAGTGAAAGGTCACGCATCGACCCTGAGTTATTGACGTAGCTCCAAACGGATCCATAGTGCACAAAACACAAGAAATATAAATTAGAAACCAGGAGCTGTTCAGGAAGGATAAATCCTTTTGTTTGCTTTACATGTCGTGGAATTAAAAATATATATAAGTTGTTAAAAGTACAAATTATTAGCAATATTTTATCTTTTCATAGCCATCTTTAATTAATTTCCCTCATTAAACTTTTATGGATTAAGTCTGGAGCTCAATCGAGACGCTGCTCTTGATGTTTTCTACAGCTGAAGTCTCATATATATCTCAATTTAATAATAAAAGGGAATCAGTGCACAAGAGACTGGGTGACAGCCTTGTTGTTTGAGGCACTAGCCCTCCTGTGATATTGACGGATGCTAATGATTAAGAGAGTAAACTCTGGGTTCTTGCTGCAGTTCGGCGTCCCGCCGAGTGACACATCTGACACACGGTAATGAGAGACTTAACAGCTCCTTAGATTTCCAGCTGTGCTTTCCATCGACTGGACATGAGACTGTCTGGCTGCCTGTCAGGGCGTCTCTCAGGTCATTTATCTTTCAAACTAGCACAAATGTTTATTCCCTTTTAGACATTTCTTGTTCAGAGTTTATCAACACATTTTTCTATAAATAGATGAGCCAGAATTCAGATTAATTAAAGTGATAACAGACCAGATGACTGCACTGCGAGAGTTTGTCTTTTATCCAGCTACTGGCTCAAATTACTTGTTAAAAAACCTGGTATGTTTCCTCAAAAAGTTGACCAGGAATTTGTATATTTTCGTACTTGAATTATGTATTTATCTGCTTAAGAGTTAAGAACAATAATGAACTGTAACGGATTACGTGATAAAAACTGCTGCAGATGTGTCAGTTGCTGACAAAGCCTGTTTTTCATCTGCAGTACCTGGGCTATAGATTACTGTAAATCAGTGATTTATCGCTTTTTAGTCTTCATCGATATTTCTCTGACTGAAATTTCTCTGAAACTGAGACTCTACAGGTGAAGTACGCTGCAAAACAGTGACGCGAGGTAGTTCAATTTATGTCCGACGGTTGAAGATAGAAAGAGAGCGAGCATTGGTTGAGAGACATAGTTAGTGAATGAGAGTGAGCGAGCACTGCCATGGCTAAAGTCAATTAATCGATTAATCGGTGCCGTTAGTTCAGTAGGTAGAGCGTGCACCCCACGTACGGAGGATCAGTCTTTTCCTTCCTGTCACTCTTCAGCTGTCCCTATCCAATAAAGCTTGAAAACCCTGTGAGGGCACAACGCCTGATCCTGCCTGCATGGACCCCAACACTCAAAACTTGCCTTGTCATCTTACTCTAGAGATGAGTCCACACCTGACCTTTAAAAACTCCACTAGTTTTTTCACTGCTTCATTTGAAGCTGAAAGCTACTTCATAGTTTGTTCCCTGTGTAAAAACAAATAGGCTCCAGGCTCTGCTGTTTACTCACAGCGCCTTGCATGAGTGCACACCTGTCCTGCTGCAGTGACCATGCTGTGTGTGTCTGTTTGTGAGGCCGCATAGTCAGGTGCCGCTCAGATAATGATGTTGAACATATGGTTGAGTTTCAGCTGCTCAGCCTGAGTTGTACTGGCAACAGGCCCACCTTCTTGAACTCCTACATGCATTCTCCAGGTACAATCTTGGAGATAACGAAAAATGTTATTTTACGTAACCTGCATCGTGCACTGTCTGTCAAACCACTGCGCCACGGCGAGGAGGCGTAACGAAAGTGACACTGTATTCGTGTTGTAACAAGTTTTTTTTTTTTATTGCAGTGTCAAACTGTCTTGTTCTGCACTACAGGAACTTGATTTTTACAGGCACTCTTGGATACTTCCTCAGCAACAGCTTCACCGCAGAGTGACTGATCCAGGCTGATGCTGAGGTATGTGACACAAGCCCGCAATGAGATTTCGTCAACATAACGTGACCTTTATGCTGTCTGCCTTCTGCAGCCTACGGTACGTCTAGTGCCAAACCAAACTGACTGACCGAATTTGCCCAAAAGTAATGACAGTTTGTTGTCTATGAGCCACTCCCTAACATTTTGTAACTCTCTGCTAGGAGATGTTGACTGTGGAGTTTCAGTCAGAGTCCTATGTCAGCTTTTGCATCTCTTGTTCTTTTACTTCTAATACATTATGGTAACAATCTAGGAAGAGGATTACAGATTACACGTCATATTTTGCTATTTATTCATGTAATATTTTAATTTTGTTCACTCATATTGTAATTCTGGTACTGTTTGTTGACTTAAAGACATATTTCTTGAAGTGTTTCCTCATCTAGACTGAAGGTCTAAGAATAGATGGTGCTGTTTTGTACACATTTTAAAGAAAGGCCTGTCAAGTGATTTAGGGTTAGGGTTATTACATTTAGCGGGTTTATTTGTGGTTATATAAATGTAAAGTTTTATCTTTAAAGTCTGCGTAAAGGCAACTCTGAGATTTCTTTCAAAATACATTAAATATGTTGGAAAATAGTTGCTGAGACGTCCTGCTGTTTATTCTCATTAAAGACACATTGAATTTTTTTCCAATTATTCCTCTTCCTTGTGTTAATTGCTCAGTTACATCTTCAATAAGGCAGATATATATAAAAAAGTTTTGCGTAACAAATACTTATTTCTCTTTCTGCATTAAACATAATTTGTGATGACTCATCTTTAACTTCTGATCTGGCTGCCATACATTACATTACACCCACCACATATGTTAACTGACTTGATGTGATCTCTAAGGATACTAGAAGACAACTTCCATACAGCAGCAAATCATTTTTCTATTGTTGAATGCCGATTTTCACAACACTGTACAGTCAGCTGTTTCGTGGTGGTATTCACTTCCGCATCCTTCTGAAAGACATTTTAACTTCTCTTTCAGTGGTTGCTTTTCATGCACGGAGACAATGACATACAGACAAGAAAAAGTCTTTCTTTTAGTTTACCAATGGCAGCTCAGACTTCTTAAAATAAATAAGAGGAAGGTTGGCATCAGCATGAAAACATGACACAACCAACCTCATATTTCATGAATGGGAAATGGATAGAATGGTAACTGCAAGTGAAGGAAATGAAGCCAAAATCTGCAGTTCCTCAAACGTCCACTTGTGGCTGGTTCCAGAAGTGAGTCAGTCTCCATAAGTCCCCATGTTCAAATGTCCAACTTCACAGCAGAAATAAACATGTTTACAGCCTGGTACAAAAAAACAGTTTTGGTCTCTTTAGCTAATTTCCCCATTTAAACACTTAAGATGTCATCAAACCAAAGTTTCTGTGGTAAAATCTGTATATATCTGTGTGTGTGTGTGTGTGTGATACCTGCTTTGTGTTTAGAAGCTGGATTTCTTTTTTTTTTTCTGGACTGACTTCTGTTCCCACAATCTTTCTGTCCATCTTCTGACATGTTCTTTACTTTTTAATATCTCACCGTGCACAGGTCATAAGGGAACACGAGTGAGTCACATTTTTTGGCTTCTTTTCTGTCTTTGCAATTGATTGTACTGCTTGTCCTGTTTCCCCCCCTCCATGGCAAACAAGTTCAACGTGTCACATTAAAGAAACACCAGAGTCTGTCTTCTTTATTTCAACAACAATATTGTAGCTACACTCAGTCAGGTCTTTTTGTTTGTGTACCTTCGTGCGACCTTAAACAGCCACTGTTGCCTTCTGACGGCTGATGGGATGGAAGAAGTTGCTTTAAGTCAGGTTCAGGTTCAGAGGACCGAAGAAGCTGTAGCAAGAAAAGGAACACTGAGTTTGACTGTTAGTGATCAGTGTTGGCAGGCTGCGTGATAGAATTTAATCCTGGGTTGAAAATGTTTGCTGCTGCAGACGCTGGTCGTAACTCCTCCACAGATATATTTATGTGTGAAGAGTGAAGAGATGTGGGCGCACCATTGTCTGTTAGCATGTGTACTGTCACTGTGCACTGTATGGACGTGGTGTCCTGCTGTTCTGTCTGCACTCGGGTGCATTTCCCAAAATATGCTGACATTCACCTCTCAGGATTTATTTTAGCTTTATTCTGCCATAAAACAATATATATGTTTTTAACCATGATAACAAAGACTTTTTAAACTTTGTGACCTTTTCAAAGCAGCTTGAGGAGTCTGTATCTTTTTTGTCTACTCGTGTATCAGGATGAGCAGCTTCGTGTTTCATCACTGTCACATCTGACGAGAGCTCGCACTTCCTCTGCGGTTTTCAGCCACGCTGGCAGCATTGGCTCTTGGGATGGCGATGTCAGACCGGCCTGTCAGTCCAGGTCTTTGGTTCAGGCAGAAATATCTCAGCAAGAAAACTAATCTTGCAAAACTAATGATCAGCTGCAGCCTCGGTGTTACTTTATATTTAAAACTTCCTCTACTTAAACTAAATAAGCTGTACATGTGTATTTGTTATTATTATTATATTATTTATGATTAAAAACTAGCAGGTCAACAACTTTGCTAACAGCCAAACATCAAGCAAGGTCAAAAACACAAGACATGGCACCAATTCTTACAGTAGCTTCTTCCGTCAGGCTGTTGAGCTCCATTGCCCTTACCCAGCTCCTGTTCTGGCATGACACTCCCACTCCTTGTCTTTCCCCCATGCCCCAGGCCTCAAAACCTCCTTTTCCCAGTGGTTTATAACATCTGTGGTACAAACACTAACACTCCCTTGTGGTGCTCTGAGCTCACAGTCTGGACAGCCCAGCTAACAAAGCGAGCTAATATTACTTCACTGTCCATCAGGAAACTCTGTAAAACACCAAGTCACTTCAGGTACACTTTAATGACAATACTTACTTATACTTCAGTAAGGTTTTGCAGGACTTTACTTACTGTAGCTCAGTGCACATGTGCAGCCTCACAGAGCAGCTAGCAGGACTCTTTGTCTTATTATAAAATATGTCAGCAAACCTCTGAATGACATGAAACACAAACAAAGACGTTTTCCGTGAAACAAAAAGTCCATCGGAGGCAAACTTTTAATGGACACCTGAGGAAAACTGTCACAGTTATAAAAGACAACTTTGTCATCTGTCAAATGCCACCTCAGCGTATTCGCAGCATCATTAGTAAGAATAATGTTTCATCGTGAAGCTGTAAGCTGCTTGCACCAGAATTCACTCCCCCATTATGTTCTTGAACAGACTGATGTAGGCGGGAAAATCTTTTTTTGGGACTTATTCTCCCATTATACAGTCCAGTAACTAGATGAGATATATTTATAAAAACACACTGGATAAGTTAGTTTTTTTGTTTTGGTTTTTATGAATATGAAAAAACTGCGAAATGGAACATTTGTGCGTGTCAAAAACATGTCTTGTGTCTTACTGCCATGTCCTGTCAATCCTTAGATCAAGAGTGAAATGAATTCGACATATACATACATGTCAGCAGGTGGGCAGCACCACTTTATTTCCCAGCTGTGAGTGAGTGTATATCAAAAGCTTTGAAAGGTGCTCATTATTTCAGGACAACAACAAAAGCAAACAGCAGACCAAAGACGTTCAGCTCGACTGTAAATCCTGGTTGACAGGTAGTCAGCGACAAATATGTCTGAGATGACAGGAGCTTTCAATATAATGTGCCGAGGGTTGTGCCGCGTTGCATTAATATTTCATGGCAGATTTACCAGCGCCTACAGAAAATCTCATGGGGAAGATCTGCCTATAACTGTCAGCTGATGAATTCTTTAAGCACACCTACCGCTGCTCTTCCTCAATGCGTTATTCATAAGTCAAGGCTCAGTCTGAGTTCAAGACACTGCACTTCACTTCAAGTGTTGCCAGGGGGTTGAATTGTTTCAACAGTGACACCAAATTGATTTTAGAGTACCACACTCAGACGGCTCGGAGGCTGTAAACCTGATAAAACTACTCACTTGTTGATGTCACTTGTTGCTAAGGCCCAACTTTGTGTGTTTGTTATGGGGTGTCTGAATGAAAAAAACAAGCGGCATCTTCCGTGGCTGTGAAGTGAAGCCAATCTGGAAGTGCCCAAAAACTGCAGTTCTTCAAACGTCCACTTGAGGCTGGCTACAGAAGTGAGTCAGTCTCCATAAGTCTCCATGTTAAAATGACTTCACAGCAGAAATAAACATGTTTACAGCCTGGTACAAAAAACAGTTTTGGTCTCTAATTTGAGTGCTGTTACAGGTGGCTTGTTTGAGCGGTGTAGGAATGCAGCAACAGTCTAGTCCAAGTGCATTAAACATTCCTGTGAGATTTTATTTAACCTCTTAACATTTAATGTTCTCAATTATTCAAATTGCACAAATGTTTTCTTAAACTTTTCAACCCCAACAGACTCATTAATGTTCTTTTTTTCAGCCTAGCATCGTTCAAACAGCCTTAATACGAGTGTAGTATACTAGTTTTAATGGAGTGTTGGAACGACCATATGAATTATGTAATCTATATATGACATTGTCGGGAAATTAATGTTTTTTTCTGACTCTGAAGCTCCTTAGGGCAAACATTATAAAAACATTTTGTCCTCTGTATCGTACACACTAACACGTTCCTTTTCTACCTTCTCTGAGGCAATAAAACGCACGTATTGAGTTACATCTCTCAAACCTGAGAGGACCAGAGTGGAATGTTTTTCTAAATATCACGATTTGGACTCGATTTTTTAAAATAAAGTTCTGTTGGATTGAAGCGTGCTTTGAAGCTCAACATGCCTCTGGTGCATTTCCAATGATTTAACCAGACCGAGGAATCAGGGGAAGACTCGTGAAAAAGAGTTTCTTGACTATAAGAAGTCAGGAGGAACACGTGATGGACAGTAAGTGCTACATGTGTAGGTCGCCATTAAAGGTCATGCTGTAAAGTGCAGCTGGGTTGGCGGGGACAGCTGTAGGGAGACAATCTGCTGAGAGACATGCAGTTCACTGAGCAGGACACGCAGTTACAGTATCCGACCCACACAGACATGCACGGACACCCGTGTGGCTTAAAATAAAACACAAAATCAGGCACTCGCATACAGTATTCACAGAAATGCAAACACACGCATGTTCACAGGGAGACGATAGGATAAACAAGCAGTGTGAACAGTTAACACTGCTGTTTGAGTGCAGGGCAAGGCAGCGAGGTCAGAGGTCAGAGGTCAGAGGTCAGGGGTACCAGCCACATGTGATCTCCATTATCACACCACAGGACACAGCTGGATGTGACAGAAACCTGGACCTCACAGGACTGAAATATGCCTGTGTTAGATTAGAGCTCTCGGAGATCAGGAGCAGTATTAGGTTATATTAATAGAAACTCTTTGAGCTTCATGAAAATATCTCCACCGAAGAAAGGAAGGCAGTTAGGCAGAGTCACTTTAACAGTGTAGCAACATCACCATCTTGTGGACGCTTTTATACAGTGTGCACTCATTTTTTTAACAACCTCCTGACTGATTTCCTTTTCCTGTGAAGTGTTAAATGTTTTATGATTTATGGATCTGTTGCTAAGAGAGGAACAGCAGCCTGCAGAATATAATGTAGATTCATGCAAAGGTTCAGCATATCTCATCACATGATAAAATGTAATGTGCAATGGGCAGGACAAAGGCAAAATAGGTGAAATGCATGGAAGGAGTAGGTGAAAATTGATTGGTATGCTACAAGGCTAATTAGGAAATGGGAAGCAGGTGGCTGCAGGAGTCAGATGACTGGAATTGGAGGCGGGACAGAGGTCAGATAAAGAGAGGTGGGATACGAATAAACAGGGAGAAAAGGTGCAAGAGTACACAGTATCACTGGGTAAAGTGACTTCCTGGGAGGGTTTGTACTTAAAAATTCACATTTCACTCACATCTAAGCGCTGCTGTTATTTTGGGGGACTGTAGCTGGAGGGGACGCAGAAATCTGAGTCATTTATTTAATAAAATGACTCCAGCAAGAGCAGCAAACTATCAGGAGAGCTTAGTTTGGTCTCACTGAACACTGGCAGAACTGCTCAGGAAGCTGGTGGGCTCTAATTTTAACTGGTTGAGGTTAGACTCAAGTTTGTGTGTGTGTGTGGAGCATGATAACACACTCCATACACACTTCCTCCTCCTCTTCCCTATATGATGTTTGTACAACAGCAACGTTTCACTTAAATCTAAGTGTGTATTATTATGTCGTATCACTTCCATGGTAACTGACAGGAAAGAAAGCAAACCTCAAAACCTCAAAAAAAATATTTATGACATGTTGTCGTTAAGTGTCATCTTTTCTGATGCTGTTATCTCCATGTTGACACTCACCAAGGGAACAAACTTCACGTTGTAAATATGACACAGAGATCAAACAATGCCGGTTAAGGTTGGGTTTATAAAAACTAAGCTGTCATGTGATTGACATGTTCAGCAGTAGTGGTAAAACAACTATAAATCTATAAATCAAGTCTAATATAGTGCAAAACATTCAGTGGTTCTTACTTCTCGGATTTGGTTATATTTTTCTCTTATATGAACGTAAATTAAATATCTTTTGTACATGTGCGTCACATTGTTGCAGACGTTTTCACTGTATTCTGGCAGCTTCATTTTTATAATATATTATTTATGGCCTGCTGGGATTGTCAGATACCGTATGGCTGGAAGAACCTCTAAGGATATAACTGCTGGTGTTATATATCTGTAGATGTGACACAAAATATTACTTCCTCAAAGACAATAGACAGAGTGACACGTTTTAAACGTAAATGTTAACAGACTCATAATAAGTCATCTTTGGAATGAACATGAGGTTCAGATTTGTATTAATTTCATGCAAGTTTAACGTGTTCATACAATTTATTTTATTATTTATTCTGACTCCAGATGTGAAAGAAAGGAAGAACTGGTTTCTAGATTTGTTCACGCCAGTGCATTTGTATGTAACTATTATTGTTTTTCATTTTTTAAATGATAGTATTGGCCCCGGGGCATCTTCACATTGTCAAATCTGGCCCTCCTCATAAAAAGTTTGGACACTCCTGGATTAAACCGTTTGGTCCTGCGCACCACTCGAGTCTGACCACACGATGGCGGCAGTCCTCAGTCCCCCTCATGTTAAACTCCATTGAAATTCCTCAACAGCTGTTTGGCTGTTGGTTTATTCTTGTTTTACAGTTGAGAAATTAGATGTGGTAAACTTCTTCCAGGCGCGTATAAACATGAACATCGTGCACGCTTTTTTTTTTTTCTTTAAATGAACTCCAACTTCTTTGTGAAGTTTAAGATTAGTTGGAAAAAATGACACTTGAGTTAAAATAAGTGACTTTTGTTGAGGTCTGCTCTGCTTTCTTTAATCAGCAGCCTGCAGCTCTGTGAGATCAATCACACGCTGCTTCGCCTCGTAAACTTGGAGACGCCGAGAAACGAGGCGGTGCTACGCGAGCAGAGGGGTCATGTCTGAACTCTCAGTATATACTGCTCACCCTCCTCACTCTGCCTGACACTCTGCCGGTACCTCCTGGACAAACACACACATATACACACACGCGCACACACACACACACACACACACACACTGGTTGGAGTTTGTGAGCGCTCAGCAGCATGGAAGTAACCAAAGGAGAGGACGGCGCCGCTGAACAGGCTGCGTCTTTATTTGCATCAGAGGTGGAGAGCCAAAGAGGAACCGGTGGACGTGGAAAGAAGAGGAATAACTGCAAAATCATTACAGGGGTACGTCCAATGCAGCTCATACCTACTTACCTACATCTCTGTCTGACCACCTAACTCTTCTCTAACACTGCAAACAACAGCTGAAGGCCACATGGTGTTATTTATGTTTCTTTAAAGTGTGCACTTCTAACCATATTATCAAAAACAACTCATAGTCCTGTAAAATTCTACTTTAAAGCCACTTAGTAGACTTTATATATTCATTTTTATCCTCTGTGTCCTTATAAGGCTCTACAGTTTTACTGCAGGACCATGAAATGTGTTTGTAAAGTCTCCCAGTTGTTGTATTTATACTGAGTGTTTCATTTAGATGATTAATGGATAGACTAACAATCATTTCAGTCATTTTTTTTCAAGCAAAACTAGTAAATGCCAAATATTCTCTGGTTACAGCTACACAAACTAGTAATGTCTGGTTTTTCTTGGTCAAATGTGACTATAAACTGCATATCTTTGGGTTTTGGACTCTGGGTCGAGCAAAATAACACATTTAAATGTGAGACTGTGACATTTCATACACTAAATGATCAATCGGTTAATCGTCAAAGTGGTTTTCAAATGAATCAGTGATGAGAAGCCCCACCAGGAATCAAATACCGCAGCGTCTATACGCTGTTTACCCTTAGTGCGATCATTCCTGCAGCTGTCAAACAGTCGAGACGGTCAGCGTGAGTGTGAAAGTGGAAACAAAATGTTTTCACTCCAGTGCAAAAAAGGACCAGAGGCCAGAAGTAACACTACATGTGGAGATGATCTACAGCAAAGCAGGACTGGGCCTTTAAGACCGCAGTGCTGCTGATTGTGATCCAAAAGAGTTCAGTTTCAGCTGAAAAGTCTGCTGCAGTCAGAGTCAAGAGGGTAAGGTCTTTACGGCTATGGATCCTATTTCAGATGTTTAAAATGGATGTTTGAAGCGTTGCAGGGACGCAAGGCAGAAGAAGGCGGAAAAAATGAGTTTTGTCAATGAAACATGGCGTGCACAAGGTGGAACCATGAAATAAAAAGCTTGTTTTTGTGCAACCAACATCAAAAAACCACCAAATTTTCAATTTGCTTTGAGGCAAGATCAAGAAAAGCAACAAAATTTCACATCTGTAAAAACTGAACCATTCAACTTTTTCTGGAAATATGACTTCACAGTGCACATGGTCATGGAATCAGTTCCCATTGTGTACATATCTATGGCGCTGTAACGTGGATAAACATGTCCAGCGTAGAGCACGTGTGATGGCAATCAAGCTTTAATTAAAAACATGTGCTGAGGGGCATAGCCATATAGAGGACACATCCTGTTTATGTAGCTCTTGTAGTCGTATTTCAAAGACAAATACTTGATTTGGTTTGGTTTGGTTTTTGAAATTTGGTGAAAGTCAGTCTTCTTGTCCTGCGAACAATCTTCCAGCTGTCTTCTGACGTTGATGGGAATCTGCTCGGACGTTGGAATGACTGTTTTGTTTGTTATCCCCAAGAATCTTTGACTTGTCTCAGAAGACGGAGACCCAGAAACAATGGCATCTTTTATTGCTCACTACCCCATGAGGCACTGAGATAAGCCACACATATTCCACAGGGAAACCGGGATACATTTTGGGGCTTTACATGAAGACCATAATTGAAAGAATTGCAAAGAAATATGTGTATTAAACACTGTGTGGTCGGTGCTATATCGGATATTTACGGTAAAATAATAAAATACTTTGACACATTAGGCTAGCGGCACATTTTAAGTGAAATACTGTACATACCCACCAATCTATCTCCTCACTTAAGTATGAACTGCACAGTAAACACACCTTTCACTATTTACTAGCAAACTCCAGCTAAAACCTCAAGACCCGGCGATTTGAGTCGCTGTCTGCTGCATGCTGATTAAATACACATGTGGTGAAGTCTAGACAACAATATGCTCTGTCCTGTCATACATCAGCCACCGTACATCTGTAAGTAATTGCAGTATTTGTGCTGGTTACACTACAGTGTTATTTAAGAACTTGCATGAGGTTGATTGCAACATCTTGGGAGCGAAGACACAAAGCAGAGTTATTTTTACTGTAACATGCAGGTTACTTGTTAGTTTTTCAAACAAATTATGACATTTATTTTTCATGTGTGGTTTGATTCGGACTCCCAGCAGTCTAATCAGATCCTTTACTGTGTAGACAATAGAGACAAAACCTGAAATCGGTTGTGTGTTTTGGAGTCAGACGTGTAGGTTTCCACCAGACAGACAGTTTACTTTCACAGCCCACAAAGACCACATCTTTCCCAAGGAGCCCCGTCCAATCCAGGGCTCTCTCTTCCTGTCTCCGTCTTCACCTATAGCTGGAGAAAATAAGTGCACATACCCAGACACCGCGCACACATAGCAGCATATTTTCATACCTGTCTAGGATTTCTTGTGTATGTGAAATGCACTAAATGGATTACTTGTGGGTGGGTGATGGTTCCCACAGTCCTGCTTTTTTGAGACTAACTCCACACAGCTACAGCCTTTAGATGTAATGTAGTGTTTAGTTGGGTTGTCTTAAAACAAGAAACAATATCAGCCGCAACTTGAATGAATGAGGACAGAAAACTTTCATCTTGAAATGAGTAAAACTTTAATTATTCTCGTGACTTGTTGAGACACAGAGTTTGAAATATCGAAACTAGGATAATTTTAGCACTAAACAGTCACAACTAATAAAAGAAACAATGCAATATTTTTTGCAGAGTACGTAAATATTTTTGTAGAGACTTAATTTCCATGAAGATGTTGACGTCATGTGATAAGTAAGCATTTATAGTTCCCCCTTCCAGCACTGGTTCCTATTCTAGTGGTTGGGCACCAGCAAGTAGTCCCAAGATAAATCTGAGAGGTCACAAGAGGCTACAGGGGATAAAAAGAAAAGAAATGCACATCCAAGGCACAAATCATGGACCATGAACCTTCATTGACGTGTTGTAATTCTGTTAGACTGTTAGTCATGAGGCAGCACAAGTAGGCCTCTTTTAACTTCCAGCTGCCAATTAAGCAACCATGATAACCCCTGCAGGGCCTGGTGTGGGTGTTGCAGAGGCTTCCAAAGAAGCAGCAATTGTAATACTTCTGAAGACAACCTTCTCCAAACATGCTGATCCAGACTTCTTTGAAAAGCCCCCATAATTACAACCAGATAGGACAAGCAGGCAGATATGAGCCAAGCAGCTTATCAAGGATCAGCCAGGCTTTTCCCCCTTTGACTTTTCAATTACAAAAGGGCCAAGACCAACATTTGGACAGTTGGAGATGGTGTATGTAGAAAGGTGGACATGATTAAATTACAAAGGACAGGGGACAGGGAAATAAATACCAGGCCTCTTTCGCACTACAGGACCTTCATCCCATCTCGAATAAAGATTGAAATCTTACAAAAACATAACAAATAAGATAAGCAATGAGTAAATCGAAGGGCGGACTAATGAAAATTTGCAACCACGTTCAGCGTGCAGCTCTATGAGCCTGTAAATGCTCTGTTAATGAAAATCTCATTAAAACAGTTTATTAAAGACACGAAGGGAATGTGCAGGGTGGTGATGATGACAGGAATCCCAGAATGCAGACGTCTAGGCAAACTGAGCTGGATGTGGTATGACGATGGCAGACAGGGGTTTTCCTGAAGCACAGGAAAAAACATGATTAATCAAAAGTCAAAAATATCAGAAGAGCAAAGTTCACAAAAACCACAGAGTAGGCTGTAGCGTCGTAACCACAGGGGAGACCGAACAGTCTGGAAGTCTGGGCTGGAGTTTTATGCAGCATGAGTTGGGTGATGAGGCAATAAGGCAGGTGAGAGGGAACTGACGACCAAGCCAAGAGAAAACACCAGGAAGGATGTTGTATGGTCACCATCTTAGTTTACCATGTTAGCATTCCAACATTTGCTTATTACCACCGAGAGCACAGTGCAACTGTGGCCAAATTATGGCGCTAGAGGACAAGTCAGGGTCGGAATTCATCCTGGGGGGGGGGGGCATGAATGTCTCAAAATTCACAGCAACACCTCCAAAGGTCACTCAGAACCACAAGTACCACCGTGAGTCACCAAAGTTATTACAGTTCATCCTCTGAGGACCACGAATGTTTGTACAAAAATGTGAAACCATCCAATAAATGTTGAAATATTTCACCAGACAAGTGAAAAATTGCTCAAGGAGAGGTAAGAAAAACAGGAAAGTCTGTAGGATTCACCCTCAGGGGATCATGAATGTTGAGGTATTTCAGTCTGGACCAAAGAGGCTGACCAAACAAGCTACACTGCCATCACCAAACAGTGTTTATCTGTTGTAGTGATGGAAGGAGGTGTTTATGAACAGCAAAATGTCCTGATTTATGTCTTCTCTCAAAGGGCCAGAAATCTGCTACAGTATATTTATAGCATGGTTACAAGGCATGTAGCTGACCGTCAAGTATGTCTGGAGGGCCAGTAGAACAGCCAAGGTCATTTTCACCACAGCATCATTCAAAATACCAAAGTTTTGAAGTTTGATTTTTGTTCAGGCTTCACTTACATTAAGTCTGAAGCTAGTTACTAACAGGTAAAATGGTTTAAAGAGCACGGGCAAGAACATTGTTGATCATTACTCAACAGACTGTTTGACTTGTTTTACCTCTTGTTTTTTTTATCTTGTCACCGAGCACTCAATCTAAACATCCTCAGACGTGTTTGAACTTCCTGACGTTTGTTCTCTTTATTTCAGGTTCTGCTGCTGTGTTTACTGGTGGTCATCTTGGCTGTGGTGTTTTTCCTGAGAAAGAGCAGCAGTAAGAACGGTAAGCGCTGGTGACCATTTCACCGCCTTGATTGTGTTGCAGGCTGCAGTTTAAAGACCACCCGCGGAGTCTTTGACCCGTTTTTTGATCAGCGGGTCTTCATCTTGTTTTATGTCTCGAGCACATACACAAGGAACGCCCGTGAACAATCGGCCCTCAGGCATGAGGGTGACACAATACATTACTGCCAGTGGTTTCACGCTGTTGATTGACAGTTGGTGCAAATCTGCCAAGAAAAGTTGCAGCATGCCAACGAAAGGAAGAAGAGAGGAAGAAGGCCGCAACCTAGCAAGCTTGGATATGAATGCTTCAATGTTTATGGTCTAACAAATGTTTTATGAGTCAAGAAATGCCACAAAGATTTATTATGAGAAACACTAAAAGTAAAGGAAATTGAAAGGAAATTGTTTTATAGGCAAAATGTTTGACAGTGAGTGTATTACTGTATCCTGTGGTGGACAGCAGTGCACTTTGCTACAACCCATCTTGCTCAGACTTAATGGATCTGATCGGAGCACACTGGACTGAATAGGCTGAAAGCAATTTCCGATGTGCTAATCTCATTTTTCCGGCAACAGAATACATACGCCGTGGGAATTTTTGGAAAGATTTTCACATGAAAATGCGCAAATGTGGGTTTTTAGTGGGAAGTCTGCACAGTGATACTCTGTGAAATGTGAAACAAACTTCTCATAGATTTAAAACAGACGCTGAATGGAGATACTTTAGCCGCAACAGAGAGGCAGAGAGAGCGAAATAACCATCTCAGGCTCCATTTTAGAGCACTTATTGAGTAAAAGCTGTTGGAAATAGTTGTTGATGTCAATGGGCAGAGGCTGTTTGGGCTACCAGAGAGTGTAGCTATTATAGAGCCTGCTAACTTCCCACTGAGATCCCTCAGAAACTGTCTGCTTGGTAACTTGACCCTCCTCCACTTCTGCTCTAAATACTGGCATTCAAACACAGATGCGGAGGTGAACGTTAACTCCTGCATATGACTCGCTCGCAGGATATCTTTCTGTCGGGGGTGGTGCGATCATGCTTTTTAAGCCCACCGTTACAAAACACGTCGTAAACACACATTCAAGCAGGACAGGAATGTTCACCCGGGGCTGGCATGTTTTCTGCAGCTATAGATTTCCTCTGGTTAGCGGTGGGCAGCGGCGTCAGTATGCTCTTTGTTGCAAACCGCCTTGCCAAAACACCCCTCTTCCATTTCAGAGGCAGCGGTGGTGACTGTGGGCAACTGTCCCCAGTTTGGGTGGGGTGCTCTCTCTCTGCTGTGGCATTTCCCTTTTAACTTATACTTCCTTCCCAGCTTACATGAAAGCCATATGGGGAGAATAAATTTTGACTTTTTTACTCACCCAAACTCATATTTAGTTTTTTTCACATCTATGCAGCTTTGTTGGAACTTCTACATCTTTCATAAAGCTGCTTTCTTGGTAAGGCCTTTGGAAACTGATGAAAAGAAGTAAAAATAACCCAGAACTTCTTCCTAGAGGCTCACAGTATGGAGTATAAAATGCTGAAAGTGGGTTTTCCCGTGAATTACAGACCACAGCAACTTGTCTCCTGAGACGGAGCATCCCCGTGTTCCCTCCAAACCACACTGCTGGCCTCGAGAGGCAGTGAGGAGGGGCTTTCTCACCGCCATGCTAAGACTCCCTCTGTCATGTGTCCAGCCAGCAGCAGCAGCAGCAGCAGCGGCTGCAGCAGCAGGCTTGGCAGATGCATTCAGGAAGGGAGTTGTTGGAAAGGTGAAGGAGGTGGCTTCCTGGTTAGAGTCACTGCATTTTCTTTCCTAAAGCTCAGGGGGGTTTTCATTTCATCGTGTCTTTAAAGCTTGATTATATTAATGTGTGAGGTGGAAAAGGTGACGACCAAAGAGAGATTTATCTGCTGGCTCTGCGCGTAAGCTTAGCACGACAGCATCTTGGTATCTTCTGCAACTTTACTGTTTTGGTTCATCATCACAGCGCTCATCACTGTCCAGATACCAGATGCAGCAGGCAGCTGTTTTTAGTAAAAAAAAAAAGCTCCGCTAGCGGAGTGTTTAGCAGCTGAAGAGGCAGAGAGCTAGAAGAAGAGCAAATATCGGACTTTCATTTGTTATGTGGTCAGAAACACGACCTCAGATGCAAATGTTGCTCTGTGTCTGCTGCTAAAGCGTTCACCATAAGATCATCAATTTTCTGTTTACTTCCCCCCAGAGTACAAAAACATCTGTACACGTGGGAGGCTGTAGTTCTCTATATTTGACTTATGTTGTCTCACATTAATGCGATTATGTACGTCTAAGGCAGTGATGTCCCTTGTTTTGAGTTATATGAGACAGTCACCGGTTAAAGAAGAAGCGCTGTTTGTTCATACCCTGTTTTGTTTCCATGAGAACAAAGTCCAGATGGATTGCATGTGAACACATACCGTCAAACCCAAAGCCTGGCTTAAAAATGTGTCGGTAGGGTATTCTGTCTTTGTTCACAGAGTCCTTCTATGCTATTATAACATATTCATGTGGTCCGCAGAGAGCTGCTCTCTTCCAGTTACAGAAAAGAGTGGAAAGATTTCGTTGGCCAAGAAGCACAGGAAATCTCCAGTCTCCTACTATCTTAAATTATCTCATGAGTACATGCATGACACCCATTGACACAGATGTAGCACTTTCATTTCATTTCACTTTCCAGTGAAATGACTCAGTAATCCCTAGAAGCTAATTTCTCAATCAGCTACTTGGATTGAGCGATAGGATCCAAGTCGATTTCCTGGCAGCAGTGTTTGTCTTTCTTTGTTTTGATGTTTGCTTTTCTCACTGGTTCCATGGAGTTCATTGAAAAAAGGTGATGACAAATGTTGACGGGGTTGTTCGCGTATGTTGCCAGCGCTGTCAGCCAGATCTGATTGGACCACGCCCACAATACATCACAACTAAAGTGTCTTTTCTGAACTACACACACTAAATACTGTTTGCGCTGTACACATACAGTAATCACTTAGATTTTATATGTTAATACAGGTGATTTTTTTCCCAACAAAACACGTATTTTGTGTAAAAACTGCTTAGTCTGCTCAGCCCAACTCCCTCGTCTCTTCCTGACAGCAGGGCCGCTGCCAGCTAATTTGGTGCCCTAAGCGTGATTGCTTGGCAGTTGCTTGATGCCACGTTTGCATTGCTGCAGGGCTGATGTCAGGTGTGTGTCTCAGTGGTGTAGCCTAATCGAACAAACCACTGGGTGATGTTGGGAGCTGGGGCACCAAACCAGGATGTATTATTCTGAGAAAATGTTGCCTATAGTAGACTGATGATGCACATTACATTAAGGATTCATAATACATTTTAATAATTCATCATTATGATCAGAATAATTCTAATTGTTAACCATGTTCCTGTCCGAACACTTTATTCAGCAGTGGAATAAGACACACAAGCTCCGGCGTTGGCTTTTGAGACACCGATATTTTATTTGATCACACACTGTAGCCTAACTTCTGCCACTGAACTGCAGCTCCTCCATCCATCCACACTCCCTTACTCGTCTGCTCTTATAAAATGATGCTGATCGGACCATTTCTCCAGCACATGGGGCCGTACGCAGAGTGCAGGTAGCGACGGCACTGCTTAACGGTAAAGAAATCAGTAATAATCAAATATGCTGGCCTCTCTGACCTATGATGAGAGGGAGGAGGGGTCCAGCAGAAGTTGAGGATGTAGCTGCCCTTTTAAAGTTGTTGATGATTTACTCTTGGAGTCTTTGGTAGCCTTCATAACACTTCTTCTTCTTCTAAGTTAAGTCCGGTTCTCGTTATTTGGTGATATTTTGATGTGTTACGGTTACATTACCTCAGAAAGAACATGTTGTTTTGCTGTGTCTCAGATCAGATTCTTCCGTTAGGACACTTCTATGTAGTAAACCATGTACACTATGTACTTCCTGTGGTAGTGCGCTGATTTCGGCAGGATGGTGTCGTATCAGTTCATGTGTGGCTGTTGTGAAATGTGTTACAAAATGGAGATTGTGACATTTTACTACTTGTTCTTCTTTGCACAATTTCAATCAGGCTGAGCGTTGGTGCCAACATTTGACCACCAAACAACACGTATACGACATATGTACAACTTACATTTATGCATTGCAGTGTTTACTGCATCTACTTCAGCTCCAGCCGACATTTTCACAACGCCGGTGGGGTCCCTCTGCTTTCACTACGTAGTCATAACAGCGACCACTGAGCGCGAGAGCGTCCATCATTCCACACTCAACTTTTTGGCTGCTATGAGTGCACCATGACGGCACCCACAGTACGCTATGTACTTAAAATAGCAAGTGTAAGTATGGAAATGCATGAGCGTGTATGTAAACTGGAACTAACAGCAGTCTTCTTTTCCAGCAGAAGGGCTCTGGCTGCAGGTCGGCGATGAAGACATACAACAGCCCCAGTGTCCAGATGGGTAATGCTATACTCTTATTCTTGGGGGATCTGATGTGGTCTTAATAGAAAATCACTCCTCAATTCTCAGCTGGCCTAGTTTGCATCACACCGCCTCCTCTTCCTCCAACTCTTTACTCAATATCTTTCATCACGCGCAGGCACAGAATGAAGCGCCGCCCACAGTTATCTTGAGTTGTTCAGTTGAGCTCATTGTTCCCGTTAAAAACAGTAAATAACCCAAACACATGACCCTTGTGTTTTCACTGGGATGCTGTCTAAGTGGAAAAAAAAGCAACTGTTTCCATGGAAACTAAGCTAATGACTAATCAGGCATGTGTTGCTAAATGGTGATGAATGTGCGTATGTGTGGTCACGTATGTGTGTGTGTGTGTGTGTTTCTGCTTTGGTAAGGGAGTAACCCCAGACAGACTCATTAGACGATGGAAAAGAAAACCTGTGGCTCCAAATGAAGCTATTCTTGGTTTGAAAACATCTTTAAATAAATGAAAGCTGTCTGTATTTCTTTTTATATCAAAGTTACCAACTCGTTCCCTCTGGTTTGTTTATATTGTTTGTGTTTGCAAAGTGAACTTTTATTTGAGTGTGTGGTGTGGTGTGGTTCTTTACACACAGAAGAAGGAGCTGTTGAAGAAAACGCTGGTTGCAAACTTTTTTTTTTTTTTTTTAACTTGTTAATCTTTAAAATATTCAGATTATTTTGTGAGGACCAAAGTATCACATAGATGAATGAAAAAGAAGAAGGCAAAACTAAAGGTAGTCAAGACCACCTAAACCAAGACCAAGTCAAGACCAAGACCAGACTGTATTGAAACAAAAACAAGACGTGGATGGGTTGAGACTGAGTCAAGACTAAGACCAGACTGTATCAAGACACAAACAAGACCAAGACTGGATGGGTTGAGACCGAGTCAAGACTAAGACCAGACTGTATCAAGACACAAACAACAACAAGACTTTGAGGGGTTAAGGCTGAAAACAAACCAAGACATGGATCGGTTGAGACCGAGTCAAGACTAAGATCAGACTGTATCAAGACACAAACAAGACCAAGACTGGATGAGTTGAGACTGAGTCAAGACTAAGAGAAGACTGTATAAAGACACAAACAAGACCAAGACTGGATGGGTTGAGACTGAGTCAAGACTAAGACAAGACTGTATCAAGACAAAAACAAGACCTAAGACTTTCATGGTTTGAGGCTGAAAACAAACCAAGACTGGATGGGTTGAGACTGAGTCAAGACTAAGACCAGACTGTATCAAGACACAAACAAAACCAAGACTTAGATTGGTTGAAGGGTTCCACATTTAACCCTCTGTGGTCCTATCAATGGTTTTATCAATTGCTTTTGCAATCATGGCTGATTGCTTCGACAAATGATCAGATGTCTGTTAGTGTTTACAGCTCGTTCTGCCGTCCCCATGCAGCCAGAAAATAAACCTTTTAATAGTTTTATCTTTAAGTACTTCAATAAAATATAATTTGGCGTGAGGGTTGGGTATTGTTTATTGTTGGGTATTGTTTGACAATTTTCAATACTGGGACAGATATAATACCTGAGTTTCAGTGGTGAGACCACAACAATACTTACTTTGATGCCTTTATTTGGGGAAAGTGAAAACCTTTATTTTTATTTAACACCCACTGAGATGGGAGGGGACTGTGCCTCACTGTGGGGAACAAAGAAATCTGCAGAGACTAACAGACCTCTGTCTTTGATTCATCGCCAATAGAGTCACATTTCTCTTCCGGTTCTCCTCCTCTTTGTATTTGAGTCTGTAATTTGACTTCGTGTCTCCTCTTTGCCTGCTTAGTCAAAGAGCTGCTTTGTCTTCTCTCTTCACCGACTTACTGTACAACACTACTGCCCCACTACTGGTGCCAAAGATATCCATGTATCCTGCTGAGTAATTATTCCATTTCCCCTTCACAAACCTACCTTGGTATCCATTTAAAGCATCGCTCGTCTTCTTTTCTGTCTTCCCGCCCAGTTTTTCCAGGCCGCCTCTCATCCTGGTGTCCTTGGACGGTTTCAGGGCCGAATACCTGAAAGATCACGGCAGCCACCTCCCCGTCATCAACAAGTTACGTAAGTCACCAACACTGTTGTTTCCACAGCTCTTCATAGTTTATATACATCCTGGTGTGACTGAACGTAAGTGTTTTACAGGAAACGCTGGAACAACAACGCCATACATGAGGCCTGTCTATCCCACAAAGACCTTTCCCAACCACTACAGCATTGTGACTGTAAGTGTTTTCTGGTCAGCGGTTGATTTATGGGTCGCATTTGGTCAGACTGTTGGTCTGACTTGTTTTGTCAGTGGTGGAAGAAGAATATTTGTTTAAAAGTCCAGTGTCTAAGATTTAGCGGGCTTTATATACAGAGTATGGAAGAAATGGAATATGATACGCAGAATTACGTATATCGTGTTTTTGTTACCTCCGTGGATCTTCTTCCCTGGAGTCAGTAGCCCAGAACAGACAAACTAAACACTGATTCTAGATAGGACCTTCTGCATATTTCACACGTTTCGCAGACATGTATGTTGCGTTTCACTGTTGTAGCTGGGGGAGCTAGTTTGAACTACTTCATGCAAAGTTAAGTAGTTTTGTCCAGAGGCTACCAGCCTAAGGGTTAAGCCCCATCCAAAGGTCCCAAGAAAAATCTAACGGGGTCACAAGACGATTAACGCAGTAGTTCTCAAACTGGTGGGGCATAAATGACGACCAGGAGGCAAATATGTAGAGATACTACAAAAATCTTAATGCTGTCCTGCCCGCCTTATTTCACTAAAATTCAACTTGAATCCTTTTTTAACAAGTAGTTGTTTTCTGCTGGGGCATGTCAGAAAAGGTTTGAAACCCAGTGGATTAATGAGAGAGGAAAGAAGAAACAACAACGTTGAGGCTTTGGTCCAGTTCACGGGGTCACAAGATAAAGCTGAAGGGTTGTGAGAAAACTACTGGGGCAGAGAAGAAGAAAAACAAAACTGTTAAACTCAGTTTCAAATCAGATTCAAATCTTTGCTTTTGAGTTTTATATCACTGTGAGAAGTTAAGATGAGAAATGTTTTTTATTATTATTATTATTATTGGTGGAACTACTAACAACTTCTAAATTAGTTTATGACAAGACAAAAAAATAACCTGAAAAATAACCATGAGAGAGAAAGAAATAGTTCTTCAAGTCACAATTGCAGCACTTTTGGTGCTTTGTATGTTTAATAATCATGTTTTCCTTTTAAATGTTCTTTGGAAAACTGATCTTTGGTGATTCTTTAAGTCAACCCTTTGCAGCAACTGGTTCTTTGAAGAACCAATAGGTAAAATGTTCCTTGGAGAACCAACAAAGGTTCCCCTTCGGCATGAAGAACCTTTAGGCTCGTACTCAAACCTTTATTTTTACTTTATCTTTACTTCCAGGGAATCATTTCGTCCTTAAGAACCCTGTCTTGCTGTTTAAAGTTCTTTGGAGAACTCAGTGACAAAAAATAGTTCTTTAAGTCACATTTAGCAGCACCGTTGATGCTTTTGCAGCAACTGGTTCTTTGAAGAACCAATAGGTGAAAAGTTTCTTGCAGAACCAAAAGTTAAAAGTACTACATATCCCGCTGAAATGTAGAGAACTAGAAGTATAATCTTGCATAAAACCAAAGCACAAATACAAATACCTCAAAATTCAACTTAAGTACAGTACTTGAGTAAATGTACTTACTTACTTTCCCCCACTGCTGTTAGTCTACCGCAGTTCAACAGTGAATTTGGGGCTTTTCCCTGCAATCGAAGAGTCACGGCTTCTTCACTGTAGTGTAGAGGTTACAATCGAGGCCTAATGGCTTACATGTGGAGAGGAACAGCAGCAGAAGTGGGGGGGCTCACTGCTTGGTTGAATCCAGATCTTGCAATTAAAATAAACTGAGGCGGTTACCAGTAATATTTAGGTTAGAAAAAGGAGGGCGAAAAGGAGGTAATCACTTTAAATCTCTGCAGCCTCAGTATCAAAACAACTCACTTTGATTGTGTGCTTTTATCTCTCTGTTCCTGCAGGGTCTTTATCCGGAGTCTCATGGGATTGTGGACAACAAGATGTACGACGTGACCCGGAACGCTTTCTTCAGCTTGAAAACCAATGAGAAATTTGAAAAGAATTGGTACCAAGGAGAGCCGGTAAGTGAATCTGTGCGGTCAAGCTATCCGTTTGGTAAATATTAGTCTTGCAACTGGATTGGAGGAGTGAATTTTTGCTGAGCAAGGTGACAGCAGGGCAGTTTTCAGCAGTGTTTTTGTAAAAATATGTGGGAGTGTGAGCCAGACGGCATTGTTCTATATTGTGAGAGTTAACACACCCTGACTCTAGGGGAAAACCTGACCATGAATCAAGAGAAGACACTTGTCTTGTGTAAGAAATATGCAGCATTGTTCTCAGGTCATTCTGTAATTTGCTGTCTGTGAGCGGCACGAGACACTTGTTTTGTTTTTGTTTGTTTTTTTTGTTTTTTTGGAGTTTCACTGCTCAGAATCAGCTCTCCCAGTAACGAGCCTCTCGATATAATTATGGATTGTGCTCGTGCGAAATGACAGCTTGTGAGGGCAGCGAGTTGTGCTTGTTTAGACGCTTTGCGGTTTCCATTTTAAATGGGATGCCTCTTAAATCTCATTCCTCAACTGTGTGACAGGCTGCTCGCGAAAACACACCACGCAGCTTCGATGTGACTTTCCAGGAGGAGGGAGAAATACATGAACGATAACCCCTCGAGTGCATTCTTCTGTAATGAACCAAGACAACTGAGTGCATCTGCCAAAACATGCTTACAAACCCGCTGCATAAATAAAACACTAGGTATCGATTCAGTATGAAGATATGCAGTTAGATTTCCATCAGTCCTGACTGGCTGTGAGGGATTACACTTTTATCCTAATGGACTGATCACTGCTGCTGTTATGTACTGAGATGAATGAATGAGGTATCAGTCCATTACAGCTTAATGTGTCTGAATTAATCATGAACCGAGATGACACTCTCAACTCCTCCTTTCCTTTCCTTTCCTTTCCTTTCCTTTCCTTTCCTTTCCTTTCCTTTCCTTTCCTTTTCTTTCCTTTCCTTTCCTTTCCTTTCTACTTTCCTTTCACCTCATTTCCTTCTTCTCTCACCTCCTCTTCCCTTCTCTTCTTTCTCCTCTTCTCCTCTCATTTTGTCTCCTTTATTTTTTTCTTTTCTTTCCCTTTGTTTCCTTTTCCTTTTCTTGGCTTTTGTCTCATTTGCTCTTTTCTCCTCTCCTCTCCTCTCCTCTCCTCTCATCTCCTCTCCTCTCTCCTTTCCTCTCCTCTCCTCAGGTCTGGCTCACCGCCATGCGTCAAAAGCTGAAAGCAGGGACTTTCTTCTGGCCGGGCTCAGATGTCAACATCGGTGGCACCTATCCAAACTTGTACAAGATGTATGACAAGTAAGAGTGAGAGGCCGTCACGTGACATACTTTAAAATTCAGATAGCACGGTATAGTGTTGTATTGATGTGTTTAATACATAATTCATGAAGTCTTTTTGGCGCACAGGGGCATTTCATTTGAGGCGAGAGTGTCGACCGTCCTTGAATGGCTCAGTTTACCTCAGGATGAACGGTATGACACGTCACACATGTCGTGAGTCGCCATCAGAAAACACTGCACGTCTCACGTAACTGTGGTCCTTGTGATTTTAGACCTGACTTCTACACTCTGTACCTGGATGAACCGGACTCAGCAGGACATCGCTATGGGCCAAAGAGCAGTCAGGTCAGTCATTCACTGAACACTCGTTACAGTTCTTTACAGAAAAGCTTGTCAACAAGTAAAATATCTTCCACTACGGTCCAGTAAGTCGCTTTTAGGTGCACCTCGTGGTCTTCCTCAGTGGTTGTGGCTCATTTGTGATCACGTGACTTTCAGTAAATGTGTGAGTCAAGTGATAAATGACAGCGATGGTCACCGCTGTGATATACTGCATGGCCGCGGCTACAACCAGATTATTTTTCCTTCCTCAATACTCCGCTGATTGTTGCTTTTATTCGACCACAAGTCCAAAACAGTGGTGGCTTTGGTTGGTGTCAAGAAGATGAAATCAAGTTTTCAGGCGTTCCTGCTTGAAAAATATGTTTTGGTTATCAAACTAGTTGCCAATTTATTTTCTGGTGGATAAATGATCAAATAATCCCAGCTCTATACAAAAGTGTAAGACTAACACAAACAAATGATTTCACTAATTTGATGAGTACAGTTCATCTTGAATGATACGTGTTCATTATCTAACATTTCATCTTGTCAGTGTGTCAAAGGAGTTGAGTTTTGTCGATATTTTAATGCTCCATATTGCCTCTTTCTCCAAACGTTGAGCTCAGTTCAATTCAAGGTTATGAACCGTGCTGACAAAGCCATTGGAGTTCATTATATTTGCTAATTATTTAACTGTTGAACGTTGTTCTCCCGTCACAGTGACACATTAACTCATCTCCTTAGTTTTAAATGCCGTTGTGCCTTCAGGTCACTCAGGCTTTGGAGAACGTGGACAGGATTTTGGGCATGCTGATGGATGGCCTGATGAAGAAAGGCCTGCAGAACTGTGTCAACCTGATAGTCGTATCAGACCACGGTAAGATAACCAGAAGAGTCATTTATATAGAAAGAAAAGTGAACAAAACAATCAATGCGAGTGAAATATACATATTTTAAGCAATTCAGAGGATTTCTTTTGGTCATTTCTTGACTTTCATTCAAATCTCTGCATTTGCTTACCAACAAACTTGGCACATCCTTTCAAAATCTCTGTGGTTTCACAGGAACAAGTCAGTAGCATCGTTTTAGAGCTTGTGTGCCACTGAGGGCGACTTTAGAGGCTTAGTGTCATCTTCAAATGTTTGACTTGGTTGAGTCACTGCACCTGTTGCAGGAAAAACTACACGCCAGAGAGAAACTCGATGAAAAATGAGTCTGTTATGTAGGAGTAAACTGGGAAAAACTGTTCTCGTTGGCATGTTAGGAGGATATTTTGTGACGAGAAGTTTCTCTGGGCATCTGGAGACCATATGTTTAGTCTTGTAATTAAACATATTGAGGAGCAAATGTGGCTCAGGGCGATGCCCGGTTATCCTCATCAAAGGCATCGTCTTCAGATATTCGTTTTGACGTACTGGGCTAGTTATTAGTTTGCAGATTCATCAGCGTTCACATGTCACACCCAAAACGGTGCCAACAAATGTTATACTGTAAACATAAGCCTGCAAATGTGCTGTCAGTTTTAAGTGCTCGTATCTTCAGGCACATTTCTGTCAAGATAAACATTTGCGACCTTGAAACAAAGCACAAGTCTTCACCATTTATGATAAGACAGATTAATATTTTCTCCTTTTTTCACAGGCATGGAGGAGGCTTCATGTGAAAAAGCAGCATATGTGTCAAACTACTTGGACAATACAGATGATTTTTCTGTCATCCAAGGCCCGGCTGCTCGCATCAGACCCTCCAGCCTCCCAGACAATTTCTTTTCCTGTGAGTTTCCTGTCGAAAACACTCGACGATCAGTCAGTGTCAGTTTGTTTC
Organism: Protonibea diacanthus; assembly: GCA_028641955.1. Taxonomy (NCBI): domain Eukaryota; kingdom Metazoa; phylum Chordata; class Actinopteri; family Sciaenidae; genus Protonibea; species Protonibea diacanthus. The sequence continues at coordinate 18,549,772 of CM053992.1, forward strand.
ATTTGTAACCGTTGTGGCTGACCTGGTCCTGTGTTTCTCTCCTCAGTCGACTATGAGGGCCTGGTGAAGAACTTGTCGGTATGCGAAGTATTCCAAATGTGACTTTTTGTATTGATAAGAAGAATGAAAAATTATCTGCCTGCTTAGCTTCTTTTCAAACAATCTCATTCTCCCTCTGCTGTGTGTTGATTGTTCTGAAGTGCAGGACCTCTGACCAGCCAATGAGGCCGTACCTTAAAGAAAACCTCCCCAAAAGGATGCACTTTGCCAACAACAAACGCATAGAGAGAGGACATCTGTATATGAAGGAGGGGTGGCAGGCTGCGCTGTAAGTCACCGATCAGTCTTTAAGTTTTCACTGTGTTAAGAAGCTGGAAAGACTCATCTCCAAAAACTCAGACTTGCACATCAAGCAAGCAAAAAAAGAAGTACAGAAAACAATAATTTAATTTAATGGCAGTGTTATATGTGTATAAAATGAAAATGAATATAATATGAAGAAAGATAGAGTTAGATCATGATAACGTAAAGTGAGGATAAATGCCAATGAAGCAGGTCAGTCAGGTAGGAGGTGTATAAGGAGGAAGATTGGATGGGAGCGGGAGCCATTGGAGGTTCTGGAGGATGGGGGTGATACAGTCATGGGTTAGGGTGAGCACACGAGCTGCAGAGTCTTGGATATATTGGAGTTTATTCAGTGTTTTGGATGCTTTGCTGTAGAGGATGCTGTTGCAGCAGTCAGTTCTGGAGGTGGTGAAGGCATGAATGAGGGTTTCTGCAGCAGAGGAGAGTGCTGGGCTGTGTGTGTTTATGTTTGTGAGATGGAGGAAGGCAGTTCTGGTGATTTGATTTATGTGTTGTTCAAAGGAAAGGCTGACTGTGTGGAGAGGAGGGTAGGGTGGAGTTGTCAACGGTGAGGCCGAAAACTGTGAGTGGTTTTGGTGAGGGCCAATGATTATCATATCTGATTTGTCACAGTTCAGAGGAAGTTGGTGTGCATCCAGGATTTGATGTCAGTGAGGCAGACGGAGAGAGTGGAGTGAGTGGAGATGGATTTAGAGATGTAGAGCAGGATGTCGTCGGCATAGCGGCGGATTTGGAGACCATGACGAAGCATGTTCTTATATATAATATATATTAGTGTATATTCATCTGACAGTATGATAGTATGTTATGTCACTGTTACCTTAGATTGAGCCCTTTATATCTACGTGTCCACCATGTTTCTACAGTAGCCCATAACAGACACATAACACTGGCTGTAAGGGTGGTTTCTGCATTTTTCGCACATTTCACCACCACCTTAGTTTCCCCTTTATGCTAGAAAAGAAATGGGGTTGCAATTTGCTACTACACTGCTATAGTAGATTCCTCTGAATCCACAATTCTCAAACTGGGGTCCCCGAACCTCCAGGGGTCCGCGAGCCATAGGTTGGGGGTCCGTGAAAAAAATAGGAATAAATTAATAAAGTTATGGTGTATCATTTAAAAAGTGCATAACTATGAATGGGAAAAAGCCAATGACGCTCACTTACATTAGGTTTAGGATAGTAAAAACTCCTGATGTCATTCTGGCTCCTGATGATTGTGACACACCACGTAAATCGGTTACTTTGCTCCGGACTCTCAGCTCCCGCAGCTGATCTAATTTATTTAGGTTGAAAAGTTTAAAATATAAATAATTCCTATGGCAGTAAATATTTTTTTAATCTGCGTGAGGATTATGAGCAGGACCTTGGAAAATTTTCTCATCTTTAAGCGGTCCCTGGCCCCAAAAAGATTGAGAACCCCTTGCTCTAAATCCCACAAATTGCTCCTTTAAGGACAAAGAGACTGTGTTCCTGATAACACTTAGCTTGGAAAAAGACTTAAATGTTGTTAAATGTAGCACTTATGTTTCCATAGTGCTGTTTTAATGGGACCAGATGTCGCTCTGTGTTTTACCAGCTGCATTTCATAGATTTTAAAGAGCACGCTTAAAGACCGATTCACAGAACAAAGCATATGCAGCGTACACGCTGTTACAGTAATTAATCTGGAATTAGCGAGTATTATGTAAAGCACACCGGGTGTCGTGGCAATCGATATGAATGTATGACAAGAATTAAAAAAAAAAAAAAAAAGATTCTTTCGGCCACACAGAAGTTAAAGCATTTACAGTAATTAGTGTTAGCAATCATTCATAATGAATGAAGCATGGTATGTTGGAGCAGGGTTGTACAACCCTTTGATGGAGAGCAACCATATAATCAAGGAAAATTGCTTCAGGCTGAAGAATTCAATCAGTCCACTTGAACGTAGTTGCAGTGTGATGTGACTCGCTGTTTAGGATATATAGACTTAAATTTGCCCCTCAGATTGAGATAATTTGTCATGAACCGTTCCTTCAAGTGACTTCTTCCTGTTTTTCCCTTGTCTTCCTGTGTTTATTTTAGCTCTTCAGGCAAAATGTTTTTATTCTCTTTTGACAGAAATCGCAAGGAACTGAAGTACTGCACCGGAGGATTCCACGGCTCAGATAACCTCTTCACCAACATGCAGGTCAGAGGAAGGAAAGATGTGTTTGTTCATCCGTCGCGATAAGAAGTGTTATTTAAATATTTACAGCAAATTTTCAAACTGACGTCACTTCAATCATTGTTCTACTGATTTTAAAACCGATAAGCTGTGAGATGACAAACCAGCCGTACGGCAACAAAATCATTTTAAATCTGCAGTGCTTTTCTTAAATAGTTATTTTCAAGGGTGGGAGTGAGAAGGCCTGATAACTCCAACACTGGACTATCACTTGGCTACATTTATTCTTAGCCAAAAAACATCTTACAAGAGAGAGTCATGGTAATACGGCCAGTGCCAGGCATGTTGAAACACTTTTGAAACACTAGACGAGATTTAACTTGTTTCCAGCTTTCTAAAGGTCGACAAGAGTTCAGAGAATCATCACTAACCCTAACCACCACTGCCGTATAAAGGGTCAAATCCCAACCCTAGGTGCACCCACAACCGCTCCACACCACATCCACTCACCACTGCTGTACGTGTCCAACTAACCCACCACCAGCCCTCTACCAGCTACCTATACAGGCTCAGCAAATATCCACTAACAGATTCCGGTAGAGGTACTGGACTTTGAACAAAAGGTCGTAGAGCATCAGGAGTTGTTGCGTTGGACACGTGGTGGCACACACTTTACACACGAACACTAATAAAAAGTTAAAGAACCACTCTACCCACATCTACACGCTGCTACAAGTCCATTGCACCAACTCTAACCCTTGACGCTCTACAACCTTCTGCTCAAAGGTCCAGTACCCCTACTGTAATCTGTTTTATGTATTTATAATCATAATTATCACTACACATCTATGAGCTGACAGCTACAACACCTGTTGTTGAGCTAACAGGTTCAACAACAGTCCTCCCCCCCACCTTTTGGCTGTGAGGTTCAGTTTGACAAACACTACTGAAGATATATTCAATGTTTTATATATACTATATTTATTTCTGTATTTGCTGTTTTATTTCTGTGAATGAAAAATAACAAGACACAAAAATACAAAGCTCCAAAACTCTGCTCAAGTACAGTAATTACACATGTTGTGAGAGGTTGCTGTCCACCTACACGTCCTCTGCTTTAAGTTTGTTTGTCTGCCACCTTCGTAGCTTTTGTTACTCGACATGGTTTACACTGGAATTTAACTTGGTATAATTAGGTTACAAGGTTGCTGACTGAGTCTAAAAAATAAAGTGTGTGGGTCAAGAAAAGTAAATGATTCTACAAATACACTGAGCAAAGAGAGAGAGAGCAAAGGGTGCCTGAAATAGACTCAGCTACAAATATCTCCAAATCCCACCCAGACGACATCTGTCCATTTTCAAGGTTATACAGGGTCATTTTACTGATTTAGTTCATGTTCAAATATTTACACTTATCGAAGGCCTTTCTGTTCTTTGTACAGTTCACTGTGCGCTCTTGTTTGTATATACGAATAAATGAATGCCAGTCTGTTAATGTGTAATCTACTTCTTTCAGGCCATCTTCATCGGATACGGCCCGGGATTTAAACACAACACTGTCGTGCCCCCTTTTGAAAACATTGAAGTATACAACCTCATGTGTGGTAAGTAGAGTAGCGCACACTGTCGCTGTAACTGTGTCTTTTATTCTTTCAATACTTAATAAAGTGATGGTTCAACATTTTGAGAATTGAGCTTATGGACTTTCTCGTGTTCTGACGTCTTGTCGTCATGTGAGGTCGCCAGGCAACTAGAGGGGATGCTTGCAGCCAATGAATAGCAGAAATGCAAACACGCCACATTTCAGTGCCAATGACTGTGTTGGTTTTACACTTTGGACTGAACAAATATAATGTGTTAAAAATACATGGATCATCAGTGGACCTGAGGCAGACTGAATGACATCTATAACAGCACCTACCTGTCAATCAAAGCAGCCACACACACTTACACACCTTAATATAATTTGAACAGGTGAGTTGTATATAAATTCACCCTCAGTACAGTTGTCATGAACGGGGAAATTAGCTATAGAGACCAAAACTGTTTTTTGTACCAGGCTGTAAACATGTTTATTGGACATTTTAACATGGGGACTTATGGAGACTGACTCACTTCTGTAGCCAGCCTCAAGTGGACGTTTGAGGAACTGCAGTTTTTGGCACTTCACAGCCACAGAAGTTGTCGCTTAAGCCTCTATGCTAAGCTAAGCTGACCAGCAGCTGACTGTGGATTCATACTCTCTACAAGAAAGTCTCTTTCCTAAAATGTCTGACCATTCCTTTTAAATGAGATCATTGATTGTTTCCAGTTGACTTTCAGTTCAAAGTATTTTGCAACAAAGTGAAAGATTCATACACTAATTCATGCGCACATGATTTCCCTCACGTACCGCTGTCCACCACTCCTCTTACCGACATTGCTGAAAATGAGGCCCAGGTTGTAAAAAAAAAAGACAGAATAAGACAGAGCAACAGTTAACAGTTCAGATGAGGAAACAGGTGCACTTAAGCAATGAATTTCAGTTTTTTCACAGCAACCACGTCAGAAACAAGTAATCACATGGACGGAAAAGTTCTAAAAAGAAATCCTGTCATTCATCTAAAACATCTTTAAGTCAAAATTAATACCCCAAAAAACACCCCAAATATGTGACATTGCATTGAGTCCATCAGACTTTCTTTTCAGTTCAGTTCTTATCAAATGTACTGATGCGACGTCCATTTTCTGTAGTGTCAAAATAAACGTCCCACCATCTCGTTTTCTCCTCCAGATCTCCTCCGCATTCGTCCCGCTCCAAACAACGGCACTCACGGTAGTCTGAACCACCTCCTGAAGAAACCCGTACACCAGCCGGGTTACCCACCGCAGCTCTCACACGGCGACACCTGTGAGGCCAGAAACCCCTTCCCGACCAACGATCTGCAGTGCACTTGTAGCACGCAAACAAAGGAAATGGTATGTGTGACAGGTTCTTTAATTCATGCATTTGTCTTTAGCCATTCAGACTTTCGTGGTCCCCAGAGGATGAAACCTCATGATACCCTAAGTTTTCATTGTAATTGTTCCCCTGATTTTTTTCCTCTCCCACCAACAGCAAGTCAAAGTATTCACTTATCCAATGTAACTGTCTCAACATGTCTCTTCCCTTTAGCACCACCAGGAGTTTGGCATTTACCGGTTTTCAGTGAAAAGTCTCAACAGCCTTTGAATAGATCACAATGAAACTTGTGGCAAACATTTATGCTCCCATCAGGATGAACTGTAATTATGTTGATGATTCTTTGACTTTCCAGTTGGTGTCAAAGACTTCATCTTCAACACTTTGTTTTGCGACAAAACACCCTCAAAACTGACATTTCCATGAGCCTCAGCTCACTTTAGTGCGCTCCAACACATCACAAGATGATCATACAGTACAGTTATACTACTAGGCAGGCTGTGGCTCAGGAGGTAGAGCGGGTCGTCTACTAAGATCGGTGGATCGATCCCCGGCTCCTCTGGTCTGCATGTCGAAGTGTCCTTGGAAAAGATACTGAACTTGATACTTGCTACCAAACGTTGTGAGCCACGGATGAGCTCTTGCATGGCAGCCGATGGTGTCAGTGTATGAACTTGTATACTAACATGACGTGTGAATTTCTTTTTAGGAGACAGAGTTGAACAGACCTCTCATCAGAACTAATTCCAGTGAGTTTCATTCCGTTTTTATTATTTTACTTTTATTATTTTAACGTCCAGGATGCTCACACATTCTCTGTTTCAGGCACCAGTTTACGTCGCCTTCACCAACCCTTCGGCACCCCTCAAGTCGTCCAACAAGACGCCAAGTTTTGTGTTCTCTATCACTCCAGCTACGCCAACGGGTACAGCAAAGATCGCCTCATGCCTCTCTGGGTTGCGTACACCATCCAGCCTCTGGTGAGTCCGAAGTTTGGAGCTGTCTTTTATCTCTAAACATAGCCTGTACAGTTGAGTTGTCCTGGCTGTATTTCTTCTGTGGTCAGGGTTTGGCAGGAGATCGTAAGAGGTTGTTTAGTATCTGAATCCCTTCTCTATGCAGCTGTTACTCATCTTCTGTGCTCATGTTGGCTCAAACACTTCTTGTCTTTCTTATTATGCGGCTGAGCTTTAGTGTAAATCATGACCTCAGGCAGAGTGATACATTCTGTGGAGTTTACACTGTCGTGCTATATTGTCTGAATAATGGAGCAAGTGAGGATATAGATTTGTTTTTTCTAAATGAGCTAAATATGGCCTGCGCTGTACTCAGTGTTCATTTTGGCTTCAGAAACTCTGTGGTTGAGATTGGGGTTTGTTTCATCTGTGTCACAGCTTAGCTCACAGTATGGTACTCATCCCATTTGTACGCCCACAGAAAACTTTGATTTTACAGCTTGTCAAAGTTAACGACTCCATATAAAGCTAGCTTCAAGCTCCTAGACTATCAATTAATCACTGGAAAGTGTCCCTAAAAGAGCTTACATTTCTATTCTTGCACATACAGGATGTTGAAAATATGCAAAGCCTTTGATGCTTTATATTTCTGCCTGTAAACAGAGACAGAAAATGCAGTAACACATATTTTTACTAGCCCATAAATGTCTAATAATTTCATGTAAGATTCCCGTAAATAGCCATATAAACTAGGATAAAACAGAGTTCTCTTTATATCCACCATTCATTGTTCATTCATCACTGCATTGACTGTAAACAACGAATATCTCACAACACAGACATTCGTGGACCCCAGAGGATGAACCATAGTGACCTTGGTGATCCTATGATTTTTCCTTTAGCACCACCATGAGGTTGACTTTTTTAGCTTTTAGTTAAACGTCTCAACAGCTTTTCAGTGGATTGAAATTTGGTACAGATGAAGTCCTCCTCTGAATAAATTCAAATGTTCACGTTGCGCCATCAGCTTTTTGCATATTCAGCTACAAATTAGACCAATGCCTGTCCCTTTTAATAAGAACCAGACTTCCTTGTCCTTACAAACTTTTTGTAATCCGCAAATAAAGTGTTAACCGACATTCAAAAGTAGCATTTTCCTCTGACAGCAGAGGGATGTGACATGAGGTTATGTTGTTTTTTCTGGTGGGGGGATTTCTGCAAACAGAAACACTGCATTGCCCTCGCTGACCCATACACAAGCAAATCAAAACCAAGCTAGTGATCTTACACAACACTCAGAGTGCTGGCCCGGAGTCCTGCTCCACACAGTCCACCGAGCCTCTCTGTCTCTCTCTCTGTCGTAGACCAGAGTCCAGCCTCTGAGTCCAGAGTCGGAGGAGTGTGTTCGTGCTGACGTACGCATCCCACCGGCTGCCAGCCAGCTGTGTGGGCGCTACAGAGAAGACCCCAGTTTGTCCTATGGCCTGCTGCATCCCCCCAGTGAGTTTGTGTGTGTGTGTGTGTGTGTGTGTGTGTGTGTGTGTGTGTGTGTGTGTGTGTGTGTGTGAGTGTGTGTGTGTATGCGGGTGGAGGAGGTCATAACAGTCCATCCCCAGCCGGGTGTTGAATTCAAGTTGACGTGTTTCAGAGCCACATTCTCATGTAAAGATGCACACATGCTTTTGGTCCGAACACACACACAGACACAGACACACACACACACACACACACACACACACACACACACACACACACTGTATTTTTAATGAAATTCAGGTTTCAGGTAGCTCCACAAAGGAAGTGAGAGGCTGAAAGGGTGAAGTAAAAACTTGTGAACAGCTGTGAGGAAGTTTATTTTTGCTCATGGCTGCGGTATAAAGTGATACCAGACTGTGATATGTGACTATAGAGCTGCTATGACTCATTGATTAATTGATTTATTAATCATTTAAGTCATTTTCCAGGTCAAAATTGTAAATATTTGTTTTCTTCCAGCCTCTTTAATGTAATGATTTTGCAGGATGAGGTTTTATATCACTGTAAGTTGGGGTGTTTTGGGGATTTTGGACTGTCGATTGTGCAAAATAAGACATCGCTTTGGACTTTTTAGAGAGAATCAATCGATTAATAAATTAAATGATGGGCAGATCGATCATTAATGCAGCTATAAACAACTTTACCTCTTTGAATTTAGCTCCACCAACATCTGAAGTTCAATCTCAATTCTTTTATTTTGACTTTTACAACGTGGATTTTGTGTTTTTACCCAAATTGCGAACACATTAAAATCTTTCTTCACCTCTCGTTTACTCTCTATAGATCTGAGCGCCAACGGACCTGAGACAGACTCTCTGATCACGAGCAACATGGCACCGATGTTCCCTGCATTTAAAAGTGAGTCAGTCTTATTGGTTCCTGCTTCGCACTCTCGCTGCACACACACAGATGGAAATCGGAGTCACGGTGATGCACGAGTTGTGCATCACCGTCTCATCCTCATCCTGCAGACTGAATGAGGAGCTGAACAACTTAATTAACAAGTGAACTGATGAGATATAATAGATCAACACTAGACGTTATGTCACGCTCTGTTTTGTTAAATTGTTCAACACTAAAGTTTTCCGAGAGAGCAGGTAGCATGGTTTGCCAATTCTCATCAGCCATTTTTATTCAATATTATACTTCTCAAGGCAGATAGTCTAAAAACAGACTATACTTTTGGTTCTTAAATATACATAATAGGAGTCCAAAGATCCAACCGCTGTGATTATATGGGCCTAGTGTGCTTTCATTTAGTTAAGCTCTTTCTGTAAAGCACAATTAAAGGTTTAGTCAGACGATCTTTTCCAGACTTAATCTTCCTGCCATCCTACGTTCGACACCGCAGCTTTTTCCTCACTCTCTCTAAAGGTGGTTTCGTTTGTAATGTGATGTGAACTGACTCACCGGACGGCAGATGATCCATGTTACGCATTAATTGGAGTGGAATGAAAGCTCATTCGCACCCTTCACTTTTTGTTGCTTAATTCTGCTGTAAGTCACCCGTGGATTACGCCTGTACCTGCACCACGGTGACACGTGTGTGAGAGTATGCGAGGGGGAGGTTCGGTGATTTAATGCAGAGCTTTTGTTGAGGCTTGTTGATGGTGTCAGCTGACAAATGATGTATCGATGTATCAGATTTCCTCTTGAGGCCACCCGTACTGTAGATGGAAACTCTCTCGCTCGCATGAGGTCCCACTGGAAGGAAAACCCTGCTGAAACACTGCCGCTTGTGTCTGCTGGGAGGATAAATATAACCGCTAACAGGCGCTGACCCCTGGTGGCACATCACTGTGTCTACACCATCATGAAAACATGACAACAGGCTGGTTTCTTGACATATGATACACTTATTTCTTGGTTTTTACATGACAAAATCTCATCAGGCTTATACAGATGTACAGAGAATATCTCCGCGCCACTGTTTGCTGTCCACAAACCCACCCTCCATCTCGTCAGCCAGCCCCCTGAACCCTCAAGGTTGTTTCTGCTCCGTGTCGTCCGCAAGCTTGTCATACTGACGACACGTTAAAACATCATGCACTGAAAACACAAACCGTGCAGACTGAACCGAGAGAAAAAATAAATAAATAAGTAAATAAAGTGTGTGGGTGGGGTAAGAGTTGAAGATGAATGAGGTTTGGGTTGAACCATCGTGAGACTATCATTATCCTCTTGGTCTTCTTCAATAAGAGGCGTGTGCATGCCATTTTAGTTTCCGGTCTTCCAGATCTTCATGAGTGTGTATTTACTGTTTTCTAACTTTAGGAAATACGTCATGTCACTCGTCCATCTTGTGAAACTTATTGTGAAGGTAATAACTTCTCGAGCCTTTAATGGGACACCATTCTGATATATTTCCAAAGACAGAAGCATGTGAATATGATCTGCTGGATGGCCTTCACATCCTGTATTCCAGCCTAATACATTTCAGATTATTCCTTCCTGGTTGTAATAATGTAACCACGGGTTTCTTTCTACAGTGTCATGAGTTGTGGCGTGTCGTTGGAGAACTGAAAGGTTTGTGTGTGTTTCCTCTAACTGCAGATGTTTGGACGTACGTCCACGATGGGCTGCTTCCGAAATATTCACGACAGCTGAACGGAGTCAACGTCATGAGCGGGCCGATATTCGACGAAGACTTTGACGGACACGTTGATGCACTCAGAGCAATCTCAGGGTGAGTCACACACCAGGCAACCGATTAGTTACATCATCAGTTAATCTGCCTGTTTTTTTAAAGAAAGTATCCTGCAGCAAAACATTACCTAATAAACAGCTTGATCACCATCTGTAAATCTTGTATTTTTAACAATTAAGCTAAATTAAACATCCAAATATTAAACCTGGCCAGCGTTTATTTATCTTAATAAGTAAATTGCTAAATAACGTCATGAAAGCAGCAACAAGATCAGCTGTTTATCATCTTATCAATACAGCCAAACTCAGGGCCTGAAAACACACATTCAGACTTCTATTTCAAGCATGAGTGACGACTGAAATAATCTTTCGATCGAGCTCCCCCAAAAAGATCTTCAAGAAGCTTCATCTTCAGTTCTGAAGTCACTACACGGGCTACCTCTCAGTAATAACAACGATAAATAATCAATAGTGGGGCGAAAAAACATTTCAGACCTGTGTGAAGGAGTCTCGGATAGTTTCAGTGGACTCCATCTAAAAAATAACATTACTTTATTTCTTTTAATCAGGGCCACAAAAAGCCTCTATACTTTAATTTAAAGTTGAATTCTTTAAAAATATATATATATTTTAAATTTGTTTTTATCTACACCACACACAGCTGTGAATTCATTGATCTTAATTTAATGTCTGGAAATTGAATTGCCCCTGTATGAAATGTGTTGCGGCAGGAGAAAAAGTTGTAATGTTTATCACTGACCACTAGTTGGCCAAAAAAAAAACAAATCTCCTCTGCTTCACTCGATGAAAAGCAACATGCAGGAGGGGGAAGTTATTTTATCGTGTCTGTGGAGGTTCATCTCTCTATGAGAGGAGCTGAAGTTAACTGAAGGAGCCTCTAGGATGAGACGTGAAACGTCTTCATGGATCTACGACCAAGTCCAGTTACCTCAGATTTAACCCTCCTCAAAAAGACTTCTGTCGTGTGTTCTATCATCGATTGATTGACACTAACTTTTTGAGAGGTCCAAGAGGTTTTAACTTCTTTGGAAGTTAAAACCGAGCTGTCGTTATCAGTCAGCCTCCATGCTGTGGTTGTTTTTTAACCTGATTGCTTGAATATCAGTGACAGGCGATCGTTAACAGTCTAAATGTGTCGTCGAGCACTGCGTACGCTCTTTACCTAAAACAAACCATCTAAATGGACTGTCACTGTTCCATGTGGGTGTTTTTGTTGTGTAATCTCTTTCTGTTTGTGCTTTTCCTGTTTGCTTAATGGAGTGTGTGTGTGTGTGTGTGTGTGTGTGTGTGTGTGTGTGTGTGTGTGTGTGTCCATATTGTGCCAATGTGACATGTGTCAATATTTTCGGCTCATGTCTCAGTTAAACCACAAACGCTGCTGAGAAATGCAAATCTACTGAGCTAACTTTATGTTTTTTAAAATGGATTTTGAGTCACACTAAACATTTTCAGACTGATTACGTCCGTTTTGATTGGTGAACTGTAGAATTCATCGTATTAATAAACTTTGATTAAAAAATATTCCCACATTTTGTAATTCCCTCTGCAACAAGAGGAATTTATTACAACTCACGTTCAGGCTGTTTTATTACAAACACAGCGGGTGTTCTTACATAAATAAGTGAAAATATATAATATTACATAATGAAGTGTTGACTTTGTATCGTCCCTGAACATTTTGAAGTTTCTAAAGTTTCTAAAGTTAAAAAAAAACAAAAACTAAAACAGTTTAAAATAATTAATCTATTAATCAACAGCTCGAGCCAGAAACGTCCTCATGATCGTCACTGATCCGAAGAGAAGGCAGCCTTCTGTGTTCACTCACAAAGACCACAGCAGTAATTTACACAGATTTATTATTATTTAGAGAATGAACTGAGATAATGCACTGTAGGAAGACGATGGAGGGATGAACGGGTGAGAGTTCGGAGGTGGACCGGTGTCGTCCGGTGGCAGAAAGACAGAGAGGAACGAGGAAGGAGTCGAGACTCTGAGTGTGGGAGCGTCTCTTTATCGCTGAATGAATCAAAGAAAACGTGTTCCTGTACCTCGTTAGAAAACTTCATTTATAGATCAGTGTCTTCGCTCTCTGTGGTTGTGGTTGCCCGCTCAACTTCCTCTCACAGTTTCAGGTTCACACGAAAACTAAAAATACAGTTCTGACAAATTAATTAAGGTTTTAGTCTTACACAAAGGACAAACAAAGGATACTGAAACACAGTGCGTTTCTGTGCAATGAATTTATCAAGATTTGAGGCCTCACTCTTTGAATTGCGTCATGAGCGCTGCGTGTGCATCCCCCATGCTGACTTCACACGCCTTACCTGATGGGACCTGAAGATAAGTTTATTTAGAGGAGGCCGCAGTGTTTTAAACCCCATCATCTCGTTCGTCTGCAGGAACAAGGCCCCCATCCCGACACATTTCTTCCTGATCCTGACCAGCTGTGGGAACTCGACCTTGAGCCCCGCTGACTGCAAGGGTCCCCTCCAGGCCAAGTCCTTCATCCTGCCGCACAAGCCTGACTACACAGAGAGCTGCGCTGTGAGTAACACCACCGACTCCTCTGCTACTCGTTTCTACACGTCAGAGCAGCTCTGTGGAAACAGCCTACCGTGGAAAAACAATGATGATTTGAACTTGATGTCATGTGTTCATCCTCTCTCTGTTTCTTCAGAATGGGGCGGACTTGGCATGGGTGGAGGATTGGCTGCAGTTTCACGCGGCGCGAGTCCGAGACGTCGAGCTCCTCACTGGACTCAGCTTCTATCACGACAGGTTATCGGTGGAAGAGACGCTACAGCTCAAGACTCTTCTACAGACTGCTTAAAATCAGAGACATTATCGAGTGAAGCTTTAATGTCCAAGAGAAGCCATACTGTACCGGTCTGTGCAACAGGCCTCTGTCCGCCGACCGTCAGCGGGTTTAACCGGTGCCTCAACCTGAAAAAGTTTCCTGTGTTTGAACCAGATCCCAACAAGTTCCATCCAGGTTTTTTTGTGATTCCCAAGAAATGTTTTTATAATGATTCAGTGTGTGAAAGCAGTTTGTATATATATATATATATATATATATATATATATATATATATATATATATATATATATATATATATATATTTGTTTTGATCATGTTTTTCTAAAGAATAGTCGGTCCTCCGGACCTCTGAACCAAAGATCCCGTCACGTCTGCTGAGCGGCTCCAAAGATGAAGACAGTTTGACAGGAACAAAATAAAAAGGGAAAAAAGATTTATTGATGGAAGAAGAATCTATTTATACTGTTTTATTGGCACTTTGACAATCTGGAGACAGTCGTACACACAGGTTCAACATGAAAATCAATCTGCCAGCTGTCACTTCATGTTCATTGTTGTTATTTTTTTGTAATTTCTCTTTCCAGCACCAGTGTTGTTTTTAGTATTTTGTACATTTTTTGGTTTGATTAATGCCATTTTGAGATAATTATTCGATTTATGAGTGTGCATGCATGTGTGTGTGTGTGTGTGTGTGTGAGTGAATGTACTGTATGCATGGATGGATTATAAGAAATCCTACATAGGAGCGAGACACTGACCGGACCAGACCGAAAGAGACAAAATCAGATGTTGTATCGTGCCTCTTTGTGGTCGTTTTACATCTTTTTTGTGGCATTTTGCATCTTTTTGTAGTTGTTTTGTCTGTTTGTGGTTGTTTTATGTTGTTTCGTAGTTGTTTGATGTCTCTTTGTAGTTGTTTTGTGCTTCTTTACGGTTGTATTTTCTCATGTGGTCGTTTTTCATCTCTTTATCTCTTTCTGCTCTTGCATTTCCTTCCTTTGTTGTCATTTTGCATCCCTTCATAGTCATTTTGTGTCAGTAGTTGTTTGGCGTCTTTCTGTAGTTATTAAGCACATTTTGAGGTTGTTTTGCACCATTTCAAGGTCATTTAGCATCTCTGTAGGCATTTTCCATGTCCTAACGACTCGTTTGTAGTTGTGTCTCGTGTGGTCATTTTGTGTCATTTTGGAGATGAAGACAGGCTGTCTGTTCTTAGTTTTCCTATTCAGTCATCCATCCATTTGTGTAAATCTGTGTGTATGTGTGTGTGTGGCTGAAATGATTTCTCTATCAACAGTTCCTGTTCAGTCATTTCATGTTTGTTCCTCACAGCGTCTGTCTGGAAGTTGAGCACGGTAGGCCATTTGTTGAAAATAAAAAGTTTCATTATGTGTTTCATCTTTTTCAGCTGTCAGAAATGGTTCAAATACACAATTTCATTTCAAAAAAAAAAAAACACTTTTCTACACTGACCCTGTGACTTTTTGTATTCTTTATTCCTTACCTGTTACACACAGATCAGGGCTGCACACGCACACTGCATCACACCCTAGAGGAGGAAACAAAATTGTAACATATGACCAAAAAGCTGGTGCTCTGTTGGCCATCTCCACTTTGCAACAGTATGTGTGAACACAAAAAGGAAGGAAACCGAGCTCTGTATACCTGACTTGGTATATATAATCTTCCACTTCCTCGGGCTGACCACTCTGCAGTGAGTGTGGCAGCGCTTTGAGCCTGAGGGTAAGATCTTGCAGCTTTCTTTGCAGCTCTTCACTCTGCAAGTGACCTAGTTCTCATGTCACAAACCGGAGCTCACTTTCCTTTTAACTCTGATGCTAATTTGTCTTAGTGGCTTTTTTCCCCAAGAGTTAAAGTGATGATCTTAGTCGAGATTTATCAAGAAAAGGAGCGTGCTGAGTTTGTGTTTTTTGTGACCACAACTCACATTTTAGTCATCAAAGGGAAATCTAAAATGATTGCATATGCTCTGTGAATGTGTGAGCTTCCTGTTCTCTACGCAGGTTAGTAATTACTTGCACTTTTTCTCCTGGCGTTGTGCTCGCTGCATGAGGCGTACAAGAAGAGCTTTAACTTCTATTTTGGTTCATCTGGTTTCATTTCTTTTGTATGAATGTTTGCAAAAGCAGGTGCAACAATGGAGAGTTGCAAGAGAGTTTTCTGCTTATTTTTAACATGACATTTTAAAAATTGAGTTGAATGCATGTTTTTTTTTTTTAAACCATGCAGATGAATTCCGGCAAAGTATTTTAAGTATGTTCTGGCCCGTTGCAGAGTTTGTGTGTCCTGGTTCTGGCTCGTTGCAGACTTTGTGTGTCCTGGTTTTGGAAGAACAGGTCAACTTTTCTCAAATAAAGCAGCCACAGTTCGTGTGTCAGTGAGTTTTTGTGGCCGTCGATGACAGCTGACTGGTTTTGATTTGGAATTTGCTTGTGGTGGTCGTTCTGGCTGTAAGCGTTGACATGCAGCCTGATCGAGGGGGCCTGATCTGAGTTATGCAGCCACTCATACAGGTCTTCCAGGAAACTGTGCTCTGGTTTGTCAGATAGCACGTGATCCGTTTGTTTCGTTCTCACGGTGTTCAGACTCCATATTTGGGTCCCAATGTATTCAGTCAGGTGTCTTTCCTGTCACTGCTGTGGTGGGTGATATGGTCTCCCACCCTTGCTTCTCGGATATTAAGTCAGAGTCGCCACTAAACCACAGACAGTCTGAATCATTAAAGCCCTCTGCGTAGTAGAGGCGAGTGTGAAATGAGTGTGCTTGTGCTGACGTCATATGCCAGTACAAGCCCCCTATCAAACTGGGAACTGCTGGTCAAATGAGGGCTCAGATCAGACAAGCCTGAAGTAACGTCCACCGTGTCACAATCCTCCTTCGGTAACATGTTTCACAGCTTGCCTCACTGATATATTTACAACCTGAGAGATTCCCTCCAGGCGTGGTGCACATCAGCAAGGGGCTGATAACAGCTGTGTTGCTCTGTGGACCATCAGGCCTAATTACAGCTGACACTGAATGTTTTCTCCAGCCTCCTGGCAGCTCTGGATAGTAACAAGGACAGGCTCTTATCTTACCGACACAGGCTGGCACTTAACTGTTCAAAACGACTTCCTCTCGAGTCCCCACGGTTCACTCGTCTACTACTGAGGAGGAAAATGGTTTTATTCCCAATTGAGAGGCACAGAATGAGACCTTGTTATTGGATAAATACATTTTCCATAACTCCAAACTTTACTGGAAAGAGGCAAGTCGCCAGGTCATCGCAGGCCTGAAACACGGAGACAAACAAACATTCACGCTCGCGGTGAATGCGCTGACCGCTGCTGTAAATATGAAGCTACAACCGGGAGATTAGCCTAGCTTAGCATAAAGATTGCACAAAGGGGGAAACAGTTAGCCTGTGAGAGGTGAAGTTTGGAGGCAAGCCAAGAATGTCCAAACTCATCTCAGAGCTTTATAAATCCTTTCTGGCGATAAACTGGCGATACCCAGCCACGTATCAAACTGTCTGTCTTCAAATGAGGCCTGACGTAATGTCGACCGTGTGTCACAATCTTCTTTTAGTAACATATTTCACACCTTGCTTCATTGATGTTCACAACTTGAGAGAATCCCTTTAGGTGTGGTGCATATCAGCAACGGGCCGTGTCGCTCTAACCGATCCAGAAAGTCACTGCACCATTGCACCATTTTTTTGTCACATAAGATGCTTTTCACTGAGGATTAGAGGTGACAGAGCCACGCTAGCCGTTTCCTCCTGTTTCCAGTCTTTATGCTAAGCTAAGCTAATTAGCTGCTGGCTGTACCATGAGAGTGGTATCAGTCTTTTCGTCTAACTATTGGCAGGCATTTGGGATAAAACAATAAACAACAACAGACCTCTAATCCTCATTTACAAATATAAATCTAATCTGCCTTTTATGAGCTCAATATTTAGCTGTTTAAATAAGATTTGAATAAATCTACTGACCTGCAAAAAAAGAATTAAAAAAAGAATCTAGAACAGAGACGCACGTCCGCCATCAATAATGCAAGGGTTGGCATTTAGTTTGTGCTATCAGTGAAGCATCACTGCTCTTCCTGCAGCTGAGCAAGCGGCGTCGGTCGGCCAGGAGAGAGGTTGAATACAGTGACACGGACACAGGAGGGGAAGACGAGGACACGAGCAGTTTGAGGGGGGAGCAAATGTAGTAGTGTCTAATCTCATGAGATGCTGAGCTCTGTCGGAGCAGATATCTGCGTCATCGGGTGGCAGCCTTGTACTTTTTCACTCACCTTTAGGGAAATGAATATTAAAAGTGGGAATTTCCGCAATTGTTGGGGCAGTCGGTGAAGTTAAATCATCCGAGCGGAAGCTCTACAACCTACTATATCTGGCTCTGACGTGGATGGAGACTCTGTGGAGATCAGAATCAGGAGAAGGGGGATCTTAGCACAACGCAGAAAACCCCATTACTATCTCTCTATTTTTTTTTCTCTCTCTCAGCATCAGAAGACTAGAGAGGAGGCCTGGCCCTGAATCCAGTAAAGGGGAGGGTTAAAGAGAAGAGGAGGAGGAGACAGCAACAAAAATAAAACAGTGAGGCAGAGAGGAAGAGAGGCAGACAGAAGAGAGAGGTGATCTGAGACTGTTGCTTCAAGATGGATTTAAGTTTGCTTCAAGCTCTGGAGAGAGAAAGAGTCCTGGAGGTTCTACGGAGAGACAAACAGCTGCGAAGCATCGAAGAAGACAGAATAAGGTGAGTCATTTCAGACCGGTTTCTGAGAAATACTTATTACTGATGCTGAAATGAGGCTGCACTGCCTTCTTTCCGCAGAACAGCAACCAACGAGGATAACAGAGAGACACCTCTCTGCTACCAGAAGCTTCATTTTGGTTCCTACTGTGTGTGTTTTATAATCAAATTAGTCAGTTTAACTAATTAACTAAAGTGTTCTTTTTACCTCAGGAGGATGAAATATGAGCTCCAGGAGCTTCGAAGGAGAGGCGCAAAGAGTTTCGCCCGGCAGTACGGCGAGCGGACCTGCGCCCGCTGCCAGAGGCCGCTGGGAAAGTTCTGGAACTCAGGCGCAGTCTGTCACGGCTGTAGCCACCGCATCTGCAGCCGCTGCCGCGTGGGCGTGGGAACGGCGGACTGGAAGTGCACGGTCTGCCACGCCTACAGGTGCAGTACAGAGCTACACCATCCTACAACAGTGAAATATTTGACTCGAATCACAGTTTTCACTCACTTTTCTGGGTTTTTACGGTTAAAAAACTATTTTATGTCAGCCATTGTTTTGCACCTTTAATCTTTAAGTTTTTTTTTTTTTTTTTTTTACATTTTGAGAATTACAACACACCACATGACATATGTGTGAAAGAGGTCAATGTCAAACCACAACTTCATTTTATTCATTCACCCTCACCACTCTCGTAGTATCATTTTCGGTCACAGCAGGCAGAGCACACTACCTGTTCGACAGTTTAAAGTGCCAGAGCTTCACATCAGGATCTGGTGGAGACCAAAAACAGAGCTAAAAAAAAAAAAAAAGAGTAGAATAGATACTGGATATTCATCAGACTCAACTC
Source organism: Protonibea diacanthus (assembly GCA_028641955.1). Classification (NCBI taxonomy): domain Eukaryota; kingdom Metazoa; phylum Chordata; class Actinopteri; family Sciaenidae; genus Protonibea; species Protonibea diacanthus. The sequence goes on from CM053992.1 coordinate 18,568,803, forward strand.
TACTCTGTGAGTTCTCAATGTGTAAACAAGCAGCTGTGTGCCATGACAAAGTTTCTGCTGCCTTCACATGGCAAAAAGTGAGATTTAAAACAAGTCCCACCATGAGCGAGCTTACTCGTGATGTGTTTGTGCATGACTTCCTGTGCTGATTTTATGACTTTTACTTTGTCTTGTAATGTAAAATATCTAAAAATATATAAATTCATATCTCCTCCCTCTTCTTTCCCAGTACGGGTACTCGTAATGTAATAACGTATGTGTGTTTGTCTTCCTCACAGGGAGGTGAAGATCAGATCAGGAGAGTGGTTCTTGGACCAGAGGGCTCGTAAATTTCAAGTCACCACAGGTTTGTTTGCTATATTGGGATGGTTTCTATTTAAATCCACCTTTATTAATTATTGACACACCCGTTATATCGTCCATAAAAACTATAACGATTAATAAAATATGGATGATCTGAGCCGTGTTTGTTTGTACGAGGTTTAAAAAGTTGCTGAATTATTCAGTCTCGTCGGTGTGGTGAGGAGGCTGAACGCTGTCTGACAGTCTTAAAATGAGAATATTTAAATGCCGTAGATCTCTAACTGCATCACACTTGTGTCGTTCATCACATTTATGTTTTTTTGCAGACAAATATGAGACTGTTGGGGAGAAACTATTAAAAACCTACAACGTGCTGAGGTACGAGGAATCTTAAAATGTTTATTTTGAATGTTTGTCGCTGCTTTGATTCTTAAAATACGTCATGAGACTCAAATTAAAATGTTTTTTTCTTCTATTTTTTTGTTTTACAGTAATATCTCAGTTGTACCTCCGACTCCTCCACCCAACATGGATCATCACTTTCTGAGCAGATCAGGGGTAAAATACCAAAATATTTCCAGCATTATTTCACAGTAGAAGTGTAAAATTATATAACCCGAGTGTCAATTAATGTTGTTTTTTTGTTTTTTTTTATCTGCAGGATTTTAAAAACTCAAAACCTTTCACCAAATCTATGGAAGATCTGATGCTTTCCTTCACCAGCCACATTAAAAGTAAGTGAAAGCATTATTAAAAACATGTTTTCTTTGCCTGTGAGCAAATTACAGCGTCACTTCCTCGTGCATATTATCAGGACATTATCTGATAAACTGAGTTTAACCACAGAGGAAATTAACCTGAAATACTGCGACGCAGCAAACACCCGTCTTACCTCATCGCCCTATAACTGCATCAGCAGAAGTTGCACAGGATGATGAGAATAGATAGCAAAGACGTGTTGCATGCAATGTAAAAAAAAATCCCCTCTGATACCACACGATTTCTCGAGATCATTAGAAATGTGTCTGTGCTGTTGCACATCTTCTTTCTCTGAGTACTTCTTTGTGTGTTGTGTGTAAACATTCAAGTTCTCCTTTTTTTTTCTGAGATTTAAAGTTTTGTTTTTTTCTCGATGCAGAGATTTCCAGTTCGCAGAACGACGTGCGAGAAGACCTGCTGAGGGTTGAGAACAGCCGGAGAATGTCAAGCTTCAACTACACCACCCAGAAGAGCCTGTCCGACACCGACATCAACAAAGCCGGCTATGTAAGTCTGCTGCAGCACTTCACACATTCAGCACGGGTGCACATGAGCCTCAGAGATACCACTTTAAGATACAAAACCAATATTTCCACCTTCACGGGCCAACAAATCACTCTCCTGCACACCTTGTTGACTGAACTGGCTTAGTAATGGCTTAGTAATTTAAGACCTTTACTGGTCCCTACTGGTGATAAGAAGGAATAACCATCAGTCTGTGAAAGCACAGTAAAGATGTGATCCTCCTTCTTCTTTCTTCAGCTCTTTAAAGGCCCCAGTCTTCCAAACCTGTTCAAGAGAAGCAAAGACAGCGACCAAGAAGGTTCCTCCACCGGGGCAGAGGAAGAAACTTCCTTCGGTTCCGAGTACTCCTACGGAAAGAGAGTAAGCACAAGCTGATGATAAGAGCAAAAAAAAGACAACAACATCCTGTTACTCAACTGTGATTTTAGCTCATCTACAAAATCTCTTTCTCTGCAACTCCACAGGGGAGCAACAGCAGCATCAGCACAGAGTGCGGCCTCTTCGAGAGCGTCGCCGTGGCGGGAGAGCTCGAGCTGGCTCTGGCCTACAACGCCGACACCTCGTGTCTGGAGATCACGGTGGGCGCCTGCAGAAATCTCAACTACGGGGATGAAAAGAAGAAGAAGTGTCACCCGTAAGGATAATTAAATAAATATTAGACTCTGCATCGTGCACAGCGTGACCCCGATTTGTTGTCTGGTGCTCCATCAAAACCTCAGCATCCTGTATGTGTTGTTTTTCTCGGTGTAGGTACGTCAAACTCTACGTGTTGCCGGGGAAGAGCGGCAAAATGAAGACAGCAGTGAAGAAAAACACGACTGATCCGATTTTTAATGAAATTTTAAAGGTAAAAAAAAAACAACTTTTACTTCTATAGCTGCTCTATTTTGGGTCTATCATGACAAATTAATGAATTTCCTCGTCTGCTTGTTAACAGTATCACGTGGAGCGCCACCAGCTGTTTGGAAAGAGACTGCAGGCCTCTGTGTGGCACTCACGCACCCTGAAGAGGAAGACATTTCTTGGCGAGGTCCTCATCCCTCTGGACGGCTGGAGATTTGAGGACAAGGCGTCCCAGTACTTCAACTGGTACCCGCTGTGTCCGAAGGTAAAAACAGAGACGAGGAAGGTTCAGATATCCAGATGTGATGAGGAGAAAGGTTTCTGTCGAGTGTTTAAGATGACAGAAATAAACTTTCTTGTCGGGAGACAGATAAAAAGATACTGGCGTCTTGTTATCGTCATGAAGTTTCCAGGCAACCAGCAGAGACAACAGAAAACTCCCACGCCTCGCTAAGAAAAAGTCCAGCCCAAAACCACAAATTGAAGTTTTGTTACATCTGGATACAGTGCTAGGCTAGCAGTTTCCCTCTGTTTCCAGCCTTTGTGCTAAGCTAAGCTAATTGGCTGCCGGCTGCAGCTTCATGTTTAACGTACAAAGGCGACACAGGTATCAATCTTCTCACCTAACTCTCAGCATAAAAGCAAAGAAGTACATTTGCAACAAAGTCTTAACTATTCCTATAAATGAAAAGCATCATTAAACAAATAAACATGGAAACAGATGGAGAGAAAACACGTAATGTAACCATGACGTGTGAAAAAGTACTCAGCTCATCTGTATAAAGTTATTTTTTCCTTCTTCTTGTCACCACTTGTGACCTTTTAATGCTATTTTTCCTCGTATACGCCGGGCAGAATTAGTCATTTCACTCGTGTTACTAGTCATAAAAACTGTTCGCAGGCAGCTCGTGAATTTATTTGTTTCTCTTTTTTGTGTTTCGTTCAGGTTCAGGAGGGTTCAGACGGAGGCGCTGTGGATCAGGACGGATCAGATCAGATGTTCAAAGTCAAGTTGAGCTCCAGCAATCAGGGTGAGCTCCTGAGGCTCAGCTCCCTTAAACATCTGCGAGAAAAAGAAACACGACTGTCTGTTCGCTGGATAATTTAAGATTAATTTATTGTAATATTTAATGATGACGTACCTGCATTTTCACCCGACGAGACGCCCATTAAATATGAATCTCGGGTGATGTTGCGGTTGTCCGTAGCACAAAAACACTACTCAATGTCAGATTTTTGGAAAGAAATGAAAGCAGCCTTGTGTATAACTTGATTTTTTGTTTATTTATTTGCTTTTTTTAATCACTTTTTAACCTTATTTCTCAAACCATACAGGATTAAATCTTTTAATTTAAAATAAAATATAAATATCACCAAAGGCTACTTTTGATTGTCTTTTTCAGGGAGGCTGGGCTGAGTTTGGATCCATTCCACATGAATATACAATATTATTATAATATTATTTATAAAACAATAATAATTCACTTCCACAGCTCATGATACTCCAGCTAATACATAAAATAAGTGTACTGTGGGTTTTAGCTTTAAATACATGACTTACTTACCTTCCAGTTTAATATTACAGACAAGCTACATATGAGATTAGGCATTCAACACTCAGATAAAATAAACTCACAGCCAATAAATAAAAGCTCACATTTTAAGAGCTGCTGCACAAAAAGTGTTTACAAGTGATAAACCACGCCACGCTCCAGCCTCCAGCAGGTCTTTGTTCTCATGTTTCGGCACTAGGGGTCAGGAGAACTCCTCTTTTGGACACCTCTTGCTCCTTGCAGAGGTTTAACGCTGCGCTGCACGGCAATGATCGACTAACTGTCCTTATCAAAGGTGCCAAACACCTTCCCATTAAAGCAAACATTGGTCAGAACACCTGCGTCAGAGTGTAAATACGCCTCATTGTGACTCTCTTTGTGTGTGCATTTCAGTGTCTGCAGGCCCCGAGGTGTGTTGTGTGTGTTCTGGTGTGTGTTTATGAAACATTAGAGAGTGGAAAGTGTTTTTATGTAGCTATTTGTGTGTGCTGTGTCCAGGTGTCTGACTCTGGGAGCAGGCAGACAGCTCGTCCAGATGACATCCATAACTTGAGGGTGAGACCAGACTGTACCTGAACCTGGAGCTGTGGGACCAAAAGCCCCTCCTGCCCCTCTGAGGGACCCCTGTGAGGGGGCAAAGACTTCCTTTAACACATGTCACATTAATAAGTTTATAACATGCTATAACTGAGTTGTAGACAGACATAAAGACACCTTTAAGTGACTGTCAATGTATTTGCCAACAACTCCTCCTGTGATGCATTTGTATCAGTTAATGAATGAATGACAACATAACATGAAAATATTGTACAACATTGTATTAGCATGTACTGTAATGTATGTATTTATTTGATTGTAATTATATTTATTAATAAAATATTTATTGATAAATTCTTGACCCATAATATAATTTGAACAGGTGAGTTGTATATAAATTCACCCTCAGTACAGTTGTCATGAACGGGGAAATTAGCTATAGAGACCAAAACTGTTTTTTGTACCAGGCTGTAAACATGTTTATTTCTGCTGTGAAGTTGGACATTTGAACATGGGGACTTATGGAGACTGACTCACTTCTGTAGCCAGCCTCAAGTGGACGTTTGAGGAACTGCAGTTTTGGCACTTCAGCACAGGCTTTCACTTCACAGCCACAGAGGTTGCCACTTGATGAAACTAATGATATTCCCATCAGCCTCTGCTGTATGTCATGTTTGGGGCTAATTAACCACTGTCAGCATGCTTAACTAATATTCTGCCTCAGTTCATACCGCAGTATACAAATGTAAGTTGTACATGTGTTTTATATTTATATTTTGGCAGTCAAATGTGGTTGCAATTCGTGCATACGTGCACTTAACAGGTTAATTGGTGACTCTAGATTGGCCCTAGGTGTGGATGTGAGTGTGAATGGTTGATTGTCTCCGTGTGCCCTGTGATGAGCTGGCAACCTGAGTCAGCTGGGACAGGCTCCAGCCCCACCATGACCCTGATGAGGATGAGCGGTTACAGATAATGTATAAAGTCACGCTGGTGTTAAAGAGTAAAGAATAGAGCAGTAATTAGTCTTATTGGTGAATAAAATATGAATTAAGTAATGTTTGTTTTAATTAGATTAAACAAACTTCTTGCATGTTAAAGTCCTTACTCTGCCACGCTCAATGACGTCACGTTCTCCTGACGCTGACGTCGGCGAGGCAGGGCGAGCTGACGTCACGGGCACTTGTTGTCAGGCGTCGAACGCCGGTTGCCACGGCGACCGCGCGCGCGTGCCCGCGCCAGAGAGAATTCCAGGTCAGTGACATCAGCACTCGTTCTTCTTCTTCTCCTCTCTGAAACCAGAGACGACTGAAGCACACACACTTTCACACACTGAGACTAGAAAGGCTTCATTGTACATGAAGGAAATGTTAAAAGGAGAGTGTGTGTGTGTGTGTGCGTGTGTGTGCACGTTAGAGAGAGTGAGGCCTGGGCAGCTCACTCTGAAATAACTCAAAACCAACTTCCTGTGACCGGAGCAGGGCGTGGCTCCAAATTTCATTTGTGAGAAATATCATCCCGGTGTCTCTGTCCACTAATTTCATTTGCATGGATGTTCAGCTGCTTCACCTCTGACAGAGCTTCACATGGAGGAGGAAATTTCATTTGAAAGATTGCTTGAATGATGAGATTTGGTTAAAAACCACACTGCTCACACACTTATATTACATTTACAGACTAATCTACTGTTTTTTGAGGTACTTGTACATCATTTTTGTACACAATTCAGAGACAAGTATTAGTAGTTTCATGCCAGATTCAAGATCCAAGAAATTAATTATGATGTTAGCATGTGAATAAGACTTTATTAATAATAAATAAATAAGACAGAAAGTGAAAAATTGTTTGAACAACTGCGCGTGATGTAAGATTTATTATCTGTTTGTACATAATCATTCATAAGCAGGTTCATAATTCAAAGGGACGTGTGGAGCTTTAAGGTCCAAGCAGCTGTGTTTTATATTTTAAGGATCAAATAACTGCATGTAATGTTGAAGTTTATTCACCATCTGACTCTGTTTTACCACTGTGGAGCTCTTCAGTAGCTTCCAGTTTATTGTTTTGGTTTTATTGCCTGCAGCTTTAATGTTTTGGTTCACTCTCTCAGCTCTCATTAGCATCTTTTACAGGCACAGCAGGCAGATGAAACCAACAACACGCTACCTGCTCACACCGACGCAGTTTACGAGCGTTTAGCAGCTGAAGAGACGGATGTTTCCCTCAGGGGTTGATAGAGAGAGGCTAATATTGGACTTCCACTCATCATGTTGTTTTGTGTGTGATGCATGTGTAATTGTAAGTTATACATAATTAACAGCACGGCCGATTTGAGTGACACGTATGTACCATTACAGGTGGCTTGTTTGTTTCGTGGCTGACAGTGAGCCACTGTCAGCTGTGAGTTTTACACAGTCTATGGTTGTCCTGATGGTGGCGCTAGACGTAAAGTTAAAGGATCGACTTTGTAATTCATCCGAAGGGCAACATGAATATCTGCACCAAATTTCATAGTAATGCATCCAATAGTTTAACACATTTTACTCCATGAATGTCAAGCTCCGGGTGGTAACACAGAAAAAGTTCATCCTCTGGGGAGCGTGAACGTCTTAAACAACTCCTTGTCGATTTATCGTGTAGATGTTGAGACAGCTCACAGGAATTGCAAAAACTTTGATCTGCTGGTGACACTACAGGATAAGTCAGGGGATCGCCCATAATTAGGGTTCATCCTCAGGGGAACATGAATGTGACAAGCACCACAACTTTCCCCAACAGAGACAGACGTATTCACACACAATAAAAACACGTTGATGTGTAATCATAGATTTTTCTTTATTGCCAATATGTTGAACACCTCATTATAAAATCCTGCTCATACAAAGGCCAGCAGAGCTGTGTGTTTCCATTACAGTGTCAATAGATGCTACTCTAGTCCATGTCCAGAGAGAGGAGAGTGAGACGTTGGTGTTATACTGTCTGGGTCAGTCCATCCTGACCGAGCTGCAAAATGAAAACTCTATAAAGTTCACCTTAACCCTCTTTTCTTTTTTTTTAACCTCAGAGGAGGTCTAACACTAAAAGAAGTTTGTTTTTTTGGACTGTGCACCTTGGCTAAAAACTGAGGACCAACTGTCTGGGACTGAACCCAGAGAGAAAGGCCACTTGGGAGGGTAAAAAGCACACAAACACATGCTCATCTCTCACCCGACAGCGACATGACACAGAACAGAGCAATAAAATATATTAAACCTAAGTGTCCCAGTCGACAGCGCTCTGAGGACGAAGACGTTCCCTCAGCATGCTGTGAACTGCACGGCAAAAAACAAAACAAAAACAAAAAAAATGAATCAAAAGTACCTAGAAAGACAGCAATCTCCTTTACTGATTTAATGGCATGCAGCTGTTTATTTCCTATGGTAAAAAATAATAATAATTTACAATTAAATCTCTTTAATTTAGTGATCTAAAGTACTGGAACATAAGACTGCTATTATATTGGTCAATATATAAAACCTTTTCAAACATTTTAAATGTTTTTTTTTTATCATTAGTAGACAGCAACATAGCAAAAATATACAAACCAAGATGAAATACCCTTTTTTTATGTCCCATATACAGTATAAATATCAAACTAAGCATGATTTCAAACTACTGTATAAGCAATATTAAAACATAAATGGAAGTGTTCAAATATAAATGGAAAACAAAAACAAACATACATTTTCCTGCTTATACTGTTTCCCCCCTTTCTGAGTGGTCGCCATGAACGACAAGCTGTCCTTTTACTTCCCACACGACACATCGAAAACAAGCGAGGCTTTGATTACATATTTGTATGTGCACGTTTGTGAAATAATAATTTTTCTTTTCTTTTTTTTTTTTTTTTTTTTTTTTTTGCTAGTCCCACTACTTCATCACACCTCTGGATAAAAACAAAAATGATTTGGTCTGCAGTGATCAAATTACACACATTCAAATACACAAAGATGTGAAACACTAACGAGAGAAGAGGAGAGAAGAGGAGAAAGGTTTTGGCACTAAGTTTTCTTCAAAGGATTTGCAAAGCCCTGCATACCGTCAGACACACTCACAACAGGAGCTCGTCTCTCTGCGTGTGATGCCTCTGCTGTGCTTATACTGCTCCAGTTTAGTCTGCGACTGATGTGTGTTATACGCGAGTTTGTGTGCGGAGCGAGATGTAGTGACCATTCAGAAAAGGGTGAGTTGGCTGAGAGGAGGAGGGAGGAGGGAGGGAGGGAGGGAGGGAGGGAGGCGAAGGCTTTTTATAAGGCCTCGAACTCGTCGATCCTCTGCTTGGTGTTGCCCTGCCTGATCTGTCGCAGGGTCTTGTATTTGTCTCGGCCGGCCCGCACGTTCTCGCTGTGGAGGAGGTCGTTCTGGGTGTTCTTGGAATCGTCACGCGCCTGCGCCAGCTCTGTGGTCAAGGCCTGAGAGCAGAGAGGAAGAGGAAATGTAAGATACGGCTCAGGCGTTAAAGAGCGTCAAAGAGCGTGTCCGTTCACTCTGATGCTTCATTTAGCGTGTGAAAGTGAAGCAGCTCAAACACAGGATGTTGTGATCATAGATATTTTCAAGAAATAATAGATTTCTAGCTAAGTTAAGCTAGTGTTAAATTTCAATTTGCTGATTGTGATTGTGGTGAGGATCAGGCTTAGCGGTCTGATCTGTGTAAGCGATGCACAGCGTATATTTATGCGAAAGCATTTGGTAACCGTGGTAACGCATCAGTACAAAGGAGATCTGGCCTGTCGCATCTGTGCCTGCTGGAATTTGACCTTAAAGCTCAGTTATGTGCTGCACTGCATCTCTTAACCAACCTGCAGGTAGGTGTGTATTAATCTGAATAATCTGTCCTGTGTTAAATTAATTTAATAATACATCTGCATCTCGGGGATGACTGGCTGTGCGTGGCGTTTCGTTTTCTGTCCTCTCACCTTCAGCTGTTTCTGGACGCGCTCGTTCTTCTCGGCCTCGGTGAGGCGGTCCTCCTCGTTGCGGTGGTCGTTGATGCCTTCGGTCTGCAGGTCGGCGCTGTGCGTGCTGGTGTTCTCCTCGCTGTCGCTGTTGTCGTCCAGGTGGTCGTACATGGGGGGAGGTGGAGGGGGCGGGGGCACCGTCATCACCATGTGCAGCTCCTCCCTGGTCTTCACCAGATCGTTCTGAGCCTCCTTGGCCTGGCGGGGTATCAGGAGGACAGCCAGTCAGCAAAAACAAACAAACTTACTACTACCATGTTTTTTTGGACAGGTTGGACCGGTTAGAATTTGTAATAGCAGACTAAACTAATCTAATTCCAGTCCTTGTAGTTTCTGCAGACTGTGCAGCCTCCGACTTTGATGACAAACAGTTGAATGAGCATGAATCAGTATTCTGCACGCTGCAGTTCGCCCTCAGTTAAAGCTCTCACCCTGAGCTGCCATGTGTCGGCCTCCTCCTCCTTGCGTCTCTTGGCCTCCTCCAGCTGGGTGATCCTGGATGTGTGCTCTGCCAGCTCTGCAGCCTGATGCAAAACAAAAAGAGAAACACTCATTTAGTCTCTAGTTTATTTTTGCAGAATAATTCTTCATGTCTGTGTGTATTGTTTATGTTTGTTTTGAAGGCAGCACATCTGCAGACCTCCACCAGTGAAACAACGGATTACAACACAAGAATTTATTATTAAAACTAATCAACAAAACCTTTTTTCCATACATGAATATAACGAGCTGCTACTAATCAACTATTAATACAATTGTGTTCTTCTTATTAAGTCAAGGCTGCATCCATTTAGTGCAAATTTCAACTGAATGTTCAGAAAACTGATGAAAGAAAATGCAGATTAATGCACCTTTCTGTGCAAACTGAAAATGCACTATACAGACTTTATCGGGTGATTAACGTGGATATATATCGGTATCAGCATGCATGTTGTCTGATATTTTTAAGAGATAATGCAAAAAAAAACAACAAACAAAACAAAATACAGATTAGTTTATATTTATTTGTTTTTTATGTTTAGTTATTTATAATTCAATTTAAAATATAAAAATACTTCTAATTAACTTCACTGTTTCAAATCAAGTTTATTGCTAAATTGTAAACAGCCTCTCTTACATATACCTGTCACAGGTGTTTGAGGGATCATTACAAGAAATGTGTCTTTATTATTTATATATGAAGAATACCAGCTGATATATTATCATCAGATTCTTTTTGCCAGCCTCAGTCGGGCTCTCATAACTTACTGTGACTTCCTGACAGCTTAAAGCAACATCAAGTCAAATATTAATGAGCAGATTGCACCCTTAATGTTCATGTGTTAATGAATCACAAAGCATTCAGAGCTCTCAGCACCATCTGAAAATGGAATAACATGCACGTAGCAGAGTAACGTAACCGCGCTGAGTGAAGTGTTTGTGGCTATTGTGGTACATTCCTGCTCATCGCCACAACAATGTGAGCAGCTTGTGTTTCACCAGGCTGAACTAACCGGAGCCTCAGTATTAAACGGTACATCTGCTTTAGACGTCGGTGCAGAACTTGGTTGTGAAATCATGATGTGAAAGTTATTCAGCTGGTCATTTAGTGAAAACGGACACATAGATGTGTTCAAATGTTTAAAACGACGTCAGTCAGTCAGAAGAAGTTGCAGGAGGTTTAAGCGTCTTAATAGGGTTTAAGTATAAAGAGCGTCACAGCAGGTGTCTGTGCTGGTCTCTCTGGTTGAATGTGGACACAGATTTACTGTCCAGGCCGTTAAAGTGAACGAGGGTGCCGTTCAGAGTCCTGTGGGTGGTCCACAGCAGAGCAGCTGAGGGGTGAGGGGGGGGGGCGGTTATTCTGGAGTAACGGGGTGTGGTCCAGCTGCAGAGTCTGGAGCTACAATAGCCAGGCACCACCCTGCGATGTGCCTGGTACAGACCTGCACATAACAGAGTGTAGTGAGGACGTGGAGAAAATGTTTTAATGTATCTTATCTTGGTAACAAGGTGCCAACAACTGATTGGCCTCTGAGGTTTTTCCCAGACGACTGTGTTGTGTTGCTAAAGTTTTAATCCTGTGAATGTTCTCACTCGTCTTTGAGAAGAGTTCAATCTGGGGTAACTGCACTTGGCTATAGATTCATGAAGACGTGGTTAAACTAAAGGTATTTAGCCTGGGTGGGATCGTTGTTTCACGATCGCAGCAGTCACAGCAGTTGGTAAATTTATTTATGAATGTCGGAAATAAAATACTGACCAGCTGCTCCTGACTCTTCTTCTGGTTCTCGGCCTGGCGGGCCAGTTCCTCTTTAGCCAGCAGGGCAGCCTGACGCTCGGCCTCCAGACGAGCCGCCTCCTCCTCGGCTCTCCTCCGCTCCTGCTCCAGCATCATGGCTCTCTGGAGCTGGTCCTGCAGATCTGAAATAAAAGACGAGAGGGAGAGGAAAAGAAGCATGAGACAAATATAACGCTGCTGCACAAAAAAACAGAAAACGCAAAGAAGAATAGATTGATATCATCTTTTTTTTTGACAGCTGTCACTAGTGACAGATACTAAAACTGCTCTAGGATGAACACTAAGAACCAGAATTACCGAAATATTATCTAAGTCCAAACACAGAGGATGTAAAATTCTACTAAATAAAACATAAGTACGTCCAGCTTTGCTTAGACTGGAACCATGAAGCATTAATAGAGATACTGTAGAGGATAGAGACAAGGTCTAATTAGCTGTAAGTACTAAAAGTCCTGGGCAATGAATCTTTCTATGACTGCAGTCAACAAACATTTGGCACTAATTTATAAGCAGGAAACATGTTAATTATCATAACCACAGAGGAAACCACAGAGCCGCTTAATTATCAATCTTGGTAGCTTAGTGTATTTAATTTCGTTAACACTAAGTTCTTCTTAGGGTTGGATTAGAACAAGAAAACACTGCTGCTCTCTGCTCACTCGAGATGTGACGAGTACAAACAGGTAAAACTAGAAGTTAAGAGTCAAACGGCACCAACAGATTGTGTGCTTATGGTTTGGATGCTGGACAAAACACAAAAATGCATGATTACTCATCATGAGGCATCTGTTTGGACTTCCATTCAACCCTACTGCGGCATTCATTATTCATGTTGTTTAGAAAACAAGCATCCTGCACACATAACCTGTTAGCCTTACCCACATGATCACATGCACACACATAGATTAACTATTTTTTACATCCTCAGAGTTAAGTGACGTCTGAAAGTCCCTCAGTGCAGCGCCTCCACCTCACCTTTCTCCGCCTTCTTGGTCTTCTCCTCAAACTGGTACAGCCTCATCATCAGGTCCTGCTTCTCCCGCTCCATCTGCTCCTTCTCTTTCTCGATGGCCTCCCTCTTCTTCTTCTCGTTCTCCAGCTGGGCCCTGCAGATAAGACACAGCCGGTCGTGAGCCAACAAAGAGAGCTGACATATTTGATGCATAGTTACGGCTGACAAACAACAGTCGGTAAAACCCACACACACATGCACACACACGCACACGCCCAGATTCAACACATGGCGCCATTTAGAAAATGAGAACATCTTTGCATCTGTCACAGGCACACTCAGAATAAACTAAACGTATTATAAATATCATGTAAATATCATCTCACATGATTTGCAGGTGAGGCTTTAGCACATTTACAAGCATTTGGCAACACAGTTCCTTAAATACGATCCTGTGAAAGGCGGCATGAAAACAGCTGCCGGGCTGTAACTGATATATTTTTAATTATCAAGAAATTGACAAATCATTTAGTGAAAAATACCCTTATATGAAACATTTAAATTGCTTATTTTGTTCTTTATATTTTTTTGGTATTTTACTTTTTACTTACTTTTATCTATTTGTTAGTTTTGGCCCTGAACATATTCTGGTTCAACTACTGATGATTTTGATCAGCTGTTTAGTCTATAAAACACAAAACAACAGTCCAAAATAGAAAAAATATTCAGTTTACAACAGTGAAAAGTCAAGATGCAGCTAGCTATAATTTTTAATGATCGTGTGGTCTATTGAAAGTGAGCCATACGACTTCACAGAAACACCCTCTTTTGTTTGACCAACAATCCAAAACTTAAAGAACATTAAGATAATCAGAACAGTTTCATATTTGAGAAGCTAAAAAAATATTTGATTCATTTTCAGTCAGTTAGCTAATAGATTTATTGATGAATCATTTCAGCTCCAGAGAAAATTCAACACATTCTCACGTTAGAGAACACTGTCGGAGCAAATTATCAATAAGTCAATAAATGTATTTAAAGATCGATCGTCAAGGCTATTTTTCAGTTTTACAACTGATCCATTAAACACCCACAGTAAGCAACAAAGCTCATTAAAAATTAACAATACTGCAGTCAAAATTCAGTCCTCATGAATAATTCAAAGAGTTTTCTCTTATTTACTGTACACACTACAAATGAGTCACAGGCTTTGTTGTTTTACTTACAGTCTCTTCTTTTATACAGCATGCACACTAAGCGATTGTTTAGAGCCGCAACGAGTAAAAAGTTTTAACGTGAGGGAAATCTTTCTGTTACTCTTGCTGCAGCAGCCTGATACTGTTCGTCCCTCTGGGTTTAATTAAGTATAAATGAACAATCTTGAGGGACTTCAGATTTGTGACAGTGTTTGGACACGAGCCCAGCCTCTCCCTCACACACACTGACCACTGAGAGCTACTGTGTGTGTGAACCCTAACTCCGTCTGCTGAGGCCCGGTGATCTCACGGCTCTCCTGCTGGTATTTACTGTGTTGTCTGCTCGCTGTTACATCACCGTGTTTGAACAGCTGTACGGAGCAGACAGTGGGACGACAGCTGTAGCTGAGATCAACATCCATTCACTTTCTGTTCAGACAAACTCAGGAAGCAGATTTCCCTTTTTACCCAGTGAATGGTTTCACTGAACAGCATCAATTCAAAGCGGCTGTGAACACTGTCTGCTATGGTAACGCTGGTCCACACGTAGAGAAGGAGGTGAAAGTAGCTCGACTTAATGGACTTAACAGAGAACTGAGTATATTCCATTACATAAAGGTGAGGACTGAGAATATGATAAGCTTTAAACTCATCTAGAGCTGCAGAAGTTAGTCAAAAGACAGAAAATGAATTGTTTGAGTAATTTCTTTCGATCATTTGCAGGTTCTAGCATATTAAATGTCTGAATTTCTTGTTTTATTTCTGTTTTATACGACTATGAACTGAATATCTTTGGATTTTAGGCTGTTGGACAAAACAAGACGTTTGAAGACATTTAAAGATGTTTGAAGACATTTAAAGATGTTTGAAGATGCCTAACCAATGAAACCAAATAAATTCATAAAAAAACATAATCATTAGTTCTTGGTGGTTCAAATAATAGACATTTTCAAAAAGCTTATTTGTTATTTCATATTCAGAGGTGCAATGTCAAAAATCTGGACATCCAGAGATATTTCTGTTGATATCTTCTGATCTAACTTTAATCCTGTAAGCTGTTAATAAAGACTTAGACTTCACTAATATCAGCTCAGAATTATTAGTTTAACTATAGTGCAATAATATAAAGTCCTCATCATCATACTGTAGACGTCAGACATCATTTTGGGATTGTGAACTGATTTCAGATGGAAACTATATATATCACATATTGGACAAGCTTGTTTCCAGTTGTCTACGTACCTCTCCATCTGTTTCTGCTGCTTCTCCTCTCTGGCCTGGGCCTTCATCTGCTGCACCTCAATCGTGTCGGGCTTGCGGCGACGCATGTACAGCTCGTGGTTGCCCATGCACAGCTGCAGGATGCGCTTGTTTATGCGCAGTCTCGGCGCGTAAAACACAAAGTCCTGAAAAATGTGGAGGAGAAGAAACGGACAGACAGGAGGGAAAGTGAACATAAAGCAGGCTGAATAATAAAGTGCTCAGCTGCCTGCTCATTGTGCTTTGCTGATAAAGGACAAAGACTCCAGTCGTGGCTCCAAGCGGGTGCAGGGAAACTTTTAATACAGATTACAAACAGTACCATAGGGACTGCTCCACGCATAGTAAAAGGTAAAATAGCCTGACCCACACAGATAAGGTGTGTACTTTTGTGACTGTTTTGAGTCCATCACTAATAGCACTGCCTGTGTTTTTTCTCTCCTCTACAGAGAAACATGATGCCATCGCTAAAATGGAAGCAGAGAGCTTAAGTATGGACACACACTGCAACTTAATAGACTCTGAAAGCTTAATTTTGTCAAAGACGGATGTAAAGACTTTATAAAAGAGAATTTTCAGGTTCAAATACATCACACATCATGCTTGAAATCTAAATGCTGACAGGGGCATTACTCACCGGTGACTTTTTGTCGATGGGCTTGATGATGAACTTCTTATCGTTGAAGGAAATGTTCCTTATCTCACTCCAGGGGAAGCCAATCTTTGGGGTCAATCTGAGGAAGTGAGCACATGAACATGAACATTAATCTGTGATGCTAAATTATAACAACTCGTCATCTTTTGATCTATTCTGACATCATCTGTAACGGCTACACAATCAGTCAAATGATACATGAACAGCACAATATTCGCCGCTATGTGGACGACTCACAACTGTACACTGACAGAACACTGACATTATACTGTAGCTGTTAGTGCTGATTGAAAAGAAGAAAAGTTACAGATTCACTCTGAAGAATAAAGCTTGTGTCATAGACAACAAAATGTTAAACCATATCTTACATTTCCTCAAAACGGTCAATGCCTTGGTTTTATCTTTCTGGGCTATTGCAATGCTTCGGCTTATCCAAAAATCAGATATAGATAGATATCAGCTTGAACAAAATTTGGCTGCAAACAAGTGAAAAAGAGAGCCATTACATCCATTTTAGTACCTCTGCATGGGCTTCCTGTGTCTTTTAGAATTGATTTTAAAATTGTGTTACTACTTAACAAGGCTCTAAATGGTTTAGCACTTCATACTTGACCCTTATAAGCCAATAAAATTCAACATTAGAGGATTATAAAACAGTTAAGACAAAAGAAAAACATCTTAAATATCAAGACTCAACTTTTTAATCTTGATTTTAAGTAGTCTGTATTCTTGTTTTAAGTAAATCGTACTGACCTTTCAATCTTCATATTTTAAATGTGTTTCATTCATGTAACGCTCTTTGAGCTGCATGTATGAAAGGTGCTAAACAAATAAGGACTAAATGTCGAATGTTCTCTGGTTTAAGCTTCTTAATTGAGAGGATTTGCTGCTTTTCTTTGTCATATGTGCCAGTAACTTTAATATAATTGGCTTTTGGACCACAAAACAAGACTTTTGAAGGCTACAGTATTAAAATAAAGCTCTCTATCAGGCTGACTGTGAACATGGATTTCTATATCCACTGTTCGAGTATGAGGGATGAATCTGGGGTGTGGCTCGCCATTCCATTGTGCCAGACAAACTGAACAGATGCCAATCTCATTCAGCACAATACAAAGTAGCACTGTAAACATTGACAAGCCGATAGTGTTGTAATCTAGAAAAGGCAGCCATGAGTCTTGCAGCGAAACTGTGCTGTGAAACTGTACTGCCTGAACTGGAATTTCACTCTATTACCGTCTCTGACACATGCTTGAGGAATTGAGAAAACTATGTGGAAGTTATCTCAGTGATTGAATATTTGGTTCAGAGTCTTGTGGTGTATTGAGCTGTGCTTTATCAATGGTTTCATGTTTGTACGAACTATTGTTGCAGTGATGCGGTTTGTAAAATTATGCTGACAGTTAGTTAGAAAAGGTCTGTGGTTGGAGAAAACGTAGCTGGATTTCATTAGTAAGTCTGGCTTTCTGTGACAAACATTAGTAATGTATGACTTGCAGGAAATATTAGCAAGCATTTGATAGCAATGGCTAATTGAAGCAGCATGTCAAAAAACATGAGTAATAAAAGGTATTTTCCAGCTACATAAAGACTGCAATTACACAAAAATAAAGTATTTATTGGTAATATTTTATATATTGATATATACACTAAAAGCTTCTGAAAATCCAACATGATGTCTTCAAATTGATTGTTTTGTCAGACTTACAGTTAAAAACTATCACGTTTGACAAATAAAACAGCCAATTGTCACACTGGAAAAAAGCTAAAACCTATGAAAGTTTGGCATTTTTGCTACAAAAAAATGACTTGAATCAGTGATTCTCAAATCACTGTACACCTCAAAAAACATTAGGCTATCAAAACACCACCAATTTCAGAATACAGCAGTTTACAGGAGGCAGGTTTATTCCTAAAAGTAGATTATTATTATTTATTGTTGACTGTTGAATCCTGAACGAATCAGAACTAATTTGAGATGCTCCTGATTTGCATTTCTCTTCCTAAAATGTGTTTTTTAAAAGTTAATTTTACTTTCACTTACTATCTTGCCATCACATTTTAGCTCTTATCTAATCATGTGATTTGATGAAATTTTGTAGAATTTGGATAATATTTTTTTATATTTCAGAGATTCCTTCAAGTACCACTAGAAGGAAGTCGAGTACCATCAGTGGTACATGTACCACAGCTTGAGACTTAAATAAATAATAAATAGTTCCCACTGTGTACAAAAACACAAGTAAAACTGATTTTTAGGTTCGGATACTGTTGCATCCTGATACCTGATAACTATGGCAGATAAAAAACAAAGTTACAACTAAGTCAGTGTAAAATAGTGAAAGGAAAAGTAAGAGAGTTGGTAACACATTTCCAATAGATTCATTCAGTGGTAATCTGTTGTCTGAGTCAACAGTGAATCTGATGTCTGCCTGGTTTTACTCTGTGTGTATGTGTTTGACCAGGGCGGTTGCTAAGACGAATCCTTGGCTCAAGAGAAACCTCTAAAAATGAGCAGCGCCATGGTTCAACAGAGCAGCAGAGCATAAGGAGTTAAAACCAGCACCAGAGTGTGCCTCGGTGAAGCCTTGGCTGCACTGCTGCATTGTGGGCCGGCTGCCCTCATTGGAGAGACAGCGTTGTAGGTTAGCCTCACATTCTTAAGTGCCGCACAGCTTGAAAAACCAGTCGGCGTAGCCATGGTTACAGCAGAGGGCACCGTGGAGGAGAGGCATTTTTTTGCTGATCCCAGGGAGCACATAAAGAGACAGACTCACACAAGGACACAAGGACCTGGAATGTTCTTTAACAATGTGCTTCTCCCTCTTGTTGGAGGTTTCATACCACATTTGAGATACAAAAAGGTTGAATGAGGTGGACTTTAACACAATAACACTTACAGTAATTAAATCATTTAGACTTGAGGAGAAACTCTTGAGCTGATACAAGACAAAGAATTAGCCGGTGAAGGTTCAATTAGAGGCCTCATGGGGCAGCTGACTCGCTAAACTTTGTCAACCACACTGCTTTCAACACTGCAGCCAGTTTAATACAGGAACACAGAGCAACAATCTGCCAGTGAACAACAAAATTCGGGGTCAGTGACTGAAAGGGAAGTCACCTGGGATGAAGTATTCACTCCAGTAACCTCACAGACGAGGGCCACCAGCCACAGGAGACCTCAAAGCTCATTTCACCAAATAGAGGGCGATTACCACAAAACTGTCCTGCCCTACAAACAATCACAACCGAGACCAGGCTGGATTTTGTCAACCCTTGTACCCTTGACGCACAATGCCAAAATCTGAACAAATAAATACAAAAGAGAAAGATCTTTTTCTGTCATACTGTCTGCACGCCAAGAGGAGAAACAGGACTCTCAGGACAAAAATGGAAAAATAAGGTCTGCAAATGTATAGCAGGGATTTCACATCTTCATTATAAATGGCACACAAACATGTGCTTTGTCCTTCAGGAGGTTTCATTAATCATTCAGCAGCATGAAGAGTAGTAATTGCAGCTCTATAAGAAGACACAGGAACAAAAGAAGTACTATGTATATACCCACTTATATGCAGCAGAAGCACATATTCTAAACCATATTATGTGTCTGAAAATATGTCAAGATAAAAACTCATTTCAGCTCAGAGAATTTGCAATAATGTTTTTTTTTACTACCAGAGAGACGTGAAAGATTAAAGCAAACTGCTGAGTTTGAACTTTGTCTCTGGAGATACTCCTCCCAAACACTGTATCCATTTGGCCCTCATTGTTATTCCTGTCATACTGTCTGCAGAGGAACAGGAAGAGTGATTAAGTACAGACGTAGACCTGGCCCAGCCAGTTTAACACAGGGCTGCAGCTACTGTTGCAGCAGGCACAAAACAAGAGCCAGAACACACACACTAACAGCAGGTCTGCTTCCATCAAAATACAGTGCTTACTTGTCATCCTTCTCGTAAATGTTGAGTCCTAGGGCGTCCACTCCCAGCCACAGCTCTGTTCCCTTCTTGTTCTTGATGTCAAAGTAGTTGACTCCATACATTTCCAGGTCCTGGGCGATCTTCAGGTACTCCAGCATGGCGTCCTCCCTGCACAAATGGACAGAAGACAAAGTTTAAGTTATTATTTAAATGTATTCCTGATTGACTCTGCGAGTAAGTACGAAACACACGCTCACTTTAACATCCCGCGGTGCTCCTCGTGCCACACCTGAATCCTCTCCTCCCACTGTTCTCTGGATAACTTGTGCTGCTCCAGGACTCTACAAAACAGAGAAGAAGAACGTGAGAAAGAGCAGATACGCACATACAGACACCACTAACACGTAACATAATCTGATGTTTGTGGATATATTGACTTGATAAATAACATTATGGGCTCTATTTCTAATGTGATCTGTTTCTGTGCACCACAAACCCCCTTTCTAAAATCCCACAACTTTCTCTTATTCATCAACAGACACAGAGAAGTCTGTTTTACTTTTAATATTAAAATCTGATTCTTCAAAGAATCTCTTCACCAAAACAACTACATATGAATGGCATATTAAAGCCTCATTTTTCAGTTGATTTATTCCCTATACAATCAACTACAGTCTACAATAATCACATAAACTTGATTAGGCTTGTGTGTGACAACTTCAGGATGTGGTTTTCACACATATTACTGATGGTATGATAGCTTGCTCTCTGAAAAAGCTGCTGCATCATGATGGGAAAGTACTTCTTTTACACAGGACTGAAGATGCTCCACCTGCTATCAAACATGCAGATACCAAGAGAAAGCCACCGCTTTCTTGGCACAGTGTTCATGTTGCACTTGACTCTCACTTTGTGGCCTGTGTCGTGATTAATGCTGTAACAAATCTTTGATCGTCCTCTTCAATCTAAACATACAAGGAAATGAATAGATGGCACAAAAAAACCCACAAAAATAACTCAAATATTTCATGATTGTTACATTTACTACATCCTGTTAGATTCTCCGGGTGGAGAAGATTTCCATTGTGGCAGATTCAACCAGTGAAGCGTTTTTTAGTTCCTTCTTCTTTTCAAGTTTCTCTAATCATTCAATCATTTCCTTTCCTTCATTTATGTCACTGCATAACATCTTGGCGTTAAATACAACAACAAAAGCTGGATTCCCTGTATCTTCTGACAAATCTCACCTGTGTGGCAGCAGGCGTTCAGACAGCAGGTATCCAGGCCTGTGAACTTCCTTGTTGTAGTCTCCAAACTTAGCCTGGACGGAGTAGGAGGCCAGCAGCACGGCCGTTTCTGGTGGACAGTAAACCTCGTCGCTCAGGATGCCCTCCTTTATCTGCAGGAAGAAAAGCTTCTGGGTGATGTCCTGGATCAGCTCCTCAGACACATCCTCAGGGAAGAATTTGGCCCGAAACTTGAATTGCAGCGGGTTCTCCTTCTTCACTTCCTGGGACGACACCTGGAGATGAATTACAACATAGTTAACATCCAGTATCATGTGAGCATGTAAGGATGAGAGATGACGTACAAAAATCTGCCCCTAAAGCTCACTAAATAACACGTCTGAGCATCTTGTTGGTGTAAAACAAAGTTTTTATGGGGGGTTTACATGCTGGACTTTGTTGGCCAGGAGCAGTGACTGTCTTGGTTGCAAGATGCAAGCTGTTTACTGCTGTTTCCACTGTAAATACAAAGCTAAGCTAAGATAAACGGCTGTTGTTCAACAACATATTTACTGCAGACAGTGACACCAATCAATCATCAATCGCTCTCATCTCTCAACTCTTGGTAAGTTCCTGTTAACAATCACAGAATGTCATCCAGCTGGAAAAGCTAGAGTATTATCGGACGTATGACTTAAGACTCGTGATTCTGGGAATCAGGATGGTGGAATTTAAAAATAACTCCATAGTTTTAAATTTTACTCTTTCAAAACAAACATCAGCGACATACATAAATACATCGGAAACAGCTCTGGGGGTTTCATGGGCACACCTATGCTCACTCCCACTTAGTGAACTGTAATAACTCTGAACTATAATACGTGTTTACACAATGTGGCTCTTCCTCTAATTTCAAAACAGGAACCAAGCAGTCTTGATGGAGAGAATGGTGCCGGGAATATTCCAGTTTGAGCGAGGCATTGTGCTGATGAGCTGCAGCGCACCGTCAGCACAGCGTGTTACAGTTTACTGCTGCTGACTGAGGCAAGCAGAACCCCTTTCTCTCTCTCACGGTGACCCGTGTTTATGATCATAAAGTGCAAAGCAGCAACTTTCTCTTGATGGAGTAGATTGGTTTCCGACATTTGTTTCAGTCAGGAAGGTATTAGTTCAATAGAAACTTAATCTATTCGCCATATTTTTTACAGCGCATGGTTAATACTGCACTATTAAAAGTCCAGTGTGTAATATTTAAGAGGAATTGGAATAATCATCTTCATAACTTTCGTGTATAATCAGCTGAAAATAAGAGTCATGTTTTTGTTGTCTCAAAATGAGCCCTTTATATCTACAGTGAGAGCAGGTCCTCTTTGATGGAGTCCGCCATGTTGAACCACCATTTTTCTACAGTAGCCCAGAACAGACAAACTACAACTGATCTGGATATGAACATTTGCTTTTAATGTGAATTTCAAAGCCAGAGTTTTTCCTACATGCTTGGAAGGAGAGAGTGAGGCATGGGAGAGTATTTATTTGGTTGAAATCTACAACTTCACTACTAGGTTCCACTAAATCCTCCACACTGGACCTTTAAGTATAAGAGCCTGTAGTCAGGTGTGTAGTTTAAAGAGTGCTCCACACAGTTCTGTCAGAGATTTGATTGTGTTCTGCTAGTAGCAGCTACAGAGATGAGTAGAGGGCTACAGAGTTCTGGTAAAGTCTTTTTTGTTTTGTAGTTTTTAGGCTTAACTGACGCTGACTCGAGTGACATCACTTGAGACAATTTATCAGACTTTGTGCAGCTCCCTCTGGAGCCACAAAAGGTTTCAAATATGGAGTAATACTCCCAGAGACTCGTAATCAGACTTTCTTTGAGAGATTATGCAGAACCAGCTGGTCTAAAAGGTTTCATACAGATACAATCTTTACCATCTGAACTTCATTTGGCTCTGGCTGATTTGCTTTTTGAATAACGGATCAGACCGGTTAGATTGTGAGCAGCTTTGGGAATAACAACAATGATAATAATACAGTAACCTGTTTTTACACAGAAACAACAAAGAAACCTGTTCCGGTTCACAAAAGTTCACAATCTTGTCAAATAATCCACATCCAGATGAATACATGCGCTGCTCTGACCCGCAAGCACAGACAAAATTAGCTGCCATGTCGGAAGTGGAACCACAATACAGCATGCGAATACATACGTACTGTAATACAGTGGCTACTGATTGACCAGAAGGTAAACACTGCAGCTCTGATTGTATCGCCTGTTCAAAAGAATGCATTCTTCCTCTATTGTTTATAGAGTTTGACTCCATAGGGAGAGGCGGGCAGTTGGGACATACTTGAAACACAGACTGAAATAACTATGTAGGTATGTAGGTGGTACGTGTCTATACATATACTATATATGATATGTAACAATACAGGGATTTCACTCTATTGAAAGGAAAATGATGACCTCAACACCTTTAAAAACAAGTTAAACAAATAAAAATAGCTTCATAAATATCACAAATAACTATGTGTGGTCTAATTCTGAACACTAATAACATTATAATGTACTGTACATGTTTTTCCTTCAACCATCATGACCTTAATAATTTAAACATCAAAGATTATGATGAGATAAAATCAAATATGTATTCTTAAAGCTGGATCTTACCTTTTTGTCCAGTTTTAGCCAAGTGTAGTAACCTTTGCCGTCCATGTACTGAAGTCCGAAGTACCAGACCTCACGTAGGCCGATGGTTTTCACCACCTGCACGGAGAAAAGGAAGTCTTAAAGTACAACAGGGCTGCAACAAAACAAGATTATTTTCATTATCAGCTGATCTGAAATGTAAAAAACAGAGCCAAAGGTGGTCTTCAAATGTCAACTCTGCTTTAAAACAAAAAATGTGCTGTATTGAATGTTTACACATGATTTGGTGGCAGTGATATAAAATCAATATAAAATAATAATAATGTCTTTTATCTCGATTTGTAGGTCTTTTTCTTAATTTTCTCTGCACGTTTAATGTAAATTCAGATTTATCTTTTAATGTATGTTTCTGTGGCTCGTCTATCTCTATCTAAGAAACTAGATGCAGGACTTTCACTAAATCTGACTGCTTTCATAACATGCTCTCCCAGGGGAAAAAAAAACTACAGATTATGAGCTGAGGATGTGAATGAAGTCGTCAATACGAAGAGGTGGCGCCTTCACAAAAATCAATGAGGTTGTTTTTACAATAAACGTCAATGAGTCACTGACGGTTTCTTCCTGCAGAGCGAGGAGTTGTGAAAAGGCCTTTGAAGACTTTACTGGCAAGGCCTGAAGAATCTAACCTTAAGGTGACATACTCAGGTACCAGACTAATCTGGCCCTTATAGTATTACACATTCCCAGGTCTGAGTATGGACTTGGCTGAGGCTAATGATACAAACTGCAGTCAAAAAAGAGTACACTCAAAACGCTACACATTTGTTGTCTAAAGCAGTTTAGCAAATATATGATAGATTCTGACCCCAGGGATGGACGTTAACACCATCACTGAGATTTTTTTAAAAGTATATCTGTATATTTTTCAATTATCAATCAATCTGCTGATTGTTTTCTCAATTAAAAGTTCTAGAAAATGTCAGAAACTGGTGACTAATCTAGTGAGTAAAGAATATCAGTGTAGAGTGTTTGAGGCAACGCTCTCTCTGTCTGCTGCAATATGCCACAGCACATAAGGGCACAATGGGGAGCTGATCTTGAACAAAGTGGTCCTATTGTTTGACCAGCGAGGAGGAGTGATAGTGTTTAACGAGGGCGTGCTGCATGACCAGCATCCTGTCTCCGACTCCAGGAACAGACTGCGAAGCCCGGAGCAGAGGCGGCGACGGCTGGGCAGAGAGGAGAGGCGGAGGGGGTACGCCTGCTCCGGCTTACAACGAAAAATTGCAACAGCAAAAAAACATCTAGAAGGCAGATTATGCACCCAGTTTTAATTTCAACCACGCTGGAACCACTTTTTCACATCAACTGTGCAGCTGAGGCAGAAAGTGAAAACACAGTTGCAGATCTGGAATAATCACTTGTGCTGCAGGAGGAGCGACCATTTTCCACTGGCTTCTGAGGAAAAACCTCAGCGACCAGAGGCTCTTTATGGCCTCTTCAGAGAGGCAGAGCAATTTTTCCAACAGCATCATGTAGGAATTTGTGTGTGTTTGTGTGCGCCGTTAACGTCGGGGCAATCTCTGTGCCGGGCCCCTTTTTTTGAATGCATCGCTGCCAAATTCCCCACCCAGTCACCAGGTGAAGTGTCAAGTTGCCTGGGTGAAGTTTGAATCAACACGAGGGCAAGCCCATTCCCACTGATTAGCTTAAGCCTGAGGTTAAAATTAAATTCAAACTCCCTCCCTCTCCTCACCGGACGACACAAAGTACAGGGCAGGCCGACCTGTGGGAGTAAAAATGAACGGCTTTGATTCAGGAAGCTTTTCTGATGGATTGTACTTAGAGCAACAACAACAAGCCACTAAAGGGGGTCTTGAAATGAGAGAGCACTAAATCCTAACCCTGCATCTCACCTGTAATGAAACTCACAAGGCCTCAGAAAACAATCAGCCCTTTCATGGTGCTTTTGCTTTGGGGTCTACGGAAACAGAGTGGGCTACAGATACCTAAATGAACCATTCTCTCAGGGGAAAAGCGACCGTGGAAAGGCTCGGCACAACCAACAGATCTGTCATAACAAGCTTACCAACCTTTCACAACACAAGACAGATGGATAAATAACTAGCTTTAAAACATGTCTTGAACTCCTGCTGCCAAAGGGAAATAATACAGCTCATTAGAGGAGGATTAAATGTGAATGTGGGGACACAGGTTTAGTAAACTGACATCGCAGCAGGTCGGTTTGGCGGCCTGCCTTGACTCTAAAGGGTTGCTACGTCGCTGCGGTGAACGTCCAGAGCTCCTGACGCAGCAGATATTCGTTCCTTCAGAAAACTCTCCACACACAGAAGGCAGTTTAACACTGTGAGACAGCCAAGTAATCATAACTACAAAATACACAATAAAATATTTGGTATGACAGAACACCAGCAGGGAGAATGAAGCTTGTAATTGTAATTGAATTATCAAATCACATTTTTGCAACATTTCCCAGTCGTACCGATAATTTCCTAATGACATAATAAATCACATTTACAGAGCTGGACCCAGTAAGCATCAGAAAATGAACTGAATTGAATAACCAACTGAAATGACTCATTTGAGTTCATCTAAGTTTTGAACACTTGTTCATTGTGAGTCCATAGCTCGGGTTTTAGCTACAATGCTGCCGACTGAAACACCACAAAAAAGGATTTAACAGCCTCCTGAGGGCAAAAATCACCATCTAAACAATCCCACTATTAGTTTATAGGTGTATAACACCTCCTGACAGCCACATGAGAAAGTACAGATATCCTTTAAGGCTTTTCCAGACCTGCTCATACTCTGTGTAGATGTGTATAAAACCTAGTGGCCAAACTCCTTTTTGCGATGAAGTCAAACCTCCTGATGTTATAACAGGAGGTTTGACTTTATTCTGGCAATCATTAAAAAAACGGTCATCTCAGTGAAACATCTGCAGTCAGGTTGAAGCAGCGAAATCTTTTCTGCCTCCCCGCCTTCAGACTTGTGTCGGTTTGCCACGCGAGAACAGTTAGCGAGCCTGCAGCCTTGTTTCTTTTACGGCCATCTGACAGTAAGTGAAAGTTTCTCTGCCTGGTTTATGGGAGCTCGGGCCCTGTGGTGAGAGAGAGAGGAATGCCGCTAGGGCTGAAACAGCATTACACACTGCATCCTCCGGGCTGAATAACGAGGCTGAAGTCCTCCAGTGACTGAGGAGGGGAAGGGAGTTGGTTCACCCAGTTGGGCCCCAACAGGCACCAGCACAAAGACTGTGTTTCGTGGTGGTGGCTCAAAGGAAATGTGTCCATTACTGTCAGACCACACATTAATTGTGTGGAGTATTACAAAACCAGCATTTTAAAGCTTTATGTCTAAGATTAGCTCTGCTATAACACTACAGTAGAGACTAGAAGCCATCGTGCAACACGTCGGAGCAGCTTAGCGATTTTTTGCATGCGGCTTTGACATGCAAGTTGGGCGTGTAAGTGAACTAGTCTCATATTTTGCTCTTGACACCTGTCAGCCAGATTATTCGGACTTGGATCGAGTTCAAGACATTGTTGAACTGTTTCAAATGTTGCAATGTTTTCAGCTGTTTAACATCAATCCAAACCAGTTCTCACAGCCACAACTTAAAGCCTTTCAAAGCCACGTTAATACACCAAAGTGAGCATGTGGACACACACTGAGGACAGGCACTTACTAACCAATGGATCTATTGTAAACTTTCTAATTGTGGCTCAAGGCAGAATGAAATGAGCAGCCGTGCGCAGTCATATGGAAGTGAAACTGTACATGGGTGTGTAGGGGAGTGGCACAAGTTTCTAGCAGCAGAGTTTAAGAGCAGCATGACAGGGACTAAGGCTATGATCAACGCTGACCACAAGGGCCACACCAGGCCTCACACTCGCCCTGGAAATGAGCTCACTGCTGTTAGTCAGCATTTCCACAGGACCTGTTTAACACTCTGTGAGTGTCCTTCTGTGTCTTTACAGCTGATTACTGCCAAAGCAACCGTTTAAAACTAAATCAGGCCGCTGACAGACTTCAGGGACACGACCACCGAAGCTAAATGTCAGCCAGGACGGCTGCCCGGGCTTTTGGATGAGGAGCGAAGGCTGCGTGGAGCGTTTTCCCATGCTCAAATTAGCCAATTGTGTCTTCGCACTGAAATAGAGCACTGAACTGTCTCTGACACTATCATGGGGAGTGAGTGATTATCTGTGGCACACCCCGCTGAGAGCCATTCTAACAAGTAGGCGGGGGAATTCGCCAGCACTTATAAATAGAGAGATGTCAAAGGCAAACGGGCCGTCCTTAAACAAATCCACACATCAAGAGCTTTAGATCCGCGGCCACGCTGCTTTATTTGTCAAAAAAGTGTCACACGTGCTGACACCGTCCACATGCCGTGACATCGGGCCAGCTGTTACTGTTGGGGATATTCTGCTCAACATGTTTGTATTCCCGCATGTGTTTTGGACTGAAATGTTCGCTGACATGAAGGGTGAATCCCCTGACACATTGTTGGCTACACTTGCCATTGAAAAACGAGTTCTACAGGAAGTGGCTAAAACAATGCCTCCCCCCCCCACGCCCCCACTCCCCCCCACCACCCCACCCCGGTGCTGTCATAGAGCCTCAGAGGAGCTCACGTTAATGACATGTCATCCACATTTGGATTTCGAGTACTGAGCTTCACAATAGAGTTTCATAACTAGAGGAAAAGTCAAAGGCAATTTCTGGCTTACTGACTCTAGTCGGGTCCTTTCAAGTGTTGATGAAAGGCAAGGGTGATGTGAGGAGACCACAAAGCAGCAATTACACCACAAGATGCAAATAAATTCTACACACCTTTAATACCTTTAATACACTAACTGGCTTCAACATTCAATACACACCTCAGTGTGAAGTCAGTGCAAGTGACTTTACTAAAAATGGTGCAAGACCCCAGTCATGTCAGTAATTAATAAATAATTAATAAAAGCAACTAGATTCTGCTTAATTTCCTCACAGACTTCTATTTAATCATGACTTTAATAAAGGCCTCGAGTTCTCTCTCACTTGTTTCATCGCAGGAAGCCGTTCACAATAACCCCTGAACCGCACAAGGGATGACAGAGACTGATAAGGGCTCTTGAAGCCAAAAGCTCTTGTAATCTCGCCTCGTTAGGAGATAACTTTTTAGGCCTGGATGTAAGAGCTTTGGGAAGGGACGATAATGAGGACAGACACTTTCTCCTGACACGGATGTCTCTCTGTGACGTCAATCCAGTGAGCAGACATGACGTCGAAGGTTGAAACAGTTTAAGAAGTAAATTTTATTGTATAAAATCTTTAAAAAATTATTTTACAAATGCTTTCTATTAAAATAATGTATACTGATTTGCTTCCTTGCTGGCAGTTAAATAAAAAAGTTTGAGACCACTTTTTTTATCTGTAAATTTAATATTTAGCTAGAGCCACCAGCTGCTTAGCTTATCTTAGCATAAAGACGGGAAACAGCTAGCCCGGCTCCCTCCAAAGCTAACAACATCAACTGACCAGCACCTCTACGGCTCGCTGATTAACACGTTATATCTTGTTTGTTCAATCTGTACAAAAACACGTGTAAAAAAAAATGATGCTGTTTGTCGTTTAATGGAGGGTTGTGCGCCAGACTATTTCTTGGCAGGGAGACGTAACTTCCTGGAGTCTACGCTCCTTGCTGCGGCTCCTGGCAGAGAAACAGTCCCTCACATAACCCCGGTTCATTTCCACACTTAGGTTGTTGTGCTATTTAAATGATCTGGACGTGTTAATTAGTTTTGGAGGTGCTGGTAGGTAGATGTATTTACCTTTGGACAGAGACAGGATGGCTTCATACTTCATACTAAACTTCATTTAACTCTACAGATAACTTAGTGTGTATGATTTGCATGTGTATATCTGTGACTAGACCACCACTGGCTGACTTGTATTGACCTTTTCTACAAAAATGACTTAACTCATTCATAAAAGTGATATTGACAACATATTTATAGGTCAACGCTGATGCTAGAGATCTGCTGTGCACCGTACCTGATCAAACAGCTGCTTGCCGGTGGTGCTGGGCTGGATGGCAAATTCCAGCTCAGCGTCCATGGTGGTGACGCGAACATTGACCTGTTGGAAAAACACATGAGAGAACAAGAGTTCAAAAGCTGACCCAGAGCAACAGAGAGGTTCTCAAAAGGTAAGGACCAATGTGTGGTTAAAGCAGGCTAAACTACAGAGCACTGCTTTGGTGTGAGGGTGTGTGTGCGTGTGTGTGTGTGTGTGTGTGTTTGGTAAGGAGGTGTATTTGCAGAGTAAACACACAGGGCTGTGTGTTTATCTCTGCTTTCTCAGAGCAGACGGGCTGATTCATGGGAATAGTGCTGCAAAATCTTTAGGTGTTTTTAGTAAAAAGTCCTCAGGGATTTTAAAGGAACGCATGAGTGTTAACACATCTACGGCTAATTCCACTTCTAGTTCACCAAGCTAAACAGAGGTGCAGTGGATGTTAGTCTGCATGAGTAGACTGTAGAGAGGAGTAAAATACAGCAGCTCCTTCAGTCATTCACTCCATTCACAGAAAAAAAGCATGTCTTTGAGTTCTCAGGTTAATGATTTATTAGACTGGCCTGTGCGTACAAAAAGAGGTGGTCCGTCGAACTGAAACCTGCTTCGTGAGCTCTAAATTTTAATGTCCACTTACGGGGATCCACCCCGGTGATTAATGTGTGATTTCAAAACCATTACAAATAGTCTGACTGGCCAGCTGGATGGAATAATGAGGACTGACGTCAACTGTCTCCCATAATGGAGAGAAACAATATTCTGTATTGTAAAAGTTTGGTTAGTAATCAGCGAATGGCATCTGAATTTTTCGCACAAAGGCCACGCAACAATGCAACAAATATTTACAATAGCTGCTTTGAGGTAATGCACATGCTGACTCTTTTTTCTGTGGGTATAATGTCAAATATCTGGTATTTGCGGGGGTTATGGAAACACACAGGCCCTCAAAGTATTGACTGAACATGTTAATGCTGAGTGAAAACGATACAAAGAGGTCAGTGGACACAGAGTGTGGACAGAGAAGGCCCGCTAACAGAGCCCTCCAGTGACATCTTTCATCTCCAGACCATTGTGAGCCTCGGCAGTGAACAAATTCAATGACGCCTACTGGAAAAAGGGGATGTCTGGGTCGTAGCGGTGACTATCTGGTGACTCAGAGCTTCGCCGATTCCTAGGAAGCGACAACCAACTAACTGACAAGCTTAAATCCTGACAGAGGAGGCAAATCCAATCACGGCATTTGATGGGAAGAGCATCACCATGGCGCTGTCCAGGATATTGTTAAGAGCACAGTGCAGCAGTCTAGACGGTGGATATTAAAGGATGACCCACTTCTATCATCCATGTGTCTGCTGCCGCTTTCAAGCGAGGTTAGCAGAGTTGACTCACTTGGACCCGTGGCAAAACAAACTTTGCTCGGAGCCACGTAGAGTTCGTAGCTCTGTCCTGTGATGCCACATGTGCACACGATTTGTAACTTTTTGAGTCAAAGCGTCCAACAGGGTGACTTACACCAGCTTCGAGTCACAGCTAAAAAGCAGGGGGGGGGGGGGACTGCATTTACTTCACACAGCAAAACAAAGATCCCCTTTCAGCTGCAGTGCCCCAGCAGTCCCTCGCTATCATCATCTACATTCAGCTGGAGCCAAAAAAACGACCACAAGACTGCAGCAGGAGCGATCAGAAACTGCACGAACAAGTGATATTTGGAGACTTCCCTTGTTTAAAAGTGACTGTAAGATCTGGTAGTAGCAGCTCTCAACGATTCTCTCAACATCACGGTCTTTATTTACAGCAAGTTAAGAGAGGGAACACCTAAAAAAACACACCCTAACCATCAGAGAATGGAATATGTGAATGTGTGGAGCAGACGAGCCAACTGAAACCACTGAGTGAGTGATATCTGATCTCAAAGTAGGTCCTACAACGGTAACTCACAATAAACTGAGGCCATTCAGAGCGGTAAAGAAAACATGACACATATGCTAAAAATATACTGGGCAAAGACCCAGAGTTCCACAATGAGCAACTTCAGTCAGAGGAAAGTACAGGCGTTCATATTAACCATATAAAGCCCCGCTTCTCGACTCATTACAGTAATAACCCACTCAATAATTTTAGCTGCAGGAGCTTCGGTTCCCAAACCTAACTTGCTGTAGTGACGCAGAGTACATGCAGAATTCTGCAGTCTCAGTGGAAGGTACACGACTTTGGTGACCAAGAAACAACAACAAGTAACATGAGCTCTGTGGTAACGTAGGCGACACAGTAGAAAAACCTGATTACAGTACTACGAACTGAAATACACACACGTGTCAGTACAACTGTGTGCAGTGATTTTTTTGCTTTTTCCATGATGAAAACTTCAAAATACTTTTTGTTACCTGCCCAACAATGAGCCGGGACACTGTCGCCAAGTGCTCGCTCATGGTGGGAATTGTTGGGTCTCTGTAAATAATATTATAAAGTAAGAGTAAGGTGTAGACCTGCTCCACATGGGAAGTGTCATGAGATAACTTTTGTTGTGATTGGGCGCTATATAAATAAACGTCTTTGGCCTAAACTTCAAGGTACCAAATATAAATGAAAAATACGAGAATATGCAAGAAACAAACAAACAATTAAAGATCGGCAGCCTCTAATAATCGCTCTAATATATCCAAAATCTGCCGACCTGAGATGATCCACAGAACAACTACAGCTAGAGACGATTAAAAGATTCAACGATAATTCAATTGAGAGAAAAGGGTGCTATTCTGTGAATTAATCAATCAGTCCATTACTCAGGAATGTCAAATATTTCCTATTCCAAGCCCTAAAGTGTGAGGACACACCGCCTTTCCCTGTCCCATATAATCATGAATGAAATGTCCCTCCTTCAGATTTTATAATGCTGAGGTCAAAAGCTGCTCCGGGTCGGGTTAAATAAATGTGCTGGTCATCGCCTCCGTAGTTAAACTGTGAATAGGCTGCACTACATTCTTCAGTGAGGTCCATTCAATATTTAACCCTCAGCATAGTCTGCGTGACTTTACAAGAGTCTTTCGCAATGGGTGTCACCATGGGGACTGGCAGTGAAATGGCCAGAGAGTAATACAGCCAATAGTCATAATGACTGGCTACTGTTTGAGTCCAGGGCAGTAACACAGCTTGGATGGAGAGGACAGGAAGTGGTACTGAAGTTTTGTTTTTTTTCAGAAAGTGACGTTGGTCCTTTGAGTGTCTCTCAGGTTCTGTCAATTGAAGAATGAGAGTTAAAAGGTGCTGTAACCATTTTTGGATTTGTGAATCAGTCCTCGAGGGCGTTAAAGCCATGATTGAGTAATTAATTATTTAAAGGAACAAACACTAACAATAGGACTGGACACAAAAAGGAAACACCCATCCATGTTGGTCGTGGCCACGCCTTGTACGGTTGGGCTGCGACCGAGAGGAAACAGGATTCTGGGAGAGCCACTATCGTTTACTTCTGACAATGTGTCATTCAGATAAGTGAAACATGAGTCACGCAGGCATCGATACAGGAGCCTTCGCTACTCCTTAAATCTGGTCCAACATCCTGCTGCTCGGTCCTGTTGGATGTCGGAGTGTGATGTTACGTCAAGTATCTGCGCTGGAATAATTCACACTGCCTGTAGGGTGCTGTGCCAGTTAATTTAAATCAATGTTCATCCTCTTTGATCTCTGCTTTCTAGGGACTACGGCTGTTTTATAAATCAGTTGTCGATTAGTTTGAAAAAGCTTTTCATGACAGCTCAAACTCATGACGCAAGTTTAGTTTTAATCTTTGACTCACAAGAACTTACAGTATACCAATTTTTGATGCATTTTAATGATGTTTTTCAGGATTTTTATGATTGTGTGAACCCTGTTTCATTGTTTTATTTCTGTTTCTTTGGCATTAGAATGTATTTATAGTGTACGTACAGACAAACTGAGGAGATACTGCATATTTTCTGCACAAAATCCTGAATTTATATATTGAATATCTCTATTCCACCTTAAAGCTTGTATCATGCTTTAATGTGACACTGTAGAAAAACGTGTAGGAAATTAAACTAGAACTCGACGATTATTATAGTAATCAATTAGTCAGGACGGAATAAATCAGCAACTATTCTGGTAACTGATTCAGTCTGGTTTCAGCTTCAAGAACTGCTGCTATCTTTGTCATATATGACAGAAAAATGAATCATTTTGGGGTTTCGGACAGTTGGTGAAACAAAAAAGCAAATTATTCTATACACTGAATGATTAAAGAATAACTCCAGAAAACAGTCAGCAGAATTATGTTAAATTAAACACATTTTATGTGCATACATCTCATCTATCTGTAGCGTTGGCTGCCGCTGTCTGCATCCTCCACTTATACTATATTTTGGCTACGAGTCCTTCAAACTGGTAATCTTATTACACACTTTTCACAGAACTCACAATATGAACTCTCATTTATGTATCTCACCAGTGCTGAAAGTGTAGCTCAGCGTTTGCAGGATTAATTTGAGAGTACGAAGCTTTCTGAAGGAAAATGCATCAAAGGAGCGACTTCATTAAAACAGCATTAGTGTCCTATTGATATTTTTGGTGCTACGTTGCAAAAGAGCGGGTCCTGTCATGAGAGGCCACGTATTGAAACTGTCAGAGGATCAAATGAAAACTTGTATTCATCTCTTGATATCATGGAAAAGAAAACAGTCTGACATTATCGTCCCAAAATAGAGAGAAAAAAAAAAAAGTCTGTTTTGTGGTGACTGGACTCGGCGGGCTGCTGCTATCAGACGGTAATGATGTCATTTCCACAGAGACGCTCATGACAACCATGAGGCCGTTATAAACAAACCAACAACACACTTTATGACACGGACAGAGGTTTTAGTCACTGTCATCACAAATGTGGCATCACTTTGTCGTGATCTGAGCAACAATTTTGATCCAGTTTTATTCTTTAAAGTTTCATAACTGTACGTCGTGCGCACTTCTGGACTTTCTACTTTGTAAAACAAAGAACAGAGGACAGAGAAAAGTTTTGTTCAGCACATCTAACACATTTCCATTACATTTTGCTTAATGCTGTGAAACACACACAGGCTGTTACACTAGAAATTTCCATTTATCAGTGAGCAGAGGGAGGAACATGTGCCATGTGTGAACATACAGTACGAAATAGCTGGGGTGGGGCAAAAGCCAGTCGAGACTAATTGAAGGCAACAACCTGTTCAAATATTTAGGACAGCTTCTTCATATAATGTCTTTTTTTAAACTATTTGTTTTCCTTTTTATGACGAGGACTGTAAATACTGCAGGTCACCCATTTTAAAGACTCCAACCCAGCATTAAGCGGAGGAGTGAGCTCCAAATTTCAGCCTGGAAAACAACTTCAAAAAAAGAGAGAACCCTGTATTCACGACAAACTCCCGAGGATATAAACAAGACATTTTCCACCCCCGTTGTTTATGGTGTTGCACAAGTGGGGATGAT
Source organism: Protonibea diacanthus (assembly GCA_028641955.1). Lineage (NCBI taxonomy): Eukaryota > Metazoa > Chordata > Actinopteri > Sciaenidae > Protonibea > Protonibea diacanthus. Next base: position 18,604,025 of record CM053992.1, read on the forward strand.
TTCTAAGATATAGATCCTGTGACTACCTCCACCCATGAGACAGTACAGTTCCTGTTCATAGATATGGAGCAGAGCGGTGGATGATGATGATGATGATGATGATGCTCGCTGAAGCATATGGGACACCCCCAGGATATGAGAGGAGCATGTGATTTCCCCCTTTAACACAGAGCCTACTGATGAATTAAGCTTATATAACACACATGTTCAATACAGTGAAAGTATATTTATAGTATATATAGTTTAAACGAAGTTACATGTTAATACATGTAAATAAAGGGATGAATCAGCTTGGAAGTGCTCTGAAAGCATGAAGTGATTTAATTATTTCTTACTCCAAATGAATAACACCTTTCACACCTGTATAAATCCACTCAAAGCTTCATTATAAAGTACAAACTTCATCATCAGTATCACTGATTTAACAGGTTACCAAAATAAAAGCACTGTTAATTAGATTAACGTATGAGAAGGGAGTTTGGTGTGTTTTAGTCTTTCAGCTCACCTGTCAGGTTTTAGTGACACAACAAACAGTGTGCTAAAGTGTAAATAAATTAAAAAATAAAAAGGTTACTCACCGCTTTCGGCATTTTTCCTGTCCGTTTGCCTTCTCTGCGCGAGGAGGAGCCGTTAAGATTTAAACAAACAAACGGTTAAAAAAAAAAAAAAATTAAAACAGTTACGTGTGGTCCGTGAGGCTGTCCGTGCGTCTGAACTGCGCCTTCCTGGAAGCAGAGAGAAAGAGGAGAAACGAGTTTGAGCCACTTCGTCGTTACTTAAAGCCGAGCGAGCGAGTGAGAGAGTGAGAGAGCGGCTCGGCACTCCTGAAGAGGGGACAGTCATCGGGATGAATCACCGCGACCGACCCGGCAAGCTAACGGCGGCTAGCTGCAGCAACACAGGAAGTCACGGCGCCTGAGCTTCAAAATAAGAGCACGCTGAGCTAGTCATCACTTACCACAGCAAAACATATAATTAACCCCCAACTGTACTGAATGTTAATTTTAACATGAATGTAGACAGAAACTACAACTACATTTCTATAAACAGAAAAACAACTAATCATTGTTAATCAGTTAATCCTATTTTCTTTTCAATTAATCATTATGACAGTGAAAAACTTTTGTAAACACTCCAAAATGTAGATAGTATGATGATATAAAACAGAGAATATGGATAATTCTATCATTTTCAAAGTTTGGCTTTTAAGCTTGATATATGACTTTTTTGGCTGCGGCAAACAGTTGTTTTTATTTTTGATCAACATTTTAGCTGATGCTTAAATCTGAAGAGATTTACAAAAAAAAGGGGAAACAATCAAGGTCAAGTGCGACAAGGACAATAAGTGTGACCGTTCCAGAAGGGGGTCGATACTGATGACGACTACTGATGAATACTTATTTAGTCTATAAAACATCTAATTGTAGTAAAAAGTATCTAAAACTTCTCAGAGCCCATGATGACATTATCATGTATCTTGTTTGGTCTGACCAAAAATCCAAAACTCAAAGATCCATCCATCCGTCCATTTTCTAACTAACTTATCCTCATCTGGGTCACAGGTCGCTGGAGTCTATCCAGGCTAATTTAGGGCAGGTTACATCTTGCACAAGTCCAAATATGCTCATTTTACCAAAATATTTAACAGAAAGAAGCTGCAAAATGTCACATCAGAAAATGTTTAGTTTAGTTTTAGTTTACAAAATACATATTTAAAAATGTCAATTAATTTTCTGTTGATTGACAAATTAAAAATCTACAAATCAACAAAAAATAATGTGGCAATTGCATAAATTCATATTCAAGGACCTGCTGTGTATCTTTCTGATTAAACTAACCAGCCTGCACTTGTTACTTTAAATAGTTTTATTCTGAAAAAAATATCACCGGAAGTCCTACATTTCTATTTTACCTTGACACGTTGAATCATCGGGCAGCAGGCAGGTTAAATACGGTACTCAACATGCCTCACCCACAAGCTAAACTCCCCACCCTGCTCTTGTTTTAAGCTTTTATTTTGACTTGACAACAAACCCACACCCCAATTCAGATTAACGGCAGCCATTGGCAACAGGACTGCTGTGTATCGCCTCATTAAAGTCGATTTAAGAAGGCAAACAAACCATATTACATCACACTAAAGAGACCCATTAATGGTCAGAGTAACACAACCGTACGCAACATGTTGAGTCAGTGACAGTGTGAGAAAATGCGACAAAGTGTTTGATTTCCAGGGCATATTTCCACGTCTGTGTTGTGAGTGAAATGTGTACACACCCACAGCGACAGGGAAACGATCCGAGCCCAGCAAAACGAGAAAATCCACCTCTGTGACCGGCACAGATGGAGGACAATTATTTCATAATAAAGGCGCATCGCATGTTGGAAGATTCAAACCTATTCAAACTACATGACGCTGTTCCCCCCTTCACTGCAGGAGCTTCATCTGTGCTGCAGACACATCCTCACTATAATCCCTGCAGACACCTGTTGTGAGATTTGCCTCCTTTGTGCCGCGCAAAGTGCGCCGGGGCTGGGAAAAAAAAGTGATAAAAGTGTGTTTTTTCCTCCGATGCATGAAGCTCTCTGACCTGCAGGCTTCACCCAATAAAGCACACGGAGTTGTCGTTATTCCCGGGGTCTTACCGACAGGTTTGAAGGGTGCGATGATGATCCGGAGCTCGCAGCCGCAGATTTCTAACCCTCCCTCTGCTCACCCGAGCGCAATATGGCGCTCATCCATCCCCCTGCGTGGAGCCTCGATCCTGTTCCTCCTGTCACCGGTAGGCTGGAGGAGAGCTGGGTTACAACAACACATGGGACCTGTTGGAGGGAGGGAAGGGGGGACTCTAAAGGGGCTCCCCCGCGTAAAATCTAGGGAGGCTTCGTTATTGCCAAGGGGCATTTTAACTGCAGATGGTATTTCCCCACCTACGGAGAGCTGCTCTGTTCTTTTTAATGTAAAACCACAACAATCAGGGGGACGTGTGAGATGCAAACTTTAAAGTCTTGCACCATTAGAAAATAGCTTAGAGGCCAGATATGAAAACACACTGTGCAGTGGCTTTGAGGCTGTGGTTAATCTCGGGTAATACATGTGGACTCGGTCATCAAAATCAACAATATGTGTCCCAATTATATACTTTTATTATATAAAACATCATCTCCAGTACTCATCGTCGCTGATTCATGTCTTAGATTTACCCAAACTCAAAAACTTTAAGTATTACCAGCTAAAATACATCATATTGTCTTCTTTAAAATGTTAATATTGTTGTATTCTTTGTTATTTTGGAGTTTATCTATATGTTTTATTGTTTTAATGACACTTTTTTTTATGGTTTTATGATTTTCAGAGACACTAAGTGACAGACTATGGCATGGCACACACACGCTGCATATAGGCCTACAATAACACATCCATATCACCACACACTCACACTTTTGTGTGGTGTTACACAGTGATTTGTTTAATGAAGTAACTTTTATTTGTGTAAGTCACTCTAGAATTAATTATCTGATCTCAATGACCCGTGGATAAATAGATTTAAGGCTCATCTATCAGCTGGTGTGTCACCTGTCCTGCGCTTTTGCCGCCTTCCCCGGCACCAAAGTTTTTCTCTCACGCAGGACTTCACAGGGGAAGTGCGGCGTCATCCGCCCCGCACCGAACCAAGGAAGCGCAGTCAAGTGAGAGCAGAGAGGGGAGGCGTCATAGGTGAGCCGACCAATGAGACGACGGGGATTAAAATAGAGCCGTATATATCGGAGGTTAGTCCTACTTTGTACCATAACACGAAACCAAACGGTGATGTGACAGTCCTGCCCCACCGCTCTGCACTACTTTCACCGGCCGTACCCTTCAACCATCACTGCTTTTGTCTCACTATCACCATGACAACCTCCTCATAAATAAAGTACAGTTTGTGAACCTACAGGATAAAAGTATGTTAAATGTTGCATCATCATGTGGCCAGTTTTGAATTTTAATATGTTGAAGCAAACACAAAGTTTTTGTTTGAGTGCATGAGATAAATTTAGCAGTTTAGTTTGTTTAAGCGATGCAAAACATGTCTGAGTTTGCCTGAATGAACAGTTTAAAGAGCAAAGTCAGATGCAAATAAGTCACAGGATGACACTCCGAACGATCCTCCAAATATTCAGTGTTCCTGTAAAAGCTGTGCTTCACCTGCTGCCCGTGACTCATCCCCCACATCTCATTCTTTCTTTTTGAGATAAAACTTTGGGGGAAAATCCACTCAACAGGCAGGCACTTTCTTCTGATAAGAGGAAAAATACACTGAATGCCTGAAAGAAAAAGGGCTTGTTTTGACTGGTTATCACAAAAATGAGGTAAATGATAAGAAAATATGACTTTTCCCCCCAAAGCAGCAGCAGACAAACATTGAGGAATAGAAAAGTTTTAGTGTTTAGGATGTTTAGATCTTCCAGTGGCAGTCAATAATTTGGCAGAGTTATAGATTTACTACAGATCCCTGCATGCATTGCTAACCAAGTTTTTTTCATACCGGTTCTTTTGGTTTGTAATGAAACTGAAACGTGACTCTGTTTTTCGATGTTTAGAATGATTCAGGACCTCTAACATGGCCACAACTGATGGACTTTTGTGGGTTTAACATTGTTTGACTAAACTAGACATGAAATATCCTCATACGGATGTTTTTTTTTCTAAAGGTTTCATCCACGATATGTGAAGAAAAAACTGTTTTTCAAATCCAATAATGAACCTTAAAGCTAAATGAATGCATATCTCAGAATGCTTCATTCATTATCAGCAGCAAAACTCTGATTTACAGTAACAATCTCAGGATAATGCTGAAAAAACACTGAACAAACATCAGAAAGTAAACTGTATTTCAATTTCTCACTATGTCACAGATGTACTACTAATCATAAAGCTGATTTTTAAATTAAAAACACGACTTGTGTTCACAGACTAATCATTATTACACTGGTATTAGTAATGTGTGATGTGTCACTGTCTTTGCAGAGATGCACCCTGAACCACATGTTCTTTTTTTAAAATAACAAACGTGGTTTTAGTCAGTGAAAAAACATTTTATTCTTGAGAACACACTCATGACTTTGACCTTTCTCTGTGACTCACTGAGTCTCTGGTTTAGCTGGCTGTGTCTCCGGATCTTTGAACCCCTCCAGTCTCTTCTGGGCGACATCGTGGATGATAGCTGAAAGACAGAAATTAAGACGTGTCAGTCACTGTGAGCAAAATGTTTGACATGAATCACATCTGTAATGTTTAAACAGAGCCACTAGATGGCGCTCCAACAATGCCTATGACCTGATGACCCCTGGAGGAGTACTCGAGAAATACCCTTTGTCAGTGACAACACCGGCCTCTAGAACATGTTGATTAAACTCCAACAACTTAGCGGATGGTTCTCTTTATTCAGTTAATGTTTGGACTTTAGGACGAATGCTCAAACAGGTTCGGCTGAGTTTGTTGTTTAGAGTTTTTGGTGACCTGACAATTTCCTGTTTTTATCTGAGTTTGTTATAAACTAATTTGTCATGAAAAGAAAAAAAATCCTAAACAAAAATGAAGCACAAGAGAAAGTAAGAGATTAAACAGAGGAATGTATAATAAAGAGCCGATGAAATGATTTTGTATTCACTTACTGTCCAGCATCTCTCTTGCTGTGTATCTCCTCTCCAAACTGTTGTTAACCTCAACCATCAGCCACGGGAGGAAATTAGTCTCGATATCTGGAAAATCGGAACCACAAATATGATAAAAACACTCATATCGAAATGCCCTCTCATCTTCCACGAGTCACAGATCACTCAGCGATGCCCTCGTGTGTCAGAAAGGAGGAAAGCTGAGTTTAATGGTGGGGAGTTGACGCTGGAGAGGAACAAAGCGAACGAAGGCTGACCTTTCTCCACGGGGTCGTAAAAGTAGCCGTGGTTTCTCAGCGAGGTGAAGACTGTCGGCAGGAGGTCGGCCAAGTACTGCTGGGTGTACGCCCGCGCGGCAATCTTCTCTGCAACCTCTCTCTCTTTCTTCAGAACCTCCCTCTGCTGGGCAATTCTGTGCCCCTGAGGCGAGCAAACACAACACAAGCTCTGGTTCTGATATTGATAGCAGTGATTCACAGAAGAACAAAACTTCTGGACGCAGAACCAGATGATTTTTTTGGGGGGGGGGGGGGGATAATTAGAGGAAGAACTGAGTGAACAAAGAACAGATAAAGAACACACTGTGCTATGCAGAGCAAAAACACAACACTGAGCACTTAGATACATCAGATACAGGATACTTTGAAAAGCGGTAATGTCAGAGATAAAATCACCAGATTATTCTTAGACCAGCGACATCATACTGATAAAAACTTGACTATGAGCGCCAAAAACTTTTTTTCAAATCCGGTATTATCTCTAACATCTAACATATGTGACTAAAAAAAGCAAAGATGTCATTTAGAGTCAGGAAATATGCACAATAAACTATATATTTATATAATCTGCCTACTTTCTCCTCAGTGCGCCGCCTCTCCTGCTCCTGAAGCTGATGCACCTCTGCCAGCTCCTTTTTCCGGAGCTCTCTGAAGGCCCTCTGCTGGGCCCGCAGAGAGGCCAGCTCCTCTTCCTCCATCACCTCCTCCAGGGACTGTTCAATTGTCTTACCCACCAGGACCTCCAACAACGGCTGCACCTCCATGTCGAAGTCAAACAGCTGCAGAGGATGCATTAGGTTTATCCCACATAAAATTTATAATTTTAAAAAGGGGAATCAAGAAATTTTGTATTGTTTTTCTTTGAATTGGGAGACTTGCTGGAGACAGAACAATAGCAGAGGCTGCCAAACATACAAAGAATCACCGGAACCCTACATTTCCTACGATGCAACCAATAACATCTGTATGACATAATGTAGCACCTTTTCCTCTCCCTATAATTATATTTGCTTCGCTGTGCAATTATTTTTTTTCCAGCAATTTCATCCATCCATTAACTGTAACCGCTTATGCTCGTCAGGGTTACGGTGCAGCTGAGAGGCAAGAGGCCGGGACAAGTTGCCAGTTCATCACAGGGCACATAGAGACAAACAGCCATTAACCCCCCTCCTGGTAATTGCCCTTGTCTTTTAAACTCCAAACCCCGGGGTTCTGTTATACTGTAAATCTGCAGCTCCAAACCAAAGCCCAGATAACTCTGGTGACATGATGGCATAACTCAGGTTAGTGGTAGGCCTAACAGTAGATCCTTCAGAGCAGCAGAGGACATTAGACAGCTGCAAACTGTTCATTATGTGTAAAACAGGTAACGTTTTCCCTTCAAATAATGTCTAAAACATGTCTAATATGTTTTGTTAGAACTATGTTGAGGCTGCTAAGTATAGAAACTGTGTCCCAGTTGGATCACCTACCTCTCCCTCCTCTATCTGTGTTTCAACGTCTTTGCCAGATTTGGCAGGTATGAAGAGCGGGGTTGCTGGTTTGTCCAGGAAAGCATCAGTCTGGCACTCAATATCTGTAGCCACTATGACGTCACTCAATTCTTCGAGATAAAGCTCTGAAAACAGACATCAGAATACCACAAACTGTTGATTTCCAACAACATTCATGAACTGAATATACTACAAATGTAGAGATTGTGAAGCTGTCCAGAGAAATGCCCGACCTGTTTGTACGTCAATGTGTTTTCTGCCCTGCAGGGCCTCTGGAGTCCCCGATCTGAACTGCTCCCTGGCTCGTTTTCGAGCGATGGCTCTCCTCCTGATCTCCTGTTGTCTTTGTGTCTCAGCAGGGTCTGGCTGAACCATCTGTCACGGGTGGGCGATCATACACATTTTGACAAGAAGGCGGTTGAAAGAAAGGCAAACCTTGTGTAGTGAAATGGATGTTTCGTACTTACAGTCGGTATGATGTGCTGGGCGTAAGTGTTCCCTCTGACGACACGACGGTCATACATAATGTTTCCATAATTCTGCGTCCTGCATAGTCACAAGAAACACATGCAGGCAGCTCACTGGTAGCTGACCTTAACTGGCATCTGGCTCAGCCTCAGCGGAGCATTTGGAGTTTAAGCTCAAATGCTGCTTGAGGTGTTTCATTTGTTCTACTTTTTTGTCCATCAGGTGAAAAGGTGATCTTTGACAGTTCAATAAGGTGACATTTATATTTTTTCAGTCATTTTCTTTCTGTCAGGTGATGGAGGAGGCCCTGAATATGTACTTTAGTAAAAGCAGTGACACCGCAGTGTTACAATTCAAACAACTGAAAGTCCTGCGTTCAAAGATTTTAAATAAAAGCCAGAAAAATGTGGTTTCAAAGGAAGAAGTACTCATTGTAATGACCGTTTCACAGGTTTGTGATTGGACTTATATGTGTAAGGAGCATTTTAAAGCTACACTGTGTCACTTTCGTACCGGAAAATAACAGATTCAAAATCATTTTTATGATACACCGTCTTCCCACTCTGCATCCTGTACGCCTCTTCTTGCACAATTGATTTTTTGGAGACATTATCTCCAATATTTCCTGCTACGTATTGTGATGTATAGTATAGTAGTTATGGTAGCTAGGCCTCAATTCTTGTTATTTAACCAGGAAAAGGTCAAGGGAGTCCGGGCCATGACAGACAGCAGCACAAACTAAACACAAGTAAATGCAAACAGATGCAATACAAAACAAAACAGACACATAACATGCTAAAAAAAAATAAGCAACAAGCAATGACACCCCAATTATTCTGCCTCCAAAGTGGGCTTAACATCATTCAAACACATCAGATCGTGGAGTTTTATAACTTACTCTAACACAGTTCACTTTCAGCAGTGTTAGCACTCAACAAAAACACAACAAACGTACTGTTCAGGCGGAGGCTCTCTGTATTTGGAGCGGTTCTCTACAGGCCTGGGTCGACTCGAGAAGGTGTAACTTCCGTTCGCATCTCTCTGGCTGTGTGAATCAAACGCCATTTTATGTTTTTTTAAACTATCGGTAAACTGTCACCGACACCGTGAGATGTAAATGTTATCTAACGTCAACGGGCTGACTACTAAACACTAACCAACAGGAGAGAGGCGGCAACGGGAGTGTTGTAGCAACCGTCTCCAGGAAGTGTAGTGTAACGGCCGTTACGTCACGTCCTTTAAAAACAGACGTTAAAAACTTTATTTTTTTTTAAATACTAGTTCACAGTAGTATTACTAGTATTACTACTTCTACCACCACTACTACAACTACTAGTTAAGCTTTCACCACTGTTGTTGCTATGCTACTAACTTACCGTTGCTATGCTACTACTACTTCCGTTTAATTAAGGGATGTTCAAAGTAAGGACCGGGGGCCAATCACGGCCCGGGGTCAGATTTCCTGCGGCCCTCAGCTTTGTTTTTATAATATATTATTTATGGCCTGCTAGGATTGTCAGATACTGTATGGCTGGAAGATCTGGCTTTTCTTTTGGTTTGAACCTTTAAGGACATAATTGCTGGTGTTATATATCTGCAGATGTGAATGATTTTGTTAAAGACACCAGCATGAGTGATGTTATCTGACTCCAGATGTGAAAGAAAGGAAGAACTGGTTTTTAGATTTGTTCACGCCTGATTGGTTTAGATTGGTGACATGTCTTTAAAAAGAAAAAATAATAATAATCGGGTCAACAGAAACAACATTGTTATAGAACAGTGCATTTGTTTGGAACTTTTATTGGTGATTTTGTCATTTTTAAAATGTTAGTATTGGCTCCCGGACATCTTCACATTGTCTCTAGTACTGCTGCTGCTATTTACTACACCTGCTACTCTCCTACTACTACGTCGACCAATAATATTTCTACTAGCACTCAGACTTCATCATCCATAAGATACGACTCTGCAATTGTGGAGTGTATCAGCGATGGGGAGGTATAGGGATCCTTTAATGTGTGCAGCAGAATGTTGCAGATCTTCTACCAGTCTGTTGTTACAAGCCCTATCTTCTTTACAAACTGAAACTGATTAAGATGGCTGGCTCTGCGCTGGGGACTGCTCTGAAACTGGCTTTCGAAAGAAGGATGCTCCAACATAATGGACCACAGTTCACATCCCCTATGACCTCCTGATGAAGCAGCAGAGCAGATTCAGTCACTGTAAAAAAGGACCACTACAGAAAGATATTCCTGCCCTCTGCCAGGGCACTTTATGATGACTTTAAGTAATGACCTCTGTGCAGGGAGAAGAGACTCATTCTCCGGAAGTTAAGTAATAGATTATTGACCCTTTCTCTGAATGAGAAAGAAAGAACGCACAATTTGTCTTACACTGCAGTTATTGATCGAAAAGCCTTGACCTTGAATTCTCAGTAGCTGATCAATAGATGAATGGAGCTTGAGGTGAGATTATTTTGTTAACTGTGATCAAGAATGAGCTGATAAAAAACACATAAACAAATAGATAAACACACAGTACTTCACAGCAGCCTGAATGCTGGCGGCTGTTCTCTTTCAGCATATCTCAGAAGTACAATGTTCACGCAAAGATCACTTCCTGCACTAAGAAGTGACAAAATCAGCCTTGTACTGCACCAACTTATGAGTAGCATAAGAAGTTAGAAAAGGCTTTTAAAACAGTGCTTAGATAGTTAAAAATATTATTGTGAGCTGCGATCCTGGCTCAACATGTCGACACCTCTACCTTTTTTTTTTCTTTTTGCATACTTAAACAGTGTACGAGCAAAACAAAACTGTGCACGGCTTTGATATGTGGGCGACGCAAGGCGTTCAGTAAAGGAAAGCAGAGACTCAAACTCAGGATGATGTTAACCACAAAGAGCAGCGTTACAAAAAGACTGAAAGTGTAAAAGAAAACTGGGCCACCAAAATATAGACTCAACTGTATCACAAGTACAAAGGTGAAAGCTCTGTGGTCAGAGAGATGACTGCTCTGGCACATTTTATGTCAGAGATTTGATGGCAAAGATGCTTGTGACAAAGATTTGCACATGTGATTTGTGATACAACAGGTCCCACTAATTATTTCAAAAACAAAAACAAAGGATCATCATAAAACCTGTTACTAGTACTATAGCGCCTATAAATACAATTAGTACTATTATGCAATGTTGGATTTTATAACAGGCAACTCTTTAAATAACCAAAGCATCATTATGTAACATTATCATGAAAACGATACTGTGTACAACACAAACAGCCAAACATAGCCAAAGCTGGAGGAGGGAACCTCGTCATGTGCTTTTGATCTTTTTAGACAGCGTCTGTTCATACGAGTGGAGAGGTTACTGTGTCGTAATTGGCTCTCCTTTCTGCATGTTATGTTGTTTTATGCTTCGTCTGTCACAAATCATTGCACATTATTAAAGGGTAAACTGTTCAGCTTGCCACTGCGTTGGCCTTTTCTCATTAGTGTTGACCCTCAGCTATGAGATTACGCAACCAGCAGGGCACAGTGTACTCGCAACGTCGTGTTTTTGGGTTTATTCCAGCCACGTAGGCTTGATGCACTTTTACAGATCAATAAAAGTAATTGATATATCTCCAACACCTTGTCATTAAACTCTTTGACGTGAAGCAATTAGGAATCAAGGTGACACAGTTATGAGGCTAACTGATAAAGTATGCAAATATGCAATTAATGAAGGCAAAAAGAAGCAAATTTGTAAATTAATAAATCAATCTCACTGTGAAATAACTTCCATTGTGAAGCTTACAATGCTTTTCTTTGAGGTAATAAGTTATCTCAAGATTGAGTCCTCAGTGCAAGTCTCTACCAAACTCCCATATTCATAGATCATGTGATAACAACTAAACTGTTTCCATGACAGCTGAGCAAACGCCATCCGCTGAGGAAGTCGCTGTGGCCGACGATCGATGTAATCAGTTTTTCTATCAAACAAAGTGAAGATTGAACTTTCAGTCTAAATCACAGACGTCTTTAAACAGGCGTATGAAATTCACACCTACACCTACACCTACACCTATTTCATCATGTTGATGTTACACTGACCTATAATGAGGTGAATGCACCCCGTATGCCTGTCCTGGCACTCTTTTGTAACTTTGCGCTCCGGGTACGATAACCCACAAGATAAACATTTCTAAATTTTCCCTCTGATGTCTTCCGGCTGCTGCATATCAACTCTCTGAGATTGACAGAATAGCTGCTGTTGCTGTGTTTGTACATCACCAGAAGGAAGAGGAGGGCAGAGCCTGTGTCGTGCCAGAACCGGAGCTGGGCAAGCAGGCGATATAACCAGACTCATCAGCCTCTTCGGACATAGTGACAGAAACAAAAGGATGGAAGATAAGAAGAGAAAAGGAACAAGTGAGTGAGCAAGAAAGTAGAAAGTAGTCGTTGGTGAGAGGTTGGTGAAATAAAAGGCTGAAAGACAGACGCCGAGCTGGGCTGACTGCCGTTGGACTAGTAAGCAACATTAGCTGACTGCTTCGTCTTGTGTTGTTGACCTTGCTTGATGTTCGGCTGTTAGCAAAGCTGTCGACTTCTACTACTGATTCAGACTACTGAAGCCATAACTTCAAACTTCAGTCATTTCCACTGGAGATGTCGTGGACAATCTCTTTAAACACTCCACATGAGAAAAGAGAGGCGATGATAAACTGTTGATATGCACACCTGAGCAGCTTGTTATTACCACCTCATGGATAGCAATTAACATAAGGAGGAGCAGCCAGAGTGTGAAAGGGATACCTGCTGCTCCTGATAGTGTTGTTTGTCACATAGTGTTAATTGAATTCCTGTTGTTGGTCACCAGAAGGTCTATCATATAGGGTTGCTCTGGAGTGCCTTCAGAGAGGGATCTCTGTAGCACACATGAGCATGACTACGTCCGAAGGTATGGATATATGCTTGGATGCTTGCAGGAAGAACAGCATCTCAAATGAGAGTCTCGGCGTGGAGAAATCAGAGAGCTGCACCTGCAAGAGAGTGCTTGTCTAAAGAGTCTAAAGCCCAGGGGACTATTGTGTAAAATAAAGCTCAGCAGACATTTTTGTGAGGCCAAGTCTGAAAGTGTCTCCACTGTACTGCAACCTCGTCAGCCTAATCATCCTGACATTGCACACAATTGCTGAGGGATTGAGTCAGTGGACGCAGCGGCCCAAACACAATCAAAGAATGACACTGACATAACAATGACACTGAGAACCAATATGTAAAAGTTACAACAGACAACTGAAGTATGACGAGATATATTTATTTGTCTTGCATTGTGGAAAGTTTTTCAGAGAGACGGTCAAATATTTATTTACACACTTAATAGAAATGAACAGTTATGACAGAATCAAAGACGAATCTTTACAGATCAACATTAAAACAATTCGTTCTTCATCATTCCGAAGTATTGCCGCTTGGTGACCACTTCCTCTCTGTTTATGTCCCCCTCGTCAATCATTTCCTAAAAGGGTGAGACGCAAAATGTTCAAACCGAGAACTGAACTGAAAGCTGCACTTCATAAGTCGCATGTAACCGACGTGGGAAAACCTCACTCTCACTTGGGCTTGGCAGCATGTGTCGTACGAGGCAGTGCCCACGTTCCCTGTAGCCGCGTTAAGTTATTCACATGTTATAACTTAACAACATGAGAGGAACTATGAGATGTGAGAAGAGAAACGGGTGTTTGTGATGAGTCTGTCACCAGACTCATGACATCTTGACATACAAAAAACAAACATCTTTTTAAGTAGGGGGGAGTCGTCAGAGATCAGAATACCTGTATTTCTTCATCTGTGAGGTTTTCGCCCAGCTCCTCAGCAACTCTCCTGAGATCGTCAAATATGATTACTCCTGTGCAGCTGTCACTGAAGAGCCGGAAAGACTTCCTTATTTCGTCATCTGAGTCCCGTTCAGCCTGTCAACAATGGTGACATGACAAACACATGATGACTGACGCATTACAGCTTCACTTTACACTTTTCCATCTCATCCTACCGACCGGCAGAGGTTTACTACTTCATGTCACATCTCACAGGTTCTTTATTTAAAAACTGGAATGATAGCTATTTAAAATTTTAATGGATTTCTGTTTTAATTAGCGCTTAACTCAAAAGTATTCAGTTTGACCTATGCAGCTTTAATTAATGTAACTTTTATTCTTATATTTTAGGGTTAGGGGCAGACACAGATTTCTTTATGTGCTCTGACAAAAACCCCAAATCGTGTTAAAAAACAGAAATACAACACACACAAACACAAACATTTTGTCATTAAATATTCTTTCATATATGATAAAACAGTAATACAGTAAAACAGTAATAGTGCGTCGTGCACATGGAAGATGGTTGTTTCTTTATTCTCGGGGTCCCGTCAGGGTCTGCAGTTCTTGAACTTTAAGGGAGGTGAGATAAAAAGTCCTTTATGAACTGGTTAACCTTGTCTTTGTGTCAGTGTGTGAGAAGTTTCCAGGTGTAACGGCTGCACAACACTCACCATTTTAATTGCAAACACAGTGAGAAAGCCATTGAAGTCAATTCTGTCGGTGCCGTCTTTATCAACGATCGCAAGTATTCTTTTGATTTCTTCCTTGCTCGGTTCATACCCGAGAGCTTTTATGACAACCTGTGGCACAGACACACAACATCCATCCATCCATTCATCTGCCACCACTTATCCTCACAAGGTCAATGAGAGAGAGGAATATGTGTATGTATACATGAACTTAACAGCTGATCTGAGGCATACTAAACCATGAAATGACCTTAATCGCCCAGACGTCTATTTCTCCAGTCCTGTCTTTGTCAAAGAGATTAAATGCCTCCATCAGCTGTTGCCTTTGCTCCTCAGTCAGCTGGATTTGGGGAACTACCTTTTTCTTTTGGCTATTTGAAGAGGCTGATGTGTGACTTGAAGCCTGAAAACAAACAAACAAACAAACAAACAAACAAACAAACAGCTTAACTACATCATGCATTTCATTTCATACCACACGTTTATATGAAGGTTTACCATTTCAATGAGCGACCAGCCACAGCGCGGATAACTCCAACGTTGTCTGATAGTCAGATGTCAACAAACGGCTGTATTCGAGTGACGTGGCAGACAGCCAATAGGAACCACGATGTCACCGTGACGCGAGCGTGTTAACCAATTGCAAAAAGAAATGGGCGGGTTGTAATAGCGTCCACCAATCGCGGAGATCGTTTCCTGTATCCCAGCAACGTAGTCCCCCGTAGATATAATATTTACAAGTAGTTCCCACCAAGGAATCTGATTGGTCAACTGGACATTTAAAATGTTAATAATATTACACACACACACACACACACACACACACACACACACACACACACACACACACACTCACATCCTGCAAATATATATATGTAAATAAATATGAATACATAGTCAACTTTTAAGAAGTAATACATCTGAGTTTTAAATTTAAACTTTCTTGATGAATATTCTGCATTTTATGGAGCGGGTAGAGCGCCTCATTAATACAGGTGTGTACCTCATTAATACAGGTGTGTACCTCATTAATACAGGTGTGTAAATATCATCTCTATCATGGAATCTGAATATGATTGTAAGTATCCTGCAGTGAATACTTCTTCTATGTCCTGAAATTCTCTTGGACATCATTAGGATAGAAATTTAAAGATATAAGATATAAAGGAGAGATAATTACAACAAGAAACCACAGCTTTCTCCCAAAAAAATGATGTATAACTGATTTAATGCATGCATAACACAACACAAATATTCTAAGCTTCACATGGCAGTGCACTACATCGTACAGCGATGTCCTTCAATCATTCGGTATGTACTCTCCACTCTTTGTTATTGAAATACACCGTACAGATTATCATCATACTATTTGTACTGTGGCATCAGTTCGACCTTAGTGCATCAAATTACCGGAGAGCACATCCTATTAAATACTCTGTGCTCACCGTGAGCTCTGTTTTTTGTTACTGGCTACATGCTCTGCTGAAAAAAAAGGTATGTGGTTAGATAAAATGGATGTAAAGTGGATGTGGCAATGTGACACAAATAAATGTGCCTGTAATATGAATAAGATAATTCAGCAATCCATTTACTTTAGCATGTTTTATTGGCCATGTAAGGGCCGTGGTTATGGATGGATTAGCATGTTATTTTGACACTTGGCATTCATATTTCCCAGGGGATAAACCCCTCGTGGTAAATGCAAAGAAGTTTGAGAAATCAGATCATATCTGTTATCATTCTGTTGAAAGACATTTTTGCCCAATTATGGTGGTTGTATTACAAGTAATTTCGAAACTTCTACTTCTACTTAATGTTTTGTTTTTGTTTTGTTTTTTTTATCAAGAAACGACCTGAAACGGTCTCATAAAGGTCACTGAACAAAGTCATACCATGACTGATGAAAGCACTGCCAGTTAAGATTGAGAGTCTTGACAGCTAATGTATGGATTTCTGTGAAATTTACATTCAGCCACAGATCTACTTTGTGGCTAGTGCTAATTAGCGAGCTCTAAAAAAAGATCATAAGGATGGTGAACATTATGCCTGCTAAGAACAAGCATGTAAGCGTTTTCATTGTGATCCATGCTGTCGTTGGCTTTGAGTTCAAAGCACCAATGTGCATTGACTGTGTGTACATTGCCAGGTCCGCTCGTGGGACGACACCCGACTCTGCTCCTGGCAGCCTGGCTAACAAACTGAGCTAAGATTAGCTAACAGCAGTAAAAGCTCACAGCAGTTTACTTTGCTGTCATTCAGGAAGCTCTGTAAATCAGAAAGTGTTACCTACTTCTCACAGGTGATCGTACCCGGAGCACAAAGTTACATAGTGTACCGTACAGGGTGCAGACTGGGAATGTCAATGTAGCATCTAACTTTTAAAGCTGTTATTTTATAAATAGAAAAGTCACACAATGTTGTTTTGAGAGACGTTTGGAGACTTAATTGGAACTGAGTCAGTGTTTAAGTGGAAGTTTCGAAACAACCTGCAACGCAACCACAAGTTGGATACACAATGTACCTTACAGACTGATAACTGAGATAAGCTGATATCTCAGACGTCTTCCCATTTAAAAACTCATCTTTGACCTGGTTGTAGCATTAAATCAGGTCACACAGTGACTTTATGGAGCTTGTGATGATTGATTTTCTGCTGACACAGTGTCAGATGTGCTAATTAATGCATCTTTCAGTTCCACATACATACAAATGAGTGTGCAGAGTATATCAAATGCTTCTGTATGCATGATATGCTTCATAAATGTAGTTGGTCTTGTATCTTGACTTTTGACTGATTTAGATTGACTTGTCAGGGGGGAAGGAAACTGCATTAAAGAACTTTAGAAAGGAAGGAAGAGGTGGCATCAACTCATTATGCTGTCAGAGAGCACGAGGAACAGCAATTCAGAGAAAAACCAAATCCGCCCATGTGACTGTGTCTGGTTTCCTTCTGTTTTAGCACATGTGCCAGAACATGCTGTTCTCTCAATGAAGCCTGTTATGCAACACATCTAGCAAAGAGAAGTTGAGCCAAAGTCTTCACTTACCCCCCCCCCCCCATTTTGTCAATCAGTACCACAACATTTGCATCTTAAAAGGTGTACCAGAAACAGACAAATGCATCTTTTTACTTTGTCATTTTCTTTTATTGTGAAACTTTTCTGACATTTCCTTATGTTATTATCTAAAAGGTGGAACTGCATGACAAAGATTGCCCACCTGTACCTATTGCATTGTCATTTTATTTACATTTTAGCATACAAAGCATAGAGCATCATCAAGAAAGTGTTTTAATGTAGTGGAAGAAAGGCCAAGGATTTACAGAAAGCTAAAAAAAAAACCCTTGTGCTTAACTTGCTATACTGTAAATACAAACTCTTCAAACAAAACATAGAAAATCAAAAGGCATAGCATATTTTATCCACAGCTAACTGTGTTTTCATAGCTTCATTGTGGTAGACTAGATATCTATCATGATAACTACGTATTTAATTAATGGTGTACTCTAAATAGTACTACTGAGAAAGTGCAACCATCAAGGCGGCACGTATGTGACATTCATTCAAAGTGAAACAGTGAAATATGAACAGACTTTATGTACATATACAAGCATTTCTCTAACAGAGCTGAACAGTGGACAAAGCCTTAAAAAAACACAGTTTCTCTGTCTGGCCAACAAAAGGACAGTGATAAGTGACGGAGTAATGGAAGAAGTAGCTGCTACCATGAAGCCAAGCTCTGTAACTATTTAAAAAAAATGTACAATCCAGCCGTATTAGATTCTCTATGTTAGAAAGAGCCAGGCTCAGACAAAAGAAGCTTACAAGTCTGTTAACTTGCAGTCTGAAAATGGGTTCTTTGGCTTTGCCCACTGATATACAACTCAGATAAATGCTTGTATATCTAAAATCCGATCAGTGCAACAGTCCCGAAGTCAATCAAACGTAAGACTCCTTGGCATAAGAAAATTCCTCAAACACGGGCTGGCTGCATCTCCGTGACACGGCCTCACGATGACCTGCAGACACTGACTCGGACATAGCTCTCTGGCGGAAAGGCCGCCTCTGCTCCACAATGTTGGCTTCGTCCTGCGCCGCTTGAGAAAAACAGTCTGTGTATTGATTTACGGGACACATAGGTGGAAAGTCATAATTTACAGAGGATGGACGGGATCTTCTCTCCAGCACTATGGCATCGTGTACAGTCATTGACCCATACTGCGGTGGAAGATTGTTCTGCACTGCGTGCTCGTACGATGGAGGCCTGCAGGGCAGCTTGCTGTCCACATGCTTAAACACTTCAATGGCCGACAGAGGCCGTGATTTGTGCAGAGGCTCGGCTGGTGAATCTGCTTCACTCTGAGAGTCCTCCTGCAGAGTTTCACATGGGAAGGAGTTTTCCTTCTGAGAGTCTTTCTTTAGGCTGCTCCTGCCAAAGGCACCTAAGCTCCTTGTCCTCATTAGGACTTTATTGGGGACTCTCAAGGACTGTGAACGCCTCTTCTCATCTGTAATCGGTCTGGTGATTTCCTGCTGAACCTTTGCAGTCATCGGAGGCTGATTGGTGTTGTTTGCTCTCCTGGTGCAGGCTGGCGACCCCACAGGGGAGCTGGTGAAAACAGAGCTTTCTGACTGGTTAGAGGCAGCACTCTCGAGGGAAGAGCATGAGTCTTTGACATGACTGCTTGACATGTAGGGATCCACGTTGGAGCCGCTGCTGCTCAGTCTCGGAAAAGACATGACCGGCCTCGCTTTTCCTCGTCTCAGCAAGAAGGAATCATCCGAGATCTGCTTTTTCAGAGGCTGCTCCTCAAAGTCCCGCCTCTCCACCGAGCAGTCATCATGGCTTCTGGAGTGACTGCAGACACTCTCCAGATCCGGTGTGAGGAGGATAATGGGCTCAGAGCAGCGACGGTTGAACCCGGGCTTTGTGTCGAAGATAGCTTCAGCTGGCCAGGAGGAGTTGGTGAAGCTGGGACTGAGGGAGGAAGATGACCCAATCTCTCCATGTGTGGAGCTGGCACTCTCTCCTGCCTCTCCATCACCATCTGGGTCGGTGCTGTCATACGCAGAGTCATGATGCTGAGAGGACAGTGAGTCTGCAGAGAGGGAACAAGAAGACATGATTAGGATCTCTAAATATTTACAGCAATTAGTCAGTTGAATTATGTATTTATTGCTGAAGGGGTGGTGGCCTCAAATATTTAATCATTTTTGGAGAGCAGATAACTTCTTGCAGGATTTACAGTACTTATGTGAAATGTTTCACAATATGCAGATGACACTGATGTCTCCGTAAAAGTTGTTTTATTTTCTAGTTTCCTGTAAGAGTATTATTTAAACAGGGATTGAACATTATCTCTCTAAAGAGTATTTTCGTCCACTAGCCAAGAGTTACCTATGCATTACCCAGAGTTCAATCTGTTGTTCAAAACAACCTGCAACCTGTGCTACTAGTCAAGGAGAGCATCCAAAACAAATATCATTAAAATGGTCAAACATTAAGTTCAGGCCACCAACCCTCACAAATATTTTTGTACAGTCCCTAAAGGGAGATCTGAATGATGTATACCTTCATCTGTATCCAGCAGATTTAGGATATTGTCTCCAAGAATCTCACAATTCTCAATCAGGAACTGAGTTAGCTCTGTGATCTACAGAAAATAAGAGAAAAGAAGCATGTTGAGTGAAATCATTGATTTTCCAAA